>VHKM01000114.1:1667500-2267500 GCA_007210695.1 Neogobius melanostomus | reverse complement strand
AAATTTGACTCTTCTAAATAAACATGGAACTGAAATAGTTTGGTGCGTGTTGCTCATGGGCCTGCTCCAGTGTAACACACACCTGTGAGTCTGCATTGATGCTTATAAGCCACTTCTCCTCCTCCTCTGTTTAGGACAGACCTTTCCTTCAAGGGAACACACATTTTGAGTGCGTAGGAAAAGGGAGGATGCGGTTTCAGTTCCACAATCATCCATTATCATCCCAGATACTAGACTTTATTTTTTAACTAATAATCTACTCATATGGGCCCCAAAACTGTACATACAATGTAATAAAAAAAAAAAACTAAAAAAAAAAAAACTAATTGGAATATGAAGTATTTACCACCAACATACAATGAACTAGTTAAAGTAAATTAAACATAACAGTACTTTTTCATTTCAGGTCTGACCGGCTGACGTCAAGGATTCAAGCTGCTTTTCGTCTGATCACCGTCTAATCTGAGAAATAATAGTGAACTTGTGTCGCTGAAACACTTTGAACAAGGACTGTAGTTCAGGAGTTACACTCTACATCAGAAAGAGAGTCTTCACAGGACTCCAACTACAAGAACTTTTCAGCCTCCTTGCCTGGATAGAGGATGCGTTAGAACATTGGTTCCCAACCTGGGGGGCGGGCCTTCCCACCGGGGGCTCCTGGGACGGCAGGTGGGGCCCAGAGCTTTGTCTGGTCAGAGGGTCAGGTCATAAAGTTGCACAAATGAAATGGTTAAAAATCACAACGGCGAACTGAGCTTAAAACAATCCAATTTCAAAAAAAGTGTTATCGGTAATATTTTCATGTTTTGATGTTTTTGGATAATTGGACTGAGACTACAGCATGCACAGGATGGGCTTCAAGATAAAAGGTTGGGAACCACTGCATTAGAAGGTCTTACATTTAAGAATTACAAGGTCTAACAGGCAAGACTGGTCAAGCTTTCGTCCATATGTCAAGATACACTTGATCTGCAGCTGATGCTTACAAAACCCCAAATCACAACAAATAAAAGAATGTTTGAAACTTATCTGGAGCAATTTATTTATGTTCATAAAATCTAATCTGAAAATGTTATATGTGGAAATGGTAGGTCCCATAGTGTGCTTGTTTCAGTAGGACGCATATTTCAAAAAAGGCATTATTTCAAAAGTTATTTCTTAAAAACTAGCACTCCTGTTGGTGGCTTTGAAGAAGTGGTTGTTGTTGTTGCAGGGGTAACTCTCAAGCTGTACTTGGAACGCAGCCTCTTTGGCTAAACAGTTTTCATTTCTTTCTTTATTTAATATGGACATAGCAATTACATTGCATTACATTACATATGCATTGTGTTATAGCACATGCGCTAATTTTCAACACCTCAATAGGGGGCTTTTAGGTTACAAAGATAAAAGGTTACAATAAAACACATTAAACAAGATAAGGCACATTTTACACATGGGAACAAGTTTGAGCCACTGTTTGAGCTCTCTGGTAAAGAGAAGTTTCAGAGCCTTCCACCGGGGTTCTTTTCAACCGTTCTGTCTTATCTTCTTGACGCTTTAGTGCACAAGTCAAGCGTTTTATGTCTATAAGACGCCGATAGCAGGCCGTGTGAAACTCGTAGTTTGTTGGTATATCTGAGACCGGTTTGTCCAAGAGGACAACATGTTTGTTAGCAATAGCTAGCTCCGTAGTGGCCGACGTTTTGAGCCATTCCTTCACACATTGCTTTATTTTTTCCCATCGGACTTCAGTAAAGGGCTGCGGACCTTTCCCGCCATCTTTTCCGACACAAAAAATACATTTTACGGGTGTTAATCGAGCTTGATCTTCAGATGAAGATGTGCTGCTCCCGTCCTCCTCCATGTTTGTTTACATGCGCGTAGTGATATTAGCGTGATTTTGGCTTAGACCTACGTGAATTCTCGATGCTGATTGGTTGAAAATCGAGCTCAACCGTTTTACTACTCAATATGCCGTTAATATAGTGCGCCAATAAATTACACTTTTCTCATTAACTGCAGGATAATGCGTGGAGAACTTTTTGCTTGGATTCCTTTTATTAACGTTGAATATATTGAACAAAAGAAAAAGTAGTGCCCCGTTTGTCGGAACGAAACTGAACGATACAGCTCACGTACAGCGGCCTATGGTGTTTCAAAAGGCAGGCTTACATTGAATGGGCGCTGTCCTTGGAGCTGAATCCTCCGCGTCTTTTTGAATGTGCTTGTTTGGAACATTCTGATGGTTCGGTCAGAAACGGACTGAGTATTTTACTTATTAGTCGATATGCTTTTAATGCAAAACGCTATGGTTGAACACATGCAAAGATATCAGTTTGAAACGTTTGCTGTGGATTATTGTCATGAATGAAAAGAACATGTATTCTGCCATTTTAAAATAAGATATTTTATGCAGAAAAATGGCTAAAATTCCCTATATTTTCAGCAACAGAATGCAAATGACGGATCAAGCCAGGTTTTAATGTATGGTTTTATTTTGTTGATGTATTAGTTACAAAGATTATTATTAGTGTCCAACGAATATAATATTTAATTGCGATTAATCTCATGAATGTCATAGTTAACTCGCGATTAATTAATTAAGTTTTATCTATTCCAAATGTCCCTTGAATTATTAATTTAAATACTCTTATACTCTTATCGGGTACCTCAAATATACAGTAAACTTCGGGTGCAGGCAGGTCGGGTTAGAAAGTTCACTTTAGAAAGAAAATTACTAGTTAATTATTAGTATAGTCATTTCATGGAAAACTCAACAAAATGTCACAAAGGGCGACGGTGGCGCAGTTGGTGGAGCGGGTCGTCTCTAGTTCGGAAGGTCGTGGGTTTGAATCCCAGCTCCCACAAATGCACACTGTCGTGTTCTTGGGCAAGACACTTCACCCTCCTTCCTGTAAAGCGCGTTGGGCCTGATAAAGGTAGAAAAGTCCATTTACCATAAAACAAGCATTGTAAAGGGATTATGATCTACTTTATATTCTGACATTAAAACTCAGATGTTAAGGGAGAGAACTAGCTAAAGATCTAAAAAGGACGGCACATTACCTCGCCACTGTGTTTTAATCTTCCAGGAGGTTTTCATTAGTACTACTTTGATAAGTTGGAAACAACAACATAGGCCAAAGACACATTTTGCGTTTAGGTAATAAGTTCATATTAGCAGATGGTTAAGTCAGTGAGACTGCATCAGACTGGGATTTAGGCCTATGCTACAATAGGCTCGTTCGAGATTCGGCTGATGCTTGCCTGAACGATCAGCGAAAGTAGACGGGCAAACGAGGGCGGAGAAAAACGTCCATCCGACCATCCCACAAGCCGAGAACTACGAGTACGAGGGCTTCCTCAGATCAGGCAGTGTCTCGTCGGATTATCGCAGTCACTTCAAGTTTACCCTGAATAAAACTTGCTCCGTTTCCTTTCCATTCGAGCTTTCCGGGCCCGTGACATCAGAGCAAGTCGGACAGAAATCATATGTGCACCGTTCGTCTGAGGAGCCATGTCATTGATGCAGTGGCTGATGTGGTTCTAGGTTCTAAGAAATCATCTCAGGGGCCAACAGGAATGATCTCTGCAGTGAGCTTTGAACGTATAAGGTGTCTATTTAAGAACAAAGCTATACAATTTCTGCCTCTTTCACTTAACTTACAAACATGATCAAAACTCAAACGAGACTGGACCAAGATACTGAATTATCTACATTTCCTTTCCCTTGCCTTCTTGTTTCGCACCCTCCTCCGCCACCTTCTGTTAATCGCATTACCCGTGAGTCACCTCTTGTTCTTGAACCGAGCGGCGTGTCGTGTTTTCAATCCGAGTTCTTGACATTTCGCGGACCGCCTCGACAGATCTCCTCCTCGGAGCCGGAGTAAACAAAGAAGGTTTTCGGGCGCTCGAGGAGAAATTGCGTTCCAATCACGGTGGATGTTTTGCCGCGCAGCCCGCAATTTCAGAGGGAGAAGACGTGCATGCAGCGTACGGGCGGTTAGGACAGGGCTGTCAACTCTTGGCGACTCAAAATATAGTCCTCAGTCAATAAAGGCACAAGCTGGGGAGGAGTGCGATGGGTTTAGGGCTTGAATTCTGAAAGATGTTTGCAATATCACACCAAAAAAGGGGTTTGAATAGACCAAGTAAGGCTGCAGTTGGTCACATTGCTGATATTTCTCCATCAACAGACTTTTCCTTGCTCTACACTCATTAGTCTCCCGGTTATAGTCTCTGCTAATGAAATGATATCATGTCTATGTTAATCAGAGGCCAATGAGTCAGCTGCTAAGTGTGCTTTGTGAAACAGCCTCAGTAAACACAACAGTGACAGTGATTACTCTGAAGCGCACGGCTGACCTGAAAATCGGGGGAAACAAAATCCTTTGTAGCTGGAGTTTCATTACAGCTGGTCAAATATTCTAATTTTACCTTTACCTGACTTCCTTTTGTCGAGTCGCATCCTTTCTGGCCCATAGAGTACATTGTACAAGCAATACTTTGTATGATGATTAAGAAGTTATACTCAGGGGAGTGCTGGGACCTAATTCCGACCCGGGAATATACAGAATTAGACTGGCTCATATGGAGTTATAGCTCAGTTGTAGTGCGCTGGTCTCAAGTACAGGAGATAGCTGGTTCAAATCCCTCTTTGACAATTTTCGAACAATTTCTCTTTTCACATGGGCCGCTGCACACACTTTCACTGCATTTTTCCCTCTTTACTCGCATGGACACTTGTCTCCGCTGGATTGGACTGTACTAACTTGAACTAAAGCAGAGGGGTGTACTGCTTAACTGGTATCTCCCTGCCACAAGAAGGAAAAGTTTGATGCACTTTTTTTTTCCTGATTTTGATACATGTCATCATTGGGCCTGTCATTACAACAATTACGCTTGTGTTACTTCATTTAGATCTGAAACAGCCCAGGCTCCTGCTGCAGTTAAAGCCTTTAGGCCTGGAATAGCACAACTATGAGTCTGTTATTAATTCATTATTTTAGGAAAGTCATTCTCTGCATTTGACCCATCCTCAAAGCCAGCATAGGCCGGCGTTCGCAGTGGCGTAGCAAGGGTACCAAGGGGCCCCAAGCAAGAATATCGGTTGGGGGCCCTCTAGTGGCCGCTCAGTGTACTGCGCACTGGGAGAGAGAATGTCATTTGGGCAGGAGCGGGTCACCTGAAAACTCCCATAATGCAGTTCTCTGCATAAGTTTTCCTCAGAACAGAAGTCTGAGGTTCTTTAGGTCATGAAGAGAGTTACAATAAACTGGTTTCACTATTAGAAATATAATCTGGTGGAGCCATGAGTAAAAAAGTCTGTCCACTGCTCATTATAAATTAACATTAGGGAACCATGACTCACTAAAGCATGCAGCAGGATGGGGATAAACAGCGCCACAGCGTGTTGGTGAAGAGATGATGTAACTGCATCACCAAAATCATTAGGGGCGACGGTGGTGCAAAGAGTAGAGCGGGTCGTCTTGTGACCAAAGGGTCGGCGGTTCGAATCCCGCAGGTGCCCACTGTCGTTGTGTCCTTGGGCAAGACACTTCACCCACCTTGCCTCCAGTGTCTGCGTACACTGGTGTATGAATGAGAGTGTGAATGGGTGACTGGTTCCTTGATGTAAAGCGCTTTGAGTGCCTAAAGCAGGTAGAAAGGCGCTATATAAAATGTGACCATTTACCATTAGGAAGGCTGTGTATATCAAGTGTTTGCAGGCTTCAGGGGGCCCTTCTGGGGGCCCTTCACAGCTGGGGGGCCCCAGGCAGCTGCCTGCCTGGCCTTATGGCAAGCTACGCCTCTGGGCGTTCGGGGACCCATCTCCAGATGTGGAGCCAGAAACACCTGGCTGGAGGATTAACCAGTTTGTTTTGTTTGTATACTTTATTGTCCCCGTAGGGAAATTTGTCCTCTGCATTTGACCCATCCTTTGATGCGACTGGGGCGACCCGTAAGGAGCAGTGGGCGACGTTAGTGCCGTGCCCGGGGACCCATCTCCATGATGTGGAGCCAGGCTGATGGTCAGAATCACCTGGCTGGAGCCTTCACCTATTATACATGTTTTTTTTTGTGGTAGGGGAAACCGGACTACCCGGAGGAAACCTACACGTGGAAAACATGCAAACTCCACACAGAAAGGCCCTGTCCTGGTGGGAATCGAACCCGGGACCTTTTATTTATTTATTTAAGTTTATTTGAATAAGGACAAGTATGTCACATACAGTAAGCTCATGTTACATACTACAACATTTTAGCAAAAGCTAATACTCAGTGTCCGTCCCTAGTTGGGCCTTTACATGAAAATTAAACAATACATAGTTAAAACACATATCATAATAATAATACAGTACAACACAATATAAACACAGCAGAGCAGATGGTCAGTGGTCACATGTCTGACCTCTGATTAGAGAGTCTTTAAGTTTGTGTTTGAAATAGACCCAGTTTGACTCTCCCTTCAGGTCGGTGGGTAAACAGTTCCAGGCTTTAGTGCCTTGTACAGAGAAAGCTAATTGTCCAAATGAAGTGTTTCGTTTCGGGATCTGACAGTTCCCGTTCTGAGCTCCTCTAGTCCTTGAACCCACAGCCCTGAGAGGAACTATGCACTCACTCAAGACCTGGGTCCTGCTGGTTCAAACATTTATGCATCAGCTTCAGCTGGGGAAATGTAATGAAGTTTTCAAAAGATAAAATGTTTAAATTCCTCAGTCTGATACAATGATTTGACCTAATGGGCTTCCTATCTAGGATTTTAACCGCTCTGCTATAGATCATTTGTAGTGGCTTGGCTGTAGTGGCAGAGGCCTGTGACCATGTGCAGTAACTTATATGCGAGAAGATCATGGCGTGCATGAAAGTGTGAGCGGCATGAAACGGTAGGTAGTCCCTGATCAGTCTGAATGTGTAAAGATTTGCGTTGGCCACTTGACAGATTTTTTTGATATGACTGTCAAATTTAAGTTGTGAGTCAAGTACAAGGCCCAGATATTTGACCTCTGACACCTGCTGGATCTTGTGACCATTTATCTGTAAATGTATTTCTTCGGATATGGACTTGAATCTTGAGGCAAAGCAAACAGACATGGTTTCAGACACTGGTTTCTAGCTGTGAAGCGGAAACGCTAACCATGCCACCCTTAGGAACCAATGACGAGGTTAAAGCAGTGGTTCTCAATTGTTGTGTGGGTTTGGGACCCACCTTAACCCCTTAACGCCTGAATTAATTTCCAATTATAGAAAAAAATTTAATATCAGTATTTTTGCTTTCAAGCTGATACTAAATTAAGTGGAGATTGTTAATTTATCTGTAGCACATAGTATATATAGTTTTAGGTATGTCGCAAATTAGCGACAACAGGCATAAATACAGCCGGTCACTGCTGCTGCTGCTGCTTTCATCACCTGATGTAGGGGGAAAAAAGCGAGGTGCAGACAATTTATCTACATAACATAGACATGTCACCGTTTTTATTACTAATTAGCATATTTTACTCCCTTTTCTGAGGTGAATGAATGCCACCAGATGGCTATTGCAGTTTTCCATTATGGCCTGACGTTGCTAATTCGCGACGTACCTAAATCTTCAAATAACAAAAAAAATATCCATCACACGAAGTTCATTCCAATAAATGATCTAAAGATGGAAACGATGAGCAGCTACATATTTTTTTTTTTTAACACAACTCAACTTACATTTGAAAATGTTGTCGAAGTTGCAGCCTCGATTTGCAGAAATGCTATTTCCGCAAAGTAGCTACCATAACCCGGATGTGGTTCCTTCTCTAACCATTCCTACGAGAAACTAGTGCTTGCAAATGGTTCCTAGGTACGGCATGGATGTGGGCAAACAGGCATCAAGGGAAAACATGCATTATTTTAGCCACAGTCTTGCAAGAAGAGGTATGTCATAAATTTGAGACACTAGGCGTTAAAGGTTCTGTATCATGCTATTTTAGCCATTCCAAAGTAAAGTATAGGCATTTATATGATATATTGTACCTCTATCACTATGGAGTACTCATTTTTGAGAGAAATATAAGTATTTTGGGGGGGTATTTTCCCTACCCGGAAGACAAGACGCTTCGATTCAGTTAACTCCGCCCCTCTCTCCGCTCATTCCACATTCACAGTATTATAAATATAATAAATATAAATATTGCTGCAAAAGGTGAAGTTACTTCACATAATGCAGTTATAAGGAGTTGACATGTGCAACACAGTTTCATAAATGGCTAACACACACGCTAACACGCGTTTTGATTGACTCACCGCTCAGCATGGCCTCCCCATCGTCGGGTGTTTATGTTATGGCCCTCGTGTTGGTTATAAAAGTTAATCCACTTTGATTCTGACCAAGGTTCACCAAGCATCCATCAGGTTGATTGATATAGTCGCTAGCTGAATCCCAGAAAGAAATTCCAACTTCTGGCGAGTGCACTCTTCTTTAGGAAGGCTGACTAGTCCTCTTGTAGCCAAACCATGCCAAATGCTCATTCGTGACATTATCGTTAGGTAAGAAAAAGAAAGCAAAATGAACAGGCGGTGTCCAGAGTAGGTTAGAAAGAGCTCCGTCTTCACAAACAATGCACCCTCCGGCCGCGGGAGCGCTTGCTTACAGTACAGGACAGCACAGACAGTCGGAGAGTTTTTTTTTTTTTCATTTTTTTTTTTTTTTTCATTTTCTTTATTGCTCTCTTACAACAACAACAACAACAACAACAAAAAGCTGTTTTATAAATTAAAATCAGGCCGTAAGGCATTACATTACAGACGTAGAGCACTTCCGTTCCGCTGTGACGACACAACTGAACAGCTCAGTCGTTTACCAGGAGAGGGCGGAGCAGCTGCTCAGAGAACAGGATTCAGGAGGATTACTTAGAACTGCGTGAATGAAGCCAAAAAACGCTCTGGGGGTGTTTTGATAAGGAAATAGCATAACAACATGGTTAAAAACTCCAAAAAGTCGATTTTGCATGATATAGGACCTTTAAGGGGTTAAACGACAAGTCGCGACTCAAAAATATAATTCCTTTCAACTTATATTTAAAATATTTCACGGTTAAGCCATTTACCTAGGGTATCTAATATCAAATGCAGTATTTCTTTGCCGATTTCAGCATTCATCATGAATATAAATCATCCAATAATCTGGTTTGGCAATGGCCCGTGACCCACTTTTGCGTCCCGACCCACCAGTTGAGAACCGCTGTGTTAAAGGCCCTATAGCTGATTTTTATAACAAACACGGAAAGCCACTAAAATGTTAGTTGTGGTCCAAACTCATCCCTAACTTTAACATAATTTATAACATCCCAATTCTTCACAGGGACGAGTTTGTCGGCACATTTCATAACCTGCAGTCACTTATCAGGGTCACTTTCACAGAAATGCTTGAAAACCTGCCTGTTAGTGCATAACATTGCTCCAGATGCTTCATAATCCGAGGCACAGTGTTTTCCCCACAAATGTCTGAGTTTGTAATGCACTAAAGGAGGACAAAGTAAATGTCGTTCCATTACTAGAAAAATCAGGTACAGTGCTTTTAAGGGTAGGTTAGGGCACGGTCAATATTATACCCTTTGCCTCTGATTGTGACACACACACACACACACAAAAAAGTCGGTCAAAATAATTGCTTCTGTCCAGGGGTTAAAGTGGGATTTGGGAGGTGGGGGAACTCTAACCTTTAACAAGCAGTAGGAATCACGCTACATTTTATATTTTTTTATGTACTTAGGTACTGACATGTAGTCATGGGTTCTGAACAGATACTGCACAATACAAGGTATTTGATACTGTAATTATTGTATTTTCCAATATTTTTAATACCTTGAATTATTTTTAGATATCCTTTAGTAGGTTTTAACAATCATAAATGATTGGAGGTCTATGTGATTTACTAAATGAACAAATTCTGCTTTTGCCAGATCCACTCTTTTGGGTTCTTCTTAGATAGGACTGCAGAGCACCATGCCTGCCCAGAGAGGAGCTTAATAGATTATAGAAACAAATAAAATGTCAGGATCCACTTATTCAAAGAAGGCCCAACCAAAGAAATGAACATGTGTGCTGAAACATTACTTATTAACAATTTTGGCTTGTTATTATGTTCTTTATTTAAGAAAATCCTCTTTCACAGTCAGTGGTGCTTACAGCAGAGCTCTTGGTCAGGGGTGAGCCTCCCACCACCAAACAATCATATTTTTGGGATAAATAAATGAAAATTTCATTATCATCACTGCTTGAACAGAATAGAATTGGGCCTAAACATAAAAGTTATATTATATTCCAGCATTTTAAGGCTTTGGAGGAAAAAAAAAAGAAAAAACACAGCAATAGATTAATACAGAATAATAAAGAGCCTAATAATAAACTAGGACTACTCAGAACTAAACCAGGATTAAGCCAGGGCAAAACATGCAATATCAGGACTAAGGCAGGACTAAATCACATCTAAACCAGGCCAAAGGCCTAATACAGAATGAGACCAGTACATCTCAAACAACATGACTAACTCCTGCTCAGCCACTGCTCCTCAGCGCTGAGCAGACAGACCATGGAAAATAATAAATAAGGGCGGACCAAACGCTGTTCTGTCCAGACCTCGCGCTTTACGAAAAAACTCAGTAAATGAAGCGCTCCTTGGAGATGGCGCGCTCATCCACATATTCAGCTTCAGCCTCGTTTACCATGTTAACTTTGCAAAGAGCATCTCTGCGCTTGTACATTTCCCACAAACACGTATTGAATGAAGTCAGAGCAGAAAGGAAGAAAAATGCACGGTCTGTCAAATGAATGATTCAGATGTTATTTAGTAAAGTTAGAGCCCAGATAGTGAGGTTTAGCGTGTTGACCGGTTAAACACGAGTGCTGGTGGTGCAGAGCAGTTTTCCAAAACTCACGTTCCATCAGCTTTATCGTCCGCTTTACAAACATCCACAGCTGAACTGGTGTCCTTACCTTAAAGTCGCTGGTTAAGCCCTTTGCACCGCTGAAGGCAGGAACACACGCTGCACCTGACGCGGACCGCGAGGAGTCCTGCTTCTGCATGGGATAATCCGAGCAAACACGATTCATGCTGTCCTTGTGCTGCAGTTTGATAAAAATCTGTTAGTCCGTCCAACGATAAGCCTCCTGTTTTCTCAGTTTAGCGTTAGACCGTTTAACAGAGCCATGTTTTCATTTGAGCCCGCGCTAGGAGATGATGGTCCGGAGCCGGAGGCACACTGCTACGGAAAGTGCCGCGAACTTGCTGTGGAGCTACGCGAATGCGGCGCGGATAATTTTATCGCATTGATTTATCTCACAGGCAGAATTTCGTATGTGCGTGAAAATGACAAAGTTGCAATCATGAACTTTTTTTCTTTTTTTTTTTTTTGCCATGCGAAGGTGGGGGAACGCCGTTCCCGCCCGTTCCCGCCCACTTTAACCCCTGCTTCTGTCACAAAATTGGGCATTGACGTTAACATACTGGAAAATACTCAAAGAACACTTTGACTGGGGCTCCACCTGCTGGCAGCTGTGAGAATAACTTATATATATATAATATATAATCTGTTTTAATTTACGCCGTGGTTTACAGCTCGGCGTGACAAACACACTTTGAACCGATATAATGTTGGATTACGGGCTTTAAAAATGTGGAAGGAAGAATCAAACGAAGCGCTGACGCCGTAGAAGAAGAAACTGACAGCTTTACCCATTTATGAAATACCGCTTAAAGGTATATTTCAGGATTTTGACATAGGGCCTCATTTCCTAGTTATCCAGAGTGTTGTTGATGTCTGGAGATATTTTTTTCTTAAATTCATGCAGTTCTTATATTTGAAGAGTCTAGTGGCGCTAGGCTAGGGCAAGGCTAAAGCATTTCTATGGTATCAGTTAGCCTGCATTAAAAACAGTCTGACCCACTCCACAGTGCACCTGAGGCAAATCACTTATAACACCAGACTAACCATATAAATGTCTGTGTCGATAGAATAATTTAAAATAACTTATATTTGAGCAGCATCAGCTTCGTGGCTGTAAGCTAACGCAGTGGCGGAGTGATCTGCGAGAAAATAGTCCCTCAAAAAATTGTCCCTCAAAATGAGGTAATTCATGTGATACGAGGTCAGTTATATTTCAAAAATTATTCTATCTACACAGACATTTATATGGTTAGTCTGGTGTTATAAGTGATTTACCTCAGGTGCACTGTGGAGTGGGTCAGACTGTTTTTAATGCAGGCTAACTGATACCATAGAACTGCTTTAGCCTTGCCCTAGCCTAGCGCCACTAGACTCTTCAAATATAAGAACTGCATGAATTTAAAAAACATATCTCCAGACATCAACAACACTCTGGATAACTAGGAAATGAGGCCCTATGTCAAAAATCCTGAAATATACCTTTAAGGTCTGCCTTTGGCGAGGAGAACAACGTTGTCACATAGTGGAAAAGGATGAGCCGAGGCACTCTGAATGGCAAAAAATAGTGATTTATTTAAAAGCGTGCACCGACGCGTTTCAACTCTACTGAGTCTTCATCAGGGTAAGTGACACCACAGGTGTGTGAGCCCCATTTAAGAACAAGGGGATCTCACATGATCACAAACACGTGACGTATAGGAAACTCACATTTTGCAGACATTTAAAAAAAAAAACTGCAATATGGGCAATGAAAGAAAATCCTAAACATTTACAAAACATTTTTGCAAAAAAATATCTAATGCATAACGTTGTCACATAGTTTAAAGTCGATTTTGTAGAATATGTCTCCTTTAAGAGCGCATGAGACAGCGCCCCCTACTGTTCTGGAGTGCACATGATGAGGCTTTTCGATGGACAAAATATGCTGCCAATTTCTGAGCCTTTTTTGTTTGTTCAAAAAACGTTGGAGTAAAAGTAGTAAGTTCTTGACACAAATACTACCCAAGTACAGCTCCTCAAAAACTCTGCTTAAGTACAATAAATTCACTCACTGCTCTCGTGACATTCCTACACAATCTGAGCAGACGGTTTAATTTCGCAGAGCGCAGAGGCTTCCCAAAACAGGTTTGGGGAAAGTGATTTCTTTTTCTTCTTTTCGAGGGGGAGTTTTTACTGTGAACAAGTTGAGCACGTCGAGAGGTAAAGATGAGAAAACCGTGCGGAGAGAGGGGGAAAAAATAACCACTGCAGTTGGGCTCCACGGGGTGTTAAGTTTGGGGAGTACGAGAGCCGAACGCTATTACCACGGCTGTCTGCGCCGCTAAAAATATAGGGACGAGTAAACAAGATGGCTGCGCACCACACAATAACTAGATATTTATAGAGGACGTGATATTTTCATCGGGAGAGGAGCAAAATATGATTAGACTTCAAACGCTCGTGATTGCCTGATGAGAAGAGCTAAACATTTCACCAATTTCAAGCAGCGTTAGAGAAAATGTGAAGCTGCGAGTCGCTTAATTGAATGATACATGAAATTAAAGATATCAAAGTTAAGGTGGACATGTCTTTTTTTTTTTTTTTTTTTTTACATATTTTTAACTTAAAGGTTACAGTTATGGGTCAGAAAGTAAGTGAAGAGGTCAGGAGTTCAAATTGGTCTGCAGTGCCCTCTGCAGGCAACAGTGGGAATGATAAACAGAAAACACAATGTTTCGTTTTTAGTTAAAGTGATGGTCTGTAAGTTGAAATGTTTTACAAATGCAATAGATTGACCGCCCAGGCCTGCAGTTTGTTGTAACATTCACTTCTTTGTCCTTCTTATTCTAAAGTCCCTCCCTTTGCTGACCAATCAGAGTCATGGTGCCATCACTTTGACCAATGAGACAAGCTCTCCTGTGAACCTTGCCTGTCAGGTCCAATCAGGAGGAAGGGGGAGGGATTGTTCACTTTAAATAAAATAATAATTTCACCAATTAACATGAAACAAAATGTGTTGTGATGCTGACCGTCCTCTCTCCAAGCCTAAAGTATGCATATGCTTTTGAGAAAGATGGCACCATAAGAAGATCACGTGTCCATCACGTCACAGCGGGAGCAGCAGGACGACGCTCTGAACTCTGCCCAGCCGCTGACACTCGAGTTATCGCCGCAAATGTAAGTGCACAGAAATATACTTAAGTGTATTTTAAATAGGCAGCATTTTTTCTGAAATACATTTTCAATATACTGTCATTTGCATGTACTTATTAAGAATGTATTCCATAAACACATTTTTAAATCATACTTCAAATGTATTTTATTTAAATATATTTTGGTACACTTTATAAAAATATATTTTTCAAAAATATACTTTAGAGCATAGTTAAATATATTACTGAAGTTATACTTTGTAATAGATTTCTTGAAAATACACTTTCAATTTATCAAAAAAAATCTATTTTAAATGCACATTTAAAAAATATATTAAAAATATAGATATCCAACCCAGGTGAAAATAAAATATACTTAGTATACTAAAATGTAATATACTAAATATATTTTAGAAATTATAGTGTGCTGTAAGTGTGCTCTTTTGAAACAACTTATTTTGTGCTTATTAAATTTAAGATGAATTTAAATAGAATTAAAAGTATATTGAAAGTGTACTTAATATACTTTTGTGTGCTAAAATGGACCAACTTTACGTACACTTATACTTAAATTATATTTTACATTTTGTATTTAATTTATGATTGAATAATACTTTTCAATGTAACTTTAAGTATATTCATAATATCTTTGCATTATAGATTTTAAATATCCCATAAGTTTTCCCATAATGTATATTTTAGTATACTAAGTATATTTTATTTTCACCTGGGAAGACAGTCCCCACCAATATGAAATATTGGTGGGGACTGTCTCTGCCAGGCCAGAGTCGGTGGGGACATGCCAGACCTTAAGGAAGTTACTCTACTCTCCATCTCTTGCTAAGCTTAATCCTCTCATAATTTTCCTCTTTGTTGAAACAGCTGTGCAGAGAAGGGGAGCAAGCCACGGTCGAACCCTGAGCCGCCGTCACCAAAACGATCTCGCCTGACGTCCCCTTTCACTGACTTCAGGGACACTGCCCCACGTCCCAGTCGACAGTCCATAAACAACAACAAAAATCAACTTGTCAAAGGCATTAAAATCAGCGAGGCTTACCACGGCGACTCAAGAGGTTGACTTTACAAACTCCACGGTCACGGTTTGCGATCCATTCTCCTTTCATGAGCCGCTGCTGTGACACGAAGCGGGTCAGCGGAGGCTTCGATTGGTCGCGGCTGGCCGGGCTTGTGTTCGGACCAGAGGACTGTGCGGCCTGTTAGCTGAGCAGGTGACCTCATGCGGCACGCTCGACCAGCATCTATGGTGACCTTGTGCAGTGCTTTTGGAGACTTTGAAGAAGAATAAAACAACAAAGCTCTAAGTGAAGTATGAATGTGATCAACAAGAATTACCAGTTAGGAATTATAGGACATGGGAATAAGTTTAGAAAATCTTTTGGACAGTCGAGCTTCTCCTTCAAAGGGTCTACACTGTGGAACTCTCTCCCCACTGGACTGAAACTGCAGACTAATATTAACATCTTTACCAGAGCGCTCAAACAGTGGCTGAAATCGGGCCAAAGTTGTTCCCATGTGTACAATGTCCCTCATCTTGTTTAATAATGTGTTTTAATTATTGTAACCTAAAAGCCCCATGGACAGGTGTGTAAAGTTAGCACATGTGCTATAACACTTTAAACAATGCATCTGGTTCGTCCAATGTTAATTGCAATGTCCATATTAAATAAATAAATACATTAAAAATAAAATGAAAATCTGTGTCTATCTTAAGGCGAGACACTGCAGGTGAATTGGGAAATGAATAAATAAATTAGAGATGTCAGTTCACAGCACAATAAATCAGGTTAGGAATTAGGAGCCTCTAAAGTTGAGATATTGTTACAAGAGTGTAAAGAAAACAGGCCCTAAACTTTTATAACGTCTTTAGAAAGGAAATGACCATATTTGGATTAGAGCATCATCTCGGTCACAACCTTTCATTGAACACGTGGATCCAAAACACATATATATATATTTATGAATGAACGTGGCCAGTGTACCATTGTGTCGTCGTTATTTCCAGGAAAACTCTGGATCGCTAGCGGACAAAATTTCATAAAACAAGCCAGGGTTTCTACAGCAAGTCAACTTGAATGGTTTTCAATTATATTTTAATCCACAAATACTTTATTTTTAATTTATTTTTACAAATGCAAAAGACCTTGGTATGCAGTATTTCATTTCGTACGATTTGTTAACATTCAATCAGCGGGCGACGGTGGTGCTGAGAGTAGACCGGGTCGTCTTGTGACCAGAGGGTCGGCGGTTCGTATCCCACAGGCGCACATTGTGGTTGTGTCCTTGGGCAAGACACTTACCCCGCATTGCCTCCAGTGTCTGGGTACACTGGTGTATGCACTGGTTCCTTTGAGCCTAAAGCAGGTGGAAAGGCGCTATATAAATGTGGCCATTTACAGGGGAGTGAGGGGACATTTGATTTCAAAACCTAAATGGGACATAACGGGAAACTTTTGAGAAAAACATTGTGTAACATTTTTGACAAATGTATGCCACAAAAATATAGCAATGTCACTGAATGGGTTCTGACTTGAAGACAAATAATAATAATTTCGAAGCTCAGATTTGTTGCCAGTTTTTAATCAATCAATGAATTAAAACTTTTAAGGCCTTAATTTTGAACTATGAACTAACCTTTGACAACGTTGCATTAGGGACAAGAAGACACTTCAGCTCCAAAGCCTCTTCAACATGTTTTGGCTCAAAATAATCTCCAAAAACTATTGACCAACAAGACTTTTCACTCTTGCGTAATGACTTTTACATAATTGATGACTTGCTCTTCACTAATAGCAAGAATTGACATTTATATGTGATTGTGCATTTTAATCCCAAATCGTGTTCATGCATTTGTTAGCACCGGCAGTGAACGATGGCGGCGTATTCAGGGGAGCGTCCTCCCCTGACCTCCAGTCTGCAGGTGGAGTTGATCTCTGTGATTGAGTGCAGAGAAATAGACCGCGGAGACAGGGGCCGTATACTTTAGTGTCAGGATGTAGACACAAATCCACAGATCAGACTTTTAGTGGGAAATATGCTGCTGAAAACACGACCCACGGCGTATTTCAAAAATTCACTGCCCGACCAAAAAGAAATTGCCACAAAAGAAAGGTCACGCTGTAATATTTGGTTGTAGCGCCTTTAGCTTTGATTACAAAACGTTCTTGCTTCTGCAGCCACAAAAGATCCAGTGCTGTGTTGATGATGGCTATGACTATTGTGTCATTTGTTACACTACTTCTTTTTCTCGAAATAGCAATTTTACTCAATGAATAAATAAGCCATCCTATATCCCATATGTTCGTGTAGGCTCCCAGTCATCCAGGAATAGTATATATGATCAAATATCGACTGGACTGGGTTGGTTGATTTGAGGAAGTTTTGCTTCTTGCTCTTGACGTAGAAATGTACCAAGAAATGTCAGATATTCACAACATGTGAACAAAGCTGCTCCAAAATACCGTACGCTAGTTTACAGTGAAGTTTGGAAAAATTGGACAGGACACAGTAGAACACAAGGATAGTTTTGTTCTACTTTCTTTGCATTTTCTATATTGATATGAGCTATACATTTGCAAAATATATACCTATTCAAGTACTTTCTGCAGTTACTTTGTTTAGCTCTTCCAACAATGCTGTTGCTGGACAAAGAAAGTCTCCACATTTAAGATTAGGCTCAAAATGTTCCTCTTCGAGTCAGCTTATGGTCAGGTCAGCGAGGTACAGCATTCGGATCAGAGGAATTATACGCTTCATTAAAGGCATGGGAACGCACTGGATTACAAACATGTTTTAAACTGGATTTTATCATGACCTGAGGCTGGACAGACAGGTAACTCACAGGTAACTGCACACTCCAAACACACATATAGAAATAATATCCGAGAGAGTCAGGAGGGAGGAAGACGGCGGGCCAGGTTTGTGTGTCAGAGAAAGGTATTTAAGGAACAGGCCACAGTTTTTCCAAACTGAGATATGTTCTTACCCGAGCTTATTCGAGTTGTACCTGTCTGGTCTTTGTGCGTGCCCTCAGTAACACAACAAGACTAAAGATGTCGTTAGCATTTGGCCTCTCCCAGCATATCCCTATGGCTCGAAACGGGGTGAAGTTAGAAGCTACCACACTCTTCCACGGGCACAAAGACCAGACAGGTGCGTATCAACTCGAATAAGCTCAAGTAAGAACATATCTCAGTATGGAAAAACGGTGGCCTGTTCCTTTAAAACTGTCACCAAAGCATAAGCAATGGACGTTAGTATGGCATTCTTCAGCCCTGTCTTCAGAGGAACCCCTATCCAGCAGGAACTGGACGTTCTTCCGTGGTCTTGGCCCCGCCTGCTGAGGGACTCCCATCAGCCTTGGGTCTATCTATAGGTTGTCCATCCATGGGAGTGGATCTCTCGTTCTGTGGATCTAAGGCAGGTCTTCAGCCTTGTTCACTTGGGTGAACATGCGTAAAAGTAGCTCGCTGGGTAAAAAGATTTGGAGACCTCTGATCTGAGGGGACGTTTACATTTCCATAGCTTTGAAATGCTTATAGACATCTTTTTGGACTTTAGTTTAGTTTAATTGTTTATTTGAGCATTCTGCTCAAAAGGAGTGGGCTGAAGCAAGAAGCTTATGAGCGCCCACCCCCAACTCAATCCAATAAAAATGTTCATTTTACAATAATAAAAAAGGACATAGTACAAAAGGAACAAAACAACAACAAGGAACAACAGCAAAGATGGATTAAATGCACAGATGGCATTTACCTTAAGAAGACACCTGACTGAAACTCTGCACTGTATACATTCCCAAAAGGGAGTATACGAAGCAACAGACATAAGCTACAGCATTTACACATACACACAATGTACATGCACTTCCATCCTTTCATAATATATGAAGAAACTTTGAGTGTCTTGAAAAGCGCTATACAAATAAAATGTATTATTATTATTATCTAACTTTATCCTATAGCAAATTACATCATCAATCATACATTCAACAACATCATATTGAGATTAGTCTCATTGGAAAAAGAGAACTTGTAACATTTCAATGCAGCTTACTGCAACAAAGGTCTCGTTTCATGACGTCTTGTACAAAGCAAGTAACAAAAGGCGATCATTTTATATTTATTTCAGCATGTTACCAACGCCGAACATTGTTAACATTACTGAAAGTCACTAGTGTTATGTTAAATGGCACATTAATGCACACATTATAGTCCGTGATCTTGCTCATTCCCAGTTGTCATTTCCATTCTCATTATAATATTATTTTGTGTACAATTTGTCTTCCCTTGTTTGTCTTTTTTCCTTTTTTTCCCCATATACTTTACTTTACATTGGTTATTGTTTCACTGTTTGAATGTTTGGTGCAGCGCTGTGAGGCAGCACGTGTTCTGATATTGGGTTACACAAAACAAGCTGATTTGATAAAGGTTTTCTTCCTCATTCAAATGTTGTATTTGAGGAGAAAAAATGTCTATTACTGTTTTTTATCTTTTTTCTGTCACTTTCACCACACTCAAGTTTATAACCAATGTAAGAGTCCAGAATATTTTTGGACTATCGCTATCACCATCCTATTACCAACAGTTTTATATCCCTCTACCACACGTCGAGAGGAACACAGGACACAGAGACAGCCGGTTTAACATGTTGGAAATAACCCCGTCCACTTCGGTGAGCGCCAACCGCTTGAAGTTCTTACTCGTGTGCATTTCAAAGTGCCCTGTTCAAACAGTCTCTTCTAATCAGAGGACGATTCATCTCGACAGGCGTCAGATATGAGCATAAGTGAAGAGGCCCCCTCCTGTGACTCAGGAGCCCCCAGGAGCTGACAGGCGGGAGAAGACATAAAGAGCTGTGGCGTCTAAAGGGGTTTGACAGCGTGGTTCCTTTGCTGACATGACGGCCCCAGCCCCACGAGGACAGAGTCAGCTTTGAACGGCCCACTGGTCTCACAAGGCCAGGTGCTAAGAACTAGAGTCATGACAGCTTAATGACAGTCTTTATATACACAGGGTTTGTATCTGTAAGGAAGGCAGGATATTCAAGCTCAGGGTTTATACACCCCTCCTGGAACCGCCACCTTAACGTGGTGGAGGGGTTTGAGCGCCCGAATTATCCTGGGAGCTCTGTTGTCGGGGGCTTCGTGCCCCTGGTAGGGTCTCCCATGGCAAACAGGTCTTAGGTGACGGGTCAGACAAAGAGCGGTTCAGAAGCCCCTTATGAGAGACCAACAGGCCCGGTTAGAACCATGAGGCCGTCCTTCTGTGGACCCACCACCTGTAGGAGGATGGATGGATTTTTTAATATCTAATTCCTAGCCTGATTTACTCAGCTTTGAACACACACACAAAAACAAGGAAACATTTTGTTTTTTTCAGATTTTTTCACTTAGCTGATACTTAGCACTTAGCTTATTCAAAAACTAAACAAGAACCAAAATCCCCTCTGGAAAAAATTAAAATGTCAATAAAATAAAACCATACATTTAAACCTGGGTCGATCCATTATTTTGATTTCGTCACTGAAAACATCAGCAATATTGGCCATTTTTATGCACACATTGCCTATATATATGAAAACATAAACTTGCAGTACGTTTTATTCCTCATATTCATATTAGTAATGTTCAGAAAAAAATATTTATTTTCCCTATTCACTTGCAGTGTCTCGCCTTAAAAGTGCTTCTTTTATTGTTTTATTTGTGAATACGCTTTATAATAGAAAAGGCTAATCTTGACCAAAATTCAGACTGATTTTTATAGAAACAGACGCATATAACAAGGCTAGACACAAATGCCTTTTCTAATCTCAGGGAAGATAATTATTTTGTCTCATCTTAAGCAGATCTTTGAAAGTATTTAAAAGCTTGCGCTGAGTTCAGAAAGTGGAAAAGCGTTTGATAAAATAGTTTTGTCTTTAGCATATTCATAGCGAGATTTACATCCAGAGAGCCCCGCTGCGTCTGTGCTTGGCTGCTGATTGGAGCTTGAATATATTGATGCCGTGTCCCCAGACTACATAAGGACACATCTTACAGCATAAATGTGGCTTTGTTATATTATATATTAAGTCTGGAGTTTTCATCATTCATCATGAACACTTTGTTAAGTGTGACTAACACTTAATAACTACTTAACTACAATAGGGGGGGAAAATGAGATAATGCCAAACTCATAACTAACTAATGAATTGTTCATGAAATGTTAACTCATCCTTTATTAGGGCTAAATACAGTATTGTTATTATAAAGTGTTACCAATGAAAGCTTTAATCCTTAACTTGAAGTAGACCTCGCTTCCTTTATTCTATCATATTGCGATAAACAGTTAATAACCGTCAGACACAAGAAAATCCACTGTGACGATGAGCCCCATGTGCGGGGCTTCGGTTTGGTCGTCAACATTGATTTTAATGTTAACAAGACATCTGATAAACCTTTGTAACTTGTTTTGCTTTTTGAGATAAAAGGAGAAACGAGTTTTAAAATAGTCACAATGCAATGCCACATGTTCATAAAACTCATTTGAACTAACTATTGATTTTTGACAAAATGCTCTATATTGAATTATAAAATGTACAAATTCACCAAATGACACTGCGTAAATACAAACATACATTGTGTGTTTGGGAGGAACACACAACGTCATGTGTGTAGCACATCAACATCAAAACCCTATCCTCACTGTCAAGTATGGAGCAGGAGAATCATGGTGTGGGGCTGTTTTGTTGCCTCACAAGTTTATCATGATCTTTTGCAGAAAAACCTGAGGAATTCACAACAGCGTGGAATAAGTAAGTGAACAGTGAGATTCAGGCGGTGTACTTACTTATTCCTCCCTCTCGTGTGAATGTTTACATTCATGGCCAGTAAAAATATGATACAATGTAAATGTTTGGGTGGTATTAGTTCAGGCAGACACTGTTTAATCATTCCTGTGATTCTGATGAAGATCAGACCACATTTAGGCCGAAATGTGAGAAATTCCAAAGCGGTGTACTTACTTTTTCTCTGCACTTTACACAGTACATAAAATGAACAAAGTACAGTATACATTTTCAAAATAACTAGTGCTCACATGTCTATGTCTCCACTAGCCACTTTTTTGGCATTCTTTTTAAATAAGTAGAATGAGGGAGACTCGCGAATTGCTTCAGGCACTGTGTTCCACTGTTGGGAGACTTTATAAGAAAAGACGGCATGCCCAAAAGCAGTTTTTCTGAGGGAGAGGATCCAGTTTTCCCTTACTGCCCTCGAGTTACTCTGGCTGCACTCTATCTGAAGTTTACAAACTCGCTCAGTGAAGGGGGAGCAGAGCCAGCTTTGATTCTGTACATTAAACAGATGATGAATTTTATAAGATTGTCCCAACTTAATAACTTATATTTCTGTAAAATCTGACAATGGTGATATTTTTTATCCAATGTTTTAAGAGCTTGTTTATATGATAGTCATAATAGTCTACTTTTACACAAAAGTGGAGAAAAAAATAATCCATATACTTTTTAGCCATGAAGGGACAGTACACACATGATGTTATACGCTTTTAGCCCATATACATGCAAAATATGCTTTACACTAAAATGACAAAAGTAATAATAATTGGGAACAGCAGATAATACACAGTAGAAAAAAGTTGGTTTGGCCTTCAGTTGCTCTTTAAATAAGCATTCAATTTTAGTGACACTTAAGCTAAAAATATTTTATATTTCCCTCCATAAAATTATTCACAAATTTCACTGCTTTATCGGAGCACCTTTACGGCACGCACAGCTCCAGCAGACAATCATTCGACCTGAACGCAGCACTTCAGTGACTTGTCTCGGCGGCTCACTGCTACACTTTCTCCAGTCAGTCACATACAGGTACACATGAATGAGCTTTGGTGCCCCCTTATTGTTAGCTGTGTCGTGCATGCACAGGCTTTTATTCACTTTTTACACTGTTTTGAGCTAATGTTACTCTATGGAAAATGTTTGCTAGTACCCACAAACATGGCGGATTTCCATGGTAACAGTGAATTTATAACATCCGAACTCTATTACTTAAAGTGTTGGATAGCTCTCCAATTTAACAATGAAATACGAAATCAGAGCGTACAACCCCAACTTCAATCACTGCTAATCCATCCCATTTGTGTCGCTCGTGGCAGTGATGGTTCTGTGTCTTCCGTGTCTGATCATGAAGAGTTGAAGAGGTGCAGCCTCTATATTAGTGTTGGGAATTATGGCTCCTTATAGGAAACCAAGTCTTTGGGATCTGCTCATTTCTAAAATCCATTCAAAAGATTGGCTCATTTTGTTGTCTTTTTTGTGTGTTCATAACGCCGGCTAGAAAACTATTTTCTGAGACCTGGCATCTGAAGGACACCTTTTTATTCAAATGATCCATTATGATGATGGGACTGATTTTTACCCCTTTAAAGACACATCTCTGCTTGCTGCTGTTGCTTGCCTCTTTATTTGCTTTTTAATCATTCTGTTTTGTTTGGCACATTTGATTCTCTTCTTTTAAGTGAACCAAGACTTTTAAAACATTTGTATGCCTTTTTTACAACTTATCTGACGAACCAGCGACGACAATCTTGTCAACATGGCTGAGGGAGCAACGCAAACATCTCCTTGTGAAAGCTGTCGGATGCATCAACAAGAAATTCGCCTACTACAGGACAAGATTTTTGCCTTAGAGACGGAAAAAGGACTTAATGACACGCTCCCTGTGGAACCCAGTAAGAAGACTGGAAAAACTGATACTTGCAACCTAAACGATACCGTAATGTTCCCAAAACTTAACAGTCAACTTGGTGCTAGGCCAAGGCAAAGACAACATGCTGGTACAAATGGACCTGGAATAAAGTTAACAAACAGATTTTCACCTCTCTCAGAGGATGAGTGTAACGAACAGAGAAAGTCAGAGAGAAACAGAGAACAAGTCAAAACAAAGATGGAGAGAAAAACTGTGCCAAGTGTCAAGGCCAGAGATATCCTGGTGCTTGGAGACGGAGCCATATCTAATATAAACATGGAGAGAATTGTTACCAGCAGCTATCCGAGCGCCACAGTTTCTGACATCATAGATGTTCTAAACAAGGAAATTACAAATAACCTTGGGATTAATAAACTTGTTCTACATGTTGGTGCTGTAGACATAAGAAACAGAGAGTGTGAAGCCCTGAAAGAATAGTTTAATAAACATGTTTGTGGAGTGAGACGACTGACGGAAAATTTCCTCCACAGCTAATAAACAGCAACAATGCGTCGTACCACAACTACGCAGATGACACTCAGTGTACTTGACGGTAGGTGAACATGGGCCTGTAGATACACTCTGTCACTGCATCCAACAGATCAGTTTGTGGATGCAAAACAACTTTCTCCAACTAAACTCAGACAAAACTGAGATCATTGTCTTTGGCCCACAGACACAAAGACAAAGTGTTATCAGTCACCTTGAGTCTCTCGCTCTAAAACCAAAAAAATCAGGTTAGAAATCTAGGAGTAATCATGGACTCAGACCTGAACTTAAACAGCCCCATCAAAGCAATAACATCATCAGCTTTTTACCATCTGAAAAACATTGCTAAGATCAGAGGAATAGTGTCAAAACCAGACTTAGAGAGACTCATCCATGCATTTGTCTCCAGCAGGTTAGACTACTGTAACGGCTGCTCACTGGCCTTTCTAAACGAGCTGTTAGAGCTGCAGTACATCCAGAACGCTGCTGCTCGAGTCCTGACAAGAACCAGGAAATACGACCACATTAGTCCAGTGCTCCGGTCTCTGCCCTGGCTTCCTGTCACTCAGAGAATAGAATTTAAAACAGCTCTGCTTGTGTACAAGTCTTTTCATGGTTTAGCACCAAAGTACATCTCTGACATGTTAGAGCCATATGAACCATCTCGGGCCCTGAGAACTTCAGGGAGGGGTCTCCTGGTGGTTCCCAGAGTCAATAATAAACACGGTGAGGCTGCGTTTCAGTTTCATGCAGCTAAAATCTGGAACAGTCTTCATGAGGATGTGAGACAGGCCTCAACTCTGACAATGTTCAAATCCAGGCTGAAAACAGCTCTTTTTACCCGTGCATATGAAAACTGAAAGTATTTTATCTGCACTCTTGCCTTTTACTGTAATTGATTATTTTTTATGTTGATGTTTTATTGAATGATTTGATCTGTTTTCTTGTAATTTTCTGCAACTGTGAAGCACTTTGAATTGTGCTCTACAAATAAACTTGCCTTGCCTTGCCTTAAAAACATGGACTGACTACTATCCTTGGACGCCTGGGTCTACAGGATGTGCCACAAGGATGTAGCAAAAGAGGACAAAAAGTTAACTAGATGATGTGAAGTGTGGATGCTGCAACATTTCACATCCGTATAATGCCAGGACTTTGAACTAAATGGCAGCATCCTCCCGACAGACCCCGGGTGACTCTGCTGCCTATTGTGCCACCAGTTCTGCCATACTTTTCTTTTACTTATTAATCTGTCTCTGTCTGAATGGGGCTTTGAAGCGGCTGATGACGGCCATGCCCTCATTCTGTCACCGCTGCACCGCTAAAGGTGGCTACGGGCTACGAGCCATATGCGTTAACAGCTACCACCGCGTGAACAACACAACAACCGGGCCATTTTCACCCCAGCATGTGGTCTCCGCCGATGACCCTCGGGCATGATTTTAAGGTGCATTAGGCCACCATTTCAAGAGGTGATGTAGAGTAACACTGCAAGGTGGAAGTGGAAACCATGCGGTAGATTTGCGTTGCATGGAAACACGTACAGTATGTTCCCAATTTTGAGTTACAAGTGAGCGAGATAATTTTCCTTTTGAATAAAACCTTGGGTGATCTCCCCTGCTGTGAGGACTGAAAAGGGAAATGCAGAGAAAGCAGGGTAACAAGAAAGCATTTAAAGATAATAAGCCATCAAGGCTAAATATACGTATATAGCTGAAGAAAAGTGGTAAAGGGGTTTGGAGGTTAGTTCAAATGAAGGTCAACTTAGAACACAAACAAGATACTTAATTCACTTAATTAGTCCGTTGATAGCTCTTGGTAATGTGAGGAATTTGTTGCATCAGGAAAGGCAGTGGGCATATATAGATACAGAAGTATTTAACAAACGTTGTCATTCTAATCAGGAGCTGTTCACACGGCTACAAAGTGGCAAAACATTGGTATCATTGGTACTGAAAACTCAGGAGGAGGTAGTTTCATCTCTCCAACTCAAGGTTTTCAGGCTTCATGCATTTATATTTAGTCAAATAACGGTTTTCAAACTATTTATAATAACTTACTCTTAAAGCCACAACATCTACACGTTACAGTATCAGGAAGTTAAAACAAAGCGAAACTGTCTGGCAGTTAGTGTTCATGCTTCACAGCAAGGTTATGGGTTTCTCTGTGTGGAGTTTGCATGTTCTTCCCTTGTCTGCATGAGTTTCCGGGTGCTCCGTCAGGTAATGCTGACCCTTAGCCTGGTTTGACATCTGGTCCAGGCGCCATGCGGCAGACCACCCCAGTGATATCGAAAGATGGGTCAAATGCAGAGGACAAATTTCCTCATTATACCTTTAACTTTACTCACATTGTAGATCAAAGCATGTGTTAGCAAATGGTGCTGTGTAAATGAGACGGTCATTTAAGGTTCTGGTAATCAAGTGGCAGACAGGTGTAAACTCTGCAAGTGTGCACAGGGTTTTGACCGCTTTCAGCAGAGTTTGTGATACTGTGCTCATGTTTTTACTAACTTTTTAACCCTTTGAGTGAATATAATAGTGTCAAAACCAGACTTAGAGAGACTCATCCATGCATTTGTCTCCAGCAGGTTAGACTACTGTAACAGCCTGCTCACTGGCCTTTCTAAACGAGCTGTTAGAGCTGCAGTACATCCAGAACGCTGCTGCTCGAGTCCTGACAAGAACCAGGAAATAAGACCACATTAGTCCAGTGCTCCGGTCTCTGCACTGGCTTCCTGTCACTCAGAGAATAGAATTTAAAACAGCTCTGCTTGTGTACAAGTCTTTTCATGGTTTAGCACCAAAGTACATCTCTGACATGTTAAAGTCGTATGAACCATCTCGGGCCCTGAGAACTTCAGGGAGGGGTCTCCTGGTGGTTCCCAGAGTCAATAATAAACACGGTGAGGCTGCGTTTCAGTTTCATGCAGCTAAAATCTGGAACAGTCTTCATGAGGATGTGAGACAGGCCTCAACTCTGACAATGTTCAAATCCAGGCTGAAAACAGCTCTTTTTACCCATGCATATGAAAACTGAAAGTATTTTATCTGCACTCTTGCCTTTTACTGTAATTGATTAATTTTATGTTGATGTTTTATTGATTGACTTTATCTGTTTTCTTGTAATTTTCTGCAACTGTGAAGCACTTTGAATTGCCTTGCCTATAAATTTGCACTGAAATAAACAATGAGTCTTTGCACCTTACAGGACCAATGGACACTGTTTGATGAACATAAAGCAACATTTGAACAGTAGCCGACTAGCGTGTTATGCCCACCGAGGCAAAATCTCACTAGCCCAGTACTAGACTGGCTATTGTAATAGTTATACTCCAAACGTAGTAGCAATTTAGTATTTCACACTTTGCTGCTCTGGTCACTGGAGTGCATGGGCAATGGTGGTGACATCTACCAGGTTAACAATGGCATAATACACATCGCCAGACTGCACATTTGTGATCCTGAGAAGTTGCAGTGACACTGCTTTTAAAGGGGAGGTTCAGAATCCACTAGTGTCGAGTGCCATGGCACCTGCTCCAATTTCTTTCGTCCATCGCTCATCTGCTTGTCCCACAGCGCGACCACAGCTCACCTCTCCTTCACAGAGGCAAAAACATTCACCAGAGCTTTGCAACAACAAAACAAGCAGGAACAACTTCAAATACAGTACGAGCGCCGAACAACGAACCCGGAGGGAGGTTTGTTATGATGTGTAACGAGTAGAGGCAATCTTACGGATGTAGAAACGATATGCAAAGTGTATCAAACGGAAAACGAGTCAAGCGAAACTTTGAATAGGCCACTTTAGATCAACATAGCAAAAATGTAAAATAGCAATCAAGACATGTTTGAAATAATCACCAAAAGGCTGTAAACAAAAGTATTGTGATAATAGCCAAATCTGAGCTTATAACTGTTAATTATGACCAGCACCAGTCACTTATTCATAAATAGGAAAGGTGGGTGGATTCGAACACTCTAATCACCAAGCCATTGCTGCCCCCAAATAGTTATTTTCTCTCCCGTAAAACAAGGCACATGCTCATGTTTTTGGCCCTGACAAAAGGAATAATTCCTAAAAACATGTTGTAAACAGAGATGATTTGCTTTGTTTTGCGCGGTGTTGACAGACAAGTGGCCCCTGGCTGCACAAGTGCGTGCCGTTCCTCTTCCAAACGAAGTGCGCCTGTTCCAGCCGTGGCGGCTGTCCCAGTTGGAAATGACTTTGGACCGCATTCAAGGGGGAGGGGGAAGTCTTATCAGTCATTTTAGTCTTCGTGTAGAGTAGAGCTGAACGACTTCAGAGATGACATTAGGGCAGTACTTTACGCTCATTTGTCTTTGTTGATTCTGCAAATGTCCACGCTGTTTCTCGTTGTCTTTGTAATTTTTGTTCATTCATTTTTATTTGGTTGCTCTGACATGATGCGATTCTCTGATTGGTTAATCAGAATCAGAATACTGTAGGTTTTATGGTTATGAACAGGTTCACAACTAGGAACTTTTTTCGACCAATCGTGCAACATGAAACATAAAACATATAACTTTAGATAAATAATAAACTGTAAAGACTTTAAACTATAAGGCTATAAGACTATAAGGGCATGCGTAAGAAGATTACATTTAAACTATGATAATGACAACAATTTTACATAGAACATCAGCGTGAGTGTATTTTCAGATGTACAGTAGTGTTAGCAGCAAATTTGAGTGTGGACATACCACATAGTGCAATAGAATTTACACAGACATAGTGCAATAGAGCAGATTACATTCACGAGTCTGTATCTAAGTTATCGGGTCTTGTTCCTGTCAACGGCAAACTGAAACGTTGACAGGATTCTCTTCATCCTATTCAAGGAGATGTCTTCGAGGACTCCATGACATTCCAGGACTATAGCATTCCTGGACTATCTGACATTCCAGAACTCAATGACATTACAGGACTCTATGACATTTGAGGACAATATGACATTCCAGGACTATATGACATTCCAGGATTCTTTGACATTCCAGGACTATATGACATTCCAAGACTCTATTACATTTGAGGATTCTTTGACTTTACACGAGTCTATGACATTCAAGGACAATATGACTTTCCTGGACTATATGACATTCCAAGATTCTTTGACATTCCAGTACTCTATGACATTCCAGAACTCTATGACATTCCAGGACTATGGCATTCCAGGACTATATGACATTCCAGGACTCTATGACATTTGAGGATTCTTTGACATTACAGGACTCTATGACATTCAAGGACAATATGACATTCCAGGACTATATATGACATTCCAGGACTCTTTGACATTCCAGGACTATATGGCAATCGATGACTATATGACATTCCAGGACTATATGACATTCCAGGACTACATGACATTCCAGGACTATATGACGTTCCAGGACTCTTTGACATTTCAGGACTATATGGCAATCCATGACTATATGACATTCCAGGACTTTATGGCATTCCAGGACTATATGAGATTTCAGGACTATATGACATTCCAGGACTATATGGCAATCGATGACTATATGACATTCCAGGACTATATGACATTCCATGACTCTTTGACATTCCAGGTCTCTTTGACATTCCAGGACTATATGGCAATCCATGACTATATGACATTCCACAACTATATGGCAATCCATGAGTATATGACATTCCAGGACTATATGAGATTTCAGGACTATATGACATTCCAGGACTATATGAGATTTCAGGACTATATGACATTCCAGGACTATATGAGATTTCAGGACTATATGACATTCCAGGACTATATGAGATTTCAGGACTATATGACATTCCAGGACTATATGAGATTTCAGGACTATATGACATTCCTGGACTCTATGACATTCAAGGACTTTATGACATTAGAAGTGTTGCTTAAGACCTTGTAGAGCTGGATTTTCTAATAACACCGCATTATAACACAGCTCAAAATGTACTAAAATGTATGCTACTTTGTTTGATCAAATCACATTTTGTAATAATGCTGGCAAAAGGCTGGCTCTTAATCCATAAGGCTTTTGAGTTTTCTCATTTAGCCTTTTTGTGTTGATGCAGAGAGGGTAATTCCTGTTTAGCGGATTATAGATCTGCAAACAGCATGAGGCGCCACGAGCAGGTGGCAGTAGGGCCGATTGATTCTCTCCTGTGTGGATGAAGTGAGTCTCAAAGTCCTCATGTCTTATAGTATCCAGTCAATGTCGATTACCTCATAGAGGAGTAGGGCCTCCAACCAAGCACCCCTCCAAAAAGGTTAATGAATACTACTTAAGCATGACGTCATGTCAACTGAGATTACGTGTATAAATCCTCTCACAGGGCGGTCTGTACAGTGCAATTTTAACCCATGAGAGTGCAGTGCTTTGTGAATTTAGGGAAGATGTGTCTATGTGTTTTTTTTAAATAACTGATGCAGATATGTGGCAGCCATCTTGCCTAGTTCTCATTTAAAGTTGGCAAATGTAAAAACTACCACGGTTAAAAGTAATAAATAAGATGGAGATGGAGATTCTAGAGTCCTAATAACTCAGGGAAGACTGTTGGACTTTGCCAGTACATCATTTTACACCAATTAGAAAAATGCTGACTTTATTGATCAAAATTAAACAAACAGGAAAAAAACTTAAAGATATTTTCCCATCAGCATTGTCTCACATAGCAGTCAAAATCAATTAAACAAAATCACTTCTTGAGAAGAATGGACAGAGCTGGACATTGCTGGTGTTTTGATCACGTTTCTCCGGCGTGGAGATTGTGCCGCGCTCTTCGATACCAACACTAGAGCACGACTATTGTGTATCCTCTCTTTCTCGTGAAACAGACAGTGTTAATATCACAGTAACTGACAAAAGCTGTGTTGGACAAAATACTTTTTACACACCATTTTAAGATGTCATTGCACGTATACCTTTACACAAGTCTTTCCTGCCAAAGAGAAGAAAACTAATTTAACCATGTCTCTCTTGTAAATTGGGTGAATTCTCCTTTGGATTCCCTCAATAGTTTAAAATAAAACACGGCTAAGTGCCTTCATGCGGTGATTGACGAAACCATCACACCAACTTGTAAAGGCATCATTCCCTCCAACAAACAATACAGCACTTTTCGTATCCATTTTGGTCTTACAAAACGTTTTTGGGAAATATCTTTCACATTTTGTTAACTTCGCTTAAAGAAGTTGTAGGGAGTTCTGTATTTCCTAGTTTTCTGACTTTTTGCATATAAACTTCCACGTGGATACACAAATTAAATACTTTCTTTGTAGGTTTATGTGGAAACTTCAAACTTCAAGCACCATTTCCTTTTCGCCAAAAATTGCTTTTTTTCTCCCCAGGATAAATTTTCAGTATCCAAATCTTGGCCTGAATTGCTGAGCTTTGAACCTCAAATAACAAGTAGTTAAATTATCCCAAATCTTCTCTGGAAAAAAGGTTTCTCATAGTGATGTCAAGATTAACCGGTTTAGATTAACCGCAGTTATTAAAGGAACAACAGGCCACCGTTCTTCCATACTGAGATATGTTGGTAACGCTTTAGAATACAGCCCGCGAGTTTCAGGTGTAAGTACGGGTAACAAGAAAGTAATTACACATGTAAGTACAGGTACTCTTACAAGGGGGAACAATGTGTAACAAGGAAGTACAAAGTGTTACAAGGGGAACAATGTGTAACAATGGGGAACAATGTGTAACAAGGGGGAACAATGTGTAACAAGGTAGTACAACGTGTAACTATGTGTCAATGTGTAGTAAAGAGCAATTAATGGTGCTAAGCTATCACATAGTTGTGGCAAAAGGGAATGTGGTACTATAAATTGTGCATTAATTTTAATGTTGCAGGACAACAGTATTACTGTTGTGAAAGTGAAGACATGACTCCAGGCATTTTTATTGATTGTTGTTTATTTTTTGTAGTGAGACAAATAAAGCGAAACAAGGAAAAGTACCACGTTATCACTGTGCATGTATACTGTAACTACTGTGTAGGAACAGGAGAGCACGGGCTGTAAATTAAAGTGAGACACTGTTGCCTGTAACAAGCAGAAACAAGAGTGAACAGAGAAAAAATAAGCAGAGCAAGTCTCCAAAAATTATCACACTATCAAAGTGCATGTACACCATAAGTACATGTGATATGATGACACAGTGGTTAGCGCTTTTGCTTCACAGCTAGAAGGTCCCGGGTTCAACTCCTAAGTCAGATGGAGCCTTTCTGTGCAGATGTGCATGTTTGTCCTGTGCCAACATAGGTTTCCTTCCGTTTCCCTTACAACTACAAACAATAGGTTGCACATCAGCACAGAAAGGCTCCGTCTGACTTAGGGATGATAAGCATGATCATTTTTGGACATTTTCTCTGTTCACTCTTGTTTATGCTTGTTAAAGGCAACGGTGTCTCACTTGACTTCACAGCCCATGCTCTCCTGTACCAACACATTAGTTACAGTATACATGCACATTGATATCGTGGCAATTTTCTTTGTTTTACTGTATTGTTTTTCTGTTCACTCTAGTTTCTGCTTGTTACAGGCAACTGTGTCTCACAATAAAAATAAATAAACCACAATCAATAAAAATTCCTGGAGTCATGTCTTCACTTTCACAACAGTAATACTGTTGTCCTACATTCCCTTTTGCCACAACTATGTGATAGCTCAGCACCATTAATTGCTCCGTTTCATTCATACTGTATTGGCTTGGCGGTTTTGTTGTTGTATGATGTCACTTTTGAATGAAATAAATACATAAATAAATGAAAACGAATACCTTTACTACACCTTGACACGTAGTTACACGTTGTACTACCTTGTTACACATTGTTCCCCCTTGTAACACTTTGTACTTCCTTGTTACACATTGTTCCCCTTGTAACACTTTGTAAGAGTACCTGGAACTGGAACAGTCTTCATGAGGATGTGAGACAGGCCTCAACTCTGACAATGTTCAAATCCAGGCTGAAAACAGCTCTTTTTACCCGTGCATATGAAAACTGAAAGTATTTTATCTGCACTCTTGCCTTTTACTGTAATCGATTAACTTTATGTTGATGTTTTATTGATTGATATTATCTGTTTTCTTGTAATTTTCTGCAACTGTGAAGCACTTTGAATTGCCTTGTGTATGAATTATGCTCTACAAATAATCTTGCCTTGCCTACCTGTACCTATATGTGTAATTACTTTCTTTTTACGCGTACTTACACGTGGAACTCGCGGGCTGTATTCTAAAGCGTTACCGTTCTTACCTGAGACGAGTTGATGCTTACCTGTCTGGTCTTTGTGCGTGCCCGTGGAAGAGTGTGGTCGCTTCTAACATCACCCCGTTTGGAGCTATAGGAATATACTGGGAGAGGCCAAATGCTAACAACATCTTTGGTCTTTTTGCGTGACTGAGCACATGCACAAAGACCAGACGGGTACGCATCAACTCATCTAAGCTCAGGTAAGAACATATCTCAGTATGGAAAAATGGTGGGCTGTTCCTTTAAAGCTCACAGTAGGTTAACTGTATGAATTTTAGCACCTATGGTAAACCGCCATGGAAAGGCTGACGAAACGCCGTCCAGTGTTAAATCCAGCCCAAAACACATGAAAACAGTGGCAGGTTCTGTGCAGAGAGCAAATCCTATCCATGTTCGTATGATAATTGCCTAACGTTGCCAAAGGAAGAGTCCCAAAAGAACCATGTGCAGCTGAGTTTGTTATGTCAAGGTAAAAAACAAAAATGCAACTGTGTGAGCGCATGGAAATCAGCTGATAGGTTCATTTGTTTTGAAGCTCTTTTATAATTATAGTGAATTCATGAGACACAGATCAGAGGTAATATTCTAATCTCAACCAATGATTATTTTAAAATCCTTATTTACCTTTTATATATTAAGGATAAAAGTCTAAAAATAAAAGACAGCAGGCAATGGTTCAATGGGTTTTCAAATAAGTACTCATAAGTACGAGAAAAAGCACTTACTATACGTGTTTCTCTTATATTTCTGTCTGCACCCACCACTGCTATCCGAAATATTTAAATTCACACTACTTGTGCTGTTGTTTCCGTAAAGATGAGAGACCATTTTGTACGTTTTTTTGTTGTTTCTTTTATAAGTAGGCTGTCACTATTTTGTCCACCTCTTCGAGAGCGACATACATATTTTATAACGATGAAGGCTGAGCGTGTTGGCTGTCAAAAAGAGCACAAGTAACGAGCACAAATGTATTATTCAGAGGCGTAGACAGCTCGACACGTGCCATCAAAGGATGTTTAGAGTGGATGTACAAGACGAGACGCTGGAGTCCTTCAAAAACATGCTGTTAAGTGAGTTATGTAAAATGTAGCAAAGTTTGGAGGTTTGAGGAAGAGCTTGAACATCATGCGTTATACATTATTCCGTCTTTTTTAAGATAATAGACATAATCATGCATATGTGGCTTAAAAACATCCCTTTGGGATTTTGAAATACGCCTCTGTAAGGGGAATATAATGACCATGAAACACAGAGGCCGGGGCTGGTGAGGGGTTTGCTTAGAGCTCCCTCTTTGAACAGAAGTGGGAATAATTTAGTCAAAACAAACTATCAGTTTCATTTTCATTTCATGTATTCATTTATTTCAGGCAATGGCACAGAAAGGACAAGGTAGACAAAATATAGTTAAGTCATTTGTGCAAAAAAGGAATATACAGTATGTAAACATGACAATCCAATTCTACCTGAAAGGGAGTGGGAAGAAGATAACTTATTTAATCCCACCCCCAGTCCCCCATTCAGAGATTAATACATTCAGCTTCACTGTTACTTTGTTCAAGGATTATTATACACATGTTATATCATGGTGGCGTTACCACAGGTAACAATAATTATTACATTGTAACAAAATGTATACCAACAATGTAAGGAGAATGAACAATACCAACAATGGTAATGGACAATACCAACGATGGTAAGGAAACATTGAGCACTTGTTAACACTATGAGACAACAGCAATTTAAATTAAAGACCCTCATCTCTATATTTTGACCAGACCCAATGTTTATATAAGAGTTTGAATCGATGGACAGTTTGGCATTGCTTGTGTTTCACTCCGCATACAGACACACAGAAACGTTTACGAGTGTTTTGAGCTCTCGGTAATGAAAAATATCCAAAACCTCTCAAGTCATAAGCTCGCACTGGAGTTATAAAACAACGTTGTACAGTAGGTTAGGCGGTAATAATTTGTTGAATGCTTTGTATAAGACTATTGCTGTACTATATATTACAAGGTCATAAAATTTTAACAACTTTGACTGCGCAAACAGATGATGAGTATGGTCTAGGAAACTAACCTTGTGAATGATCCGCATTGCTCTTTTCTGTAATATGATCAGAGGATTAATTGTGTTCTGGTAAGTATTCCCCCACACTTCAACACAATACGTAAGGCATGGGAGTACCAAGGTGCAGTTTCATCGTATGAATGCAACTTTGTAAAGCTTTGCCACAGTTCGACTTTGAGCGCACTTTTTTAAAGGTGCACTGTGCAACTTTTTATATAAAAACAAAAGTTGATATTTGTTTGTTTTGACCTTTCAGTGACCCAAGTTACTTTCCATCCTGGTGGCCCCTAAGACGCCCCATCATCCATTTTTTAAGGTTTCTGGTAGGTTTTCACTGATGTTCTAACCGTCTCCACGGTTACATATACATTCCATTCAGAAAACCTACCAGAAACCCTAAAAAAAACTGAAATTAAATTGGTCCTGAAGCCTCACAGGGGCCACCAGGATGGAAAGCAAAGGCCGATTTTCGGTCCTTCAGCCCACTCCTTTTGAGCAGAAAGTATACTGCACGTGATAATGTTTATTATACAGCACTTTGGTCAGACGTAGCTACAGTATATAAATAAAGTTGACATTGACCTTTAACCTGTTACTTTGCGTAGGGCTATAGGTTTAGGGTCAGCGGTTAGGGTAATGATAAGGGTTAGAGACGGCAAATGTGGTGTAAGTTGTGTTTCACTCACACAGATCCTACACATATTTTGGGAAACTAGAAGATCTTGGTTATCAAATGAGTGATCACACTGGCATAATGGGCTGTAAACTATAGGAAGATTTGTATACGCATATATGCTAACCCTAAATGTAACCCCGACACTAGTCCACGCTAAACCCCTCCCACTGCTGCAGACAGCTTCGTGGGTGGCAGAAAAAAAAAAAAAAACGTGTACGATGGCAGTATGGCAGTCCTTATTGCCTCGCGCTTTTTAGTGGAGCGATTGTCGCATGACATTATGAAATGTCTCCAGAGCAGGCCCGAGCAAAATGTCACTTGTTATATTATTATGTTTTTATATTGCAACCCTCGCCTTACATTTCCATAAATCGCATCCCACTCCCTTGAGAATGCCAAGATTTACCGTCCATCCGACCGTTTTGTTGTTCTGCCGCTGCCCTGACATTACTTATTAACGACACAGACCCCACATCGCTCTCTCTTTCTTTTCTTTTTACCCCGGCCTGGTTGAGGTAATGGGGGAGCCTTGCATTACAGGTCATTAAGTTTACACAGAGAGAAAATAGCTTTATTAGACAGGCCACTGGTTCACGGTTTTACAAGCCCCGATGCGTCCCAGGCTTTGATGCATTAAAGACAGCGTTGCAGAGTTTAATATGCATTGGGTTTGTTCCGGACAGTGGCAGACGGGGGGGGGAGCGATACTGACCCCCATTAACCCTGCCACTGTACCTGCCACGCGGCCAATATCAATGACCAGCTGGCATTTACCTGAAAGTTAATACGACGGGCAAAGATGACGGAAAAGTCTTCATCCTAATGCCTTTTTAGATTAGAAAACATTACCGGTAATGACACAGTAATTGGTTTGGAAGTTGGAGCAAAAATTAGGGATGAGGAAAACATCGCAGTCTTTATAACGGCAAAAATCCCCTCACTTATTTTCACCCAACTTTCACCTGAGTCACTTCTTGTCTTTGATTTACTGTTTGCACTTTACCTAATGGTAGGGTACAGTAATAACATGGTAAAGTGGTGGAACTCAGTTGTTTTAATTGCTTTAATTTCAAAGTAAGTTGTTCTATGTGTGCTCGTGTTTGAGATTCACCCTGAATGTTGTGTGTAGCAATCTGGTGTATTGTGGGTGATCATATTCTGTTGTAATCAGCCTTGTTAAAAGGTGATTCCAGGCAACTGGTAAATTTCCCGCCTCCCACTTGGAAAAATGCCACTCGAAGTGGTAAAGTCAGAGATGATCAGAATGGTCCGAGTTCAGATACGAGATGAAGACAGCGATGGCGGTGGAGGAGTGCAGCTCATGATAAAACTGTAACAAAACCACTACACCAGTCAAGTAAACGTTACTTTTGGTTGCAGCATTAAAACATAACGTTATGTTGCATGTTTTGAATTATATCTGAAGTGGAGAAATGTTCAAATGTCAGCGTCGTATTAGCTAATTGTGTAGCATTAGCCATTTTGTTTACATACGGGTTTATTCAGCCGGACGCTCTGAGGTCATAAATCATCATTTTCAAGTGGGAAAAACACTAGTTACCAGTTGCCTGGAACGCAACAGAAGAACACAGTCTACATTAAGACTGCTTTACTCTAAACTTGAAGAACAATAAAATAAAACTGTTAATCACTACACTCACTTTTAAAGTTGCTATTACTTTTTCTTTGTCATACCAATTTATTTCCTGTTTTATTGTTTTTCGTATGGTCACTGTCAAAATCCTGTGTAGTTTGGAGTTGGTGATTGTCTGTCACAATGCAAATTGTCTAAATTCAAAGTTATTGCCAATATTCACCTGCATCCCTCATTAAAGCAGTACTAAGTAACTCGTGCACCCTAGAGGCCATAAGCGCCAATGCAGGTGTCGTAGAGTGTTGTGTTTTTTTACGCATTAATTGTCCGTGAGAGTAAATACTACGCTGACAGAAAAGACAAAGGGAGAGAGGGATATTGTTCATCCAATTACACAATGGAGATCATTTTTTTCACTCAAACTGGCTGTAAATACTGTTTAAGTGGCGCTAGCCCGCAGTTAGCTTTGCCGGTTAGCCTGTTAGCTTATTTTTCGTGATTCCATTAGTGTGTATTGGTGACTCTGACCCGGTGGCAGTCAAGTTGCAATTCTGGTTTTCTGGCCAGAGACACCAGGGGGAGATGAAAGACCCCCAATCCTCCCATTAACACTTGTATTACCACCAGAAGTTACTTCGTACTGCTTTAAAAACGGCAGGTGCAACTATAGTAGAGACGTTTCAAGAATGTAATGAAAAACTCCTTTTGAGAAAACGGCGTACTTTTGCAGTTGGTATCTATTTTCCACAACATTCCACAGTAATGACAATATTTGAGCTATTATAATTTCGGAAGTTGAGAGCTTTCCAACAATATCCGGCATGCTGGCTTTTGTAAATTAAAGTGGCATCGGACACGGCGGAATGTAGCATTTAGTGAGGTACAAGTAGTTAAAACATCATAGACTAATCATAAAGGGTGAGTTTGGTCTATATTTTTTACTTTGACATTAAAACTTCAGATGTTAAGGGGAGAGAATAAACCAAATAGTCTTTAGCCATAGCACATTCTTTATCTGGCCTTCAGCTTATCTGTGTCTCCTGAATCTGTACCTGACAGTGCCATAGGTGAAGAATAGTGTATTTCATGGCAACAGTGCATTAAATGTCCAATAATGGTATCTCCGTCGGTTACTGACCTTTTTCAGTGTTTAATGCTTTGTTCTACACACTACAGTTCAGGGTCGTTTCCACAGGTAAAAACTCGATTTCAACTTTTTACACATGCAGCAGAGATGTTTAACTCATGCCAAGGCGATCAAGAGTATTAAAGAAACAGTGAATAGCCGGGCGTAGAAACCCATGATGCTGGGAACAGAACTGTATATTTAGGCAAGTTTATATTGTGGTGATTTACTTCCTTGTCAATAGATTAAGGGCAGAACCCCCAGTCATGGCTCAAAGTAAAGCAGTTCAAATTACATTTACAAATCTTTTAAGGTATGTGACATCATATATTTTTTTTACACAGTGGTCAATGTTGAGATTTGTTGCTAGTTTTCTCCCTTAACATCTTAGTTCTACTGTCAGAGTATAAAAAAGACCAAACTTACCCTTTCCAATGCTTTTTTTTATGACGTTTTGTCGCTAGCGAGGAAGCAACTACAACACTGTGCCACAACGTTTTCCCACACTTACTCAAATATTGACATATCTTGTACCCACGTTTAGCATTAAAGGTTGCTGACATGACGCTGTTATCCAAATATGGTCATTTCCTTTCTGGGAGACAGCCGGGAGAAATATCCAGGCGCAAGAAAACTTTAGGGCCCATTTTCTCGAAATGAGGTTTTCATTCCAACAATCATTCTTGCAACAACATCTCAACTTTAGTAGCTCCTACAGACTCCACACTTTACAGGCTTGGACTTAACAACATTTTGAAGTTTTTTTTCAGAGGAATTTGTACATTTCTAGTTCCTTCCTGATTTATTGAGCTTGAACCCAAAAAACAATGCAATTTTTACAGATGTTTTCCCACTTATAAATAGCCCTCTGAAGAAATCTATAACTAATATATCGACAGAAATAAAACCATCAATTTAAACCTGGGTCTATCAATTATTTAGATGAGGTGGCTGAAAATTAAAATGTCTATATATCAGATGTTAAATCTAAACACTGTTATATCATCTCTATCAAATATCAGTATAATATGTCAAATCTTTCCCAGATTCAAATTAAGCTCTGAATACCGCTCAGCTCCAAGTTCACTTTGAGATCTGTTTTACATAAATATCTTTCAAAGCCAACACCTTTTTGGCTGCAAATGCTTTCTCCGCCCACACCTTTGAAAATCACTGAACTTACATTCCCCTCTGATCGGAGTCTTTTTTTCACAGCCAAATGTTTTAATCTCTTACTTCATCATCGCAGCGGTCACAGCACTCAGACGGCTCAGCTCTGGCCTCCCATAAAACTATTATAGAGAGAGAGAGAGAGAGAAAGAACAAAAAGCAGGTTGGCTAGCTCAAGCGGAGTGGGGAATTAGCATCACAGACAGGATCCAATGGACGCAGATCAGAGAGACGGCAAAGCCACTGGTCTGTTTTTCTAAAAAGCTTCTATTATGCAAATGGACTTTTACATATTCTTTTAGCCTAACCAAACCATAATCATGTTCTCCCGGGGAAAAAATATACTCGGCGTTGTACAAGTGACGGGAGAGCCGTTCATTTTTATGGTAATGTTTTGTTTAGGGCGCCAGGCAGAAAACTCATTTTCGGAGACCTCGTTGCTGAGAGGTGCACCTTTTGATTAAAATTATCTGAGTTTACAATTACAATATGTAAATACAACGAATAATGAAAAGAGGCTACAACTGCTATGTTTCTTTTTTTTTACAAAAAGACTGCACAGATCCCATGCGAGTAACAAATCAAGCTACTTGCAAAATGTATTTCATATCATATTACATGAATCCTTACAAGAGAAGCTAGACACAAAGTGCTTTGGGGAATGTGCTCTTTGGTGTTTGGGGAACAGAAACTTTAGAGAAACAAACCAAACAAGGCACTCCTCCCACGTCATAATTCTCTATTTACACTTTCTAAAAAGCCTTCACAGTGCAGAGCTTCTTTTGAAACATAATGCTGGTTTCTTCGTATCGGCTCCAGCAAGCCTTTGTCAAGAGATGAGGACCAGCAGCTTGTCTCCTTTTTTATAGAGGAGTGATCGAGAACTCTGGTGACCTGAGGGAGTGGCCCCACAATTGAGTGAGGACACTCCTTTCCAATTGGGTAACATCACACAATAGAGGAAAAAATAATAATAATGGAGAATACTAGTACAAATGGAGAATAGATATCGCTACAGAAAAGGATTAAAATCAATTTCCTCATATAACCCCGGGTATGCAGTAGCCTTCAGATTATAGATAGTTTCCCTTTGTAGCAATAATTTTAGATGAGATCCCCTCCTCTGCCTCTGGATGTGCTCCAAAAACCTCCACCCTGAGATCATCTGGGTTACTGCTGTGATTTTGAGAAAAATGTCTTGCCATAGGATAGTCAAAGTTCCTTTTTCTCTATTGCGTGTTTACAGTATGTTCTGACACCCTGTCCTATAGACGCAGCTGCACGGGTAAGAAAGAATGTGGTGTTGCAGTTAATGAACACATTTATATTGTATGTTTTCCCATTTTTTAAAATTGATCAATTGTTCTTTTATATTTGAACAATGGCTGGAAAAGCCACATTTGTATGTGCCTTTAGTGGTTTATAACCTGTCTTCTAAGGTAGGAGCACATTCAAAAGTCACTGGATAACAGACAAAAAAATTTGGGAAGAGGATCATTGTATAACAACCTCCAATTGTTACATGAATCATGCTTTATTATAGACCAAACTGTGAAACAAATGTCAAAAAATGTTGCATTAGTGTCCAAATGCATCCTTCCGTTTCAGAACCGGTTCCTTGCCCTGATAAACTGATGTGTACTGAAAAGGTTAGCTGATGCTGCCCTGTGCCAATTGGTCAGCCTGTACCAATTGGCCCAAATGCCTGATTCTTTTCTACAAAAAGTTGTGTAACTTTGGTCCATTTTGTTTATTGCTGCACTCAACATTGCTCAAATGACAATTAGGTGTAATTGTAATTAGGTGTAGTTGTTCAGAAATGAATTGAGAGAGAGAGAGAGAGAGAGAGAGAGAGAGAGAGTCGATCTGGTTGGAGGAAAACATGTGTCTCCATCCCCACGTTCTTCCCACTTAAATGCGTCTGGAGTCTGGAGTGGCAAGATCACAAAGTGTGCTCCTTCTAAACACAACATGTTATGCTATAGTCTGTGTTTTGAGTCTATCCATGTGGATCATGTGCAGACTGAATGAACTGGTATTCCATTTGCCAGGATTCATCATAAAAACAACACAAAACTGTGAGTTACAGGTTAAAAAGCCCTTTGATGGCAACGGGCCGTGATATTGGACATTGAGCATTTTCTGCTGTCTCATGGTAGTGACAAATGCAACCAATATCTTATTTTCCAACTATCCCTTCAACCCATTGCACAGATCTTTGGGTATAGGCACCCCATTATCTGGACAGACAACCGACATCTGGCTCGGCTTAATGGATCCACTTACAAGTCACAATGGCTGTTCAGTTTTTCCCGCATCAATTGTCTTTCCATTTGCTGCGCCCTGATGGCCGAAGAGACTTTGTATTGGAGAAATATGTGGCGGTTTCATTGTTACCGTGACAGAAGCAAGAATTATGTCGGTATAACGCACATACAGATTACAAAATAGGTAAAGTTAACTGCGTATATATCTAAATGATCATATCTTTGTTTGAAATGACTTCATCTAAATGTGTTTTCAGCATTTGATCCATCAAAGCCACTGGGGCAAACCTGTCATTGCTGCATCAGGGGACCCTTGTCCAGATCTTGAGCTAGGTTTGATTGAATCCAGGACTTTCTTTGTGCAGTGAACATTTTCTGCAAGCTAATGTAAAGAGAGCTATTGTAGATCCAAGGGCGATTAGGGGATCCAGGTACAGTATCAGAACACCATTCAGGATATGGAACAAATTCCCATCCTTAAGTATGTAGGAGTGCAAGAGCGTTTGGGGTCAGTCAAAAATATGCTGACATTGTACAGAGCGAGTGAATTGGTTTAGAAACCTGACTGGTAATTTAAAAAAACAAACAACTACTGCAGGACATTTATCAACAGCACAGGCGATAATAACACAGGCTGGAGAAAACCATAGCCGACCCAACTCACGAGCTCAACTCTTAGTGCGAGCTGCTGCAGTCCGGGAGGGTGTTTGTGCTTTTCTGTTCAGTCCCTCCAGGATTTCGCAATGTTGTGATCGCAGCTGTTAACGCAAAATCAAGCAAACTCCATGAAATCAGTGCAGCATTGCAACTTTTCCAAACCCCACAACTTTCCCGCAATTATTCCTGAACTCCACAACTTCTGCAAAACTAAAGTGTGTTTCTGTTAAATCAATTGTAGGAAGTGTCCAGCGCCAGCGTGGGTTTAATGTTTTCAGACATTCAGACTGAAGCGAGGACTGCTGCTTCTGCTCCGCCTCCTCTCACTCTCCTCGGTCTGACTTTACAGCGAGCGCCCCTGTGTGTCCAGGGCCTGTCCGGGTTTTGTTTCTCTGCTTCTGGATCTTTATTTAGCGATATAGGCGTTTTCTGACAGATAAATGCTGCGTGTGCGTTCAGACGCTTCTTTCCCCTGTGAGGCGGTGGCGTTTGTCTGAGGGGCTGGTGCTTTCTTTGCTGCGCGAACTTTAGGAGTCACAGTTCAATTGAACCAGACCTGAAACTCAGTCTTAATGAGCAAAATAAATAGACATTTGTCCTTTGGTCCATTCTCCTTGGAGTCTCATTTATTAAAGTTACATGGACTCGGAGCCTGGTGCTCACAACAACAGACCTGTTTGCTCCGCCCACTGTGCACAGCTGAGTGGTGGACGAGGTGGCAAGGGGACCAAGGCCTACTTAAGTCTTTGATTAAAATGATGTAAATGCAAAGAGAAGTTTGATTTTGATGTAAAGTATTGTTTTAAACAGAAAAAAAGGCATCTTTTCACCACAACGTTGGCCCGTGAAATCAGGCAACAATCAGGAAAAATGTGTGCAAAATCCTGGCAGGACTGTCTATATAAAAACCACGGGATCGCCCCATTAGTCCAACGTCTCATTATTCTGAAAATGTCCCATTGAGTAGGGGTTATAAAATTAAATTAGGTTCAGGCAAGAGTCCACTGACCTTAAGGTTAGGGCCAATATATGGCTCTCTAATCCACAACACAACTGGGTTAGAGATGTCGGACTCATGGCACCTCTGCTCAATGGTACATTTTCGGAATAATGAGACGTCGGACTAATAGGTTGTCGGATCAATGGCATGGCACCAAAAACCACAGCTACAAAATCTACCTTTTCTACTCTGTGGGTGCGTGGTGTCAGTCTTTACTCCGTCCGGAACTTTAAGAAAAATACCTCAGGGGAGTGAATTCTTTTGAAGAAGTCTTTATTTGATCAATATCGCACATACAAGTTACATCATATCAACATCAGGAAGTCTGCCGATCAAGTCTCGTGCCCGTCTCTATATACTGTTAGTTCCGCCTCTAGTCCAGACGCACAAACTGACACCATCGCAGACATTACGTGCACGTTTGAGAAAAACAAGTCTGTTCTTATCACTAACATTGTATCTCGGCCAAGATGGATCTGCGCGTACATTTACTGAAACAATAGCAAAACAGAATCATAAGACAAAGACTACGTTGTTCTCCTCCTAACTAGTACTAGATAAGGCTTCAGCAAGTAGCAATACATTTCTATATTTCACAGTGGTATGTTTTTCTTTAATCAATTTGTATTCTGCAATTGACCTCAAAGTCAAATGTATCCCTTGGGAGACAAAACCTTTCTCGCAAGTGTTATCCGTCAACACTGTGTTTTCATGTAAAGTATGCTATTCGTAGCTATACTCTGAAGAAAAATACTTTAAGTTAAGTTTACTTTTATTTTGAAAAGTCACCAGAGGTGTGTAGAGGCACTACGATCAGGAAACACGTATTGAAAACTGTGGCCGCGCCGTACAATGCCCATGAGTTTTGGTGTTTCGAAAGGCTTTTGGGCGGGTTTTGCTGCTGATACTTATTCAAGACCTTCTTTCTATGAGCCGAGAGTGAAAACCACTGCGCCACCATGCCGCCCACACAGCATACCTGCACTTTGACAAACAAACAAACAATACCATTTATGATAAAAAGACGTGTGATCATAATGAGCAAAGGCGATTGTTGTGTGCGCACAATGGGCTCCTTCAAGTCGGCGTAGCGAGCCTTGACCCACTTTGTTAAAACGCGGCTGGAGACGTAGCACAGTCATGGCTTTGAAGTGAACACACAGGAGTCCCATTCATCTCCCAACATTAGCATTCATGTTTCATCAGCATCATTTAGCTTCCCAAGGTCTGCGCGGCAACACAGCACGAGGCTGCGCAGACCACATGCCGAAATGGTTTCATTCTAATGCGTGCACAATGTTTACATGCAGCGGGCGTCATTTTAAATGCAGGGGAGGAACAAACGACTGGGTTCCCTAATGCCATTTCAAGGCTAATGGCGCAGTCCCACCGTTTTGAACACAGTATGAGGTATCTGCTATGAAACACCAGGAAATGTAAAGTGTAACATTTTCATGCTTTTCTAATTGTCATTTAATCTCACAGGACATATCCCCGGGTTGAAATAATAATAGTTTCATTCTAGGGAAGAGAAAAGGATCTGCACATACAGTATCTGCTCAGTAACCGCTGAGATGTTCAACTCATGTGGGGACTGCATGATCGAGCGGCTGACCCACATCTTTGACCAGGTGGGGGGTGATGGAGAGGCGCCTCAGCGACTGGACCAGAGGTGTCATCAGACCATTTTGACAATAAAAGGGTGACTGGCTCCTCTGCAGCAACCGCAGAGATAACCTTCTGTACTTTTTATTCCCCTCAATAACAATCCACGGATGGCACACGCGAGAGCAAAGAGCTTTTTTCCAATCGACAGTGATTTTCAAAAACACATCAACACGACGTGATGTGAGTTTTGTGATTTATAATCCTGTTCAAATAACGCAGAACTGATTATAACCCGCAACAACAACACATGTCCCTTCGCTGGTTTGCTGACCCCACCTCAAGTTTGCTCAGCCCTACAAATATAGTTGATGCTGGCGCTGACCGGACTCAAACCCTGGTACAGCGGGGGAGTCTGGATCTTTCCATGCAAATAAGAAGCAGCCGCCGTGCCCAGCAGACTGGCTTCATGCCCAACCTCTTTAGTACCGACCACATCTCTGCCGCTCGTCTACAAATAGATACCTCTGGATTCCGCAAAGATCGGCATCTCTCTGAGATCGGGTTCATGGATCTGAAGACGGGCTTTGACCCTGCCATACTTCACTGTGGAATATCCTACAGACCATCAGAACACCATCCAAGATTGTTGTCCTGTTCAAATTTAATGAGATCCGCTGATGACCTGAACATCCTGAAGTCGTGACACGCGGGTCACGGCTTTCTCTATCCCGTCCCGCAATATTGTTTCTATTATTACAACCCCCCTGCAACCATTAAAAAATATGCATTTTAAATGTGATAGGTCTGAATGGACCACAGCTTTAATTCAGTCTCAAAATGGTCTTAACTTACAACTTGCTTTTCCACCTACATTAGGCACTCAAAGCACTTTACAGCAATGAACCACTCACCCATTCACTCTCTCATTCATACACCAGTGTACGCAGAAAGTTGCCCAAAAGTAGAAACAAGATGCTACTAGAGGCAGGAATCAGGTGTTATAAGGAGTAGTTTTAATCCTTCAGAAATGAATTGGACTGGCGTATCTCATCCCCTCTCCCTCCGGCTCATAGCGCATAGAGCAGGAGAGGGGAAGACTGGGCAAAGAGCAGAGCTCAGTAAAAGCATTCCCTGGATCACAAGCTGCAAAACGCTGCCTCATATTTACTCCAAAAACCTGCTGCAAAGATGTTTCAATTAGATGTGGCTAAATACAATGGCCGCCACAGAGTCCAGATCTTGCCCCTTATTGAGAATCTTTAGAATGTGCTGGAGAAGGGGCGACGGTGGCACAGATGGTAGAGCGGGTCGTCTCATGATCGGAGGGTTGGGGGTTTGAATCCCGCCTCCTGAAGGTGCACACTCTTGTTGTGTCCTTGGGCAAGACACTTCACCCAGCTTGCCTCCAGTGTCTGCGTACATTGGTGTGTGAATGGGTGAGTGGATCCTTGCTGTAAAGTGCTTTGAGTGGCTAATGCAGGTGGAAAAGCGCTATATAAGTTGAGACCATTTACCATTTGTAGTGGTCACACTCTCCCATCATCAATGCAAGATCTTGGTGAAAAATAAATGCAACACTGGATCGTTTGACATTGCAGAAGCTTATTAAAACAACGCCACAGCAAATGTCCTGTAACAATAATATAACCACGACTGCAATATTTACCTAAAAATAACTAAAATCCAGTATTTTCTTTATCTGTGCGTAAACAGACCGAGCTAAATCCTTCTTTGTGACAGTTACTTCCTGGGAAGTTCCAGTCCCGCAGGGGGAGGCGGCCGAGCTGAAGGAGGGGAGGTGCGGCGCTGACAGGATCAGGGCTCAGAGCAGACAGATGGGTGTGTGACAGACACAGGCCGGCCCCGCCGCCGCTCTCATTCACAGATAAATAATAGGACAGACAGTCGAGGAGGGAGCGGGTCTCTGAAGGAGCAGCTACGGCATTTATAACTGTCACCGCAGACACTTCAGGCTCACCCGACGCACGGTACAAGCACGTATAGAAGTGGCATATATCTGTTGTTTCTTAAGAGGCACATGTTTTATACTGCACCGACTGGGCAGCATATTTTTGGATAACACATACCATTAGTTTCATGATGATTAAGAGACATAGGCATAAAAAAAAATGACTCAAGGTACGGTCCAATAAAGCCATTTCATTTATCTTTTTATATTTTAATCAAGAGCATTATGAATACATCCCGGAAAAATGCAGCAATTTAAACGGCTATATTATACTATACATCAGGGGTAGGCAAGTTTGCGTTGTGGAGGGACGATTTTTATCATCGCCAAAACACCTCACCATTGTAGCCCAAAGTAAAGAACCATTTTTCTGCAAACGCCAATACATTACATAAAAATGAGCAAGTGGTATTATCTGACCGGAAATTTAACAAATACACTACAAAAAGTAGTTGGCTTTAAGCATTGGCTTAAATGACTTCAATTGAGGAAGTCTTGTTTTGAGCCTTTTTTACTCTCTTTTTTTACTTTTTTCCTGATCTGACCAAGTTTGAGGACATTTCAGACTAGTTCTAAAGTCAATCTCACTTGAAATAAGAAAGTAGAACTGCCAATGGGACAAGACCAATGTTCTTACCCCATCGGCAGATAACATTACTTGAAATAAAGACTAAATGTATTGAAACGAGTCAGAAACCTACCAGAACAAGTGAATAGTTAATAATCAATAATGTCAATGATCTGGGTCAAGAGCCCAACTACCTCTTAACTCGCCAAAACAACTCAAATTAAAACCTGTTAAAGGGGGGGTATTATGTAAAATCGACTTTTTCAAGCTTTATATCATGTTATTATGTCATTCCCTCATTAAACACATGCCTGGAGTGTTGCCTTGGCTCATTCACATATTGTGAATGTATCTGGTTTGTCCAATGCAGTTGTTATGTCCATATCAAATAAACTAATAATAATAATAATAATAATAATATTTTTGAGTAATCAGTAAAAACTTAGACGGCAGCCATTTTAGGTGTAGCTATGCCTCAGTCCTCCTAGGAACGCCCCCACCTCCTGGAGACTCTGCCTCTGGACCTTTCGTCACCAGCCAAGCCACCAACCACTGCTCCTCAGCTCAGCAGAGCCGCCTCCCCGCACAGTAGTGTTGTTTAGATGCCACAGCAGTGTGCTGAAGGGGGCGTGTCGGAAAGCTTCTTAAAGAGACAGAGGCCTATTTCAAGACGTTCAGTACAGCCATTTTGAGAGAGCAATTTTATTCAAGGCAGTTATTTTAATTTACTGCATATACAGACCAACAGAAGGTTACGTCATCATTGTAGTATGCTATAGACTGGTGCTATGTGATTGAAAAAAGCATAATACCCCCCTTTTAATGACTTTTTGCAGTGGACTGACAGTATTACACTCGTACTTTAACAGGTATTTGATCTCTATTTTGCATAACAATAATGTTTCTCAAAATCATCTGGGGGCCAGAGGTTTTGTGCTAGAGGGGCGGATTTGGCCCCCGGGCCTGACGTTGCCTACCCCTGCTATACATGGTATGCACACACATTATCCAGACTGCTGTGGTCATCTAATCAGGACCTGTTATCTGTCCCATGCACAAATGACTCTTTAAAAAAAACTAAACAGTTTTTGTAATTGTGTTTGTATACTTATGCACTTAGTGTTTGATTTGAGTTCTATTGCATTATCCACATTATTTAAGCCTGTGGAGCCCCTCCGGACCTCTCAGAGGCACGCTTCAAGAAACATAAAACACTATTATGACCCTTTTCATTCTAAACAGAACCTTAATCATTCCAACATGACATCACACGCAATAACCAAGTTACTTCCAGGTCTAAAAAGACTGGAGGTGTGCATAAATAGTGTCTTGGCAACATGTTGAAAGCCTTGGCAGTAAAGCTCTGAAATGTCTTTTGTGGCCCAACCTTTCCCCAACAAGGAATAAAAGGTCAAAAACACTTTTACACTTGTTTAGAATATCTGTAAAATATTCCACTAAAAATTAACATATCTTTATATAAAAAAATAAGCCTTCTTTGTGTATAGAAAAAATATTTGATAATTGATGTCGGAAAAGCATTGCTAACAAAATCCAGAGTAAATGTAATATTTCTGCAAGATCAGATGTTTTAAAAGATCCTTGTGCACAGCTCTGAGGCTTTGCCACTCACTGCAGAAATGTATAACATGAACAGCATTTCAGGTCAATTTTGTAAAATAATAAGGCGAGGTCAGGTGTACTTCATTGTCCCCAAAGGGAAATGTGTCCTCTGCATTTGACCATCCTTCACTGCAGCTGGAGCAACCCTCAAGGAGCAGTGGGCGACGGCAGGCAGTGGGACCATGGGACCCACGTCTATGTTGTTGTCTAGGATGGAGAACAAAGCTATTGTGCAGGTTTATAGAGAAACATGTAAACTCCACGCAGAAAGGCCCGCATGTTCTGGGAATCAAACTCACATTACAACCATTCAAATTGCAATGTTGGTTTGATCTGGATTAATAGTACAGCGCTGGCACAGACTGGCTGACTCTCTGAGAGTCATGAACACAATTCATTTCCCAAACCTTACTCCCCATTTGTCAGACACTGTTTGTCATTCTCAGCACAAGTGAGCACATCTTTATCTGCCTTTGTAGCTTGATGTGAAAACCCACTGAGCAGTGTCTAATGGCGGCTGTACACTGCACGATTTTGGCCGTCTACGACGTACGATCACTAGTCGTGAGAAAAATCTTAGGTCGTAGCTGAAAATCGTAGGTCTTCGGTCAAACAGTGAGACAGGGACACAGATTTAAAATAGAACCGCCATACGAATATAGACGAGCTACGACCGACGTCAGGCAGTGTCTGATATTTTGAAACACTAGTCGTAGAGTGAGCCTCCTCTTGCTGCAGAGAGGATCTCTGTCAGTGTCCCGTCAACACATCAGCACATGCAGAGTCACAGCAACAGAGGTCAGGCATGAGCGGGTCCGACTACGCATTTCACACGACTTTCTCTGGACTTTTCCGCGGAAGATGAACACCGCTAGCATGTTGCGCTCGCCTGAGCTAAACACACGCCTTCTGAAGCCTGAAACTGCTACGACAAAACTTTGATCAGCTACGATTGTCTCTTTGAACACTCGCACAGTGGAGTCAAGAGCAGCTCACGATTTCACCATCCCCACGTCGTGCAGTGTGACATCTAAAAATTTTATAAGACAAAAAAGAACCGCACAGTGTACACCAGCCATTAAGCTGCGTTTCTGAGAACTGGTACATTTCCGACTTCCGACTAGGAAAACTGTCTTGGGACGGCGCTGGAACATGAGATGATCAGAGTGGTCTGAGTTCAGATACGAGATGAAGACAGCGAGGGCGGCCCATGGTGGAGAAGTGCAGCTAATGATAAAACTTTAAGAAAACAACTACACCAGTGACGTGAACGCTACTCTTAGTCACAGCCTTCAATATAACGTTATGTAGCATGTTTGGAATTATATCTGGTGTCACGAAACATTCAGAAAACATTAGCATCTTATTAGCTTGCTTATAGCGTTGGTCGTCAACAGCGCAGTGCTTTATGGATTTGATTTGCACAGTTTTCGAGGAGAACTTGGCACACGTCAACGAAGACAGATGCGTAAAAGATCAGACTATAACTTGGGAAATACAAGACGCTCCAGCATATTGTCTCTGTGTTTTTCAGTGATTGATTGTTACAATGTTTCAGTCCAAACGCAAAAAAAAAGCAGCTTGGCTAAATTCCGAGCGTATTTTTCACTTTGCAACTTTACACATTTTCTTAACCGAACTTTCTGTCAACCTAAGGGAATTGTGACGGCAAACTAAAGGCACAGGAACTTGTAGCTGGAGTGAAATTGCAACATGTAATTGGTCTGGCGATGGGGCAAATAGAGGAACGTTTGTTCAGTTTAATGGAATAAGGAATTTCAGAAAACCAATTTGCTTTGCTTAGTTTGGGGCAAGTGTGAACTTTACCACCGACTGACTCTCATATTAATCCATAAACTTGCGCTAAACTCAGCCAAGTTGCCTGCGGATTGGACTAAATGTAACAACTGTCCGTAAAGCCAGGTCATGTGGCACTGCGGGTCTGTGTGCTGAAGTTAAGGTCATGGACTGGTAGAAGATCAGAGAACTCAGGGAATATTACCAATGGCCGACTAACATCATGTCATTTTATTGGTAACAACATCCTTCGCTTTCACAAACTACTGTAAAATCAAATTCACACAGTTTATATCATTTTCTTTTAAATCCATTAGGGTTTCCGAAAACCACACTAATAGAAATGAAATGTTTCAGACTGTAGGTTGCGTTCTCGTGACGTCATTATTCTAAAGAGGCGATGGTTTAGAATTGAGGCGGTGGAGGGCAGCTTTAAGGATTCTAAAGTGGTAACTGTGGTAACTGTCAAAATGCAGATTGGTTCATGGCTAATATCCTTGTCATTACTGGGCCCATCCAGATGCAACAAATACCGGCACAAAGCTCAATGCCTCCTCCTTCCGCACATGTGAAGTATATAGTCCAATCATCTTCTCACGATGGTCTTCAAAAGTGGCGGAAGTTTGCACAAACATGGACGGGATTGTTGGTCAGTAGAAAGGACTTTCAGCCAAAAGATTCATACGTGTATGCAATTCTTCGGAGCGTGAGCCTGCCCTAGAGGAGACTGTTATGTGAACTTTAGGTCCTCCACATTTGGACAACAGTTTCACCTCTTAACCCCCACCTTAACCATACACATCTTCTCCCGTTTGGCATTATTTATTATCCAAATCTAAAAGCTTCTTGAAAAAAAAAAAACACATCAGAAATGCAACAAAAAAGTGTCAAAAATGTAACAAAAAGGTGATAAGCAACGACATTTCAAAAAAATGACGACACGATGACAGATTTGGGTAAGTCCGAACTGGAGAGAATGTGCTTGGTTAAGGTGGGGGTAAGAGGTTAAACTTAACTTGAAGAATTGGTTGAAAGACAGTCAGATTCGTGATCATATTAATCATGGTGTCTTTTAAAATTGCAAAAATGTCTTTTTTTTATTGTAGTTAAAACGCAAATAACAAAGCAAGTTAGTGTAAATATTGCATCTGGACTGTTGTTGAGCTGATCCTTCTGCCGGTGATTATCTGTATTTCATATTGCGTGTGGGCTCTTAAGGAAAACGTATAAACCTGCTGATGAAACTATCTCTGGTCTGTGCACATCTGTTGTGCAATGCCCCTGTCAAATAAATACATAAATAAATAAACAAATGTTTTTTGTACAATTTGTAGTCATTTGTGACCCCAAGACCAACAACAGGACCTTTTCACTCGACAACGTAATCAGCATTTATAAGAATTCAAAACATTTCAAATCTGCTTTAATATTGGGTTTTTTTTGGTTACTATATTATGATATTTGGCTTAATTTCACAAATAAATACTATTTTCAAACAACATTTCTCAATTCAATGCCATAAAATCCGATTTGGCCGTCTCTGCTGTAAAAGAGCATATATTTTGTGAAATTTAAATGCATGTTCATAAACTTGATTTTAATTTTTGTTAAAGTGGTATCCGCTTCTTACAGAGGTGTTTGTTTGGTAACATTTGGGGTGGCAGATATAAAAGTTTGTATTCTAGCAATAGAAAAATAGCATGTAAGAGGTTGCTTTGCCTTAGCGCTCAATGTTAAACCATACTGTAAGGGTGAGGGGAAAGACTAAGCAGAAGGCAAATGGGTACAAAAGAGAATTGGATTTATAGTGAAAAGAGAATGACATTTTCAACACATTAATAATTTGTATTTCTTAACAATGTTACAGTAGTGATACGAAACAGGGTTTTTGATGACATATTTTGAGAGCCTGTTTGTACAGGCTTTGGAGCGGCTCAAGTTGTAATGGCTGCATCTGTGCTCATTTGGGGCAAATGTAAACTGACACATTAAATGTTATATGATATTTCAGAAGAGCAGAAGCAGGTTTAACAAAAAGCCTTGAGAGATACTGTGTCGGGTCCAACTGACTAAAGGGCAGCTTCATCCACCAGGCTGTTAGGACGCTGAACTCTCCCTCCCTCTATTGTTGATATGGCTCTGTGTATAATGTTAATTACACACAGAGAGATCAAAAGTATCTGCAATTTTGAATGCAACTGCATGTGGTAGAATAATACAACAACCAGTACTGCTTTGTGAAAATCGAAAAACAAAGAAACTTTTGCAGAACAAACCCGGGATTAAAGCCAGGACAAAAATAAAAAAATAAAAATTGAACTATAACTCAGGTGTGATTCAAGACTGGACAGAGACAAAACCAGCTCCACACAGTGTTTCCATTTCCTCACATCCGCTGCCAAAACAGAAGCACCAAAGGCACAATTCCGGTGTGAAGTAACGACCCGACCTCTCCTGGGGGCTCGCTAAGCCTGCTCCATTTGTTGTTAACAAGTCTTAGGTGTGACGGGATCACAGCTTCTGGGGCAAAAGGATAGATTCTGGTCCATATTTTCTGGAGAACAGCAGAGAGTGGCTGTTCACTGCCACTAACTCTTCTATTCGCTAATGCATGGAATTAACTCAACTTTACATGACAAATGTTAATCATACAGATGAGATAATGCCTGTGGTAAGTCTTAATCATAGGTCCCTATGCTAAAGTAGCTATGATAGTTAGCATACAGGCCACTTTCCCTAACTCCTTCCTAACTGACAGCACAATTCGGACGCTTCTTATCATGGCAGACGCTGACACACATCCGTTTGGCGTTAGACCTCTTACCAATTTAAGGGTTTTGGATTCAGCGACATAGTAATACGTTGGAACGAATGGCAGTTCTGGCGGCCATCTTGTGACTGGCACCTCTAACCCAGTGCAATGTAATGAAATGTATTTCCTTCATACTGTTTTGATCTAGTTTGAGTTATTTCATGACTCTTTGATAATTGTGATTTATGTCATATCTGTGTCATATCTGGCAAGAAAATAATGTTTTTATAGTTTTTCAAATGTTATTCCAGTTTTATAAGAGGCACAGACTTTAGCTCCATTTGTTTATTTTCCTCTGTCAAACACTTCAATCATTCACTTCTATTTATATCAAATATAACATGTGTTTCCTCCTATAAAACAGTATTTCTGTTCTTTTTAATGCGACATGACCAATATTTATTGAACATGGGACAGTGATACAGTGAATGCTAAACCACTGAACCCTGGGAATGCATAGACAAAACAAAGCTAATGCGGCTAAACAACAAGACGTTTCAAAGAAATGACCTGATCCTGACTGAGATACGAGACTTAGAAATAATGAACCAATCACAAACAATGAGTGTCTCACATTCTGCTGTTGGATCAATGAAATTGTTGTTCCTGGTTTTGCATTGGTGGCATAGGGGTTAGCCTCACCAGCCAGGCACAAGATGGCCGCCACGTTTGCCACGTCAACGAGCGCCATGTCCGATCTAGAGTTTTATTTATTCAGGACATTCATGTTTAGTAGCGAAATAATCAGCAGATTCCAAAACGAAAAGGTTGAGTCTTCTATGGTTCAGAAATTATAAACAAAAGTCTGCAACATTAAATATATAAAATAGGATCTGAGGTGTACAAACTTGTGATCGATTTTCACCACAATGTTTCTCAGTTTCCCTAAGGCTTTGGAAGTTGTGGGAAACTCATTTTAAAGCTCTGACTGAGCTCTTTCCAACGCAAAATGTCTATCACTTCCGGTTCCGGAGATATCAGCCTTTAATCGGCATGATATCGGCCCATATAATTTTGTAGTAAATAAGGCATTGTTGCTTTGCATCTTTATACGTCACACAGTCAAATGCAATGCTCTTTAATGCCATATTAATGTCACAAATGCAAAACAGCATGGCACATTTCATTTTGTAATATTTGAACAGAAAATGAGGGAAAATGTTGATATTAAAAAATCAACTGGACACAACGGGAAACTTTTGAGCTAAAGATTGTGTGAAACTTCCCTGAGAACTGCTGCTGCATTAGTTTTAGAGAATAGTTTTTGAATGTGCGCCATAAAAAGTCATTGAGAGGGTTCTGTCTCTAAGGAAAAAATATTCTCAAGGAAATTTATATATAATGGAAGTTTGAATCCATCCGCAAGTCAAGTAAAACTGTAACTGTCACTTCTCAACCCTACAGAAGACTGTAAGTAATAAAAAACGTGTCCCTTTCCACAAGCACAAGCACACGCGTGTCCATTTCCTACATTGGTATTCTCCCTGCGGGCCTGTGTCCGCTCATGCCTCTTTTCTCTGCGGAGTGTGACATCTCTATTCTCCATGACGCGCCCCTGTCTCTGCGTCTCCGGCCCCTCTCTGGAGCTGCAGAGACGCCCGACTGTCACAGACACTCCCCACGTTAAACAACTCAATGTGGATGTATCAATTTCAAACTTTTGCTGACATAAATAGGAGGCAAAAGTTGTTGTTTTATGCACTCAAATTGCCAAAATTGTCCCTACATTTTTGATGACCAAATACTGTATCAATAGAAATGATAAAGTGAATTGGATTTAGTCGATATTTTGGCTACAAATATGTGGTCAGAGATGATTTTAGATATCTCTTTTAGTTTGGAATAAACTAGTTAATAATAGATTGCCTTGTTTATCGAGGTTCAAAGCTCAATAAATCAGGCAGATATTAGATACTGAAAAATAAGAGAAAACCTTCAAAATCTTGTTAAGCGCAAAAGTGGAAGGTTTGAAGTCTGTATGATTCCTACGCCCCATGAGCCTTTGCTTGAAGCAGTAATGTACCTGAACACTTTCATAGAACAAAAGTTCAATGAATGCGCATTTTGGGTGAACGTGAACTGAACGCACTGGATTACTGCCTGATGAACGGAACTATGAACACGTTCATTCTGGTGTCTGTGAACAGCATTCCCCATCTATTTACGTTCATTCAATAGGGTGCCAGATTTCTTTAGTGTTCCAGGTGAAAACCTGGCTGAACTCACCGTAAAGAGCCCTTAATATTTTGTGTGAAAACAGCGATATGTTTAGCATAAAAACAGTCAACCTGGCAACAACCACCAGCGTCTCATCACACGTGTGGCATCGAAACAAAACAAAAAAGCAGCCTTGCAAAGTATATGAACGCACGTACCAGTACGAGTACGAAATCAAAAGACACTCAAACTCAAAGATGCTACCCAAATCCCATTGACTGCATACAGTGGCCGCTCAATTATCTATTCATTGAAACAAGCCATTGAGGTTTTGAAGTGAAGCCTACACGTTAATTCAGCCTGGTAGACAAACCCCAGCATCATCAACCTCCAAACAATGATCGATCCTGAGAGGGCCACACCTCCACCTCAGCCATCAGCGTAAGAGCCGCACCTCCGTAGCAGACAATCATCAGCCCCGCTTTTAAGCCCAAGCAATCATGGTCCGTTCGCTTCCCAGCTGCGCTGCGACCCACCTCCACCCCATCTCCTCTTCTTCTGTCCACGGCTTCTACCTGCTGCATCATCACGGGTCCTTCATACCACCACCAGTGTCCAGGCTCCGGGGGAAGACATCCCTAACTCTAAGCTGTTCATCTACACTGACAATACATCGATGTCTACCACCGGGGTCTGATCGCCAAAACGAATACACATGTCAATAAATCTTTCTAATCGCTGCTTTTGTCTGTGTGAGTCTATCCAGGTTGAAATGTAAGTTAATATGGCTAATACAATGCACTTTATTGCACTTTCACGCTCAACCTTATTCCTACCTCAGCCTGGTTCATAGCTCCTTTTGTGTCAGTAATATGCTCTGTTGGCTATGCTGCTGTCCTGTTTTTCTTTATTAATTAAAAAAGACCATCCGACTAGCAAGTTTTCACTCATGTATTTTTAGAATATACTGTAGGGAAAAGCAGCTTCAGCTGCTACTAGTGTGGACTGAACGGACTGTAACAATGGGGAAATGCTGTTCCCTAAATGCTAATGTGAACCCTGGTTGGATAAGGATTCAACATTTGATATTAAGATGAGCTCTAACACAGTTTCATTATTAAAACGTACTGACTGAAAATATTGGCTGTCTGTGGTTCACTGGCTTTGGCCGTGATATCAAAAATAATAGCTCGCAGCAACACACACAAAAAGAACTACATTTTTGGAACTATGTACAAACTATTAAAGGAACAGGCCACCGTTTTTCCATACTGAGATATGTTCTTACCTGAGCTTACACGAGTTGATCAGCATACAAACACTTTTTGCTTCGTGTTGATTGGTCAAATATCCACGGAGATTTTCACATTTTCAGATTAAAACTGAGCTACAGTTTATGAGCCTCATTACATTTACACAGAAACGCCATGTCTGTAGCTTCATTAGGTCAAAGGTTTTACTCTAAAACCATCAGAAATAGTTGGAACACTCTTTCCAAAACTAAGACATTTAAAATGCACTGTATTCAGTGGATGTCACTGTACAGAGTGAGCAGGTCAGTCGTGTTATCGCTCTTTACAGTGTAAAACACCTCTGTGAGGCTCGGGCTCTTTCCTTGTTGGCATCTTCAAAATCGCCCCAAACATGTCACAGTTTAAGCCCAGCGTTAGTCCAGGAGCATGTTCCAAACACTGCATGTTAGAGCCACAGATGTCACTTTCTCTGTTTTTTAATTGCCGAACCTGCCAATTATAGCCTAAAGTAAAGCAACACTTTCTACAAATGCCAGTGTTGTACATGATATAGGACCTAATTGGGTGTTCTGTTTGGAAAAGTTTGAAGTAACTGACAGTATTTCTCACATTACTTTAACTCTAACTGTGCATTAATATTTCTCGAGATCATCTTGAGGCCCAGAGGTTCTATGCGGAGCCAGCCGCCATTTACTTGTGGTTTCAAAATAAGTCCATTGTTAATTTTACAGTCTATCTATGGTATAGATACAGATTGGGAATTGCCCATATATGGTCATGTTCGGAGCAACCAGAGGGAAAACAAAGAAGAGAAAAAAACAGAACTTTCTCCGTAATTACTTAACAAATGCTGAATTATGAATATATTTTTCTATTAAACAGAGCAAAGTGGTTCAACAGCCCATAAATACAGAAAAAACAATGGGACAATGGGAAGCTACGTTAGCTTCATGCCACATATGCTAATGTTAGCAACGAGTTTTTCGCTTCTACTTTAAACAGTTTGCAGTGAAAAAACATCCACATGGACCCGATTTTGGCTTGACTTTATTGGCGTGTGATAAAGATGTTAAAGAGGGGGTATTATGCTTTTTCAATCACATAGCACCAGTCTATAGCATACTACAATGATGACATAACCTTCTGTTGGTCTGTATATGCAGTAAATTAAAATAACTGCCTTGAATAAAATTGCTCTCTCAAAATGGCTGTACTGAACGTCTTGAAATAGGCCTCTGTCTCTTTAAGAAGCTTTCCTACACGCCCCCTTCAGCACACTGCTGTGGCATCTAAACAACACTACTGTGCGGGGAGGGGGCTCTGCTGAGCTGAGGAGCAGTGGTTGGTGGCTTGGCTGGTGACGAAAGGTCCAGAGGCGTCTCCAGGAGGTGGGGGCGTTCCTAGGAGGACTGAGGCATAGCTACACCTAAAATGGCTGCCGTCTAAGTTTTTACTGATTACTCAAAAATATGTGAATGAGCCAAGGCAACACTCCAGGCATGTGTTTAATGAGGGAATGACTATTTGTGAATCGATGGGAAAGCGATATTGTGGTGATTTCCTGACAAAAGCCAATGCGCGAGTCGACAAAACGTCATGAAATAAGCTTTTTAAGATGAGAGAAAATTAGCCAATTACCCAAAATTGGCCAATTACCCAAACTAACCCAGAGCATTTTCTCCAATGAGTGGATTAAAATAGAAGCATTATTGTTAATTCCAGGTAGGTGTCATTATGGGAGAAAAAGACTTCTTAAACCGGCCTCTTTACAGTGAGAGGACTCATATCTCCTCAGAGCAGACTCTCAACACAGGGAGTGTGTTCTCTTTCATTCAATAATTGATTTATCCATGTTCATGTTGTTGCTGCGTGTGTTCCTATGTGTGTGTTGCATGTGTGCATTGAACCTTCTTCACTACTTTGCGGCACAGCAGTATAGTCGTATCCTTCACAAACGCTCGCCGCTGCTTCCCGCTGAGACTTCATTACCCATAAACTGAAGCGGAGCCGCTGTCACCATCCACCCGTGGACACTGCTGCAGAGGGAGCAGCTCTGGATCCGCTCACACCCGCAAAGAAGATCCGTTTGATTTGTATGAGGAGGTCTGCTGACTGCTGCACATGTCTATGAATATGTGGCAGCGTCGAGAGGGGAGAAAGAGTCACCTTGATTTAAACCGACGACCTTTGCGTTATATGATAAGTGGAATCCAAATGAGCAACGGCTTCAACTTCACACGCTGTAAAAAGGAATCTACAAATGAGTACAATTTTAAAGAAATAAGGAAATTCGCCCTGATTTGAGTCACTAGTTTCACTTGAAACGAGACACTGCAGGTGAATAAGAAAAAATGCATATACATTTAGAGATATTCATTTGACACGTTTGCTGTAGTCTGATTAGGTTCATTAGGTCTTCTAAAAATTATGTAACTTTTTCTCTTATAGCCAGACCTTAGTGTTAGTTTCGTACCTGACGGTTTCGGCTACAACTGTGGCCTTCCTTAGAGGTTGTCACGTGTGACACCACAGTTGTAGCCGAAACCGTCAGGTACGAAACTAACACTAAGGTCTGGCTATAAGAAAAAAAAGTTACACTTTTGCTGTAGATTACTGATACAAATATGCATTAGAAATATATATTTTCTAAAATCTTCAGGCAAAATGTAAATAATGGTTAGAGCCAGATTTAAATGTATGGTTTTGGTTTTGGAACCCGGCTGAACAGAGGAACCCTGCCTACTGGATTGACAACAAGGACTGGACTTTCTGCGATCCTGGCCCGTCTGCTTCAGGGACTCCATCGGCCCTGGGTCTCTACAGTCCATGGGAGTGGATCTCTCCTTCTGTGGTTCTCCCCAAGGTTTCTCTTTTCTCCCCGTGGGTTTTTGAGTTTTTCCTTGCCGTGCTGGAGAGTCTAAGGACAGGGGACACCCGCGCCGCTCGTCGCCACCCACTGCTGACGCTTATTTGGACATTATATTTGCCTGGATACTTGATTCACCTGAACTTTACATGGTCTTATTTACTGCCTTAATGTTCGGTGCAGCCCTATGAGGCAACTCCTGTTGTGATATTGGGCTATACAAAACCATTGATTGATTGATTGATTGGTTTTGTTGGAGAGGATTTTGGATCCTGTTTAGTTTTTGAATAGGCTTTTATAAGCGAAGTAATGTGTAAAACTAGTCCAAATGTTTTATTTTAGCCAACATACAGCACGATATTCTTCCTACATTTACATTGCAGAGCTGCTGTAAATACTTTTCCCAATATCTGTCATGGTTTAGGTTAGATTATTTAGTTTTAATTAGGATTTTGTTTTGGATCTGTGTTTCTGTCTTGTGTGTTTATTTTGACATTTCTGGTCTGTGTGTATGTGATTTTGCTTTGCCTTCCTCCTGTTTGATTACCTGCCCCGCCCTAATGTGTTCCACCTGTTCCCTGTTTCCCTTGTGTATTTATACCCTGGTGTTCCCCGTTGTCTTTGTCGAGACATTGTATGTTGTGTCGCATGTTTGGTGGTGTCCAGCCTGTACGGTCTCTGTAAGTTCTGTTTACCTTCACTCTGTTCCTGCCGGTCTGTAGTTTACCGTGTATTTTTGTATGTTGCCTGCTCTTGGACTAGATCCATTAAATTTGATTTTCATTCCACCTCGCCATTTTTGGGTTGTCTGCATCCTTGCGTCTTCTCTTTTTCCACACCTCACTCCACTACATCGTAACAACATCTTTAAACCTAGGGATATTTTCTAATCTAGATCTACGTCATTTTAAGTCAAACGGCCAATAATACCAAGGCTAAGGTGTCTAATGTGGTTGTTAAGGCCTACATAAAGCAAAATATAGGACCTTATGATAATTTCGACTGACAATGTTCTTCAAACTCTTTGTGGCATTCTGTCCTCGCTGTTCCGTTGCACATTCGTACACTCCCTTATGTATTTAATTAACAGCCTTTAGGCGCCTCCATAGCTCCTGTGTACGGGCCACTGCATAAAGGAACAAAAGCCCGCTGCACCATGTAATTATGTTTTTGAGGAATGGCTGGCGGGGCCGTGGACGTTGAAAAGCGCACAGCCCGTATGCGAAATGGTTCTCAAACTGTGGGGCATGAACAGCTGGTTTGGTTTTACTGAGGAAATATCGTCGGCAAAATTACTTATTAAAATCAGTCATTGAAATCTGTCAGTGAGGATGCATGAATATACAGTATTTTGGCAAAATGTCTGTCAAACAACTAAGACCAGATCTTAAAATATGTTTGTGAATTTACACGAAAGGGCTGATGAAAACAAGGTGCAGGCTTGCTCAAAGGTTCCTTTTAAAAAAAGTTATACATACTTAAAGCAGTTTAATTACTTGTCTACAAAGTAACTAAATGAGAAGCAGAGTGGAGATTTCAGCACCATGGACAGTGCACATCAGTATCTCCACGCTCTTTTAACGACACCCATTATCTTTCAACTAATATTGTTTTGGTGAAAAACTAAAAGGCAAGGTAAGTTTATTTGTAGAGCACAATTCATAAACAAGGTGTGTGCTTCACAGTTACGTGAAAGAAAGAAGAAAGAAAGAAGCAGAAAAAATGATACCAGTCATATGCACGGGTGAAAATAACTGTTTTCAGCCTGGATATGAACATCAGGGCAACAGGGATTACTACAACCCCTTTCAGTCACATGACTTTTGTTATCAATCAAATCAATCACTCAATCAAAACTTTATTTATAAAGCGCTTTTCATACAAAGTTGTAACGCAAAGTGCTTTACAAAGCAGTTCCCGCCCAACCAAACAACCAACTCTTCCAAATAAAAACAGTCAATAATACTGCTCACCCCACCCCTTTCCCATAGCCACACACACGCACACACACACACACTCCTACACAGACCCACATGATGAGATAATGGACGTAGGGCTGAGTCTGGGTACAGATGAACCAGGTAAGGAAACACCATCAGAGGAGCCGTCTGCACCGGGAGCGGCACATCAGCCGCAGCCACAGGGCACCGCCACAGGACGCCCAGCAGAGGCGCAGCAGAAACACCACACCTCCATCGGGGCACCCAGAAGACAGTGCCCACACAGCCACAGCCAACCACCGCTCCCGGGGTAGAGGGCTGGAGATTCTAAAAATGCAATATGCAAATAATAACATTCAAATAAGATAAATAAATATAAAACTAACTAAGAACCAATATAATAAGCTAATTATAAACATAAATAATAATAAAAATGACTGAATAAATAAGAAATACATATCAGCTAAAAAGATGGGTCTTGAGCCTACTTTTAAAAACATGAATGTTCTCTGCGGACCATGGCCATCTTGGTGATCTCTGGCTGGCGTATATCATATACATACTGTACAGTATATCATATCAAACCATGCATCTGCACTGTCACTACAGTCAAGCTGCTGCATCCAAAAATAGTGCACATCATAACATACTTTGATGATATAAAGTTGGTCCATTTTGCCTCGTCAGCGCGTATATCCATTCAGGCAAAAAAGAGGTGTGAAAGTGAGAGTAGTTTGGCTTTCGCACCACAGCCGCTCCACATCAGAGTGCGAGAAAAGCCACTCCACGAGAGACACCTGTTTCAGCCGGACTCGGAACGGTTGTTCAGATCGTCCCAAAGTGCTGCTGGATTCACACTGACCCAAAAGTGTCACTCTCTGGACGGGAGCCACTTTAGGTGGTCCTAACCAGAGCCTGTGTGAAAACGCCCATAATATGCTGTAAAAAATACCATCACTTGCAATTTGTGCCAATTCCACAAGAAGCCACTAAAAGTTAACCTAGCATCCATCCATCCATCCATAAGTCTGGGTGAGAGCTGGCTTTTGTCACTGCTACTAAACTCAAACCAGCTCCATCACTGTGTGGTACTTCTACAGAGGAACTATAGAGAGCATCCTGACCAGCTCCATCACTGTGTGGTACTTCTACAGAGGGACAATAGAGAGCACCCTGACCAGCTCCATCACTGTGTGGCTCTTCTACAGAGGAACTATAGAGAGCGTCCTGACCAGCTCCATCACTGTGAGGTTCTTCTACAGAGGGACTATAGAGAGCATCCTGACCAGCTCCATCACTGTGTGGTACTTCTACAGAGGGACTATAGAGAGCATCCTGACCAGCTCCATCACTGTGTGGTACTTCTACAGAGGGACTATAGAGAGCGTCCTGACCAGCTCCGTCACTGTGTGGTTCTTCTACAGAGGGACTATAGAGAGCATCCTGACCAGCTCCGTCACTGTGTGGTTCTTCTACAGAGGGACTATAGAGAGCATCCTGACCAGCTCCATCACTGTGTGGTTCTTCTACAGAGGGACTATAGAGAGCATCCTGACCAGCTCCATCACTGTGTGGTTCTTCTACAGAGGAACTATAGAGAGCATCCTGACCAGCTCCATCACTGTGTGGCTCTTCTACAGAGGGACTATAGAGCATCCTGACCAGCTCCATCACTGTGTGGTTCTTCTACAGAGGGACTATAGAGAGCATCCTGACCAGCTCCATCACTGTGTGGTTCTTCTACAGAGGAACTATAGAGCATCCTGACCAGCTCCATCACTGTGTGGCTCTTCTACAGAGGGACTATAGAGAGCATCCTGACCAGCTCCATCACTGTGTGGCTCTTCTACAGAGGAACTATAGAGAGCATCCTGACCAGCTCCATCACTGTGTGGTTCTTCTAAAGAGGAACTATAGAGCATCCTGACCAGCTCCATCACTGTGTGGTTCTTCTACAGAGGGACTATAGAGAGCATCCTGACCAGCTCACTGACGAAGCCTTTTGGATGAGAGGCGAAACGTTTGGAGACCTCAACTACCGAGTACAGAAGATGACTCAAGTACCTTCTTTGAAGACTCCCAGTGATAATACTATTTTTTTTCTCAAAATAAATATAGTAAACAACTCAAAATCTGCTGTTCCAAATGATTATGCAACTCATAGTTTCATTACATTTTAAAGGTTGTAACAAATGGTCATTTGTTGAATTAGCAGCATTAGGAGGTCATATTCACTGAAATCAAAAGCAAATTAAATCAAAAACATCTTAACAGGTCAAGTTATATTTTAACATAGGACCCTTCTTTGATAGCAGCTTCAAAATTCTTAAATCCATTAAACTTGTGAGTTTTTGGAGAGTTTCTGCTTGGATTTCTTTGCAGGATGTCAGAATAGCCTCCCAGAGCTGCTGTTTGGATGAAAACTGCCTCCCACCCTCATACATGTTTCGCGTGATGCTCCAAAGGTTCTGAATAGGGTTGAGGTCAGGGGAGGATGGGGTCCACATCATGAGTTTTTCTCCTTTTATGGCCATAGCAGCCAATGATGCAGAGGTGTTCTTTACAGTATGACATGGTGCGTTGTCCTGCATGAAGATGATTTTGTTACAGAAAGCACAGCTCTTCTTTTTGTACCATAGAAGAAAGTGGTCAGTCAGAAACTCCACATACTTTTCAGAGGTCATTTTCACACCTTCAGGGAGCCTAAAGGGGCAGACCAGCTCTCTCCCCATGACTCCACCCCTCCTTGCTGACATCACAGCCTTTTTGGGACATGGTGGCCATTCACCAACCATCCACTACTCCATCCATCTGACCATCCAGGGTTACACGGCACTCATCTGAGCCACTGCAGCCGTTTCTGCTCGTCAGCTTCAATGAACAGTTTAGGGGAGGCTGGATAGAAGGTTAATGCACAACTGCAGCCTCTGGAGGGTCCTACAGCTTGATGTTCGGGAGAATCCAGAGGCACCAGCAGCTTCAAATACCTGTTTGCACCTTTGTAGCAGCTGTTCTCTTAATCTGATGTATTTGTCTGGCAGAAACCGTCCTCATTGTGCCTTTATCTGCACAAACCTGTGTGTGCTCTGAATCAGCCACAAATCTCTTAACAGTACGATGATTACGCTTAATCTTTCATGAAAATATCAAAGGTTTTCATACCTAGTCCAAGGCATTCAACTATTTCACGCTTTTCATCAGCAGAGAGATCCTTTTTCTTTCCCATATTGCTTGAAAATGGTGGTCTGCTTAATAATGTGGAACGTCCTTTTTCCGTAGTTTTTCAATTAACTGGACTCACCTGACAACTAATCATCCCAGGCGTCTGGGACTGATGTGAGTGATTCAAAGAGCCCCGAGACACAATACCATCCATGAGTTTCTTGTATTTATTTATTTAAAATGTTTACACTGAAATACAATTTGCACAATCATTTGGAATGTGGCGTAGTGTTAAGTGTCTGAGAACTTCTGTGCAAATATAGTCTTGACCAAAACACTTATTACTTTTGTCTCTGGTGATTCTGAAGGCTTTGCGGGTGAGACAGGTGGACTACATGTGGATGTTAATGGAGGGGCTCCGCATTGAGTTGTCACGTGTACGAAATGTGCGATATTAATTAACATGCCTTTCCATGTCTAGTTTTTCAGGTTAATTTTAGCGCTGGTGAGTTTTTGCCCATTATGAGTCCACGTAAAAGCAATGAGCGTGACAGTAGTACTGACTGGCCTGTGATACCTGCGTGCGATGGCGCAAACTGCCACCGAACTCTATTTCAAGTGATAATCCGTCAAATATCCACACAGAAGTGGCTAAAAAGTCCGCAATCACTCATAACGTGTCCACTTTAATCCCACTTTGGCCACGCTCAAACATCGACTCCCGCTCTCTGCAAAGGGCCACTCCAAAACGAACAGTTTGAATCGGAGCGGCACAGAAGCCTTTCAAGCGAATCAACAACAAAAAAGAAAAAAAAAAGGCAATTGTGAGCCGGCGGCGCCATCGGAAGCCTTTGATTGGCCGACAGGGGAGCGGCGAGGGTTCAACGGCACTCCACCGAAGAGACGGGGACCTGGGGGCTGCCGTTTGTGCCCGGGTCCCTCTTCAAAAAACGCAGCTTAAGGACTTTATTGGCAGGTTGGAGAAACACGGAGCGCTGCTGTGTGACTGTGGTCTCCCCCATCTGATATATCTGGTCCCGCTTCGGCGAAAGTGTCCAATTGGGAGTCACTTATGAAGAGAGGGAGATAACAAGAGGAGCGGGCGAAGTTTTCTCTCTCCCTTTTTCTGGCCTGTAGCCGCGGTTCTAAAAGGCAACGCTCGGCTCACAGACGAATGGGTTGGATGGCGTATCAGTGGAACGTCTGTATGCTTTTGTGGTCGGGATGAAAGTTGAAACGCAATACGAGGGAGGATTGATGAGGTGCCGAGGGATAAAAGTTGGTAAGTGGTAAAAATGTGAAGGCTAAGGCAGGGAAAGATGAAATACTGTGTCAGTCTTTGCAAATACCTACGGAGACTTTACAACTTACAGTACAAGAAGGCCATGTATGTACAACAAGTTAACTTCTGAGCGTACGAAATGTCTATGATGCCAGGAGGAAGTGTAAGTTTAGTTTTTTACCAGTTTACAATACATGCCTTTCAGTCATGTGACTTTTGTTGTTATGGCCGCCATCTTGAACTTGCAGGCTAGTTTTCTGGCATTTCTGTGACAGTGAATTTGTAAAATGTGCCTATAAACTTGTTTCTATGAAGAATTCAAATGCTACAAATATGTTTGAAAAGTTAGGAATGAGCTTGGACAACAACTAACATTTAAAGTTAGTTACTCTCTTATTTATTTTCTGTCATGACAAAAAACAAAATCTGGTTTAGACCCTTTAAAGAAAACAAACCGTAGGATTTGATCCTTTTAAACTGCCTGGAGAATCTGTGGATGATCGATGTAAACCAGGGATTGGAGAAAACCCATAGGCTGAATCAGGGGTAACACTTTATAATAAGGTTACATGAAGTCATGCATGAATAACATGAAATTATGCATGAAATAATGCCTGATTTCATGATGTATTCATGCATGACGATATCATGACTCATCATGAGTTAACATGACTTCATGTTCTTTCATACATGACTTCATGCATGAATTATTTAACTACTGTAATGAATTCATGAGAAAATCTTGTTGATATATCATGATCTTAGAATCATGATGAATTCACTAAAACATTTAGATTCTTTAACCAAAACATTAACTAATCATAATTAGGAGGTTTATGCATGAATATCATGATTCATCATGATTTTTAAGAACATTTGTTTGCAAGTTTTACCTTAATACAACATTTACTGCTGTAATTTAACTCATCATTAGCTAATCCTTAGATCATTCATAAAGTCATGATGATTGTTACCCCTATACTACAGTGATGCACTTTTATGCTTTGGACAATCAAGATGTTTATTGGACAAAACAAACACAAACATCATAGACATTATAATTTATAACAAAATACATTATGGGTTGAAATTAAATAAGTTAATGTTTTTTGGTCCATTAAATTTCACTTACATCAACATAAACACTGCCTATTGCTTACATGTACGCTTAACTTTTTAAAAACTTCTATTAAGACATATTCATGATGTAAAAAATAAAGCACTTTTTTAAACATATGAGACAGTGTGTCAGTTATATTCCTTCAGAATGTCTGGACAGAGGGGAATTTCCACAGCATATGCAGCAGTGTGCCTTCTGACCCACAACCATGCCAGCACAATTTAGAATTGTCTTTGTCCATTTTATTTAAAATGTAAGGTGGACTATATGCTCGATTTATTATTTTGAACTATATGATTTTATATTTGACACATTTGGACATGTTTGTGCTTTTTTGCAGTGCTGCATTCCATTGTGAGTCAGGAATGGGCACACCAATGTCTTTTATCTATTGATTTTTTTGTTACATATTTATGGTCAGATTTAGTATTACATAATAATCGATATATTACTGAGACACTGCCCCTGTTCATAGCAGCATGTTTTAATTTCATGCTTCTCATTATTTGTCACGACTGAAACATTAATACATTTTTTACGGTTTTAAACAGTTAGTTAGCACTCACACTACTCAGGCCAAAGTACTTTTTTTTTTTTTTAAACCTTTACTTGATTTTACTTGATTTTAGCCTCTACTGCAGCCTGCTGATAGAGTGGCTGTTAAAAAAAAAAGCCTTTATGGCAAAAATGTTCTGCTCCCTCAAACCCAATGTTTGCGACTGAACGGGGTGTGGACACAAACCTCCACCCGGCTCCTTCCATTGTGGTCCTCTCACACCCCACTGTGACCCTCCTTAACCTCTTAACCCCCAACTGGACCGAGCACATTTTCCCCAGTTTGGCTTCACCCAAATCTAAAAGCTTCTTGAAAAAAGTGTCAAAATAGTTACAAAAACGAGGATGAAAATACAACAAAAACAAAAACAACAAAACGGCGACAATAACGTGCCGGAAAAGCAACAGTTACACAATAAACAAGCCACAAAAACACGTGATGAAAAAGCCATTAAAAAAGCGTTAAAAAGTGAGAGAAGAGCGTCAAAAACACATTAAAAAAAGATGCAAAAACTTTTCTAAAGTGTGACGGAAATGCGGCGACAAAAAGTTGATCCATTTGTAGGTCTTAGCTTTGAAATGAGGCGTTACTCTGGCCTATAGGCTGTAAACTCCAGTTGAGAAGCTTTAGATTTGGGTAAAGCCGAACTAGAGAAAATGCGCTGGTTTGGCGAATGGTGAGAGGTTAACATCACCATACGCTTTCCATTCCCTTATTTCCCCACCCTGTATGTTGGCATTATAATAGCATGAAAACACATTACATTCGACTTGCTGCTTCTTGCATAAACCAAGCCATGCTAGCGCTGATTCTGACTGTCATTTCAGATTGAGACTATAGCATTTTTAATCTAACATAAATCAATATTTTAGCACATTCAACCTCCTCTGCACAATGTCCAGATGATGTCGGCCTCTATGCTTGATTATCAGTTACAAGAACAGTCCTATTTGAATATGTCTCGTCATGTGTTTTATAAGAAGCTACGAAAACAATCAAAGTTTGCACAATACATACACAACACCAACTTCGCCGACGGATTGTTTTTTCCCCCCCCTCTCTGTTCTATAGAAATAAAAGTAACTCAGGAGGGAACCAAGACTGTAGCCTGAATCTGACAAGAGCTCAAAAATAGACACCATCAGAAATAAAAACCAGGGAGAAAACAAGCCTCACATGTCACAGCTGTGGATGGGAGAAAAAATGAGACTGAACGGTTTGCGAGACTTAAAAAGTCTTAAAAAAAACGGTGGAAAACTTGCCGGCCTTGGAGACGCGCTGAGCGATCACAGCCGGGGCAGCGTCAACGCGGATGAGATCGGGTGTTTCAAAGCGGAGCCACGGGGCGAGGCGAGGGGAACTAATCAAAGAATGTGTGATCAATGTGGGTTTGGAGACAGGGGTGAGGGTGAGGGTAGACGGACAACTTTAAACGAGGTTCACCGTGGGCCAAACATCTTCTGTTAATGATTGACACGACTTCGATGTCAGAAAACAGTCGACGTGCTGTGAAATAAATGATGTGTGTGTGGAGAACTTCTTGGTGTCAGTTCCTTGTGTTATAGAGTGATGCTTTTTTCTTACTTTACTCATGCGCTACCATGAAAAGCATTCCTGATATAGGAGAACAATTGTTCATGAGCAATTCCACATGACAATAACACATACGTAGATACAGCGACTATGGCTGTGTTGGAATGTCCTCACTATATCATGACCACGCCATTGTGTAGGGGTGTCCAATTATCCAGAGAGAAAAAAAGTTTCCCACAATGCATTCTGAAAAGTCATGTGCAGCGATGGGCACAGACGGGTTGATGTAGACCACAATGCACTACGAGAGTCGGAGGAAAATGACCGACAGCGACAGGTCTTTGAACTAAACACACCACCAATGAGTGAAAACAGCTGTTTTAATTATTTCCCATGAATAAACTTCTTATATTTAAATGGTTACGGTGAAAAGTTGCAAACGTTGGCAGTTGACCTTTAGCTTGAGCTGTTAAATGATCGATAGCTTCCTCTCTCAGGCAAAAAGGCAATAATCCAAGACGTTTTCTTCATTCATGTAAATCCATGTGAAATATAACGAATATGACAGATTTTTATCCAGAAATATTCCACTATCTCTTGATATGGTTGGTCATTATTCCCAGAGTTTAGCGACTTATAGTAGCTGTAGTCACTCATTCTGCTGACGTTCCGGACACCGCAGCACGTGTGCTGACACGCAGCGCGTGGAATGTAGTGGACAATAAATGTATGTCCGAATTGACAACAGAATCGGTGCACTATATAAATCTGTGTTAAGGTGTGTACACACCTAACGCGGTTTACACGGCAGGTGCGGTGGATTTCTGTGTATTGTCAATGTAAGTGCGTGCACATGTGTGGGTGATGACGGGCATGACGGCAGGTGGGTTAGAGCGGTGGGAAGTAGCGGCAACACTCGTCAGCTGTTCAGAGCGGCGTGAACTCACACATTCACGAAAATGTATTGATTATCTGAATTTGGAACAACATAACCACCTCTACTACATCATAGAGACACAAGTGAAACGGAGACACCGTCTGAAAAGAGGGAACATTCATGACAAGCAGCAGCTGTGGTTTCAAATGCCTTTCCTGAGCCCAGGCATTCGGATCAGAGGAATTACACGCTTTAATAAACTTACGAAAACACGGGCGCGGGCGAAATAAAGGACGCACTGGATTACAAACATGTTTTTAAGGGAATTTTATCATGACATGATCGCTGGACAGACAGGTACTGCCCACTCCAAGGTGGACAATGAACACAGGTGCATTATATTGATGACCTTTGAATGACATGTCCCCCATTGAGCATGTTTGGAATGCTCTGGATCGGCGTATACAGTACATCCTCCCAGATCCCTGCAGTAAAGCAAAACTGAACATTTTATTGTAGACAGCCTAAGGCACCTGTGCAAAATTAATGTGTCTAATCAGCCTCTTGATAAGCCACACACATTCACACAGATTTGTGAACAATATTTGGGAGAAATCTACTGCATTAATAAAAAGTTTTATGTCTTTGAGTTCAGTCCATGAAAGATGAGAGCAAAAACAAAATAAAAGGAGTTCAACTATGGCAACTATGTACTGTATATATGTAATATTGTGCGATCAGAGTCCGGTCAATGTGCCGACACCACACACGTGCACACTTCCTTGTTGCTACACGATGGTTCATTTCTTCTGACTTGTGGGTAAATACAGTGGGGCTGATGCGCGGGACCGAGGAGAGATGTACCAATCACACAAAGTGAGTCCAATTTGGAGGTAAATATATAGGTCGAAATGTTCTTCTCCGCTGGTGCCCACTGTCGTTGTGTCCTTGGGCAAGACACTTCACCCACCTTGCCTCCAGTGTCTGCGTACACTGGTGTATGAATGAGCGTGTGAATGGGTGACTGGTTCCTTGATGTAAAGCGCTTTGAGTGCCTAAAGCAGGTAGAAAGGCGCTATATAAAATGTGACCATTTACCATTTACCATTCTGTTCTTTGGTTACAGTAATAGTATGCTCAAGGACCAGAAAGTGGGCGGGGCTGTTGAGCTCTTTAGCCTTTCTAGTACCCGCCGTATGTGTCAGATGTCAGCACTCCGACCGCAGTTTTTACATATAAGTCAAAGCGCAAACGCAACAACAAATTACAAAATCTTAAATGCAGCGAGTCATCTCCTTCATACACTTTTGATATGGACTATGGCCCTTGGTCGGACAGCTACAGAGTGTATCTCTACCAAGATGTATCACAGTCTGCAGTTTAATCAGTCGCCCTGTGGATATTTTCAACAAGTTTGTGCCTAAAGTTTTCTGCCCATTTTTTTTCATTTTTTTTGTTTGCTTCGGTTTACTTTATACACCCCAGTACACAGTGCACCCATCACTGTTACCACTCACTTCCAACTGCACTTAACTTACAGCTTTTCACACCTTGCCTTCACTCTGGCAACGGTGTACTTGCTACGTCATGACAAAACAAAGGCTACAACCGATTTTGTTTTCCGAAAAATGGATGATTTGCTACAAACAAAAGACTGGGATTGGTCTGGAAAATGGACAGTGGAAAATCATTGTGCAGAGGTTTCCACAAAATACTCCCACCCAGTCAAGTCAACATGTCCACATTCAGATAAGCACTGAAACCTCCTTTGTATCCCTTTGGCTCGAGATCCCCAAGTTTGCGAGTTAAGAGCTTGCTTTAGAAAGAGGCTTGAACCTCGGCACTTGTCCTTAACCCAACTTTGCCCCTTAGCTAAGTGCCGTCAGCCCCGTCTTCCATAGCCCTGATTGGGTCGGAGTGGCTCGCGCAGCGTTTGCCGCCAGCTCCGCCTTCATTTGGAAACACTTAAAGACTCTTCTGCCGCTAATTACGTAGCCCTAATTAGCTCGCGGCCTGAATCCGGTAAAAGGCCTAATTGTGTATTGACGATATGCAACGAGCTGCTACAAACCCCTCTATCACGGCTGCAGTAATCGCTCCAGCGGCAGAAACGCAGACTGCTGAAAAGTGTCGGGGCGTCTGAGGATGTCGGAATGCGCCGATACATTGACAATTCCCAAAACGCAAAAAGACGGGAAAGCACTTTTAATTTGTCCAAGGCGGGGGATACATTTCCACATCCACCTGAGTTGCATTTCCTTCTTGTTCTGAACATGTTGAACAGGACCTTCCAACATTTCGGTGAAGATAGTAGAAAATCAGGAAGAGACTCGATTATTTGCTTGAAATACAGTATTGTCTTGAATAACTGTCAGCTCCATCACATTCAATGAAAACAGAAAATTGGCTTGAAAGAATACATTGTTCCACCGCTGGACTCCACTGGAGATACATGTCATGTACTTTTTTAAATGTTTTTTTTAAGTGTTATTTAGAACTATGCCTGACCCTTTATTCTTGCCATTTTCTAAATGAGCTTCATAAAGAATGGTTTCTGGAAAGTTCATCATGAAGCTCATTGAGAAAAGAAGAAAATATTTACCTTTTTTAGTTTAAAACATAATTCCATGTTCATTCATAAAGGAACGCCTTCAGAGAGAATCTACAATGGGAATAGTCTTGAAATAAAAGAAAAGGCAACACACAAAAAAAGTGTTTCCAAACTTTTGACCAGTACTTCATATTTATATGAAAATGTAAATACAAGACAGACATATTTACGGTACCACAGCATCACAAGCACACGGGCAAAACTATAATTAATACATAATCTTCCGTCTATGCAAATGACTGATATCCAACACATGTATAGACATGGATTGGTCGTATGGTGATTGTATGTGAAATGTGTTTATGGAATGGTACTGGATGTATTTATTTGACAAACATTTGAAACATTATCGTACAGTATACGGTGACTGATTGTAAGCCTAAATATTTTCAAATATGTCCATTTGAAAGGGGGTGGGCGCTTATAAGTTCCTTTTGGGCATCATATCTGTTTTTATCCTGCTTTGTTTAACCACCTGGTGAATATTGTGAAACTCAGAAGTAAGTAAGTAAGTGCCTTATTTGTCATACACGTGTACAACAGCTGCTCAAATAACAAGATAACAATAACAACATTATTTTACACTACCTTGATACATTGTACCAATTCAGTACAATGTAATCTAATTTGTAACAATGTGTAATAACTTGTACCTTTGTAGTACATAATGGAATAATGTGTATCAGTGCTTTGGAGGTACATAATGTAATAAGACATTACACCCTTAAGGTTAGGGTTAGATACTTATGTCTTATTACATTATGTACCTCCAAAGCACTAATACACATTATTCCATTGTGTACGTTTGACATAGGTACACGTTATTACTAGGGCCGGGACTCGATTAAAAAAATTAATCTAATTAATTAGAGGCTTTGTAATTAATTAATCGAAATTAATCGCATATAAATATTTGACCTGAGAACAGTGAGAAGTAAGTTTTTTCATAAGGATTTTTAGTATACCATTGAATAATGACTGAATACATAAGCTTAAGCAACAAAATATTGTTTATTTTTGTTCAACCAAGTCCAACAGATCAGTGCAATATTGCCATTAATTGTGCGTCTGCAGGAAAAAAGGAAACTGAAGTGTGGAAAGCAAAGTGTGATTAATTTCGATTAATATTTTTAATTGCACTAAATCTCATGTAATTAATTAATCGCAATTAATCGAAAAAAGTCCCGGCCCTAGTTATTACACATTGTTACATAGAACATTACATGGTCCGAACTTTGGCAGGTACAATGTATCAAGGGAAGTGTAAAAGAAAGTGTTACCAAAAGCTGAATGAATACTTGCCTTGAAATGTGTTTAGTAACCTTACTTTGTCCAATCTTCCTGAATACGTAGAATACTTTCACGTTCATTGGCATTATTTGTATGTATATATGCTTGTTCCACAGCCTGTCGCGTGATCTTTCTGTTCTCACTGCAGTAACAGATGAAAAGAAAGAGAAAGAGCTGCCCTCAGCTCTTTAACAGTTTTCATTTTTAATGGCCGAGGAATGACTGAAATACGGCTCGCTAAAGTTTTTTTTTAAATGCCCTAATTATCTAACTAAATATTCATGCACGATCATTAAGTGCAAATAGTGCTGCTGTTTCCCGCTCGTTTTCTAAAAAAAAAAAAAAAAAGAGCAGCGAGCAGATTTGAACCTGGACTGAAACCAGGACTAAACCAAGTCTAAGCAGGGCTCAGAGTGTAGTACAGTGCACACATTGTAACATTGTGTCATTTTACAGAATACATACTGTGATTTAGGAGCCATTTTTGTTGAGTTGAATAATAATACTCCTCAACACTGCACATGGAACCAGTAAACCGCTAAAAGGACAGAAAACCAAAGCCTTTGCTATTCCAAGGAGTCAGTGCTCAGCCGTCGGTTTAACTCACTCTCAACTCGTGACTTCTGGAGACGCAGCTCTTTCAAATGGTGTCGGTAAAAGACGCAAATTAATCATGTTTGACTTTCAATGCGGAGACTTTCAAATGGGAGCACACGGAGTCCAGCCGTGAATACAACGTTGCACAGAGACAGCGTAGCGTCTGCTTTTTCCATTTTCATCCTTTTCATTTCATTAGAGAGTGATACAAACAGCAAAAACGAAGGCCACGGCGAGCCTCGCAAAACGCCACGTCAAACGGCAACAGAGCCGCCTTACAGTATGTGGCAAAAGGACGACTTTTACAGCCACATGCAAAAAACGAAAACTAACTTGAAGCAGCCACTCACTGGTAGAAGGCTCTGGGGATCTGACAGGACGTTCCTTCTTCTTAAATCCTGTTGATCCGAATGACCAGACTTTGGCTTTCTTTGCTTGACACGTTGATTCAAACGCACTCCTGTATTGGGCTCATTTATCAAAGATGGACCTGTGGATGATTTGCTCCCTTGGAACGCTGAATATTACCCACAATGCATTTATTTTCTTTTTAAAATAATGATTTAGAAATGTAACCACACCTAAATGTATGTTTAAGTCATAATACGCAATAGAATGATGAACAATTGCTGCTTTATTCCAGGCTTGTGGAAAAAATTAAATCTAAGACTCTTGAATATTTTTGATATGAATATGCTCATGAATTGTACGTTTGTATTAAGATCACTGATGAACACATACTTATCAGGTTCACCATTATTCTACAAGGCAGGCTGCAAAACTGAACCTGCATCTGCCATTGTATAACATCTCACCATCAACTGACAGTTAGAGATCATGGAGTTAAAGTATGGAACAGACATATGCAACATTATCCGTGTAAAACAAGCTAAAAGATAAATTAATGGCTGAGTATTTGCACTGATTCTTGATAATTGTACTATGAGTATTGTATACTTGATACTTTGTATTTGACTTGGTATGGCTTTGTTTCTTATTTAACTGTTTCCTTGGGAGTGGTGTTGTTATAAGCGCTCCCATCTACATGCTATTGTTTTCTTTAATATTCATACGTCTGAATGGATGTTTTTTATCTTTCTTTTTTTCCTTTAATGGCTACTCTAAAGTGCTAAATAAATAAATGAAAAGTAAAAACAAACAAAAATCCATTCAAATCAGCAAAAAATGCGGATCTAAATATTTGTTTCCGAAGTTAGGCATATGTCCGGTTGTGTCGTATATGTCTGCATTTTTATTAGTGACAAACTGGACCTGCTACACAGTTAAAGGGACTAGATGCTAGTTGGTCATTTTATACTCACTGCTGCCACCTCAGGTCTAACGTGCAACTGCAGTCTCTATATTATTAACATTTTAAAACTCTGTATAGTCCCTTTAATGTTTAAATAATGTGTCACTCAAGAAAATTACACAGAAAAGATACAATAGCAAAGAAAAAGCTACAATATGTGCCAGGGGCATAAAACTCTCCTGAAGTGTCGCACCCAATGACACAAAAACAATATGGAATGACTGTAGGGGTGAACTTACGGGGCATGGCCCTGGTGGAAGATCATAGGTTTAATTCATCTATGGTTTAGAATGGAAGTTGAAAAACAGCACAAAAACAGCCAAGTGCTTTTAAATGTAGGGTGTTTTCACACTGGCACTGGTTAGACTGACCAGAAGAGGCCCTCGACCCGAGAGCGGTTCTACAGGGTCAGAGTCAAACCGCAGCACATTAGGTCGATCTAAAGAGCCGCTCCTGTCCCAGCTGAAACAAGTGTCTCTCAAAGCAGCTTCAGACATCGTGTGTGAAGGCGGGTGTGAGGGCTGCCGTTCTCGGACCGGCTGTTTCAGGTTCATTCCCCTTTTTTGAGCAAAGAAAGATCATGGAGCATGTATTATTTTGAATGACCACACGCTGCAGGACAGGATGTTTGAAACCTTCGTCTGAAGAGGCAGGTGGATAAAGTTTATAGTGAGGTATGTGTGTCAGCCTTTGTCTCTGTGTGACGTTTAAGGGCATTTCTCTTTTTAGTTGCATACATCAGCCTCAAAAGAGAAATGACCTTTAGGTAACAGGGGAAGTGTGCACATGTGTGTCTGCGTTGACAGAGCTCTGATCGCTTGATCCCTGTTGTCATGGGAATGAGCTCAGCAAAGCTGATTGCTGTCATGCGGCTGATGGTGCGGCGTTTGGAGACACGTGAAAGCTGACTGACCTGTGAACAGTGAAGTAAATACAGCTGAAACCACTGCGCTCTCGGGTCGGCCCAAAAAGTGCTCCAACATGTGTGAAATCACCCTGAGCAGCCAGGTCTAGTTTATTACAAAGTTTATGTCTGGGATTCGAAAACCCTGTCATTTTATTTACTTAACGCGCAGTGTTCCAGCGTTTCCTGTTCGTATACTGAGCATTCATCTCATGATTTTTCAAAGACGGAGGAGATGAGAGAGACTCCAGTGCGTCAGAGCCACTGCCAGTGTCTCCTTGGGCTGCGACTGTCTGCCTCTGAAGCTGCGTTATTACTGAATTAAATATCCTTCGCCGAGATAAAGAGCATTGTGTTTGAAACAACAATGGTGACGATCCAAAGTCAGTGATGGATGGGAAAAGACGCGCTGTAAAAATAAATTAGCGCTAACATGGGTTCACTCTCTCTCGTGGGTGTAGCTCAAAGACTGGCAAAGACGGAGAATGTGAATAAGGGAAATAGAGTTTGAACCGACTGTATGGATATCTTATGGAGGTTGAAAGGCACATTTATAATACAGTTGTTCAAAGGGAAAGAGAAATTCAAAACATAGACTTGCAAAGGCAGAAAATAGTGAGGCGGGGGTAAATATATGGAAAGCAATAGAGCCCTGAAGTTAGAGGCGTCAATCATGCAAAGATGGAAGAGTCTTGCCCGAGGACACGACCACATTCTGCACCTCCGGGGTTTGAACTGCCATCCTTCTGGTTCTGTGATGATCCGCTGTGCCTTCTAAGCACAGTGGGGTAGAAAGCCAAGAGTCTTCTAGCTTGAGGGAGTCTTGCCCTTTCTTCGCACAAAGGTCCTGCAGAACTAAGGATCGCTGGGTTGTCTTGCACACACTGCTCTTTGGAAGTCCATAAACAGATCTTCAATGGTCTTTAGGTCAGGAGTCTGTGAAGGCCACGGCAAAACCTTCAGGCTGCAACACTTGATGTAATACATTGTGGATTCTGAGGTGTGTTTAGGATCATTACCCGTTTGTAGAGGCCATCTGCTTTTTAGCTTTAGTTTTTCACAAATAGTGTTAGGTTTCCCTTCAGAATTTGTTGGAATTGCATCTAATCCATTCTTTGTTCTAACCATGAAACGTTCCCAGTGCCTCTGGCTGCAATAAAGCCCCAAATGATAAGCTGGGGACAGATCCTAACAGTTGGACAGAAGTGCTTTTCGGAAATATCTGTGCTCCTTCTTTTCCAAACAGACCTTTGCTCATTCTGGCCAAAAATTCGACATCGAAGCTTTGGGCATAACATTAGATGAGCCTCAAATTGTAGCAGAGGTTAAACTAAAACTTTTTGGCCGGAGTAAGCAAAGGCCCATTGATCTGTGGTGTCTAAACTTTCACACCCCATACATTATCCACTGAGAACAGCAGCGGCGACAAAAGGAAATCTTTCTCTGAAATGGTTTATCATATAGACCAGTGGTTCTCTAGAGCAGGGATGGCGAACTTGTAACTCACCCATTCAGAGTGCGGCTCTTTGCATTATTGGGTATGTTTAGTATAATGTGGCTCTTTGCATAATAATTGTTACATATTTCCCATAAACTGTAACAGTCTTTAAGAATCTTAATTAAAAATCCAACGATAGTTCTACAGGCCCTGTTTCCCATCTCTACACAGATGAATGAGAGTCCGTATATCTCTCCTTTTCAAGGCTAGATGTAAAAGGTGCCTGTGCAGCAGCTTCACTCAAAGTGAGACGCACAACAGTCAGGCAGATCGTGGCTCTGGGAACAGCTTCTGTGCTTCTCAAGTTTCTGATCACTCTTTATTTGATGAAATTTGGCCTCAGAGAAAGATACAAATTAGGAAATGAAAAAAGACGCTCTAACGAAGTATATGATGCGAAGCGCGACGACGCAGCGCGGAAATACACAAAGTCACTGACTTTTCTTTCACAGGTGTTGTACCTGTAACAAATGCAACATAAAACAGAATCTTAGACGTCCTCCAGAGGCTCCTGATTAAAGATTGCAAACTTTGTGCAGCCGAGTACATTCTCTGACAGTCCAGTCAGGACCAAGCTCCAAGCACTGAGACACAAGCCAGGGGCCAATCAGAGGAGGAGGCTCAGTGGGCAGGGCCCCGCACACAAACATACTCCAGCATAAAAAAAAAGGTCAAAATAATATTAGAGTTAATAAATAAATCAAATGCTGTCCCAGTCAGAACAGCCAAAGATGTCAGTGTATTTAATATAAATTGATTTCAGTTTAAAACCATTAAATCTAATACAATCATTGAAAAGAAAAGATAAAGGCCAGGCATAAAGTTATAGTTTATTGTGATTAATCACAACAGACTAACAGTCTTCACAGGATCAAGGTTGAAAAGTGGGCCCTTGCCACAAATGACTGTTGCTCTTGCGAGCTCTGCCTCATGATCAGTAGAGGAATTAACATAACTCTGTGAGAAAGCACCATATTTTTATATTAAATATTCTAAAACTTGGACAAACTGCAAATGATTTGGATCTTGAGGTTAAATACATATTTTTAACTGTTGTCTGTATTGTATTGAGAGTGCTTGGTTACGGAACACACTGTATGCTGCTGGACACTTGATGAATGAAGTATCTATCTATCTTTATTTGAGTCGCTCTTCAACTATGTTGAAGGTGGACCCCATCACAGTTTAAAAAAAAACTGTCTATAAAATAATGAACTGTCTCATACCATTGGCTGAGAGGTGAGTGCTTCAAATGGCTCGAGTGATCAAGAAAACTGTAGGTAAACACAGGTGCTCTCAAGGAATAAGCCATGCTAACATAGAAAAAAGTTTGCTGAAATCATACCATGACTGTGGAAAGCAAGAGAACCGAGGCACACTGAGTACAAAACAAGTGGACTAAAAGTCCTTTATTAAGTTGGACCATGCCAACGCGTTTCAACTAGTGTCTTCATCACCTGGTGTCACCTGGTGACCACGTTGGCGTGGTCCAAGTTAATAAAGGACTTTTAGTCCACTTGTTTTGTACTCAGTGTGCCTCGGTTCTCTTGCTTTCCTGCGGTCTACGTCATGGTAGGGTTTCAGCATACTTGTTTCTATGTCTCATACCAGTATTGCAACATTGTCAAGAAATATATTGTTAACATTTGAAAAATGTGTTCTCTTGTCTAATAGGTACAAACGGCAAGGCATCAGTAATCTACAGAAAAGCTTTTATTTGATATCACTAATTTGAATTTTTTCCCTTGATGTGAAGTGTCTCGTCTAAATGTGAACATGCATAGGGCGGCTGGCATAGACTTTAAAAATGTGGAGGACAGTTTTTGGGTTTTCACACTGACTGTTGTATCCAGGAAGTACAGGACAAAGCGCTGACACTGTAGAAGAAGAAACAGCTAGACTACATTTAACAGCTTTACCTGAGGATTACTCAAAACTGTGTTAATGTCGTTATACGCAGAAACCCTGTTATATGTGTAGACTTTATTGTCCACACAGGGAAACCTTTGCATTTGACCCATTCTTCCACCAGTCTCTTTCAAAATAGTAAAAAAACACTTCCCCAATGACTTCTGCTCTCTGAATGACATCATCTCCTTTCAGACAGGCTCTATATCCACATCAGAGGCAAACACAAACATATTTAGTTTATTGCTGGGTGCAGAGCAGTGGCGTGGATAAGGAGTTGAATAATGCAAAAACTGGCATTTCTTTGATGATGAAATGTAACTGAAACGTTCTTTTTTTTTTTTTAGCTCTTCAAACAAACATAACGGCTTGTTGTGATTACGGCTGACACACAGCACTTTCCGGACCGTCTGGACTGGCTTTCTCACTATAGCTAGAACACCGAAAATAAAACGGTCCCAAATGTTACGACTCGTTTGATGTTTAATCTCGTCATTCAAACGGAAAAAGACGCTTTGTTCTCTTCAAGTTTACACCTAGTACTTCCTCGTGCCGCTCATTTTTATTCCGAGGTTTGTAGTTTGCGTGAATGTTATAGTGTCTTAAAATCATCGCGACTCCCACTTTAGGGCCCTGACCTAGACGCAATCGAGAGTCAGAGGAGAACAGAGTCTTTGAACTAAACACAACACAAACTGTAAGCTGCTGACCTTTAGCTTAGCTGTTGGGGATATCTTCCCCAAGCCGTTTCCTTCATTAATGTCAAATCCAATCTTTATCACCAAAATCCATCATTACCGGAGTTTAGTGGAGGTATAGTTGATGTAGTGACAACCCACGGCGAGGAGAAAGTAGTGGACGACGTGTCTGAAGAATGAGTACACCAAACAGTTAAACTTTGGTTTGTGAAAGAGCTCTTGATGCTTCACAGCAAAATATTCTGTGGACTGATTAACCCAAAGTTGAATAGTTTGGGAGGAACACACAGGAAACAGCTACACAGCTACATCAAAACCTTATCTCCACTGTGAAGTATGGAGCAGGAGAATCATGGTGTGGGGCTGTTCTGTTGCCTCAGGGCCTGGACAACATGATATCATCAATAGAAAAAATGAATTCACAGGTTTATCAAGATTTTTTGCAGAAAAGACCTTAGGGATTCACAACCGCATGGAATAAGTAAGTGAACCCCTGTATTAAATAGCTGGCTGATCCTTCTTTTGGAGCAATAACTGCTTTTCTGTAGTTGCAGATGAGACGCTCACAACAATCAGGATGAATCTTGGATCTTTACAAACCTGCTGCAGTTCAGCGAGATTCAGGGGGTGTACTTACTTATTCCTCCCTCTCCTGTGAATGTTTACATGTTATGGCCAATACAAATATGATAAATGTAATTGTTTGGGTGGTATTAGTTTAAGCAGGCACTGTTTACTCATTCTTGATATTTTAATAAAGATCAGACCACATTTTATGACCAATTAAGGCAGAAATGTAAGAAATTCCAAACGGTGTACTTACTTTTTCCTCCCACTGTAGTTTCCTATACCATGCGGCACTATAAAGTTAAGCTAAAGGAGTTAGGAGCGAGGGTTGACACAGCCCTATAGGTGTCGTTGAAGTGAGACCCTGATCTGAACAATCTGTTTATTCCACTAACACCATATCCACACTGTACATTCCATTAGATCATTTTTTTCCTCCATCAGATTGTGTCAAAAACAAGAGTAGAGGTCGACCAATATTTGGGTATTTCACAATACCTGCTATCGGGCAATACAATGCTGAAAAAAGGCTGATATCTACGGAACCGGACGGGATAGAGACTTTTTGTTTTGTTTTGTTTTTTCAGTCAGAACCTTAGGCCTCAGAGAGCAGAGAAACATCATGGTGAAAATCAGTGACAAGTTTGTACACCTCAGATTGTATTGATCTGAAGTCTACAACATTAAATATATACTATTTTTATATATTTAATGTTGTAGACTTCAGCTTATAATTTCAGAACAATAAGAACTTACTGTTTTTATGTTTTAGATTGATGTTTGCTGATTTTTGTCTTTCAAACGAGCTCTCTCTGAAGTACTGACTAAACATGCATGTCCTGAATAAATCAGCCCTATGCCTCTAATGAAGCACCCCCTGTTATCACGGATCAACACTGATGCATTTTACACTATAGAAGCTTCACACACAGGATTATAGACAAGACATTTTTTCTGGGTTTTTCTAAAGCCGATTTAGGCTTTAGAAAAAAAAAAAATATGTATGTTTCATGGATGCACTGAAAAGACACATTTATATGTTTGCTAAATGCCAGAAGAATGAGAGATAGAATTTTCTACACAGATTTAAATTACTTTTTACAAAACCAAAAGATTGCATACATTTAATTAATATTTGGTAGAATTGCCTTTAAACTGTGTAACTTGGGTCAAACGTTTTGGATTTCCTTCCACAAGCTTCTCACAATAGTTGGCAGGAGTTTTGGTCCATTCCTCCAAACAGAACTGGTGTAACTGAGACACATTTGTAGCCACCTTGGTGCCTTTGCCTTTTCAGCTCTGCCCATACATTTTCAACTGGATTGAGATCAGGACTTTGTGATGACCACTTCAAAACATTGACTTTGTTATCCTTAAAGGTCCTATATCATGCAAAATCGACTTTTTGGAGCTTTTAGCCATGTTGTTATGCTATTTCCTTATCAAAACACCCCCAGAGCGGTTTTTGGCTTCATTCACGCAGTTCTAAGTAATCCTCCTGAATCCTGCTCTCTGAGCAGCTGCTCCACCCTCTCCTGGTAAACCACTGAGCTGTTCAGTTGTGTCGTCACAGCGGAACGGAAGTGCTCTACGTCTGTAATGTAATGCCTTACGGCCTGATTTTTATTTATAAAACAGCTTTTTTTTTTTTTTTTTTTTTTTTTTTTTTTTGAAAAAAAAAAAAAAAAAAAAACAGCAACCCTCCGACGCGTCTGTGCTGTCCCGCGCTAATCAAGCGCACCCACGGCTGGAGGAGCCATGGATCCGAGCATAAGTGTTGTTTTTGAAGACTGAGCTCTTTCTAACCTACTCTGGACACGCCTGTTCTTTTTTCTTACCGATAATGTCACGGATGCGCGTTTGGCTACGAGAGGAACAGGACTATTCAACCTTCCTAAAGAAGAGTGCACTCGCCAGAAGTTGGAATTTCTTTCCGGGATTAAGCTAGCTACTATATCAACCAACCTGATGGATGCTTGGTGAACCTTGGCCAGAATCAAAGTGGATTAACTTTTATAACTTTTATAACCAACGTGATCTCATGGGAGTCCAAACTGAGCGGTGAGTCAATCAAAACGCGTGTTAGCGTGTGTGTTTGCGTGTGTGTTAGCCATTTATGAAACTGCTTTGCACATGTCAACTCCTTATAACTGCATTATGTGAAGTAACTTCACTTTTTGCAGCGATATTTATATTTATAATACTGCAAATGTGGAATGAGCAGAGAGAGGGGCGGAGTTAACTGAATCGAAGCGTCTTATCTTCCGGGTAGGGAAAATACCCCCCCAAAAACACTTATATTTCTCTCAAAAATGAGTACTCCATAGTGATAGAGGTACAATATATCATATATATGCCTATACTTTACTTTGGAATGGCTAAAATAGCATGATACAGATCCTTTAAGCCACTTTGTAACCAGTTTTGCCACATGTCTGTGTAGGCTTTCAGTCGTACAGACGTTGTCCATCTTCAAAGAAGGTTCTTGAGTCATCATCTACTCTGTAGTTGTCAAACGTTTCACCTCTCATCCAAAAGGCTTCGTCAGCTTACTAAGGTTCAGCTCAGCCCGCTCCCCTCTATTAATAGCTCTTAATTGAGGGGAGGGACTATGCCAAGCTGAACTCCTACTTGTGGTCTATATCTGGGCTGTGGGCTGAGCTGAACCTTAGTGCGCTGACAAAGCTTTTTGGATCAGAGGTGAAACGTTCAACACTTCAACGACAGAGTACACAAGATAACTCAGTTTAGCAGTATGCTTTGGGTCATTGTCCATTTGGAAGACCCATCTGCGCCCAAGCTTTAACTTCCTGGCTGATGTCTTGAGATGTTGCTCCAATATAGGTATACAGCTCCACTGTAGGTATATACTCTTTGCAGCGTGTATAGTTACATCTAATATCATAATATTGCGGTAACGATTTTCCAATGTATTGCGCTGTCCACAGACTGATGTAAGAAAATATTGCAAGAAATGGCTTAACTACCATTTAATGACAGTGGGGGGGAAAAGCCTGCCTTGCAGCGCACAGGCCCTGGATGCCTGCATGTACAGCTCATAACATAAGGCTGGGTTTATTGCATGCATTAAGAGCGCTGCTGTATGGATTGGATAACTTGAGAGGTCAATATTAGCGTCCTGGCTGTCGAAAGTATTGAGGAAATGTCCGTTCTGGGCAGATACAGATTTGACCAAAGACGTTTGGTCGATGCTAATCTAACGAGTTGCTCTGGCAAATTAGTGCGGGTTATCCATGACATTAGAAAGCCTTCATATCAAGCTGTGTTTTTCTCTAAACCAGGTCCTGCGTCCCTTTACAGCAATCTTTAAGTCTTCACTAATCACCTGCCACTTGTCTTGGATCATGCTAAAGCTGTGATGTTTGCAGATATGCAGATAGATGTTCTGTCGGGCACCTTGGACAATGATCTAAAGTCTGTTGCGAGGTGGCTCAGGCAAACAGACTGGAGTTGAATACATCCAAAACAAAAAGTATTATATGGGATCTAGTTGGAAATGAAAGGAAAACCCAAAATGAAAACTATCAGTCATTGGCGCAGTGATCACTCAAGAAGAAACAAAACGTCTTGGAGTCATTATAGACAGCGGAGTTAAGTGGTCCAAGCATATTGATCGTACTGTTGCTGTTATGGGAAGAGAATTAGCATGTAATCAGAAGATTATTTAAGACAAAATCGTATTTCACTAGTGATCAAAACTATTGTTCTGTCCCATTTACAAAACTGCCCAATGGTGTGGTCCAGTGCCTCTGAAAGAGACATTGATAAACCACAGTTAATGCAGAATAAGACTAAAGTGCTCAAAATATACAAATATGTAAAGTATGCGCCAAACATTAGGTTGGGCATTAGTAAATAATACACTACATTTTGCCCATCTTTGCTTCTTTTGAAAGATTCTTGTGTTAAAACGACATAAGGTTTTATATGATGTACCAATACTTAGTTTTACAACAAATGAAATCATGTTGTAATTGTGGAGTTATGTTTTTATGCTTGTTTTATAGATTTATACAATGCGAATACTGCACAAATATCTTAGAATGTGATTTGATGTCATTGTATGAACATTTTATTTTATAATCTGGAGCCCAGAAAGACTAGCCATAGTCAAGGCAATGGCTAATGGGGATCTTAATAAACAAACAAACAGCGGGTCACCAAGTTAATTCCGCTTTTTCTGCCCCACATTTCTTCACCGGTGGAGCTAAACAAATGATTCCTATGTTAGAATCCTGTTTTTAGACTTTAGCTCAGCATTCAACACTATAATCCCACAGCAGCTAAAACTCAAACTGCTCCACCTGGGGATCAACATGTCACTGTGCAACTGGCTGCTGGACTTTCTGACTGGGAGACCACAGGCTGTACGTGTCCAAGTCCTCCAGAACCATCACACTGAACACTGGTGTTCCCTAAGGCTGTGTGCTGAGCCCCTTCCTGTTCACTCTGCTGACCCATGACTGCGCTCCAAAGTACGACTCAAACCTCTTCATCAAGTTTAATAATAATAATAATGCCTTACACTTGTATTGTTTGCAGACGACACAACAGTGGTGGGTCTCATCAGCAACAGAGACGAGTCAAACTACAGGAGTGAGGTGAGCAGTCTGGCCATGTGGTGCACACAGAACAATCTCTCTCTAAATGTGGAGAAGACAAAAGAGATTGTTGTGGACTTTCGAAGAGCGCGGGTCCAGCATGCTCCTCTAACAATCAACGGTGCTGCAGTGGAGAGGGTGACCAGCACTAAGTTCCTGGGTGTGCACATCACAGAGAACCTTTCCTGGACCATGCACACTACATCACTGGTCAAGAAAAGTAATCAGTGTCTCTACTTTCTCCGCAAGTTAAGAAGAGCCAGAGTCCCAGCCTCCGTTATGTGCAACGTCTACAGAGGGACTATAGAGAGCATCCTGACCAGCTCCATCACTGTGTGGTTCTTCTACAGAGGGACTATAGAGAGCGTCCTGACCAGCTCCATCACTGTGTGGTTCTTCTACAGAGGGACTATAGAGAGCATCCTGACCAGCTCCATCACTGTGTGGTTCTTCTACAGAGGGACTATAGAGAGCATCCTGACCAGCTCCATCACTGTGTGGTTCTTCTACAGAGGGACAATAGAGAGCATCCTGACCAGCTCCATCACTGTGTGGTTCTTCTACAGAGGGACTATAGAGAGCATCCTGACCAGCTCCATCACTGTGTGGTTCTTCTACAGAGGGACAATAGAGAGCATCCTGACCAGCTCCATCACTGTGTGGTTCTTCTACAGAGGGACTATAGAGAGCATCCTGACCAGCTCCATCACTGTGTGGCACTTCTACAGAGGGACTATAGAGAGCATCCTGACCAGCTCCATCACTGTGTGGTTCTTCTACAGAGGGACAATAGAGAGCATCCTGACCAGCTCCATCACTGTGTGGTTCTTCTACAGAGGGACTATAGAGAGCATCCTGACCAGCTCCATCACTGTGTGGTTCTTCTACAGAGGGACAATAGAGAGCATCCTGACCAGCTCCATCACTGTGTGGTTCTTCTACAGAGGGACTATAGAGAGCATCCTGACCAGCTCCATCACTGTGTGGCACGGCGCCAGCACTGCCTCCTGCCGAAGGAGCCTCCAGCGCATCGTGAGAGCAGCGGAGAAGATCTGCGGAGCCCCTCTCCCCACCATTAAGGACATGTACTCCACTCGTCTCACCTGCAAAGCCTTCAGAATCACTAGGGACCCTTTCAACCCATCGCACAGTCTCTTCAAGGTAATGCCTTCAGGGAGGAGACTGCGGAATCCACAGGCCAGTTCCAGTCGACTTAAGAACAGTTTCATACACCAGGCTTTTAGGAAGCTGAACTCCCTCCCTTCCCTGCCCTCCCTGTGCTTCCACCCCTCACTCCCCATCCGCCGCTCCACAACAACGACAAGAGCATGAACTATTTTGATTCATTGTGAAATGAATTGACAAATGAAATCTTTAAATCTTTAAATTTGAATCTTTGAATCTATTGTCGCTCCAGCGCTGCGCTAAACCATAATCTCCATCTGTTATAATGGAGTGTGTCACATTTACACATGCGAACACAGTCTGCTCCGTGTCTTCTCCGGAGGCCAAAACAACATTTGCACCGAAGCACAAACAGGCCTGTAGCAGCTGTGCAGGTGTGACTGAGGCTCCAGTGCTGGGGGAAGTGCACAGTCTGGGAGTGTGGAGTTCATTTCTGTACATACGCATCAGCGAGAGAACATCGTTAATGAGGGGGATATTATGCAAAGTTAACGTTTTAGGGCTTTGTTGCCTGTTACAGTGTTGTTCCTTGCAGACAAAAACATCTGGAGTCGTTTTCGGAGGCATTTGCGCATGTTCGAGTAATCTTTGAATCTTTCCTGGTGGCTATTCTTCATGCAAAGGTGACAAACATTGTCCCGTCTGTTTACCCCGACCTCCTGCGGTCTAATGTAAACAGGAAGTCTCTCTCAGGCTTCAGCACAAAGAGAATACAGCAGTTTAACGGCTCATTTATGCTTTAATGTTATACATGAATAGATCTGTGTGTTCCAGGTGTAGTTACTGTCACAGCATTTTATGCTTCGACACATTTGAAATGTCCAGCATGCGTTATCGAAAGTTACCATCAGAGGACACTGTAAAATGTACCAAAACGGGAGTTTGAAGAGCTGGAAGCAAAACAATATGGCACTACCCACGATGTTTTTACACCACAATTGCAGAAGTATAAGAAAATGAAGTAACACGGGAGTGGTTTTGTTTGCAAATGGTTCTAATCATTTTTATAAGTTTAGCCGTTTGTTCTACTTCACCTGTTGAGCTGTGTGCAGTAGTGTCCCCACTGGTTAACTCATGCACTGTTACGTTGTTATGACTCTGGATAAATACAGTGTCTGACGGACAGAATCAGTCCCGGACAGAATATGTTTTGAACGGAGAGCATAAATGCTCTTCAAAACATGCAGACATCACTCCTGCTCTCCAGGCCCTTCACTGGCGATCCAGGTCCAGTTCAAGGTCCTCATGTTTGCTTTCAAAGCCACCATGGCCTGGTGGTCCCAAGGGCGATCTCTGAACTGTCTGCTGTTAAAGCTATTTTGCTAAATCGACTTTTTAGAGCTTTTCGCAATGTTACAAAATTGTTCTCTTATCAAAAACATACCGGAAGCTGTGTTTCGAACCACCACTTGCACATCTATGATACAATTAGAATTCACCCGAGTGGATATTCTTGGTATCCAGCAAATAGTTTTGTCACCTCTTCATCTCTTGCTAAGCTGAGTCTGATCATTCCAAAGTGAAAACAACGCACCATAGCGTAATATCTCTGTTTTGTGTGTTATGTGTAAGTAAGTTAGTGTTTTTTTTGTCATTGTACAACAATATTCCGTTCAGGTGTTAGGTTTGTCCTGAGCCGACTGAGCGTGCCGCCATTCTAGTCCAACATGACCTGTTTGTTTTTGGAGGTCGGGGAAACCAGAGTACTGCCTTCAGAGCTCCTCTGAAACAGTGCAGCACCTCCTGGGTTTGTCCCTGTTACAGAGCGTGGTGTCCTGCACTGGTCAGCTCCTCCACCACCTCCTTCCTCTTCCTCCTGTGCAGCTACCTCCGCTCCACAACAGTCCTTCACCATCTTCTCCTCGTTTGTCCCTTTTTTGTTTCCTGTATCGCCTCTTGTGACGCCTCCACTGTGCTGCAGGTGTGGGGGCTCTGAGGTGTTTTAGAGGAAGAAATGTGTAGGTCTCAAATGTGTTTTTGCTCGCAAGCTCACTGTTTGTTTTCTTTTAAAAAGCTGGGTCCTTCATGGCTTGTCCTTCTGCATTAAATAAATATGTCAGATTATCACCAAATACATGCAAAAAACATAATACCTTTACTTTAAATCCCAGCTGTAACCTGTTATTATGACTGTTTTGTTTGAAGCAAATGTTTGTTTTTAATTAACCTTAGCTTTGACTGTTATTTAAGGCGCTATACAAATACATATTGATTGACGGACTGAAATTCACTTGAAATGCTCTCAATACAGCAGTTCTTGAGCCGTGGAGCTTTAGCCAGATTTGGATAAATTGTGGATTATTATCCCTTGGCGGGTGGTCTGTGCACTTGTATCACATTCTTAAAAGTCCTTTGTGTCCCCGGCCTAAGGTGAGGTGCGGACTGTTTGAGGAGAACAATTAGCTTTCCTCTAAATGCAGTCTGATTTCATTACGCGCTCTGACTCCACAACTTTATTTACCTTTGGAAGTATCTCACCATTAACTCAAACGCGTCTACTCCGATAACTCCAAATGTGTGCTAACACTCAACTTGTTTTTGTCGCCTCAGGTGCTACGCCGCATTTCATCAGCATCAAATCCCTCAGGCTGGTGCCGCTGGTCATCTGTGTCCCCCGTCTCAGATCCTTTAAACGTAATTATCTGAATGGAAACAAAATAAGAGAGAGTGAAAACTATGACTAAATGTTGGGATAGTTTTGTCTGTCGATAAATATGAAACCAAAGGGATGAAGGGCTGAGGGGCCACTATGTCACAGTTTTGATTGGATAAATTCCTTTTCATTGAAGACATTAAATCCATTGATATTTGTGTTAGCTCTCAGTCTTCCAGGGGTTTTGTGTACTGGACGGTTTATTTTAGGTTACAAGCTGGACTTTTACGCTTCTTTTGCATGGGTGTCTATGGCCTGAGTCGCTTCGATAGTCGGTCCTTGAACGTTTTCTGCAACAAAACACATTCAAACAGCAAGGAAGTAAGCACTGCTGTTGGAGCCTGTGCAAACTGTCAAGGCAAAGCGGAGGCAATATTTTTGTGGACGAGCGACTTCAAACATGTGGAGCAGATAAAGGGTCACTTTTAACATTTGTTAATTGCATTTTGTCAGTGGGAAAGGTCCTATGTTTGAGAATGATGAGCCAATGCTAGCAACGCTCTCAGATGTGAAGTTATCTAGTAACAACAACGATGTAAACGAAAGGCCCCAGCTGAATGTCTCGACCAAACACCGGCCCACCCAAACGTGGGCGAAAAAGGCTTTTAAAGGGGGGTATTATGTAAAATCGACCTTTTCAAGCTTTATATCATGTTATTATGTCATTCCCTCATTAAACACATGCCTGGAGTGTTGCCTTGGCTCATTCACATATTTTTGAGTAATCAGTAAAAACTTAGACGGCAGCCATTTTAGGTGTAGCTATGCCTCAGTCCTCCTAGGAACGCCCCCACCTCCTGGAGACGCCTCTGGACCTTTCGTCACCAGCCAAGCCACCAACCACTGCTCCTCAGCTCAGCAGAGACCCCTCCCCGCACAGTAGTGTTGTTTAGATGCCACAGCAGTGTGCTGAAGGGGGCGTGTCGGAAAGCTTCTTAAAGAGACAGAGGCCTATTTCAAGACGTTCAGTACAGCCATTTTGAGAGAGCAATTTTATTCAAGGCAGTTATTTTAATTTACTGCATATACAGACCAACAGAAGGTTACGTCATCATTGTAGTATGCTATAGACTGGTGCTATGTGATTGAAAAAAGCATAATACCCCCTCTTTAACAGATCTAAGCCATGGAGAAGGCTCCTCATTACAAGATCCTGCCGTGCCGCTAAGTGACAACAAAATTGTGTATGAGAGCACGCCACCTGTGTCAGCGCGCACGTGAATGCAGTTTGTTTGTCTCCCTTTGTGACGCCAACTGTAAAGTTGGCTATTCATCCCGTATTAGCCAACAGAACAGCTTTCTTGAGGGAGTGACTTTTAACTCTTGCTTTCCCCTTTTTTGTTGGAAATGAGAAAGTGTAGGACAATGGGATGTGTCCTATAGATCATACTGGGCACTGTTGGCAATTTGGGCACGCAGCTCACTACTTTCTACTAAAAATCGACCAAAATCAAGTCACAATTCAATATGGATCAGCATACTTAATTTTTAACCTTTTTAGTCAAGATGTGATGAAAAATGTAAACCCCTTTTCGTCACATATTGACTATTTGGGCAGGGGCGGAGCTAGACACTCCAATCATCAGGGGCTTAGCCCATAAAGCATTTTGGGTCATGGGCTGAAATTTACCTGCGATGGCAGGTCGTGCAGTGCATATATTTTGTAAACAGGAAAATACTATAAAATTAATAATAATAATGAGCACTTTTATAATAAGTCCTAAAGGACAGTAGCCTCATAAATAATCATATGGACTAATAATTGCATTTCTTTTTAAAAGTCTATGCAAGCAGGTCCGCAGCCAGGGGTTTAGAAGTAATAAGGTGAAATTATATTTATGTGGGGGGGGGTCTGGGTGTCCTCCCCCAGGAAATTTTGAATTTCACAGATGTAATTTGGTGTAATCTGGTGTATTTTAGATGAGCATATTCTATTTTAATCTCCTATTATACAATGATAACAATTAGAACATAGGCTACATTATTATTACTTTACTCTTAAAATACACCATTTTAAAACACTCCCAATTTTAAGCTGGTAATACTTTTACTAATTTATTGTATTTATTTATCTATTGCTTTATTTACTGTAAATCTGAAGTCTTAAGTCTAAAGGAAAAATAACAAAATTCATTACAAGGATTTTTTTTTTCAACCAGGACTCACTCAGGACAGTATTAGATCAAGCCAGTTATTAACCAGGACTAAACCAGGACTCACTCAGAACTAAACCAGGACTCACTCAGGACTAAACCAGGACTCACTCAGGACTAAACCAGGACTCACTCAGGACAGTATTAGATCAAGCCAGTTATAAATCAAGATTAAACCAGGATTAATTCAGAACAGAATCAGAACCATCAATAAAAAAAGCAAATGGCAGGACAAATGGCTCATATGAACATGGACTAAGCTAAAGTTGCACATATTTACTCCAAAACTAAGACAGAAAAAATGTCTAAAACCAACCAAGACTACACCAGTCAAGTCTACTGTAGTCTTGCACCAATGTATAGACACTTTCCCTTTTCACAATTGAACCCACTTTTGCACTGTTGCTGAACAAACTGCAGGGCTATTGAAGTGCAGGCACTTTTTGCAGTGTAATGTATCATGTTAGCGATCCAAACTAAAAACAAACACTGAACAGGCAGGTCGTGTCTGACTATTTCTTACCTGGTTCTTGCTCCATTTCTGTACTATACTCATTGTGGTCTCTGTCCCTCTCTGTGTCATCTCCCCCTCTTTGTGCTAATGAGCAAACATCATTCAGAATCACATACATATTGTAAATTATTATGTTTCAGTTAAAAAAAATGTTCTTAAAGTTATATTATATACAGTATATTGTAATCCTTGTTTAAAAAAATGCCTAATTTCTTCAATTATGCATACGGGTAATATTATTATCACTATCATTCTCAACTATTTTCTTACCTTACCTGAGGACAATTGCTCCATGTCTGTGCTGTCCCTCTCCCTGCCATCTCTCCCTCTCTGTGCTATAAATCCACCAGAGCAATTATTAAAAACCCAAAGTTATGACATATATACTGTAGTATTATAAATATGTGAAACTGTACTTTGTTGTTCTCTCACCTGGGTTGCCTTCCTGTCATTTTTTGAAAAAGCACCTGATGTCCATGGTGGTAAGTCACTAAAAATATGCATTATTATGTTATAAATTAAGCAAGATTGTAATTAATTACAATAGATAAGTGAAGCCCCATACGTTTCCACATATTGTCCATAAAACAAGGCTAATTACTTTTCTCAAGAACGAAACACAAGTAGTGGCTCCTTATGATCGCAGCATCAGGACTAATGCTAATGCTAGTGAATGTAAACACTAGTCACGAGGGGAAAGTTAGCCATCGTAGCTTTCGGGGCACGCAGTTATCGTTCGTGACAGGTTTATGATTGATTACACACAAATGACCCGTGGCCACCACTACCTACGATTTCAGAATCTGATGAGATCATGAGCATTGTGCAGACCTCCTCTCCTCCGTCTCTCCTCTGCTCTCTGAGCCGCTACGTCTGCGAGCCCTTCTACCGCTCCAGACAGAGCGCGCGCGGCTGTGATCAACACACACACACACACACACACACACACACACGCACACACGCGTGCGCGCGCGGCTAAGGTCCGACTGACAGACAAACAGGAGAAGTTCAGGGAATAATTATGGCGTTACGTTGCCGCTTTCGCTTCGTTGTTCTCATATTGAACGGATATGAATGCTTTTACAGCGTGAAAAAAAAAATGCTGTCCAAAAAAGATCCGGGGCTTTTGAAAAACATTAGAGGCTTAAGCCCCTAAAGCCACCCCCTAGCTCCGCCACTGTATTTGAGTTGACCATATACGGCATCAACAAATCATAATAGAAATGGTAAATGGTCTCAACTTATATAACGCTTTTCCACTTACATTAGGCCCAAAGCGCTTTACAGCAAGGATCCACTCACCCATTCACTCTCTCATTCATAAAAATAATCCTCATGGCAGGGGGCTGACATTGCTGTAGTACCACCCCACTCCATAAGACACTTGGTAGACAGCGTTTCAATGAGCACTTTGACCTTCCCTAGCTAACTGCTTAAAACCCAGGCTCCAAAGAGTTTTTTTTAATTAATATTATTTTTTAATAAGTTGCTATGACTGGGTGACATATTTTTAAGCACGCTGTTTTTTTGTATATCGGCACTAAAACTGGAAGCCTTTTCAGTGCATTGACTGCTTCCAGAGCCTGTCAATCAAGCTCATGAGGCTCAGCCCGCCCCGAGGGTGGGGCTTCCCGCCTTTTTGTCCTTTTAAGGAACAAGCTGTGTAGGAGGAGACTTCGCAGCCATGTAAATTTCACAGACGACTCGGGACCATTACAATGAATGGAGCTGAATGGGACCCACTAATCTCTAATTATTAAATCTATGATGCAGAGACTGGACGCAAAGCAGTGTGAAGTGTCTTGCTCAAAGATACAACGACAGTGGGCATGTTCAGGACCCCTGACCTTCTGATCATGAGACGACCGGCTCTACTATATGCGCCACTGTCGCCCCTTTGGAAACTATTATCTCCATACTTCAACATACTTTTATGGGGCAAAAAGTGTGTTACTCTACAAAACAAAACAAAATGTCGGGCATAGAGCCTTTAAGTATCATATAACTGTTTTACTGATCTGGTAGAACTCCTTTGATATTGTAACTTATAGTTTTATGGAACATTTGGAAAATCACTGATCTTAAAATGTGCACTCCAATAACAAGGTTCCACTCGTGACCGCGGCTCAAAAACACAAACGCCACCAAACCAAAACCTAGTATCATGATGATATGATGATGTAACTGCACCAGTACAGTACATATTAGGTGTTGGGTTGGCACTATCTTGGAGTTGGCCTTGAATCTTCTAGATCAGCGGCTTTCTCCTCTATTTGTATCTAAGAGGATGTTTCTGCAGGGAGGACAAATGCCAATGCTCATCAATAATTATTAATCTTGACAGTTTTTTTTTAATCCTCTGATACTGAACTTCAATTTGGCACTAACCTTTTCTTCTGCACTTTAAAAAAAAAATCTTAACAGCGCTTTGCAAAACCTGTGAACATCATTCACTCACATCACAACCAAAATCAAATCAAAAATGCAACAAAGATAGGAAGAAACATACATACTGTATTCCAGAGGGGGAGTGTAATCCATTTCATAGTTTAATCCAGGGTAAACAGGAAACTCATAGCAAATCACATGTGTATTAATAATTCATAAAAAATAAGAAATAGCTGAAAGTAACAGTTTTCTGCCCCGCTTTCTCTGCCACTCGGAGCACAACACCAGCGGAATGACTTATGAGAAAAGTTCAGATAAACGGCCCCGAGGAGTTCACTTTCATTTAAAGAACATGCACCTATAGAAGGCCTTTGAAACGCGAGGGCAGTGATTCGGAGTAATTACCAGTCAGAGAAGAGAGTATCCCTTTTTTCAGCCAAACATCAGCTCTGGACATAATTACCCCCAACCACTCACAACGCATTACGGTAAGAGGCAGGCTTTTTTTTTATCATCAATGCGCGAAATAAAAGAGAAGATCCTTTGAAATAAGTGAGCGCTCTACCCTCTCCGAATTAAACGGCTCAATTTGAGGCACAAGAACAAAGTTTTAAAAGTCAATCCGGAAGAATGGGTTCTGTCTGAAGCCAAACGATCTCTCAAAGTGATTCATATACTGTAAATGCACTCTCTGTCCTCTCCCTGCCATTACAGCCACAACCCTCCCGTCTCCAGGGGTGGTCAGTAAATGGACTAAAGCACTGTAAGTAGAGCTTTTGAGGATGTGTGTGTAACAAGTCTTCAGTTATTGTTGTAAGGAGTATAAATTTGGACTGTAAATAGTCTTACTGCATACAGAAAATAGGTCCTTACGGAGCCCGTGGGTTAAATGACCAGTCCAAACAAGTATTAGGGTTGAGGTGAGTATATATTAAAGATAAAGTGTGGAACAAAATATGACAGGAAACAAAACACAAAATGGGAGAAAATGTATAGCCAAAGAGGGCTTTGAGTTCAGTTCATTTTGCTCTAAAAAGTTTAGTTCGTTTTGTTCAAAGGGTTCAACTTTGTTCACAAAACTTCAATTCGTTTAGGTCCTATCAGCTCGCCATCGACTGGGTTGGACGAGAAATCCAACGCCACATAAAAACCTGACCTGCAGATGAGGTCAAACAAAATGCACATTAGCATTCATATCAAATCCACAAACATTTACCGGTAAACAAGAATCAATAGTTTCCGTCAGTACTCAAACATGACATATCATTTCTAATAACAACTAAGTTGCGCAACATCAAATACGGCACTAGAGCCGTGACATTCTTAGTATCCTTAGTATATAAACAACACAGGCAGCAAATGGCCTTTGGCCCAAAACACAGCACATATACAAAGACAGAACACCTGCCGAATTAAAGGAAAGCCCTTAGCAAGGTAACTACATTAAGTATGTAGCTTACCAATCCGAAACACGCAGGTAAACACAATGACAAACCTTAAATTGGTCACACCGCTAGCCCACATCCACCCGGTAGCGCTGGTAGCTGCAGCGCAACAGCTATAAACACACATTAACGCACAACATGACTATTTGTTGCACATAATTATCATTGCAGGCTTTTCATAAAGCTTTGGCAAGACTCACCATCAATTGTCAGACATTCGTATCTGACTTCGGGATTGAAAACACCGCCGGAGCTGCTCAAACCACACAGACGCCAGAAACCACAGCACGCAGTGCGAGGGGGGGAAAGGAGGAAGGGGAAGTCACCCACTCCCGTCCAGGCATAAAAGTTTTTCACAATATAGGTGAAAGCTCATCAGAGCGGGGAGCACAGTCATTTGACGGGTGTTACATGTTCCCCCCTGAATCAATGTACGTCCCTGTGCATTTGCCCGGTTGGCAACGGACAGCAGCCGGACAGGTGGCAACCAACGGGTCGTCTTCCTCCATGGCATAGCTGAAAGCAGTACTTAATCCATGGAAGAGTGATTGAATGCTTTTCATTAACGGCTTGCCAAGCCCGCTGTATTGCAACCGATCCGGGGCTCTCCTGATTCGAGTGGAGCGTCGCACAGGGGGTTCATCATCCGAATCAGGTAAGTTCGGATCAGACGGTGAGGAATCGGAACGCAAGTTACCTGACGGTAACCAGTCAATAGGTTCACCGTTCGAGGAAGAGAGTTCCACCGATTCAACACGGTCAATAGTCTCAATCTGTTCAGTCGTTCCACCGTCGGGGTTCTCAACGGAGATTGGACTCCTCGGTTCAGTAACTGAGAGTTCAACGACCGGCGCTGGACGTTCAGGCTCCGGAGTCACGACAGAAATCGGCACAGCACTCGTAGACTGATCTGAACGAACAGTGGAGGAGGTCGGGATGTCAATCGTGGTTCTCACTCTTATCGGCTCTGGAGAATGATACCAGTGGGAAGGGATGAGTTCTTCATCAGAGGAAATCACATCATCCTCAGAGAGCACGGTAGTGCACTGATGGTTTCTTTGCCCTTTAACTGGTGGAAGCGACGCTTCCCTCACAGCTGTGAGGTAACCGCAGGGCAGGAGTAAGTCGCGGTGCAGAGTGCGAAAGGGACGATCCTTGTTCTCTGGCCGAACCGTGTAGACTGGTAAAGTGCCAGCTCTCTTGACAACAGTGTAGATGTCACTTTCCCACTTGTCCGCCAGTTTATGCTTTCCCCGAAGCCTCACATTTCTCACAAGCACTCTGTCACCAACTTGCAACTCCGAAGGCGTCACATGTTTGTCAAACCGCGCTTTATTTCTGTCCATGGTTTTCGCAGTATTCTCCACCGCCATCTTATAGCTCTTCTCCAGACCCTCCCTCAACTTACGGACATACTCTGAGTGCGTTTGGATGGTATCCCCAACAGGAAGCCCAAAAATGAGATCCACTGGCAACCGAGGCTGCCTTCCGAACATCAGCTCGTAGGGGGTGAAGCCAGTTGTATCATTTCGGGTGCAATTGTAGGCGTGGACTAAAGGCTTCACGAAGTCCTTCCAGTGCACCTTTTCTTCGGTCTTAAGGGTCCCAAGCATGTCTAGGAGAGTACGGTTGAAACGCTCCACGGGGTTCCCTCGTGGGTGGTACGGTGTAGTACGTAATTTTTTGATACCAGCCAACAAACACAACTCCTTGATCGTCCTAGACTCAAAGTCAGGTCCTTGATCGCTGTGGAGCTTCTCGGGCATTCCGTAATGGATGAGGAAGTTGTCCCACAGCGCCTTAGCAACAGTTTTTGCCTTCTGGTTAGATGTTGGAACGGCCACCGCATACTTGGTGAAATGATCAGTGAGTACCAGTATGTCCTTGACCCTGCTGCGGTCAGGTTCTAGAGAGAGAAAATCCATGCATACGAGCTCAAGGGGTCTGTAGGTTCGGATGTTGACCAGAGGAGCAGCCCTGTCTGGTAAAGATTTCCGCTTTACACAGCGTTCGCAAGCTCGAATCTTGTTGTAGACATCCAGGGCCATCCTTGGCCAGTAAAACCGGGAGCGGACCAAGCCGATAGTCCTTTCAATTCCCATATGTCCCATCTGATCATGCAGGCCAAAAAGAACATCTGAGCGACAATCTTCAGGCAGAACAAGTTGGTATTGCAGCTGGGTTCCCACCAGCCTCTTCCGCACAAGAACTTTGTCTCTGAGCTCCAGTTTGTTAAGTTCTCGGAGTAGGAGCGGTAGTTCGGGAAGTTGTTCCCTCAGACCTGGAGGTGGAGTTACTCCAGTCTCCAGTTGCAGGATGATGTGCCGCAAAGTGTCATCCGCTCTTTGCTTCTCTGCGATCTCTGCAGCGGTCAACTGAGGAGCAAGAGAGGATGAAAACTGAGTGTCGTCAGTGTAACTTCCAGGTAAGCTGTCAGCATGCACAGTGAGTGAATTTACCAGAGCCGTGTCAGGCACCTGATTAGCTGAGCTGTAAATTAGCTGCCGGTCACAGATGGCTTGTACAGTGTGTTGGTCAATGGTGATGTGGGAATCCTGGAGATGCTGGTCTGCAAACTTTAGTATGCGTTCTTTCTCTTTTATGGACATCGGATCATCAGCGAGCCGCTCATGAGATCGGCGGGACAGCCCGTCTGCGTCCAAGTTTTGCTTTCCAGAACGGTAGATGATTTTAAATGAGTAGGTCGACAAGGCAGAGAGCCAACGGTAACTGGTAGCGTCAAGTTTCGCTGTTGTTAACAGGTACGTAAGAGGATTGCTGTCCGTTACGACAGTGAAATGAGTCCCATAAAGGTAGTCTGAGAACTTGTCTGTTACTGCCCACTTTAACGCCAGGAATTCAAGCTTGTGCGCCGGATACTTGGACTCACAGCGGGACAACCCACGGCTAGCATAGGCTATCACCTTGTCTTGCCCGCCCTGTACTTGATAAAGTACAGCACCAAGTCCAAAGGAACTTGCGTCTGTATGCAGCAGGTAAGGTTTTTGAGGGTCGGCAAAACCGAGGACTGGAGCCGAGGTAAGTGTTTTGATGATGGTGTCAAATGCTCTTTGACACGCGAATGTCCATCTTTCGTTGAATGACTCCCGAGGGTTCAGGTACTGGCTCGGCTTGAAAGATCGATTCTGTTTCTTTTGAGCAGGCGGGTACCCAGACGTCAGTTCATTAAGGGGCTTCACTATGGCTGCATACCCTGGACGAACCGTCTATAATAGCCGGAAAACCCCAAAAAGGACCTCAGCTCCTTCAGGTCCTTTGGCACCGGCCATGACTTCAATGCAGCAATCTTGTCTGGGTCCGTCTGAACCCCATCTTTGGACACCACATGTCCAAGGTATCGAACAGATGGTTGGCAGAAAATGCACTTTTCGACCGAGAGTTTCAAACCAAACTCCTTCAGCCTCTCGAGGACCTTCATCAATCTTTTCTCATGCTCCTCCAGCGTCGGGGCGAAAATGATAAGGTCATCTATGAAGACGAGCACTTCCTTCAGATTCAACTCACCCATGCATCTCTCCATTAATCGTTGAAATGTGCTGGGCGCATTTGTCACCCCCTGGGGCATACGATTAAATTCCCAGAAGCCCAGTGGACACACAAAAGCAGTTTTGCATTTGTCGGCCTCTTCCATCTCAAGTTGATAGTACCCGGACTTTAGGTCGAGTACCGAGAACCACTGGGATCCAGAAAGTGCAGTGAATGCGTCCTCAAGCTTCGGGAGAGCATAAGCATCTTTTATGGTCTGTAAGTTTAACTTCCGATAATCAATACACAATCTCACACTGCCATTTTTCTTCCGTACAACAACAATTGGTGATGCAAACGGAGAGTCCGACTCCCTTATCACTCCGGACTCTAACAGCTCCTGCAGGTGTTGGCGAACAGCATCCAGGTCTTGGGGATGGATCGGCCGAGGCCTTTGCTTGAACGGCGTCGGATCTGATAGTTTTATTCGGTGTTTCACTTTGTCAGTTCTTCCAAAATCCAAGTCATGTTTTGCAAATACTTCTGGTATGCTATTCAGCTGTGCAGTCAACCGTTCTTTCCATTCGGGGGAGAGAGGTGCATCTCCAAAATTGTAGTTGAAGGCAGGTGTACTGTGAGAGGATGCCGGCGTTACCACACTGTGTTCTTTCGACAGAACCGACTGGATAGCACTCAGTTCAGCGAGGGAAGCTTTGGGCGGAAGGATGATATCATGCTGGGATTCATTGTGGATTACAACAGGTAAGCGGAACGGATGATGTCTTGGGACATCCACAAGGCAGGACCGTACCAACAGTCCACCGGGTAAAGCAAACGATGTAGGATGCTCAATGAGTAGAGACTTTTCCGTTTGCAAAAAGCGGGAGAGGACCAAGCCCTCCAACATCACCGTCTGTCCTGCTGCAATAGTCTGTGGGTTGCTGGAGTCAAGCTTGATGGTAGCGTGGTGATTGCTTTTGGCCTGTCTGTTTCTCTGCTCCAATATGTTCAGAACTGCTCTGTATCCATAGAATGCTGGTTGGAACGTCGAACTTTGTTCCAGACATTGCTGATAGACGGGGTCCAACGTGTTAGTACCAATGATGATCATGGGATCGCAGGATCTTGTGTCAAGAACCACAAGAGCGAGAGTGTTGACATCTACAGTGGCGCCAAGGAACTCAGCAGGCAGGGTCATGGTAAGTTCAATGTAACCCAGATAGGGTACAGCCTGTCCATTCGCACCCTCAACTTCCAAGAGGTTGTGGAGCGGGTTCAGTGGAAGATCAGTGAGGTAAGTATTATAAAACGTTTGTGGTATCGTTGTAACCTGTGAGCCTGTGTCCAGCAAACAATTGAAAGTATTTCCATTCAGTTTGACCTGAGCAGTACTCTTGGTCCCAATGAGTCCTTTCGGTAGTGGTGCACAGTTGGTTCTAAATGTGGGACACGAATCGTCAACAGCCTCCGAGTGTCCCTCAGCAGAGGCTGCATCTAGTTTGACTGCTGGCTTTGGTTGTGGTCCCAACGTTGCAGCCTCTGTTCAAAAGCCTTTTTCTTCCGCTGCACCAGGGCTGGATTGGCTTTGTTGGAGCACGTTGGGGCGATGTGTCCGTCTTCCCCACATTTGAAACAGAAACCTGGTCGTGGTTTGCTTACACCGCTGTTTTCAGTTGTGACTTTCTGAGGCCTTGGCTGCTGTGATTTAGAGGGGGTGTCGTGCTGCTGTCTGGACAATAAAAGTGACATTTGTTTCTGCAGCTTTTCCAACTGTTCCTTCATCTCACTAATAGCATTGGATTCACTATGGTCACAAGAACAGGCTTGTTGCGAATGCAGGTGAGCATGCTGTTTGGTTCCCATGTGTTTCTTCATTAGACTTTCCTTGGCTTGCTGCCTATCCTCTTCTGTCCTCAACAACAGCAGAAATTCAGCGAACGCAGGTGGATTGTCTCTTTTATTTTCCAATTGCAACTTGGTGATGAGGGAATTATTCCAACAGCCACGACAGAACTGCTTCAACAAGTGTTTTGCCATATCCCTGGAAAGAATGCCACCTCGCTTTACAACAGTATTCAGGGCGGACTGCAGGCGTTGAAGGTAGGTGGAAGGTTTCTCCCCCAGGTCTTGTAAAGTATTGAGAAACTGTGCAAATAACTCCTCGCCATCCTGAACAGCAGCATACGCGGAGTCCAATACCTGTAAATAAACTGAAGGTGGAGTGTCCGGACCGAGGCCTTTGACAACATCCGTGGCTGGAAAGAGCAGGCTATCAAGGATGCGTCGGGTGACATGAAGAGGAGGCATGCTGGGTTCCGCAAGCAAAAGTTCAACATGCGACCTCCAGGTCTCATAATCCACATCGTTCCCATGCTTAGGGAATCTCCCAGAAAAAGTCCGCAATCGTACAGGTGTTGCACTGTGAGATGTCATATCCTCGGTCCTCACAAAATGCTCAACCACCACTCTTTGCACCTCAGCGGGGTTTAAGTCCTGTGGACTTAATGAAACCCTGGGTCGTGGTGCAGTGAAAGCAGGTAAATCCGGCACAGGTGGCGACCCCTGCTGGCCAGGCAGGGATGCAGAGGCTCCAGCCCCAAGTAACTTTGTGTCCTCCATGTCAACTTTTTGGTCCACTGTCTCTAAATGGTGTCCAATCTGATCCATTATCTCCTTTAGAGTAACTTCAAAGTTCTTTCCTCTACAATCAGCGAGTACTTTCAAGTCTCTGAGGTAGTTTGGGATGTCTAGGGAGGACCCCCCTCCCACTGCGGCTGGGCTGGGTGCAGCTAATCTTATACAGTGTTCAGTTTCAGGAACACTTCCCGAACTGTACATGTACGGTAATTTCGGTCTTAATTTTGTGATGGCGGTAGGAAATACAAATTCAACAATCAGGTTTTTATGAGACGCACGTATAGGATCAACAACAAAATCACTGGTTTCTATAGGCCCATAATTTGTCAAATAAGAGATAATTTCGTCCTTTTGTTCATCATTTGTTACACCAGAAACACTAACACACTTATTCACATCCATCCCTTTACTTTCTGCATCCGGTTGCACACCGTTATCCTTCCTACTCAATTTTGACAACATATTATAGGCTTGCCACCCAATATGCACATATCAGACATATATAAAAAACAAGAACAAGGCAAACAGTCAAATAACCAACAAGCTCCTGGCTAGGCTCGCCACTTGTAACAAGTCTTCAGTTATTGTTGTAAGGAGTATAAATTTGGACTGTAAATAGTCTTACTGCATACAGAAAATAGGTCCTTACGGAGCCCGTGGGTTAAATGACCAGTCCAAACAAGTATTAGGGTTGAGGTGAGTATATATTAAAGATAAAGTGTGGAACAAAATATGACAGGAAAACAAACACAAAATGGGGAGAAAATGTATAGCCAAAGAGGGCTTTGAGTTCAGTTCATTTTGCTCTAAAAAGTTTAGTTCGTTTTGTTCAAAGGGTTCAACTTTGTTCACAAAACTTCAATTCGTTTAGGTCCTATCAGCTCGCCATCGACTGGGTTGGACGAGAAATCCAACGCCACATAAAAACCTGACCTGCAGATGAGGTCAAACAAAAATGCACATTAGCATTCATATCAAATCCACAAACATTTACCGGTAAACAAGAATCAATAGTTTCCGTCAGTACTCAAACATGACATATCATTTCTAATAACAACTAAGTTGCGCAACATCAAATACGGCACTAGAGCCGTGACATTCTTAGTATCCTTAGTATATAAACAACACAGGCAGCAAATGGCCTTTGGCCCAAAACACAGCACATATACAAAGACAGAACACCTGCCGAATTAAAGGAAAGCCCTTAGCAAGGTAACTACATTAAGTATGTAGCTTACCAATCCGAAACACGCAGGTAAACACAATGACAAACCTTAAATTGGTCACACCGCTAGCCCACATCCACCCGGTAGCGCTGGTAGCTGCAGCGCAACAGCTATAAACACACATTAACGCACAACATGACTATTTGTTTCACATAATTATCATTGCAGGCTTTTCATAAAGCTTTGGCAAGACTCACCATCAATTGTCAGACATTCGTATCTGACTTCGGGATTGAAAACACCGCCGGAGCTGCTCAAACCACACAGACGCCAGAAACCACAGCACGCAGTGCGAGGGGGGGAAAGGAGGAAGGGGAAGTCACCCACTCCCGTCCAGGCATAAAAGTTTTTCACAATATAGGTGAAAGCTCATCAGAGCGGGGAGCACAGTCATTTGACGGGTGTTACATGTGCTTTACTTGAGTAGTAATTTTGTTGAAAACTTATTACTTTTATTCCATTACATTTAAAAAACAAATATAGCACTTTCTATTCCACTACATTTCTATTAAAGGGGGGTATTATGTAAAATCGACTTTTTCAAGCTTTATATCATGTTATTATGTCATTCCCTCATTAAACACATGCCTGGAGTGTTGCCTTGGCTCATTCACATATTTTTGAGTAATCAGTAAAAACTTAGACGGCAGCCATTTTAGGTGTAGCTATGCCTCAGTCCTCCTAGGAACGCCCCCACCTCCTGGAGACGCCTCTGGACCTTTCGTCACCAGCCAAGCCACCAACCACTGCTCCTCAGCTCAGCAGAGCCCCCTCCCCGCACAGTAGTGTTGTTTAGATGCCACAGCAGGGTGCTGAAGGGGGCGTGTCGGAAAGATTCTTAAAGAGACAGAGGCCTATTTCAAGACGTTCAGTACAGCCATTTTGAGAGAGCAATTTTATTCAAGGCAGTTATTTTAATTTACTGCATATACAGACCAACAGAAGGTTACGTCATCATTGTAGTATGCTATAGACTGGTGCTATGTGATTGAAAAAAGCATAATACCCCCTCTTTAAGGCAAAGTAAAAAGTAAATCATGACCATGTGTTTGATTCATTTTAAAAGCAGAAGAATGCACATTCCAGAACAGAGGATGGCGCTGTGGTTTGATGTGCTGTCAAATGCCACTCACTCACAACAAGGAAGAAAGTTTGTCCCCGTCGGATTTCTGGCGCATTTTCATGTCGTAATGTTCATAATGTAAGGCGTAATAACACCTTAAGAGCACTTTGACTTTACTGCGTGGACGTCGAAGTGCTCCTGAGGTATTATTACGCTTTACAATATACAGGTGCTCGTCATATAATTAGATCATGAAAAGTGCATTCACTTCTGTTATTCATCTTACACTGTGAAACTAATATATGATGTACTCATTACATGCAAAGTGACATATGTACTGTATAGCCTTTATTTGTTATACTTTTGATTATTATGGCTCAGCTTGTAAAAACCCCAAATTAAAAATCTTATAAAAATTAGAATATTTTGAAAATGGACTCCCCTCCTGGAACCGTCACCTTAACGTGGTGGAGGGGTTTTAGCGCCCGAATGATCCTGGATCTCCCATGGCAAACAGGTCCTAGGTGACGGGTCAGACAAAGAGCGGTTCAGAAGCCCCTTATGAGAGACCAACAGGCCCGGTTAGAACCATGAGGCCGTCCTTCTGTGGACCCACCACCTGCAGGAGGAGCCATAGGGGGCTGGTGCAATGTGATTTCCTGCACGTCCATTATGCATCCTTTTGTACGTGGGTATGAAGTCGCAGCGTCGACTAAAGCTCCGGGCTGGCGGCCGCGTGTCAAAGGCGTTTCCATGGCGACCGCTCAGCCCCGTCTCCTCTTCCTCCCTGCCTCAGCTAAATGCCCTCCTCGCTGCATCACTCTGACTTCAGACTGGGACCGAGTTAGCGCAGGATACCCAGGTTTTGAGGAGATTTTACGGACTCATTTCTAACTATAGGTGTGTTGGAAAATGTGCTGTAATTCTTCCACACCGTTGGGTAGAGTTTTAAGTAAAAGCTGTGTACAGTCAGTTTGTGCATGCTCTCATGTCGTCCAAGCGTGCTCAAAAAGTAGTAGTCTGTACAGGTTGGTTTGGAAAGCTTTTGCCATGATGTACGAGAAGGTAAACTTGTCGTCAGAGGAAGAACGTGCAAACTCTATGCAGAAATCCTGGTGGGAAGTGAACGAGGGGGGCAAGTTTAAGGTTAGGTGATCAAAACTTTACCTGGAAACTAATAAATGATCTAATATTCACAATCAGTTATTGCAAGGAATCAATGTTTTTCCCCATTTAATGAGAGATTTTAACTTCAAAGGACATTTGCTTAAAGGGGGGTATTATGTAAAATCGACTTTTTAAAGCTTTATATGTTATTATGTCATTCCCTCATTAAACACATGCCTGGAGTGTTGCCTTGGCTCATTCACATATTTTTGAGTAATCAGTAAAAACTTAGACGGCCGCCATTTTAGGTGTAGCTATGCCTCAGTCCTCCTAGGAACGCCCCCACCTCCTGGAGACGCCTCTGGACCTTTTGTCACCAGCCAAGCCACCAACCACTGCTCCTCAGCTCAGCAGAGCCCCCTCCCCGCACAGTAGTGTTGTTTAGATGCCACAGCAGTGTGCTGAAGGGGGCGTGTCGGAAAGCTTCTTAAAGAGACAGAGGCCTATTTCAAGACGTTCAGTACAGCCATTTTGAGAGAGCAATTTTATTCAAGTCAGTTATTTTAATTTACTGCATATACAGACCAACAGAAGGTTATGTCATCATTGTAGTATGCTATAGACTGGTGCTATGTGATTGAAAAAAGCATAATACTCCCTCTTTAAATTCAGATAAAAACCAGCAATCGGAGTGCTGGGTCGTAATCCGTGTGGGATATAGTAAAAACATCAGGTGCTCTTCAAGGACGTGGACAGCGAGATACCGAAAAAAATAAAACATTTAGGCCTCAAGCAATAATATCATGGGCAAACAATCCGAGGCACTCTGATGTAGCTCCCTCATCGAGAAAGACCAGCAGAGGAAACTGAAGCTGCTGACCAGGATGCTGGTGCAGTTCTACACGGCCATCATCCAGTCCATCCTCACCTCCTCCATCACCGTGTGGTCCATCCTCACCTCCTCCATCACCGTGTGGTTCCCCGGCGCTACAGAACGGGACAAGCATCGACTGCAGCGCATTGTGCTTCTGCTGAGAGGGTGATTGGCTGTGAGCTCCCATCTCTCCAGGACCTGTTCACCTCCAGGACCCGGAAGCGTGTGGGTCAGATCACAGCTGACCCTTCTCACTCTGGACACAGACTATTCACCCCTCTCCCCTCAGGCAGGAGGCTACGGTCCATCCAGACCCAGAGATCCCCCCACTTGAACAGTTTTTTCACCTCCACCATCAGACTCATGAACAAAACCAAGACCCAATAACTCTGTATCAGACTCATGAACATAATAACCTGTTCCAGCCATTTGCACTGCTCGATTGCACAAAAAAAGTAAAAGTACATTGAAATTTACACAAGGAAAAAGGAAAAACAAGAAAGAAGTGTTGGCATTGGACATCCACAGCTTTATATCATTAACATATAACAATGTAAGTAATGGTTTAGGTTTGTCTATCACTCATAGTACAATCTCAAGTTAGGTTAGTGAGTGTGCCACAACAAATATGAAAAAATATATACATTTGTACAAAATATATGCAAAATATAGCAACTGTACCCCCATTGAATGTATGACAAAGACCAACACACACTAGGGGAAAACTGAGAAGTCTATATATCATCATTGAGGCGGGGACATTTGCTTAAGTTGTTGCAACATATTTTCCACAAAAGTAGCATATAGACAGCATATTCTTTTGGTCTTTTACTTAAACAATGATTATGAAGGGTTTTCTCACAGGGATTTTTCAATATGTACGCTGTAAGAAATTCCCACAAAATAGGGCGATTTTCAACAGTAATGATCTGTACAGTATTGTGACAGTATTATGAACGTTGTTTTCACAGGGAGTCCTAGCCAGTTTTCTGTTTTGAATCCCAAAGAACAAGGAGAAATTAGAATTTGTACAGACTTTTTGTTGTTGTCAATAACCAGCTTATTCTTACACTATACAATATTTCCAAAATCCCCTCAGAAAAAACCTTTGTAACTAATATATCAACAAAAGGTAACCATGCATTTAAAACTGGCTCTATATATTATTTAGATTTTGCCTACAAAATGATGGCCAGTTTTTGAAAATCATTTTTGAAACATAATATGCCAAGTATGTTGGTAATCTTGATTAATTTATTATTCATTATTTTTTCCCTCCTTTTCACTTGGAGCGGCCATTCAATATTAAAACTCAGTGAAGTATAAACGGTTCAAGGTCCGAATAACATCAGAAGAGGCCAGATAAGAGTGTTTGTACAGGACTGTACTGATGTGGGGAGGAAGGAGAACCTAGAGTGGTTACTTTTAAATTTAATGGCTCTGAAGCATCTATTGAGGAGTTCAAATTCAGGGAAAACGAGCATGTGTGCCTTGCCTGCCTTAGCGTAGTGTCCTCAACAATGACTTGCAGGGATGACATTTGATTCTCCTGGCTACGTTGATCAGTTTTAGTAGTTTGGCTTTGCCCTTCGCAGTTAAGGCTCCCAGGTTAGCATGTTAGCTCCCCTAAAGTAGATTAATAATGCTTGAAGGAACCGATAACGTAATAACACTTGAGCCAATATTGTCTCTCACTGGTGTTACTACGTTATTGGTCGTCATTACGTTATTGGTTTTTATTACGTTATTGGTCCACACTCGAATTTTCAAGCTTATCTTTTATGGTCACAAAACAACATGGAGTAGTATTTCGCTTCATTCATCCTGTTCACTTTAATCATTTCTGCTACTGCGGAAAAATTGCAGATATTTCAATGACAAAACCTGAATTATGGATCGATGTTGTCACCACAATGTGAGAAAAATGCCATTAGAGAGAAAAGGCAGAGAACATGTCTTGTAATAACTATTTCCCATATAAATCAATGGAACATTGAATTAGTGCAGTGAATAAACATGTTATTGTGAAGTGTTGTTTTGTTTCCAGGTGTATGCTTTAAAGCAGCACTTTAAACTGGTCTAAACAGCTGCTCCGAGTCCGCACTCTGAGGCAGAGTGGGTGTGAAGGCGCCGACCTCAGGCCAAGCTACTCTCATTATCATTCCTCCTCTAAGAAAGAACTTATTTTTAATGAATATAAGCGCTGCATGAGGACGATTGGATAACCACTCTGAAGAGCCTAAATAGATCAACTTTAAATCATCCAGGTATGTCTCTCCTCTGCCCCTCGTTCCCTTCCTGCTGCAGTAAAGCTTTCCTCTCCATGAGTCCATTAAGGTCATTTCTCCTTGCCTCGCATATCAGACTCACTGTATTTAACCACGAGGGAGAGGAGTGACCCCAACGCCCAGAGAGTGAAATTTGAAAGTAAAGAGGCAAGGCAAGGCATGCTTATTGATTCCGCACATTTTGTAACTCAGTGCGCCCAGAAAGCCATTGCTGGTTTGTAAAATGAGGAGAGTGAGAACAAACTTTCAAAAGTAAACTATCAAGCTCCCTCCCCGTCCTCCCTTGATTGGACCTGACAGGCCGGTTCACAGGAACGCTCGTCTCATTGGTCAAAGTGATAGCCCGGGGATTCTGATCAGTGTCTAAGATCAGCAAAGTTTAGAAAAAAATATGATTAAATATTACTTGCGTTCCATTGAATTGCAGGCCCAGGCGCTCAATTATATTATCTATTAAATTAGTAAAACATTTTAATTCACAGACTATCACTTAAAATACAAGCCTGGAAGGTTTGCTTTTTGTTTTTTTGCTCTGACATTAAAACTAAGATGATGAGGGAGAAAACTACAGTAGCTTAAAACCTCAATACTGACAACCGAATAAATGTGTTTTCCTATCTTGATTCTATACAGGCTTTGTGACTCAGTGGCGTCCTTAAGTCATATTCGCCAAAGTATTTTAGGAACGCAGTAATTATCAAAGTCCCACGCTGTAGTCTGGAGACATGTGCATAGGAGCGTCGCTGTAGCCTGGCGCAGTGCCGTGTACTGATAGCTTTACTAAGGGGAGATTTAATTGGGGCGATATCAGAGTAGACCAGCTAATAAAGGCCTCCTGACTGGCACGGGGGGGGGGGGATAAATGTCACGCCGCTCCCTGCTCCCCGTGCTAAGGTCATCGAAGGGCTGCGTGCTAATTGCGTTGCTATAGATGTCGCTTGAAAAAGCTTAGGAGAAGATGAGAATCCTACATGTCAGGTTTATTGCAGATGAAGTTATTCCCTGAGATTAAGAGTCCGCCCACTGATCAGAAGGTCAGCAGTTCAAATTTTAGGTCAGATCAGATTATACCAAAAGGATACAATTAAGGTTAAGGTTTAATTTACTGTCCCCATAGGGAAAATTGTCCTCTGCATTTGACCAGGCTGATGGTCAGAATCACCTGAGGATTAAACTATTGTGCACGTTTTGGTTTATGGGGGAAATCGGCGCACCTGGAGTAAACTCATCCAGACACAGAAAGGCCTGCCCGGTCCAGGAATTGAACCCGGGACATTGTTGTCGTGAACAGATGTTTTGGGGAGAAGGGCCACTTTAAAAACTGTGCCATGTGCATATTTTGTTTGAAAAATAATCATCCTAAATACTGTCTGCAAGGGAAATGGAGCTGGCGACAGTCCCAGACCAGGGACAGTGGTCCATGAGAGGAAAGTCTCACTGAGATTGTAGCATCTCTTTTTCAGAGGAGTCTTGGACCATGTGGTTTTAGTGGTATAGGGAAACTAGAGCACCCAGTGAAAACCTACACAGACACCGCAAGAACATGCAAACACCACACAGAAAGGCCCCACAGGCAGTGATTGAATCTAGGACCTTCTTGCTGTGAGGCGCTGTGGAAATATTTCTATATGTTTTTATCATAATAGGCTTTAATGATTATATGAAACTGTGTTGATTGTAATCTGTGCTTTTGGGGTTGATTTGAATTAGGCGGACATTTTATTGTTGTCCTTACTCTTGGAATCCACTGGGGGCAGTGTGTTTTAATGTGGAGTCAGATCGCGCAGCAGAAGAAGCATTCCAAGGACATTGATTGGTTCTTCAACAAGTACCCGCCTACTTCCTGTGCTTATAAAAGGCCATGCACGGAGCTGCTCCACCCCTCTCCCCGATCCATTCCCGGCTGGCCACTGGACATCACCATGTAGCCTTTAGCATAGCTTTTGTTTTAGATTGTAAATTCAGGGAATAAAATAATGATTTTGATTTTAAAGAACGAGTCTCCATCTTCTCTCCATATTAAAGAACACAACAGCGCTAACTGTGCTTCATCATCTTTAGTCCCTGAGGTTTTCAGAATGGAGATATTTCATATGGCTTGAATCGACTTGAGTTTCTGCTGTGTACTGTGTACTGCTGAGTCAGGCCAGGTCCAGCCGACTGTTGAACAGCTTCATTCACTTTCATCTGCCTTAACTATGTGTGGTTACAGATGTGTATATTTATACACTCTGGACATATGTTGAGATTTCATCTAATGCGCACAAAGAGTTTTCAGAGTAATATATTTTCATTCTCTCTTTCATGAACTTGTACCTTTCATTCTAAATAATCGCTTTTAATAATGTTACTGCATTGGTTTTATATAACGCTTTTTGGGACACTCAAAGATGCTTTACATTGCATTATTCATTCACGCCATTCTCGGTGGTGGTAAGTTACTTATATAGCCACGGCTGTCCAGGGCTGATTGAAGCGAGGTGCCAGTCTGTGCCATCGGCCCCTTCGACCACCACCAACCAAACGGTCTCCATTCCTTCCTGCTTAGCTCCGAGATCTGACGGGATCGGGCAGAGCAAAGGCGGTATGGCCTTTTTTATCAGAACAGTTTTTTCCTCATTGGGAAGATGAAAAAATGTGAAACAAGACATAAAAACTCAAATGAACAACAACAACAAAAGTTTATGTAGCCCTCACTGCTGACCAGAGATCCAGTCAGATAGACCCGGGCTGTCCATGGCCATGCCTCAGAACAACAACTCAGAAGACCAATCAAACAACAATGCAAGCAACCAGGAAGACAAACCATCAGACGCCGGCGAATCAGTTAATGGCTGGAAATTTCTTGACACAAATGGCCGAAGTTTCTAGATTCATCCAAGTCCCTCAGCCAGGCAGTGTTTGCCTATAGTGACAGCACAGGAGTTAAAAGTTGATCATCAGGTCACAAAATCCCATTAAGTTTGTGACCTGACGGGAATCCCAAACTTCGGCTTAAGAAATGTCTCGCTGCAATTAGTTTCTTACTCTTACAAGTCATTTTTTGGCTACCCCACCAACATGTGCAGCGCTACTGTACACACTCGGGCAGTGTCACACAGCCGAATGCTGCTCCAGCGCCTCCAGTAATGAGAACAGCCCTGAAAATAGGCGCCGGTTGCTGGTGATGGCAGCCTCACGCGATGACTCAAGGTCTGCTTTGTCTGCCTGGGCCCCTGGAACAACCTCACGCACCGGCCCACACAGGACTTAGAACGACTTCATTTCCCCGTCGGCGGCGAGAAGGTTATACGGAGACAGACTCACCAAAAAAAGGCACCGGGCTTTGAAGGAGCACAAACCCTATTACACGTCTTTTTGTGACTCTAAATTAGCCGCGTTTACGTAATGCCACTCGTAATGCAGGAGGCAGGCAGCGTGCGAAAAGAGATCTCTTTATACCGCAGAAATGAGGATATGGCTAAGACGCGGCAGCCAGGGAGAAAAGACTGGAACAACCACGAGAAATGGCTTATTCACAAATGTAAAATTGTGGGTTCGATATATAAAACGCACGTACACATTTAGATAAAAAAAAAAACCTTCAGCCTGTCTCTGAATTTTACTTGCAAACAGAGGAATAATGCTGCAGGTTATGACATTTCCGTTTGATAAAAGCCTTTGCGTCCAAAAGAGGTTCCTGAACCTTTTACTGCAATGGCATGCAGTCAAGGCCAATATTACTTCTAATGGCTTAAAAGATGAATTTCATAACACCATTCATTTATAACATTACATCACCATCCGATCCGATTTTTAGCTCTGTGTTATCTCTCAGAGCCATGACTGTGAAGTGATTCTGATGACTCTCGTCCATAGAAATTGACAACAGCACATGAGGCCAATCAGAAGCGTGGGTTTTACGGGTTCGCATTTCCCCAGGGCCCGCTAGGTGGCCCACGAAGACGACTAACGCTTTGAACGCACCTCAAAGGAGAAGAAGAAGAAGAGGAAGGAGGAGGAGTAAGAAATCAAAAAATAGACTTGATGTCTAATGTGAGAATAAGCATAAGATCAAAATTGACAACCTCCAATATACAGTAGTATGGCAGTACATTATAAGGAAGCGGGACATAGAACACATCAAAAGAGGAGGAGACAGATTTAAGTTGAGGAAGAGGAGTTCTTTTGAATACAGTAAATACTTTAAAGGCCACACAGTATCTTGGATTATATTTTATGAACTAGATTTCATTCCTCTGTTGTAGCTTTATATTCTCTCTGTGTTACACTATACCTTTAAGATTCACGTTAACATGTCACATGACCTTTTGACTCTTTTAACAGGCAAGGCAAGGCAACTTTATTTATACCGCGCATTTCGTACACAAGGCAACTCAATGCGCCTTACAAAAGAAGATATGCAAAATTACAGTCAGGTTAAGTTAAGGTACAGCACATATATAGAAACATCAAGACATGGGAAGTACACAGCACACGAGGTCACGTGCGGAATTTTTTCTTGGGGAGGGGAAGGATGACCGGCCATTGACCGGGGTGGAGCAGAGGACACGTGTTGAGGCAGACGCAGAACGACGGGGGCGTGGTTAGGGAGGTGGTATGTGTGCGCGGTTATTTACAGTCTGAAAGTCAGTGTTTTGCAAAATATGACCCAGAGAGCTCAGTCCTTATCAGGTTTAGCTCCGTGGTTTGGCCTTGAAGAGAAGTGTCGACGGCGTAGGCGAGATAAGCGGTCCAGCAAACCTCCTCTCTCAGGAGGAAGAGAATTATTACAGAATAGTTCATAAATGTATAATGAATTAGCTTTTACTTGTCTCAGCATTAGTTCAGTTCTCCAGAGCAGGTAGTTCCCTTCACAGTTCAACCCTTTTCCTCCCAAAATATAGTCCAACTATTGTCCGTCTCCACAGCGAGCTGCCAGGTCGTACATAACTGTTTATCGCTGTGCGTTACTTTCCGGTGTAATTCCATCACTCGGTCACTCCCTGCTCCAAAGTGCTTGTTAATTTTAACGAACAGCAGCGTGGTCCGATTGCAAACTGCTGTCATTCCAAATTTCCGATAATCCAGGGCAGTCCATCCAATAAGCAGGTACCCTGTTACCAAGAGTCCAAATAAGTAAATATCTTTGATGTCTCCGACCGACAGGACCGCTAGGCAAACGACAATCCACATCGCAAACTGAGCTGTGATAATCCGGTCAGGGAAGACGACCTCCTCCGTGGTCTCAGGTGTGTTTAAGGCACTGCAGAATGCTTCATGCGAGCAGTGCAGGCCAGCCCTGACACAATCTGTGCGACAGTCCTGATGCTCCGCCAGAGCGAGGCGCCTGGAGCCCCTGGGGCAGGCGGGCCAAGTTGCTCGGACGCCTGAACTACAAAGGCCAGAGGGATGATGGAAAATGAAGTGCGGTCAACACGTGCGCTGACAGCGGACTGACAGATAATAATAATAATAATAATACACTTGTGTTGCGCTTTACAAGCCTCTATTACCAAGTTTCTCAAAGAGCTACACTGTGGTCATTGTTCATTCACTCCACAATCACTGGTGATTATGATGATTGGATCTGAATTGTGTTTTGATCAGAAACGTGTCGCCATAACGCTCCGCAGCCTCCTGCCTCCTCTTTTCTCATCACAGGGATCTACGTACTTTGATCCGCAGAAATGTTTCTTATTTGACAGAAAGTGCCAAGGATGTGTGTCCAACATATAAGCTTCATTTAAATAAACCGAAGTTTATTATTCTAATCCTAAACTGTAAGAGTAAAGTCTCTTCTTTGCTCTGATGGTGAGGTCTGTCTGGCGAGTGTTTTGAAGTCTGTTTGGAAGTAACAGTTTGATCCCCAATCTGAAGAGCACCTGGGGGGAAACTATTTGACTGTTGATAATAGACTCAGCGATCCAGTAATCAGCAACTTTGGCATGCAAAAAAAAATAAGCCAGCGAGTTTGAAATGGCACGTGATGTTTTTGTTTTTATCCTGAAATGGCTGTACTTTGGCATACGTATTGTTGTGTTCTTAAATGGATGAAAAAGACTACAAAGGCTTGGTGAATTAAAATCAATCAAAAGTTTATTCCCTGAGCGATACAATTCTAACACAATTCATCTGATCCGCTACTCTGTCCCTAAAACACACACACTGGCTTACATCGGGCGGTTCGAACGCAGCCTTCCCCTATGCTCAGAGAACATATATATCACAAAACAATCAATGAATATGCATGAAATAACAAGCCAATCACAAGCCAATCAGAAGGTCCTGGCTCATCCCTCCTCGTCGGTAATCTGACTCCATGAAGCTGCTCCCAGGTTTAGCCAAGATCCAGATCAGCTTATCTGAAGGTCCTTGCTAAAATTCTCCAGCTTCACACCCTGCTCCCAGGGCTTCAAACAGTAGAACAATGGACCATAAAACCCCCATAGGAATGTCACACCTAGTCGTAAAAAAGGCAGAGAGCTTTGAGCCCACACCACACAGCTATATAAAAATCACTAAAGTCTAACATAACAAAATATAGAAATACTTCCACATTATATAGAAAATATCTCCACATAACCCCCTTTTGACCTCCTCTAGGAGGTCACCATCAGGTTGTACAGTTGTCATGGGAAATCACGGTGACAGATGAATAATTTGTGTCTTGCATGGGCGTTGTCTCCGTCCATGCTCTCCCGGCGTCTGGGCTGTAAAAGCATATACTCTGCCATTTGGGCTGAATGATTTTATAATGATCACCTCCAAACATTTACAGAGACAAGGAACCACGCAAAGGCCTATAACACAGAGACACAGAAGAACAGACACAAAAATTACAAATACTCTTATCAAGGCCGCTCGCACCGGAGAACTACCAAGCCAACCAGTCCTGGGAGGGGTGACTGTCCTCATCAAAGGCCTGTTTAATCTGCTTCATCTGTTGGAGTGCTGTATCAATTCCGTGGTGGTGGTCAACAGGTCTAGCACCATTCTATTTTGTAAGACCATAAATCGGATGCCACTTACTTCATCCTTCAAGCCAGTCCAAGCATCAGTTGTTGCATTTACATATAGTGTTAATCTGTAATCTAATGTCCTAGTCCCATTACCGGCTACACACAAGGGGCACTGTTTCCCATGATGACGTTTGGCAAAAGCGGTCAGGGGTTGAGTAACATTAATCAGTGTTTTAAATTGAAATAGTTTAGCTGATATGCATGTTTTAGTCCTGGTTCCATTTTTGGGTACATCCTATCGTCCGAAACCCATCGCTTATATCGGAGTTGGCCACAAAATTTGTCACTTGTCTGTTTTTGTGTGTCTTTAAGTTTATTTACCTCGCTTCTTTCCCATGGCAAAATGCCCAACACAGCTAGTAAACCTAAACCACAAATTACAATTATCCCGTAACACCCCCTTTTGGACTTAGGGAAACCCAGTCCAATAAAGAGAGCCATGTAAATGTGTGGAAACGACCTTCAGTACAGGTGAGACTCTTATCTTTGCACAATGAGCACAGCAAACCAGCTCCGAGTACACTGGAGGTACACACAGTAGGGACCTGTAAAAACTAACACAATATATAACAAAACACAAAAGAAAATAATGAAACATAATAATAAATGTTACGGTTAGTCCAAAGAGGTAAAAAATACTGGGTTGGCTGGGGGAGTCTGAGAGGTGTGATACCACTTGTCTGCTTTCCCAGCGACCTTCACAGCATGGGAGGTCCTGGCCATAACTTCAAAAGGACCAGACCAGCTCGGTTCAGTCCAATCTCGGTGCAGAACCTTCAGACTTGGTAAGGAGCACTCTCAGCTTCACGAGCAGGAACATCCATCTCCTCCGACCTGAGTGAATACACTTAAAAACTAATGAGTGGAGATGGTCTCAATATAACATACAATCTTAAGATCAGGGTCCTCTGAGTCCCGTAAGAGCAAAGAGGAGCCGGATCAAGGCATCAATCGGCCAGTATGAAGTTCACAAGAGTAATCTGTTGGTTTGTTCACGGACTGACGCACCGAGTTCTCCAGCATAACAAGGCCCTCTAAGGCTTCAAATTAAATTGTGTATTGAGGTATTCTAATCTTGATTTTTAGTTGAAATTTTAAAGATAATTGATTAGTTTTTAGTAAATAAACCAGCATCATCAGGTCTTAAGAACCATACTGTATTATCTATTGCATTGTTTTTAAAGATATTTTTCAGTTAATTCATGAACACATAATTAATTAATAATAATAATAATTAATAACAATTCTCTACCATGGTATCGTGGAATGAATTGATGTTCCAAAACGGATATGACAGTAGCATTAATATCTATAGAGTAGGCAGACATAGATGGAGAGTACAGGACATTTAGAAACTTCAATTTTTTTTCCAATCCTTTGTTTCACTTAATGCTTTGGTCATGGGGCCTAATTTTAGCCTGTTGTCCAGGAGAGAGAGAGAGCAAATGAGAATCAAAAATAAGACATTTCATATTATTGTTCCAATACAGGTGTAAACAATTTGTAGTCACACCGTGTTTACCTTTATACAATTTTGTTGTTTTAAGGGACCATTTAATTCCTCTATATACCAAATCTTGATTTCTGTCATAATACAGTGTACAGTGTAGTGGATCAATGGGTGAGTGGTATGGCGCAAGTGATCTAAACCAAGTTCAGGTCAATTCATTCGTACAGTCCTTTAACTTTGCCAAGTATATCTGCATACTGCGGTTGATCCACTTTAGGCGTCATCAGCCACTGTCCCGTAGATGATGATGCAAGACAGCGATGTATTTGTCCATCAGGAAAAAGTCACTGTTTGTCCATCAGGGGAGCACAAAATGGATGCTCTTGCTTTGATCAACAAGTCACGTCCGAGAAGAGAAACAAGAGTCTGTGGAGCCACAATGAATTGATGTGTCAGATTCAGTCCTGCCAGATGAGTAGGCGCTGGCTTGGTGAAAGGCAGAACTTGTGGTTTTCCCGAAAAGCCCACTGAGGAGATGGTGTTTGTAGATAACAGTTCTCTGGATACTGGATAATTCACAGATGAATGGGTTGCCCCTGTATCCACCAGCATGCTAAGAATCTGTCCATCCACTTTCACAGGCAACATGGGTTCTGCAGGGCCATATCTCTGGACTTCCAGGGACCTCTATGCGTGATAGTAGCCAGTATCCTCCACGTAACCAGAGTAGTACTGGCCACCAGCGTATGAGGCACCTTGAGCGCTGTTGTAATCGCCTTGAATATTCTGTTGTTCTAGTAAAAATGGACAATGTTTACCCCAGTGTCCAAATTGCTCACAGTTGAAACAGGATCCAATATTTGGATTTTTGAAACCACCTCGGCCTCGACCACGATTACCAAAACCACCACGCCCGCAAGGCGCTCCACTGATCCACATTTGAGTAGCCTCCTTATTTTTCTTTTTTGTTCTTTTTCTTTATTGTTTTTTTCACGTATATCTTTAAGCTGCATCTTTAAAAGTTCCACCTCCATTCCTTTTAATTCAGCAGCACCGGTTTTTACTTGCTCTCGCTTCTGATTAATGGCATGCACCACGTGCACCCTGAATTTATTCTCGTCTCCTAATAATAATTCAGGATTTTGGCATAATTGCTCTTTCAGGGGTTTTGGTATTGCGTCCAAAATGGCGTGCATAAAAATCAACTGACCTTCATGAGTTCTAAATGGATGACGACCTGTTCTCTCAGTCCATGTGTCCACACTCTTATGATACCAAGTCTCCCCTGCTTCACTTTCATCCCACGGCGCCACGGTTGGAAGAGAGGTCCTAGTTTCTGGAAACCTCTCTCTTAGGGCCCTAAATGTCTGACTTGCCACAGGCCCAAATGGAAGTTGATCTGGTTGGTTCTTAAGTCCAGCTACTTTTTCAACTTTGGCGGCAGTATAAGATGATGAGCAATGATTCAAGACAGTTCTAAAATCACCTATAGCTACTTCTCTGCCACGCATAGCGGCTACAAACTGCATAGCCCATGCATTACCTCCTGCAGTCAGCGGGGGAAGTTTTTGGGAGATCCCATCTAAATCCTTAAAGTCAAATGGTTTATAAACCAGTGGGCCGCCCCCTGTTGCCAACAAAGGAAGCTGCATTTGAATTTTCGCACACTGTTTACCCGTGTGCATTGCCTCATAATCAACCTTTTTCTTTGGCCGCAGTGGTCTTTCACATGTAGCTGCTAACTCTAAAAGATTTCTATTAGCTGCACCGTCTGGTATGTCTGGTTCTGAGTCCACGTCACTGTCACTTGTAGATGATAAATCATCTGAGTCTTTATCCTTTTTAGTCGCTTTTATGCTTATTTTAGAGTCTGTTTTCTTATTTTCTGATTTGTAAGGAGGGGGTGGAGCTGTAGCTTCCGCCACTCCTCCTGTAAGCAGGGCTGGGTAAAGGGAGACACATTGACCACTCCCCCTTGACCCACTCTGCAGGCATCCCAGATTTTCGCCATTGCTAATTTCAGTCAAAACAACAGCAGATGCTGCACATACAACCTTCTTAGCCTTTATTCTCCTTCTCTCACATCCAAGCACCCTCTTTTTCAACTTTCTCTTTGTCACACATCCCACATTGGATTCTATTTCCTCATCCAAACTCATCACTTCATCACGCATGCGTGTTTCATCCTCAAAGAACCATCTGCGCACTTTCAAATAATTTGGCGCGCGTAACTTTCCTAAACCTTCTTTCATGCACTTTGACCAATACCGTCTAAAACTCTTTCGCTCTTTTTTTTCTTTTCTCTGCTTTCACAACACTCGAGATCTGCTCTTCCAATTTAGCGCAGATATCATTCAATCGCGTTCGGTCTGCTGCCACACTCAACTCCTTTGTTTGCATAAACTCACCATCCCCCTCACCAAAAACATCACATTCTTGCCTTTCCATTCTGCAGTTTTTTTTTTTTTTTTTTCACTTCACACACTCGCACACAATTTTCTTCAACAACCAACAATAAAAACAGCAATATTACACGTCAACAAAACACAGCAATTTGACAATATCCCGTCACCATATAAACAAACTGGCCAGTACAATAACTCTTAATTTCCTCTTCTTTTATTTACATTGGTTTTCTGAGTGCGACTATCTTCTCAACGTGTAACCAAGAACGTTGCAATGGAATCGATACGTCTACCGATACCTCCAGCTACGTCGTCGCGTTTTTGGAATAGCCCCTTGGCAATCCACGGACGGACATACACCACCAAAAAATTTACCGAGATCAATAGCCAATCTAATCCCAAAGCCTAAACCTATATATTGTGCGTACACGTCTACCGTCTCTTTATATTGTTTTCTAATGTTATATATTTTTATTATTTTTTATCTTTTATATTCACCAACACTCAACAACAACAAGACAATTCTCTCCCTATAATCTATTCCCGTAAGCCACTAAGATCAGACAAATTGTGCTCCAATTGCTTTACCAAGGTTAATTAAGTTTCTAAATTTAGGGAGTCACAGAGATATCTCAAACACCAAAAAAACAGACGTGCAATTGTTATTTTATCGTAGCCAATATGGACAATTTAGTATTATAATACAACAGGCTGTCCTTACCTTCTCAAGAGCCCGGGCAACTGCACATCGATTTTTCTTTGAGAGAGAGATACTATGTGGTTCCTTTGTTTCAGCAAAAGTCTCCGTCGATGGGCCGTTCAGTTTCATCCATCACATCGCGGTCACCAAAACTGTTGTGTTCTTAAATGGATGAAAAAGACTACAAAGGCTTGGTGAATTAAAATCAATCAAAAGTTTATTCCCTGAGCGATACAATTCTAACACAATTCATCTGATCCGCTACTCTGTCCCTAAAACACACACACTGGCTTACATCGGGCGGTTCGAACGCAGCCTTCCCCTATGCTCAGAGAACATATATATCACAAAACAATCAATGAATATGCATGAAATAACAAGCCAATCACAAGCCAATCAGAAGGTCCTGGCTCATCCCTCCTCGTCGGTAATCTGACTCCATGAAGCTGCTCCCAGGTTTAGCCAAGATCCAGATCAGCTTATCTGAAGGTCCTTGCTAAAATTCTCCAGCTTCACACCCTGCTCCCAGGGCTTCAAACAGTAGAACAATGGACCATAAAACCCCCATAGGAATGTCACACCTAGTCGTAAAAAAGGCAGAGAGCTTTGAGCCCACACCACACAGCTATATAAAAATCACTAAAGTCTAACATAACAAAATATAGAAATACTTCCACATTATATAGAAAATATCTCCACAGTATAATCAAGGAAATATAGGAGGGCAAACTTTGTAGTATTTAGTTTTAACTGCGCCTCATTTGATCCCGAGACCCAAATACTTATTCTTGGATCCATTTAAAGTTATTCAAGATTCAAAGATTCAAATTATGCCGCAAAAATAACAACAGCAAACCTCAAAAATCCTAATTCCCCCCAAAACTCATTATGTGCTATGTCTAAGCTTTACCTCTAAATCTTAATGTAAGTCAATAAAGCATTGTTGGTCTCGGAAAAAATAGAGCTGTGCCTTTGCAGCAGATTGGAGCAGACAGCTGGAAATATCCGGGAGAGAAAACCTGCCCCGGCATCGTTAATGGCCATAGTGTGGATTTAAAAACACCCAAAGAGCAGTAGTAAACAAACACAAATGGATAGATAAATAAGACTTTCGGAATGCAAACCCTAAAAGTGTTTGGATTTGGATTGGTGGTTGGTTTTACTTTCTGTTGCATTTTTTGCTTGCTTTTTCTCTATATGTGACTAGTTCTCAAAACAGTCCTTACTGTCACTCATGTCCACCGAGCCGGAATAAAGTCTGGGAGTCTGGGATCCAAAGTTATAAATTGAATGTTACCATAGAAATAGAAATCTGCCAGTTTTCCATAGAGTTAAAAAACAACATATAAAGTAGAGAAAATACTGATTTGCAATCCACGTGTTAAACAAAAGGCGACCGAGATGACACTGTAATCCAAATATGGTCATTTCCTTTATGGGAGGCAGCAGCGGCTAAAAACGTGAGAAATATACACGCACATGTGCAGACGTCACTAAACCTTGGAGCCTGTTTTCTCAAAATGAGATTTTCTTTGCACAACGTCTCCACTTCAGTAGCTCCTACAGACTCCACATTTTCCAGTTTCGGACTTAACAATATTTTGAAGATTTTTGCAGAGGGATTTCTTAATAGTTAATTCCTGCCTAATATATGGAGCTCTTTTGTCACTTAGAAATAGCTTATTCAAAATTCAATCCCCCTGAAAATCTTTGTGACTAATATTAACAAAATAAAACCATACATACTTAGATTTCGTCGCTGAAAATATAGACAATTTTGGTCATTTGTATGCATAAAATGTCTTTTATATGAAAAACCTACAATGACAGAAAACTTGCAGTACATTTTTTCCTCATATTTATATCAGCAATGAGTAAGTTTCAAACAGACAACTCTTATTTTTTACCCTAATCACCTGCAGTGCCTCACCTTTAAGTCTCCATTAGAGCTCGATGCCTCATAATTAGTGCTGTCAATCGATTCATTAAAAAAAAAAAAAATCGGATTAAGCACTGTCTGTTTTTCTCTAATAATTATACTCATTATTAATACTAAATATTTTTGAATTGACTGTACATAATGTTAGAATCAAGTTAATGCTCATTAGTTTGCCTCTCTTTATCCAAATTATTAGCACAAAACACAAATTTAATCTCTCAACAGAAGGAAAGTTTATTGGGGGGACATGACCCGTTCTTGCACTGCAGCTGGCACTTAGTCCACCCTCACTCTTCTCCGTCGCTCGGCCACTCACGCTCCTGAGACGCTCCTCGTCTCCAAAGCAGAGCCCGGGGTGGAGTCTATGCAAACGTAAAAGTCTTTAAACTCTTTTGCCCCTTTGCCTCATGGATCAATGACGGGATCAAACTTGTGTAAGGTCTGTTGTTTTTGTACAACAGATCAAATGCTAACTTCAGCTATGCTGCTAGTGCAAATGCCTACAGCTGCTGTGGCATTAGCCTACTGGTTTATTTGTGCGTCTTTCTAATATTAAATTGCTTATCAGCCGGATGATTTATCCTTCAACCCCACTCTGTTTATCCTGCTCACGCTGCAACAAACCACAAACAAAAGACACATGCTCATGGCACTGCAAAGACTTGTCCTTATTGTAAAAATGCTGCAAGCTTAGCTTTTCCCCTCTTTTTTCATTGGTGTCACTGAAGGAAGTCAGAGCAGACATGTGTCTCATTAGCATCACTGTGATGCTTAAAGTTTGCATATGTAATCATATTCTTCAAGTAGCAAACGCTGAAAACAACCAGAAATCCCTTCTAGGGATGTGGAGCTACCGTTAGCTTGATTCTAACCTTATGCACGGGCTCAATTACATAAACAAATAAATATATCGCAGATGTTAAACCGTTCAAAACACAAGAATTGAGCGAAATATCTCACTTAAAGGTACGTCATACAAGGGAGCCGAAGGGGAAGAAAACGTCTCATGGGAATCACAATTTTTCACTCTTTTTAGCCATTTTCTGGCGCACTATAAACATATTTACACACACCAATAAAGTTAAGCCAAAATAGGGTCCATTAGGATGACTTTTCACAGAAAATTGCTCAGTATTAGTGAAAAATGGCACTCATTGCTAAAATTAGCATACATAGCATGAAGTTAGCATAATCTGAGGGAGCGGTAGGGTTGCCACCTATGTCTGACAGAAAACCTGGACATTTCGGCAACCCAATCAACCATTTTGCTTACAAGCAGTGGCGCCCTTCACACCTAACCCAAGACAAAAATGACCCTTCGAAAGCGAAATTGGACATAACCTTGTGATGGAGCTATATTGGTTTTGCTTTAAGTATTTACTTTGTGGTTAATGTCCAGTGGTGGAAAGAGGACAGAAAATTTGTACTTACGTAAAAGTACAGTTACATGGCTGACATTTTACTCAATTACAAGTACAAGAGTGAAGTATTAGAAACTTCACTCTTCATTCAACTGGTCTAAATTGTTTATCTCTAACAAGAATATCATTGCACAGATTAATTCAAAAATACATACTGTAGAATGAGGTGAAAATGCGTTGTTATATTGAGATGCTAATGTTACTCACGTGGGGAGAGCTAGCTCCTGTAAACTCCTCCATATATGTTCAGTGCCTGATTACTGACGCATATGTGTCCTAGTGTTTGTAAGACCGTCTCCTCGCGTTGTCGATAGTACAGTCTCTCTTTCCCCGCGGTAAAAACAAACAGAGCCACGCTGAGTCATAGAAGCGGACGCACGTGCGCACGGCCAAAGAGCGAGGGGAGGAGGCGGGGACGTGCGCCAGAACAGCCAATGTCAGCCTCGCTCTCTTTGAGCTCTGGCCAATCAGAGCAGGGAGCTGCTCTGTGTGGGGCGATCAGCGGAGAAGAGAGAGAGACGGTGGAGGACTGCGCTGTAGTAGTGTAGTAGTGTCCCGGGAGAATATTTTATTTCCCCGGGACAGACCATTAAAAAGAAGGACAATCAGGTAAAACCGGGACAGGTGGCAACACTAGGGAGCGGCGGTTGGCTGTGGCTGTGTGGACACTGTCTTCTGGGTGCCCCGATGGAGGTGTGGTGTTTCTGCTGCGCCTCTGCTGGGCGTCCTGTGGCGGTGCCCTGTGGCTGCGGCTGATGTGCCGCTCCCGGTGCAGACGGCTCCTCTGATGGTGTTTCCTTACCTGGTTCATCTGTACCCAGACCCAGCCCTACGTCCATTATCTTATCATGTGCGTCTGTGTAGGAGTGTCTGTGTGTGTGTGCATGTGTGCGTGTGTGCATCTGTGCGTGCGTGCGTGTGGCTATGGGAAGGGGGTGGGGTGAGCAGTATTATTGTCTGTTTTTATTTGCAAGAGTGGGTGGTTGGGTGGGCGGGAACTGCTTTTAATCTGTAAAGCACTTTGCATTACAACCTTGTATGAAAAGCGCTTTATAAATACAGTTTTGATTGATTGATTGATTGATTGATTGATAACATCCTGGTTAGCATTGTCCATTAACATCCTCACTCCTCCCCGTTTACCATAATGATCACGTTCGAGGGGGAAATCATGGCGGATTTACAGACTCCTCCTCCCCAGCTCTGACGAAGCATGTTCCTAATAAGGGCATAAGGGCGGGATCTTCACTGTAGACTCGGCCCTTGCGTGATGTGTAGCTCGGTCATAACCGCGCAGCTCCAATGCTAACAGTCCGGCCCTCATTAGTATACGAGATTTCTAAAATGTTTCTTACGAAAACAAGCCTGGTTTCTTAACTAAACCAGCGTCATCGCAGGAGGAATATCTAGCTGTAGAAAGTTTAAAAAAAACAAAACAGGCTTTAAAGTTGTTTTTAATGTGTCTAAAGTGCAGTGCTTTCTAATGGGAGACTAGCGGCTATTTGGAGGTACTACAGCAATGGCAAACCAATGACGGTCTCTAGTGTCATTGTCACACAGCAGAGTAGCCAGCGGGCATTGGTTTTTAAGTATTATTGACCTGTTGATCCACTTTGCTCCTCTCCATGTACATGTATCTTTATTTAGTAGACAAATATATTCATAATTCAGTGTTTGTTACAGTAATGGTGGAGAAATCTGATAATGTTAAGTTTATTCTCTTCTTTGTTTCCCCCTCTGTGGCTGCTTCGAACATGACAATATGGGCATTTGCAAAGATGTCGTCTGTATCTGTAGTGGCCTCTATGATGCTCCAGGATCAATTGTCATAAAGAATTTCCTCGTAGAAAAACGGTAAAAACCTGGCAGCCGTGGTTCCAGCCATTTACCGTTTGCTCAACATGGCACTACTGTTGCTCATTTTAACGGTTAAATGCTGTTTCACTGAATCACATCATGTGATAATGTAATAAAAGAAAGGGAATGATGCAGTAGGCTAGTGCTTCATCCATGTACCCCTGTGTCCGTGTTTTAGTACAGCTACAGTCAAACTGCATGAGCAAGAGCAAAGCTACCCAGTCGAGTGTCCTTCCCTGAACTGTATGAGGGTCAAAATAACAAAAAATAAATAAAAGAAACGGGCTCACAGGAGTGTCAAAGTAAACTACAAACTTTAAGCGGAGATTGAAAAATATTGTGCTATCAGGTTGGTCCTGTCCCCTAACAACAAAGAGTTGACAAAGAAACGTAAAAACGCTTAAATTTGATTAATATATGGAGCCCAAAGCTGCAAGCGCCCTGTACAACATGTGTTATAATTGTATAGCAATACTTACCGAAAACATTTCCAGATGAAAGTGGATGACAAATGGATGAGTTTTTCTCTTCACATGGAGATGTAAGCTATTGCCAGCAAAACATATCCCAGCATTCCAAAAATACAACATGGTAATGTTATTTCAAATTGAATTAACAGTATGATAGTTTTTTTTTTAAATTACATTACAATTATGGTAAAAAATATGCCAATGTATGTATTTTAACCTAACTAAAATTAAATGTGCATGTTACACTTGTATTTCAAAATAACATTTACCTAATGTTGAAATCTTGGCGTAAATTTACAGATTTGTTACAGCCACTCGGTCACAAAAAGGAATGTTTTTTCCCCATACAAGTTCAATAATGCACCTTTAAATAATGTGTGTAACTCGCATGTGAAGTTTAGATGACATGCTGCAGTTTCAATAAAATCATGGGTTTGATACATATATGAGTTAAGAGTAGTACCGCCACAGTGCAAATTGTTAATGCAGAGAGGGCATTATTTTCTCCATGAAAAGTTTGATTTGCATGTTTAAACACCGGCAAATTCTGTATTTCTGCCAAATTCCTCGGCCACGTCCATAATTGACTTGAAATTAAACAGACACTTGTCCTTCCAGTTACTTCTAATGACCAGAAACGCTTCACATGACACATTGAGCGCCTTGGATATCATTTATACGAGGGGTGTAATAGGGTGCATTTGTTTTGGAGTGCTCCAAAATGACAGGCAGCTCCGGCATTAGCGCCCGGGCCAGAGCTGCTCGCCGTGGCTCAGTACTGATTGTGATTTCTGGCAAAAGCAAAATCGGCACAAAAAAAAAAAAGCTTCCTGCCACCGTTAGACTCATCTCCCGCCTGCGCCTCGGGTCCATGGGAGATGGCCATTTCCACAAAAGACCTGCCAAATTCCAATCACAGGCCTGGCTCCTCTCGCCGGGGATTGAAACGGACGTCAAAAGTAGAAAAATATGGTTTTAAATGGCTGGTTTTGTAGGTATTTGCGGAGGTGGTGAGTGGTGCTTTTATACACCGAGGACAACTCTCAATACCAATTTTCATACCACGGCAAAAAAAACACAACAATTCCTTCATTAAATATAAACTATATTTGCTCGTCTCTTCTTCCATCTGCACTGTAATTTGTTGCAGAACACTCAACACTATGTTAGTTCATTTGGCTTTACCATGTTACTGAAAAATCATTGTAACAAAAGGTCTCATTTGTTCTCTCTGTAAAGTCAAATGCAAAATAGTCAAATTCTTATACTGTACTAGGCTATATGTCCAAGACTGGCTCTGGCCCATGACCATCATGTCAAAACAGCCTTTTTGAAGAGTCTGCGGTCGCATTTACAGTGCATGCGGGAAGTACTGACACCCTACACATTTTGTTATGTTACAGCCACATTCTAAAATGGATTAAAGTAGTTCTGTTTTGTTTTTCTCAATCCACACACAATACCCCATAAAGACAAAGTGAAACAACTTTTTTAAATGATTGGCAAATTTAATTATAAAATAAAATAAATAACACAAAACTCTGAAAACGAGATGGCACATCTCAAGGGGCATTCCATCAGTAAACTTAAACTCTGACATATCACATGCACATAAGTATGCACATGCTTTGCTGTGACACTCAGAACTGAGCTCGGGTGCATCCTTTTTCCACTGATCGTCCTTGAGATGCTTCTACAAACAGACTCACCTTTGCTAAATTAATTTTATTGGACTTGATTTGGAACGACACGCACCTCTCTATAAGGTCCCACAGCTGATTGTGCATGTCAGGCAGTGCACGACAGAAACTAAGCCTGGAGTACAGAAGATGACTCAAGTACCTTCATTGAAGATGGACATCCCCTGTACGATTGAGAGCTTACACAGACTTTATTGTGTGATGAGAAAAAAAAAAAAAAAAAATCCATTTTAGAATGATGCTGTAACAACAAAATGTGGGAAAAGTGTAAGGATGCACTGTAGGTGCATAACAGTGCATTAATTCAAAACAAACAATGCCAAAAGTACAAATAGTAAACATGTAACTGTACATTTGGCATTGATATCATTTCATTTTGTTGAGAATTCTAAGAGAAAAAACACCTTAATATTCAATGCTAACTGATACATGTAAACGAATGGAAGTGGCAATGAATGGGCCATTAAGCTAATGCTAGGAACACGCCTGCTCCTTTCAACATGCCCTGGCAGCAGTAGTCATATCTTACATTTCGAGAAATAGATGCATTTAGTTTTAGAACTTTATTCAGGGTTTTAGTCAAATTCAGAGAGCTATTTAGCTCAAGTAAAAGTTTTGGGACACACTATGGCACTCCTGTGCACCAGCTGTGGGGGGATGCTCTGTGTTAGCTTTTTTTGAATTTGGGTTTTTTACAAGCTGTAAGCCAAAATCACAGAGCGTTCCACAGTCTGGGGGCAACAGACTGAAAAGACAGGTACCCTCGGGTCTTATAATGAGTCTTGGGGACTACAAACAGGTTCTGGCCAGAGGACCGAAGAGTGCAGCCGGAAGAGTACGGCCTCAAAAGGTCCTGGGTGTACTGTGGGGCCTGACCATTTAAGGCTCTGAAAGTCAGCACTAAAATCTTTACAGGGAGCCAATAGAGAGCTGACGAGACTGGAGTGATATGAGACCTTCGAGGGGCACCTGATAGAAGTCTAGCAGCAGAATGTTTAACAATTTGCAGTTTGTTCAGAGCAGACTTATTCAGACAGGTAAAGACAGTTGAATTAGTCAAGTCTTGTAGATATGAAAGCATGAGAGCCTTTTTATGTGACCCTGAAATCTTTTTAACAGGCGCTACCATATCCAAAAACAGACAAACAGTGGTTGTTGAAACTTTGCACAATGAATCAACATCACCATAAGCAAAGGAGCGAGAGTCAAAGGAGGCTGAGAAATCACTAAGTGTTGACTCACTGAAGATGGGATTTTTGTGTTACAACTTGCAGACAGTAGGCGTCAAGATAAGTGACAAATTGAAAGATATACAACAACGGTGACTAACTTGAAATTCCTCAACACTCAGTTTATCAATGTTTAGACCACAAGAGAAGACCAAATCTAACGTGTGGGGCCAGAAACAGGCTGTACAAAATTGAAAGAGTCCATGATAGTCAACAGTTCAGCTGCAATCAAACAAGAGGGATCATCTATGTGCAGATTAAAGTCCCCAAGGACTAAAGCGCAATCTAGTTTGATGATAGACGTTAAACACTTAGAGAAATCATCATCAGGAAATGGGCGTGCAGGACCAGGAGGTTGGTAAACTAAAACACAGTGATAGGAGTGTGGTTTTCCCAGCCTTACACATCTGCAGCTCAAAGGAGTCAAACAAAGCTGTGTCCATCAAACTGCAGCAGAAAGAGTCCTGAAAGACCAGCTGAGGAGTCCCAAACAGAGAGAAGTCCGGGGGGCATAGTTCTTTAAGATGAAAGTGCTCGTTCTCCCGCTGCCACGTCTCCGTAATGAACATAAAATCCAAGTTCTCCTGAGTGAAATGGTCGTTTAGGGTAAAAGCCTTGTCTGCAATAGAGCGCGCATTGAGAAGTGCAATCCTGGTGGAGTGCGTGCATAACGTGGGCTAGCCTGGGACAGGCTGGATGGCATGATCCATCCAACAGGTAACCGGGCACAAGACACACTGGCGGGCGTACGATGGCAAGCAGGCTGGGTGGGAAAGATCTGGTCAGAGGTGCCCCACACAGGGGATGATCCCCAAACTTGGACTAAATGAATGAAGCCTTATGCCACCATTCCTGTGTCCACAGTAGCTGTTGGAAGATCGTTTACCGAGCTGAAGTTGGTGAAGAGATAAGGCTGGGGTTGAGTTTGGGAAATCTTGCGATGGCGCCTGTGTTTGGCTATACGTCGGTCACCTCTCTGCTCTCTCGTACATTTGTAGTCTTCCTTGTGATATTCCTTATGTCAACCCTATCAACTACCAGCTTTGTCTCTGCAATTATACAGTATGATCGGCACACATTGTTCCACATTAAGGCACATATGCAGGACTTTATCATTACCTGGGACAGAGTTTTTCTGCGTCACACGTCATCGCCGGAATACCAGTTGCTCACCCGGCGCCACGGCAGGAGAAGGAAGCGGGGATCCAGGGCTGGGGTCTAAGCCAGGAGGAGAAAGTGGTTCTGGTCAGATCGCGACGCGGTCTGTGGATCATCGCCTGTGTGGGGCACATAGTTCAAGGCAAGGCAAGTTTATTTATACCGCACATTTCATACACAAGGCAACTCAATGCAGTTCATTAAACAAGTGTCATTTTTGTTTTTGGAAGAGAAAGCAGAGAATAAGGACACCAAAATTAGTCTCGAAGTGAAAAAGGTTTATTTAAGTTTGACATGGATGATGATGAGCCAGTTACATTGAAGAGATGAAAACGAATAGAAAAGGAGGAAATACGAAAATGTCACGAAAACTGTGTTTGTTATTATTTTAGCTCAAGATTTTTGACAGATGATTCTCTTTTTTGTTTTAAACAAACTTTTGCCCATAACAAGTAGGTAACATCTCTGCTATGTTCCTCTAAATGTCTGCAGTTCCATGTTTGCCACTTTGGGCATTGGGATTATTCTTAATCAAGCATGTCCTCTCTGTAGCTCTCTGGATCCATTATAATAAATTGGGCCAATTTTTATCTTCTTAGCCCCAGATTGTATCAAGTGCATACATTTTCTTTTTAATCCAGTCAAGTATGCCCCTTATCTGCTCTTTTGTTTTGAAAGCTTTGTAGACCTCACCATTGATCAACTGTTACTATTCAGTGAGACTATAGTCTGTCCCGTTTCCTGCTGACGGCTGAAAGCTCCGGTTTCAGTCTGACTGTGATTGGCAGACTGCCTGATAGCGCCTCTGTCTCCCGCCCCTGCAACTGTCAATCACACGAGCGCTGTAAGAAACTCAACCAAAGTCCCAGGGGAAGCAGGTAGTGACGGGACCCGAAGACAAGTCTTCGGGATCTTCTTCGGGATCTTCGGGTCATTTCAAAATAATGACAATAATTTAAGTAATTAAAGTGGATATATATAATGTGTAACTGGAGTGCTACAGGAGAGAAGGATTTTGCAGTGATTTATGTATAAAACCAATAAAATGCAAATTATTTTAAAAAAATACATATTTAGTTACAGTTCCATTTTCTTTGGTTTCGGAGTATTCAGAAGAGTTTCATGAATTGTAATGTTTCAGAAAGTAGATTAATAAACCACTTAAACAAAAAATAAATAACTTACTTTATAATTTCTAAAACATCTGCAAAGCTTTCCTCATCATTTGTCAGGCATTTATAATTAGCTAAATAGTTTTTACCTTTATTGTTCAGTCAATAAATAAGTTTAGACTCAGTTATACAATGGCCCTCATTTATCAAACTTGTGTACGGTGAAATCAGAGCGTATGTGAGATGTACGAAAAATCTCCGCCTGCTCAAATCCTACACCAGGTCAGGAGGTGGTGTACAGTATACACCAATTTTAACTAAACACTAAACAGCGCTGGAACATGAATTGCATTGCCACATTGCATATAATCCTCATTGGTGATGATGACTTGGCCATTAATATTAATGGACAAGTCTGTCCATTAATATTAATGGACAGACTTTATCCAATGTTGCACGCTGCATAAACATGCTCCACTCCACGGGTCCGAGCACAAAGCCTCTAGCAGCCCGAACCAGAGACACTAGAACCTGGGCAGTGGTGGCATAGAGATGTTCATGGTATTTCTTTTTGTTTGTTTGTTTGTTGTTTTTTTACACAAAAGACCGCTGTAGCCGCAGGGCAAACCGCAGGGCGTCAAACAAATCCTTCGACAGCACCACAGCTTTCTTTGGTCCAGACGGGTTTGTACCTCCGCTTTGATCAGCGTGCATAGGGCCTGCTGACCGCACTCTTCCCAGATTCTATAATCTTCCTCATGCGTAAAAAATATCATATTTGTTGTGTTTATATAATTGTATAATTTCTTGGTTAGACGAATGTTCTTTTTTTGCTTTGCTTCGTACGTGCATGCTGCAAAACCCGTGGGTGAGGCCCCCTGACACATGAATATTGTGGGAGGTTCCTTCAAATGATGCTAGTTTTCCGCCGCTGCATTTATCATTAGCTGCTCTTGCATACGGCAGGACTGGAGCAGTAAGCACAGGTTCATAAATGCCACGCGCACTCTGGTGTACGTATCGCAAATACACCAAAATATAATTTTGTGGGCAAAGTTGATAAATGAGGGCCACTGTGTGTAAATCTAGATGTGTAAAATAGATGTAGTTTGTGTTTTGTCAACTTCATTCTTCACAGTGATTATATATTTGTATGGTATTTTAATTGAAAATGTTACAGTTTTCACATCATCACGTTTTGTTTCTCATCATTTATGTCACAACTGAAACGTGAATCACTTTTACGCTCAAACTGTTACTCGGCTACTCACAGTTCTCAAGTAAAATGTTCTCCAAGACCGAGTACTTTTTTACTCTTACTTGAGTCATTATTTGGCCCGCTACTTTTCTACTTGAGTAAATCATATTAAAGTCACATCACTCTCACTTGAGTAAATATTTTTGGCAACTCTACTTTACGCACCTCTGGCTACATCAGGTCCAAACTGGAAAATGTTTGATTGTTTGAGTGAAGGACAGTTAGTGTTAGAGAAATAACAATGGTGCTCGAGAGGATTGATGAAGAATAGGCAGCAGTCAGGATGTCTTATGCAGCAGACGTTTATTTACCATCGTTACGGGACCCGGAGACATGAACTCGAGACATTGCGCCAGTCCTACCATTCAAGTCTATCTATGTTTCCACAGAAGAGGGATAAATACAGTCTAAGAGCGTCACACTGATACGCAAGCAAAACATTCAGTGGCTGAGAGTGGGCGCCTAAAATGTTTGGTGCCATGCCATTGGTCCGACGTCACATTATTCTGAAAATGTCCCATTGAGCAGAGGTGCCATTAGTCCGACATCTCTAACCCAGTTGTGTTGTGGATTAGAGAGCCATATACAACCATTGGCCCTAACCGTAAGGTCAGTGGTCTCTTGCCTGAACCTCATGTTATTTTTCAACCCCTACTTAACGGGACATTTTCGGTATAATGAGACGTCGGACTAATGGGCCAACCCGAAAATGTTTGTTTGTTTGTTTGTATACTTTATTGTCCCTGTAGGGAAATGTGTCCTCTGCATTTGCCCCATCCTTCGATGTCGCTGGGGCAACCCGTAAGGAGCAGTGGTCGACAGCAGTGCGTCACCCGGGGACTCCTGATGTGGAGCCAGGCTGATGGTCAGAATCACCCTGCTGGAGGATTAACCTATTATACATGTTTTTAGGCGCTCATTTCAGAGAGCCTCTCAAAAGACTGTATCAAGGAACTGCATTTCACCCTTTGAGCGACTAGGTAACTCAATAGTCGTCTTATAACCAGAAGATTTACGTTCCTGGTTCACTCATTAGTGTTGTCCCTGGGGAGGACACTTTACCCCGCAACTCCATGCAATTCTTTAACACAGAAAGCTTGTTCCCCGCTCTGCTGTCGTGCCATTTGTTTGGTTTGTTCAGCTACATTTTCGTAAAACTGCATCAAATCCAAACAAGAAAAGATCAAGCTTTTTTTTCCAAATGAGATCTGTCTGCCGTTCAAATCTTGTTACGTAGATAAACAACATTAAAATAAAGTTGTGGAAAAAGGGAGCTATGTCAAAGGGAAATGATAGGAGGAAAGATAATTACACATTTGCATCGCACTAATGCTAATCCAAGGTGACCTGAAGATTCTTGTTTACTGTCATGTAAAAATGAAGCGATTAAGAGTAAACAGCTCATTAGATTTGCATTTTACAGCAAAGCAGAAGATGGTATGGCATACAAACAAAAGGACTATTGCTTCGGCCTGGCTGATCATCAAACTAATGGCTGGAATCCGCGTTCTTTCCATTTACCGGTACAAGTTTATCGACTGTTTGGGAGCGAGAGATAACCACATTTCCTGCTCGGCCGTATTTGGTGGAGCGATGGCTGATTGGACAGAAGGTCAGAACTGGCTGAGTAGGTCCTTTAGTTGGGGTCGTTCGGTACGGGCGATCGGGCTGAGTCCCCAAAATGGAGCGCTAATCCCCTTGATGGCACCGAGGCCTATCTAAGCTGCTTAGCAAACAGAATTCACCTGGTTTTAGACTAGGACGGGATTGATTTGGTTTGTTGAGGTGTGTGTGTGTGTCTTTCTGGATAAAGTAAAATAAGACCCTACACCCTCTTTACCAACCTTTTGGTCAGAAGGTAAACGCTCTCCAAACCAAGCAACTGTACCCAAGGGCGGCTGTGGCTTCCGTCGTAAGTTACAATCATTAAACGTGTAAGGCCCAATCTCAGTCTCCCCTTAGCCATTCCACTACGATGTGCGCGTTCATGAGAGACGGAGGGAGAATGTTAAAGCAGAGATCAATGAAAATATGTAGGTTTGGGCTGCCATCTACAGAATCAGTCGGTTACTGATAGACTTAGAGATACAGCATGTCTATAAAGATATGCTAGAGACAATGTGGGGGATTTTCTTTGATTTAAATCTTCTTATGGACCCAACATCACAAAAAACTAGAAAATCTCCATGATCTGTGCTTGTTGCAAATGACGAATCGACCTTATCCTTCAGTTTTAAGGTGTAGGCGAAGGGCTTGGGAGAAGGGTGCAAAAGAGAATTGGGATTAGGCCTGAGTAAATGCATACCCTTTGGAAAAGCGCTATACAAATCTAACCAAACACATTATAGTAATTATTATCTCAGGCCCCATCCACACTAAGCTGGGGCTTTGGGGATCTGCAAACGAACATCTTTCAAACTATGGTCCCAGAGTGGAAAGATTTCAAAACTCTGTGGAGAAACAAAGCTCACCATTGTTGTGCACCTCGTCTGCGCACTTCCGGCGCAGCAGTTTCCGGTGTTAAACAAGACAACACAACAGGGTCTCCTACAGGGTCTCCTACGCTTTTAGGCAAACAGTCCATGGTACAGTATAGATAGAAGGATCATGCTAAAGCAGAGGGATATTGTAGAACAGATTGTTATATGTTGTGATTACTTAACTGTATTCCAGATGCCCATATTGAACAACAAACAATCTTAATAAAGAGTTGTATAGTGAAAAAAGGTGTCATTATTACAATAAGTATTCTCAGTTGAAGAAGCTAAAAGGAACAATTTCAATTTGTTGCTCTTCTTCGAAAAACAGTTCCTCTAGGGCAGAAAGCCTTGTTTGCTTAGGGAAAAAAGCAAGAAAATAAGTCACAAAGTTAATTATACATATTTGTCTTCTAAAATAAACATCTGCATTATACACACCTTTGGCATTGTATCTTTTACCTCTTCATGTGCTGGAGCCTCCTGCTCCAACTCCAGAGGTGTTGGCATTGTTTTCTAAATACAAAACAAAACTTAATGTGCATACATACAAACATTATATAGTTAAAATACTTAACAGCAAAAAAGAGCACAATACCACCCACCTTGGAGGCCTCTTCAAGCCTCTTTTTCATCAGCTCTTCTACAGCTGACCACACTCTTGGGCTTTGGTCTTAAACCTGGGATCTAAAGCCATGTGCTGCATCCGAAACCATCAAATTGTAGCCTCTAAGTACTAACACTAGCAACTAATCCTTAACCTTTCATGGGGTCAACAGTTAGATCTCTATGCAGTTAGTGAACTAGAGCTTCAGCAGCATTTGCCCGATTCGACCGTCCTTACCCAGGGGAAGGGGAAGTGACATCACCAACAGCTGTTTTTTTTCTTCTTTAAAGTTCAGTGCAGGCCAAACAAAAGCGCATACCGCCACCTACTGTATATTGTCCAACAACAAAATAGTGTCCAAATAAAGACATTTAAGGTGAAAAAAAAGAGAAACATCCAAATGACCCTTCACATTTCCCTTTATTTTATCTCAACAGCGGTTTCATAAAGCTACAGTATGCAAATTAGCCATGCGGCTTAAGTTTCTACTAAATGAAGCAAAAGCACAAACTGCCTTCAGTCCATTTACTGAGGAGGCTCTTTAAAACCATGTGACTGTGCTGTGGTGACTCTAACATGTATTTTGTCACTTTAATAAAGTTTGGCTTGTGCAGAATCTTATTTTTTTTTAAATTATTTTTATTATTAAATGTGCACCTGTCAATCAACAGTGGTTGCGCATGAATCACTCGAGGGTGGGGGCGAGGGGGGTGGGGAGATTGGCGCAGTGGCTTATGGGATGGCACATGGCTCCTAATCGCCAGTAAGTTAGCATCAGAGGTCCCTATGCTAAAGTGGCTATGATAGTTAGCATACAGGCCACTTTCCCTAACTCCTTCCTAACTGACAGCCCAATTCAGACGCATCTTATCATGGCGGACGCTGACGCACATCCGGTTTGGCGTAAGACCTCTTACTAATTTACTGGTTTCGGATGGAGCAATAGTCTCCTCTAGGAAAGATCTGACACCCTGATCCTATTTAAAGGGACTCGATGCAAGTTGGTCATTTTTATACTCACTACTGCCACCTCAGGTCTTACGTGTAACTGCAGTCTCTATATTACGCTTATGCATGCAAGTAACAGTGAGTGACAGTGCAGGATTTTAGAGGCAGGTGTGATGAACAGGTCTGGGCTCATTCTACACATTAGGACATGGCTGGAACATGTAGGAGGAGGAAAATACATAATTTTAGCATTTTTAAACTTTGTATAGTCCCTTTAAGAAAAATAATAATTTGGCTTTAAAGAAGGAATGACAAAATAAAATGTCGACAATATATACATGCACAAACCTAATACTGTTTGGAAATGTTCTCCTTTATAGTTTGGACAAACACTGAGTCATCCGGGTCAACTGTGAAATGCTGCTCCAGTTTTTCTATATGGGCAGGATCTGTCCAAGTGTTGGGCTTCTTTCTGAATACACGCAGATTGTGGATGTATCACTTCATCACTATAATGAAGTCCTCTGCCTTTTTCAGATCCTCATCTGAGATATGATCCAGTGTACAATATTAAAAACAATATAATAAAACATCCTGTGTTAGAATAACACAGCCCTCAACATGTTTTAAATCTGTATGTACTGTATACGTATAATATCTGCTTTAATACCGGTCTCTATAAGGATTGTTTTAGGCGTGGGTCCATGGAGGCAGCCTGTATGGCAGGAAACTGCTCTACGAAGCGCTCCACCATCAGAAAGAGACTATTCCTTTTTTTTATTTTTATTTTTTTTTATTTAATTATTGAAAAAGACAAAGACACACAAACTGTTACATTTACAACAATAAACAATAACAACACTTTGACAGACTAAGACCAAGACAAGATAAAACAAAAACAAAACAAAACAGGTGACAGTACAACAAAACAAAAACAAACAAAAAAGAAAGAGACTATTCCATCTAGTCTGGACATTAAGTAAAATGGAATGCTCAGGAAGGCCTGTGAAACATTATGATAAAATCAATGAATAAAATATGATTATTAGACAAATAATTTCAGTGATTTCATAACCAACTCACGTAAAAACTGCTGCTTTTCCTTCGACACTGGCTTTGCCAGGGTTGATCTTTTCAGCCATACAACTATGGCCCTTATTCGCCCAGCCCACTTTGACACACTGGGATATTGTAAATCTTGTGTGTAGCAAGATTAAGGGTATGTGCAAAGCGCCCCCAAACACAGGACTAGACCAGAGACAAAGACAAGAAAACATACAAACACAGGGTAATAATAAAAACACGAATCATGACACTAAAGGAATTTCCTCTGGTTTATGACTGTTCAAAAGATTATTATTGCGCACATGTTTTATTCAAACCCACTGACCGCACAAATAATGCAGTAGGTGGGGTTACGGCGGCCCCAGCATCTCGTTTGCGTGTCTCCCAGTCTTCCCAGAGCCAGGAGAAGCTTCTGAATTCCAGCTACTACAGCTACTACAGACCTACAGGCTCACACAGTCACTGCTCTGCAAGCTCAAATCCTTAAACTAAACGCCGGATTTTTAACCACACGCGGAGTGCTATTTTCTCATTTTAAAACATTTGAACAGGACAAATCGGATCTCGCTACACGGCCCCCACCTCGCGACACCTTCACACTCATCTCTTTCTCTCCCTCTTTGCAGCAGAGGCGACGCTTGATTTCTGCAAATTAACGGTTGCACGCTGGCTGTGTGCGCGCCTGTCCCCTCCATCAAATCCTAATGACGGGATGTTGGAGGGAGAATAAAGAAGAAAAGAAATGACAGGAATATACAAACAAAGAGTGGAGGTGTGATGCGGTTTTGGGGGTGGGGGGAGGAAAAAAGACGGGCAAATCGTCGACATGTGTCGCACGCCTACCGGGGATTACGTAACCCGCAGTGATTATGTATGCAAATGACCAGGCGGCCGCGCAGGATTGGAGTCGGATTAGGCCCGCGCTTGATAGATGTTCTGAGGTCCGTTTTATGTGCGCGGTTCAAGGGAGGAGCGGAATTGGCCACAGTTGAAAGAGTGAATGGTTTGCTCGGTCATTTCCTGTAAGCCAGTGTGACTAACTGGTGCTATGGGGGCGGGTTGTGTGGACTTTGCGTGTTCTCCCTGCGTTCGCCAGGGGTTCCTCCAAAGGCTAAGCGTCCATCTAAGAGCTCCTGACCAATGGCGCCTTTGTAATCCTAATTTGGGGGACTACGTAGATGCAAGTTGGTCATTTTATACTCACTACTGCCACCTCAGGTCTTACACTTAACTGCAGTCTGTATATTAAGTAACCTTTTGAGTGCCAGTGCAGGATTTTAGAGGCAGTTGTGGCACATTAGGACATGGCTGGAACATGTAGGGGGAGGAAAATACTTAGTAATACTTAGTTTAAATTCCGTATAGTCCCTTTAAGGAGCTGTTTTCTCAGACTTCATTACACTCATCGATCATGCAACGTCTCCACTTTAGTAGATCCTACAGACTCCAAACTGTCCAACCAAAGGTACAGTATTTGTTGAGCGAGTTTTCAATATCTTACTCCTAAACAAGGCAAAATATGATTATTTATTTTTTTCAGAGATTTTTTCACTAAAAACTAGCTCATCCAAAAAGTAAGGAATCCCTCTGAGCAAATCTTGTTAGCTAGGTGCTCGTCCTATAATTAGAATATCATGAAAAAGTGCATTTACTCAACTGAGAAACTAATATATGATTGATAAACTCATTACATGCAAAGTGAGATATGTATAGCCTTTATTTGTTATAATTTTGATGATTATGGCTCAGCTTGTTAAAACCCCAAATTAAAAATCTTATAAAATTAGAATATTTTGAAAATGGACTGTAAATCATAATCATGAACATTATTACAAATAAAGGCTAGACATATGAAGCCCAGGCGTTAATTCAACCTGGTAGACTAATTTCAGCATCACCAACCTCCAGCCAATGATCACTCCCGAGAGCGCCACACCTCCACCTCAGCCATCAGCGTAAGAGCCGCACCTCCGTAGCAGACAATCATCGCCATCGGTCCCGCTTTTAAGCCCCAGCAATCATGATCCGTTTGCTTCCCAGCTGCGATGCGACCCACCTCCACCCCATCGCCGCCTCTTCCGTCACGGCGTCTACACGTGCATCTTTGCGGGTCTTCCTACCACCACCAGTGTCCAGGCTCCGGGGGAAGACATCCCTAACTCCAAGCTGTTTACCTACACTGACGATACATCGATGTCTACCGCCGGGGTCTGATTGCCAAAACTAAAATACATGTCAATAAATCTTTCTCTCACTCTCACTGCTTTCGTCTGTTTGAGTCTATCCAGGTTGAAATGTCACTTTGCATGTAATGAGTCTATATCATATATTAGTTAGGGTTAGGGTTAGTCACATTTTAAGTTGAATTACAGAAATAAATGAACTTGTTCATGATATTCTAATTATAGGACGAGCACCTGTATATCAGCAAAGTAAAACCATTCATTTAAAGGTGCATTATGCAACTGTGGGGGAAAAAAGTTTATATTAGTGCGTATTTGATCTTTCAGTGACCCAGTGGCTGTATGACGCCCCAGAATCAATTTTATTTAAGTTTGTTTTTAGGGTTTCTGGTTGGTTTTTACTCAACATCCCAGTAGCCTCAGGGATGCTGCTGGATCAATTGTTTATAGGGTTTCTGAAAGGTTTTCACTGCTGATGGAACTGTCTCCATGGTTATGAATATATGTATACACTCCATCCATGTATACATTCCATCAAGAAAACCAACCAGCACCCCCCTCCCAAAAAAAAAAACGTAATCAAAATTGATTCTGGAGCATCAGAGAGGCACATACAGCCACTGAAAGATCAAATACGCACTAATATAAACTTTTTTCCCTACATAAAAAGTTGCATAATGCATAACTGAATGGTTTTACTTTGCTCACAGGGGATTTTGGATCTTCTTTACTTTTTGGATGAAAAAGTACCGTGTTAAGTGAAGGCGCTATGCTAACCACCCATACAGCCGTTAATATAAACTTTTTTTTTTTTCTGCTTAAAACGTTATGCACCTTTAAATCTGGCTCCATTATTCCATTATTGATATTTTGTCCTGGAAAAGACAGGCGATTTTTAAAATGAAAACACATCAAATAGAATACAATTTTGCAAATGTTTATGTCAGTAATCGATTGACATCATAATGATTCTACAGTATTTATATTATTTCCACTGACAACCTGCACTGTTCTATCAAGCTCTAAGCCATTTGGAAATCTTGACCATCCCAGTCTCCCACTCCTCACTGTTGTTTCAAAACAGAGATTAATCCACTTTTTTTCCCTGACTAATGAAAACATGGACATGGCGTGACACGAGCACTTTAAGAAAAAACGTTTCTCTAGAACTTTTTTTGGCCCCATTTCCTGCGTGTATCGTATCGGACGCTCAGGACTCCGTGGAAGGCGGGGGTGCATCTGAGGGCGTTTTAGCCGCGTGGCAGTTACAAATGTATCAAGCGTGCAGGTGGCAGCAGCAGGAGTGATGGATGGTTCCATGCTCTGCAGGCGAAGTCTCCGGGGGGAGGAGGGACGCCGCGCTACAGCCTAACCCGTACGGGGACAACTCGGAGTAATTGGGTCAGAGCGAGAGGGAGGGGAGATGGAGAGAGAGGTTCCATCCGGCCGTGCATTTCAGCAGAGCGGGAGAAAGAGAAGAGCGCTAAACAGGAGGTGGGAGAGGCAGCCAGGCGCCGATAAATAATGACAGTGATATGTGAGGGTTGAGGAAGACGCAGGAATGCCAAGAAAGAGGTTGGGCGTCTTATGGGATGGGGGGTATTACGCAAATACTAAACGATCATGAGCTAAAAGATCAAAGTCAATCAATTCCTCACTAAGGATTGGTACCGTTAAACGATACTAGTATCGATTTGGAAGTAAAGTTTTGAGTACTACAGCTATTGATGAAAATAAAAGTATCGAAAGCAGGTACCGAAAATCTTTAGAGACCAAGTTTTGATGCCTGTTGGTCCAGGGACAGCATTAAAGGAAGATACTTGGTTGTTTTAGCTCAAATAAATGATCCATCCATCCATCCATCCATCTTCTTCCACTTGTCCGTTGCCGGGTCGTGGGGGCAGCTGTTGGAGCTGCACCAGCCCCTATGGCTCCTCCTGCAGGTGGTGGGTCCACAGAAGGACGGCCTCATGGTTCTAACCGGGCCTGTTGGTCTCTCATAAGGGGCTTCTGAACCGCTCTTTGTCTGACCCGTCACCTAGGACCTGTTTGCCATGGGAGACCCTACCAGGGGCACGAAGACCCCGACAACAGAGCTCCCAGGATCATTCGGGCTCAAACCCCTCCACCACGTTAAGGTGGCGGTTCCAGGAGGGGTCCAATAAAAAAAACGAATAAATGATACAAATTTAAATAAAGTCAGATTGACGAATTATTACATTATTGGCTGAATGTATCACATTTGTGAACAATTTTCATGTTGTCAGGCCAATAATGTAATAACCAGCCAATAACGTAATAATTATTACATTGTCGGCCGGTGAATCTGTATTACGTTATTGGCTTATTACATTTTGAAACTGGACACATTTATTACATTATCGGCAGGAGTGTCTTAGACCTTTCTATGTTCAGAAAGGTGCAGGGTTTGTACGTATTACAAGCATGCATAGTGGCTTATGCTGCTACAAAGAAAAGAAAACGGACAAATACAAATCACACAGAGAACAGAGAAACATCCCGGACTTCTACAGCATCAACAGGCAAAGGCACTAAATACTAAATTTAAAGTTCCTTCCGAGTGATATAGGATATTTGAGAGAGTCTTGAGAGGTTTGAGAGTGACACTGTGACGGAACTGTCCCGTTTACCCCATGACTAAGATTGCTGATGTTACGCACAGCCACACCCTCGGACATTTTTCAGTCCACTTTTACCCATCGTATATAGTGAGTTTGTGATAGTTCTTGCGCATAGCTATTGGTTCTCGGTCCACCTCATATGCATGGTCCTTCATGCCACAAACCGCCCATAGCATGCATTTTTCTCTTCCGCGCAGCCCGCGGTGCACACTTGGTCTTACCGCTCCTCAAACTTCTCTCTTGTGTCGCTTCCGTATGCGGAAGCTCATCCCTATTCTGACCTGAACGCTGCGCTTCTAGCAAAGTTTAATATTTCTCCTGAAACTTACCAGCAGCAGTTCAGATCACCTGTTGCTCCATCGGGAGAGAATCCCTCCAAGACCTATCACCGCCTGCAGGGCCTCTATCGACACTGGATCCGGCCAGAGGAGAGCTCAAAGGAGAAGATCACTGAAACCATAATTTTGTAGCTGTACCTGCTCGTCCTGCCTGGAGACCTTCACACCTGGATGAAGGAGCATGAGCCAACATCGTAACTTTTTCTTTACATGTAGCTGATGCAGATTGTAGATGACTTATGACTACATGCAAAAGGCTTATTTCTCACTGACAAAGCATCTTGGATGAGAGGCAAAACTTCCTTCACTTCAACTGCACAAGAACAAGAACCTTTGCCTCTCGTACAACTCCTGTGCGAGTGAGTGAGAGCTTTGTACAGACATGTTGCTGCCAACTTTGGGAAAGGTGACCTAGGTCTGGTACGGAGGCTGGAGAAGACCACCAGGAAACTAACTGACTCTAGGAACCAGCTCATGTTCAATCTTAGATGCAGACAGCAAAAGCTAACCCCAAAACGCTTAAAGCAGAAAGCGCTTGAGGCAAGATACATAGCAAAGAATGTGCAAAGAGTTCTAAACTTAACTAATATTGCCATGTTCATAATGTATTGTGTACCAAAACACTTTCCATTAAAGGTCCTATATCATGCAAAATCGACTTTTTTGAGTTTTTAGCCATGTTGTTATGCTATTTCCTTATCAAAAACACCCCCAGAGCGGTTTTTGGCTTCATTCACGCAGTTCTAAGTAATCCTCCTGAATCCTGCTCTCTGAGCAGCTGCTCCACCCTCTCCTGGTAAACGACTGAGCTGTTCAGTTGTGTCGTCACAGCGGAACGGAAGTGCTCTACGTCTGTAATGTAATGCCTTACGGCCTGATTTTAATTTATAAAACAGCTTTTTTTTTTTTTTTTTTTTTTTTTTTTTTTTTGAAAAAAAAAAAAAAAAGCAACTCTCCGAGCGTCTGTGCTGTCCCACGACGCTAATCAAGCGCACCCACGGCTGGAGGAGCCATGGATCCCAGCAGAAGTGTTGTTTTTGAAGACTGAGCTCTTTCTAACCTACTCTGGACACCGCCTGTTCTTTTTTCTTACCGATAATGCCACGGATGCGCGTTTGGCTACGAAAGGAACAGGACTATTCAACCTTCCTAAAGAAGAGTGCACTCGCCAGAAGTTGGAATTTCTTTCCGGGATTAAGCTAGCTACTATATCAACCAACCTGATGGATGCTTGGTAAACCTTGGCCAGAATCAAAGTGGATTAACTTTTATAACCAACGCGATCTCATGGGGAGTCCAGACTGAGCGGTGAGTCAATCAAAACGCGTGTTAGCATGTGTGTTAGCGTGTGTGTTAGCCATTTATGAAACTGCTTTGCACATGTCAACTCCTTATAACTGCATTATGTGAAGTAACTTCACTTTTTGCAGCAATATTTATATTTATAATACTGCAAATGTGGAATGAGTGGAGAGAGGGGCGGAGTTAACTGAATCGAAGCGTCTTGTCTTCCGGGTAGGGAAAATACCCCCCAAAAATACTTATATTTCTCTCAAAAATGAGTACTCCATACTGATAGACAGAGCCGGTTTTTCCTATACGCAAACTACGCAAGGTGCGTAGGGCCCCCGCAGCCGTAAGGGCCCCGCATCTCCGTCAAACTACGGTGTTTTTTCATTTATTAATCAACGCGTTGTACGGGGACAGGCTCTCTGACAGCGCGCACACTCCTCCTACTTTGGCACATAAAACACCTAAACGCAGCAGTCTGCTGAAGTGGATGAGCAGGAGAGACCTACCGCCTTCCCCCCGTCACTCCCGAGGCGCGAGTGCTTCTCCCCTTCACGTCCCCGCTTAGCTGTCTGTCTGTCTCCCGGTGCTCACGTCGCCTCCTGTGCGCCTGCATGTCACCCGTGTCCCGGGTGCTGCTCTCATGTTTTCTCTGCGCGGACTCGGGGCTGCATCGCCACACACTCATTTAAACTCTCTTCTTATTGTCTCTAGCGGAGAATCAGGACAGTCGTTGGGCGAATAGACGAGAGTAAAGTCGTTCTACGTGACCTGGTCAAAGAGGAGTTGAATGAGCACAGTTTACTTATAGTAACTCTGGTTCGCTTAATGTGCACAGTCTAAAACTAATTGGGCTACTCACAGGCTAATTCTCAGTAGTAAGACCGTCAGGTGCAGGTTTTAGTTAGTTTTAAATCAGCGGTTCCCAAACTGTGGGTCAGGGACCAAAGGTGAGAGAATGGGACCATTTGCCATTTACCATTTTAAAAAGTGGGGGAAATAGACTAGTAGTAGTCCTGAATCCCAGTCTTGCAGTGGCTTAGTGGTTCTCACACAGTGGGGCAGGGCCTGAATTGAGGTAATTATGTTCCACTTCTGCCCTGCACTACTGCACAGTGGAACTGTTTATTTGTTTTATTTTTTTTTTAACCAGGAAAGTCCCACTGAGATTAAGAATCAATTTTTCAGGGGAGTCCTTGCCCCAGAGGGGGAAATTGTACATGTTTTTAGTGGTAGGGGAAACCAGAGTACCCGGAGGAAACCTACACAGACACAGGGAGAACATGCAAACTCCACACAGAAAGGACCCGTCCAGGTGGGAATCGAACCTGGGACCTTCTAGCTTTGAAGCACGAGCACTAACCGCTGCGCTACCGTGACAGGTTCGCGCTTCGTCGAATAGCCATGGGATGGGCCCCCGTGTTGATTTTTGCTTAGGGCCCCAGAAGGGCCAGCACCGGCTCTGCTGATAGAGGTACAATAGATCATATATATGCCTATACTTTACTTTGGAATGGCTAAAATAGCATGATACAGATCCTTTAATTGGTTTATTTGACAAATTATCAGGTATGTTGGAAAACAAAACAAGTCTCTTTTTTCAAGTGAAAGCTCCAAGCTCCCGTCTTGCAAAGTGAAGTTGGCAGGGCTCACACTAAACTGCTCTTTCACACCGAGAGAAGCTGCGGTAGCTTTTGACGCCGCATATACTCGGTGATCTGTAAGCTTTTTCGCTTGCCTCTCCAGAAATGTGCATTATGCAAAAAAAGAAAAAGAAAAAATAGCTCACCCTTAACTGTCAACCTGTCTTTAGAGCTAACCCTCCTGCCGAGCCTCACGTTTAAATATGATCAAATCCACTTTAATGAACGCTAAGAGATCCGGCAGGGCAGGGGAGGACAGGCGAGTCCTTTTTTTTTTTTTTAAAGCAAGATGAAGCATGAGAAGAGAGTAAAGCGCAACAGACAGAGATAGACTGTGGGTGGGAGGACGTCAGGGCAAAGGTGGAGTGTTGGGTAGATAAATCTCTGGGTCTGGTGGCTTACACAGAGACGCTACTGCTACTAGCACTGCGTTATATGTGACTGCTCCATCTGTCTTTACGTGGATGGGTTGAAGCTGTATAAAGGGGTAGCTGTTCAAGGCCGCAGCCAAGAGTTTAGAAACTGTGAGGTTCAGTTAGAGCCCTTTCGACACATGCATAACCTGCAGCAAAACAATATAACAATATGCACAAATTATGACTTTCTTTTTAACCCGTAAATAACTAAAAAGCCCAGAAGTAGCTCCCCCATAAAATGTTTAATAAATCAGATGAAATTTCCAGTAATTGCTTTGCCCCTGCTTCTGATCCTGCTACAGCTCCAGAAGCACAGCGGCACAGAACTAAAGCGGCAAATATCTGCAAATATTGTCGAATTAACAAAATAATTAAACTGACTAACAGGTTTAGAGGCGATCAATGTAAGAATTAATTCAAAGCTGTTCTTAGAGTCACTGATTTCTCACTATAAGCTGCCAATGATCAGGCACGTTCAGTCGTTTTACTGTCTCTTTCTAGCACACATGTGCCACCATGCACATGCATGTTATGCTGAGGCTCTGATGCTCGCCGCTGGAGCACAATCCACTCGAACAATCACGGATATTATCATTTCATCGCAAGGGTGAAAGACAAGAAATGGGAGAGACAAGAAATCTCCAAACAGAAACTCGACAAATGGTCATTATTTGGCTGTAATTGAATTCACAAACCTGCCATATTCATCTTGTAGCTGAAGATAAGATAAGATAATCCTTTATTGATCTCACAATGGAGAAATTAGCTTGTTACAGTCCTTCCAACTAACATCACGACAATGTAATCAAATTAGGTTATTTAGATCTTCTAGTGATGATGCCATTATGTTCTTATAGCCGAACCTTTATGTACCTGACAGCTTCGGCTACAACTGTGGCCTTCCTCAGAGGTTGTCACATGGTGTTGCTGTGCTACTACAAGCAGGAAGAAAGAGCCCAAAGGATGTTGCGATGTCATGCGAACACAACACAACCATTCCCTGTCTCTGTCATTTTGGTTGGCAAATCAGCTGTGTGGAACTCTGCCTGATTAAATATGAATTAAAATGGAACCTCAAATGAATGGACAAATCAAATAATAAGTCTGTAGTGGTGGGCGGAGTTCCAAACAGCTGATTTATCATCTGTCTTTAATGTGTATTTCAATAGGCACAGTTCCAAACAGCTGATTGCCAACCAAAAGTCACATGACTGAGAATGGTCCATTGAAGTCTCAAGGTGAGGAATTCCAAGTCGTAAGTTCCATAATTGGGCAGTGTAGTTCTTCCCGCACCTTGCCTTTGTGTGAATGCAGTGTGTGAGGGAAGCGGTTACTACATTATTGAATATTTTCATAAGTCAAATACTTATTTTATAGCGCTGATCATTAGCAGGCTGAACAAATCGCTGCCAACTGTGTACTGCTTTGTTTCGACCCGGCCATGTCATTCTGGGAGTTTTTGTTGTTGTTGTAAAGATAGATTGTTGCTATATACGGAGGTGCTGTTGTTTTGGCTCCCTGCTGTGCCCGCGTTTGCAGTTTTCACACAAGCAGGTCAGGAATATTAACAGAGAATTGACAGGCGAGTTTGGCTGCAGAAAGCAAGTCAGTCAGTGCAAGCAAAATTGGCTATAATACAGTCTGTACTTTTAAAACTTGCTAATAAACAAAATGCAAAACAAAAAATACCAACTTTAACAAAGCACGCATGGGAGTTTGAACCACTAATTTACAGAGCTGAATAAAATAAGATAAAAATGTGTATGAAACGAGCTGGAGTTTGGTTCGCATTGCGGTAGAACGTCCTGTATGTGTTGGAGTCCACCAGGGATGTGCTTTGTCACTGCTTCTGTTTGTTTCCTTCATTGCACATATCGCTCCAAACCACGTCTGTGATTGTCAATCGGGAAAAAGGTAGTATGCCTGGAGGAGTTTAGGCATCTTTTGCGCACAGTCAGATTATAGATTGACAGGTGATGAAAGATTTGAAACAAAGCTCAAGACAAAGTTTTCATTTGACAAATAGTGTCATGGTGGTTTAGTTTAAATGATTTAGTTATATATATATAAATATATATTTTATCTTATCTTATATTCGTAATATTCACTCGGCTCCTAAAACCTAATAGATGTATTTGGACTGGACTTTGAACATCATGCAGTACACATTACATGGTCTGACTTTTTACATGGCAAAGTTACATCATCAAATGTGTACACTATCATACAAATAAGAATGTAATTTGTTACATAAACAATGTAGAATATTGATTTTACTGAAGTTATTGTTGTTGAACAAGCATTAAATAATTCTTTAAAGATGAAATTAAGATTAAAATTACTCGTATAAACAGAGCCAGGAATGTTTTTGTGCTTCTTTCAGCACATAAATATTGAAAGGCTCGGGACCCAGTTGAGAACCACTGCGCTAAGGGATGGTGAGATTTGTTAAAGAGTGTGGATTGTAACATATTTGTGCAATGAATAGAGAAACCAACCTAGTCTTCTTTAGCACAGATAAAGGGTATCTGATCTGCTTACATACAGTATGATCTCCTTACAAGTATTTCTATGGCCTGTGCTGCGATATTACAGAGCCCTAGCCTGACAACTAGTCTATTCTTTACAAAGACGTGTAGTCTGGAACCGGGCATGATTTCTTTGAGTTCCCATGGGATTGACTGACAAGCATATTCACTTATGCTTGTCAGTCGCATGCTGCGTATTTTGTAAACAAAGAAGTTACTGGCTTTACGATAGTATTGCCAGAAGAACGGAGTCAAATGTGAACCAGCTACGTTGTTTTAAGGAACAAGGGCTCATTAGCAACTCTGTTTAAATTTGTAATCGTAGGAGAATTCCAACAGGTCAACACAGATGAGCAATGGCTTTTTCAATGTACGTTTGGAACAGGACAAAAATACTTTCAATAGATGATAACAGTAGAAAATCCTCTCTCATTTTCTCTGAGGGTAATAAAAGAGAGCGTTCAACACTGTCACAAACAACAAGACACTGAAGAAGATTTGCGGTCGCCGATAAGTCGATTGCATTACGCAGGTACTGTACATTCTTGTTAAGTAACGTTACACTTGAGAAAATATTTTACAAGTGATTAATTCTGTCTTCCTGTCGTGACAGCGTGGTCTGTAATTGGATCAATCAAGAGGTTTTCAGAGTCCCAGACCGTTCTGCTTTTGAACAGAAACAAAAAGCAGGAGTGGCTGCCTGGCCCTAGACATGAAAAGGAGAAGCAGCCTTCGATCCTAATGTATGCGGTAGCCGTTAGCATTAGCCATCAAACAGCGCAAATTATGAACGATCCAGATGTTTTCAGCTGTTCAGCTGTAGAAATAGAAATCATTAATCAATGTTCAGACCTTTTGAGATTTTACTTTAGATACAAATTAGCGTCTACAAGTGGCCTTTGCTTGGGGTCAGAATCATATCCAATAGCCACTAAACACCTTACAATATATTAATGATAAAGAAACTACAGAAACATTGTCAAAATTACTTTCTCTACCGGAGGAGTAGGCGCTAAAGAAGAAAAATGTATCTTGGGCCATACCGCCTTTGCTATGCACAATCCCGTCAGATCTTAGAAGCTAAGCAGGGAAGGGCCTGGTTAGTACTTGGATGGGAGACCGTTTGGTAACACCAGGAAGCCTAGCGAATGTAGTGAGTGAGTGAGTGAGTGGTTGGTGGTGGTCGGAGGGGCCGATGGCGCAAACTGGTAGCCTCGCTTCTGTCAGTCTACCCCAGGGCAGCTGTGGCTACAATAGTAGCTTACCACCATCAAGTATGGAGTGAATGAATAGTGCAATGTAAAGCGTCTTTGAGTGTCCAGAAAAGCGCTATATAAAACCGATGCATTATTATTATTATTATCCTCTCCATTAGCCTGGCCTTAGCCATCCGTAAACTCCGGTCAATTATCTTTTCCCTACATGTACGTCTGGGCTTGATCTCAGTGACCGCGTTTCATTGGTTGAATTTCAACCTACCATTCAGCGAGCGGGGGAGGCGGGTGTTGTAGGTGACGACAAACATTTGCGCCGCATTTGCTGGTTGTAGTTCGGCAACGGCGGCGGATACGAGAGTGATGGAAGCTCTTCAATCCGTTCTGGCTCGGCTCCCAAATATCCAGAAATTAAAATTGAAGCCTTTTAATGCGCAAGGAACGCTCCCAAGAGTTATGACAGAGTTATGATAGCTGATTCACTCATTGCATACGTCATAACCAAACGCTAGCGAAAATCAGATCCAATCGTTTCAAAGGAGTTCACCCCTCCCACCTGTTAACGGAGCCCAATTGTGAAGATCCAGACCCTCTGTACGAAACGAAATGAGTAAGAGGGTATGGTAAAACCAGGCTACCTCTCCATGTTCTGTATTCAGAGTTTTCGCTCATGCCTTCTGGATAATTGTTGTTATGTACCCTCACGGAAAAGTAACAGTTGAATTCTGAAGAGAGTCTGTTTATTATGTAACAGACAATTTGAAATGTGCTCTATTTTTATTCATCATAATGCTTTGGTTTTATAGCATTATGATGAGGCAGAGAAAAGGCAGTATTATTGTTGTGGACTATTGTTTATCTTGAGCCTCTTGTCTGTACTGTTGTGACGGTTTGTGATGTGTTTGTGTGAAATGTTTATTGATCCTTTTGGGATCGATAAAGTTTCCTGAATCTGAACATACCACGCAATACTTCAGCATTGCGCCTGGCATCCCTATTCATTTGTATGGGGATAGAACGCTCTATCTGAACTGTTCCGGTGTTCGACGACTAATAAAATGTAAGCATTTTGTAGGAAATGCAGGGGACACCCGCGCCGCTCGTCGCCACCCACTGCTGACGCTTGTTTGGACTTTGTTTGCCTGGATACTTGATTGACCTGGGCTTTGCATTGTCTTGTTTGCTGCTCTGTTTTATTGCCTTAATGTTCGGTGCAGCCCTATGAGGCAGCTCCTGTTGTGATATTGGGCTATACAAAACCATTGATTGATTGATTGATTGATTAGGCTCAGATAGTTAAAGGCATCACTATGATTTCTATGGGCCGGCCAGGACAATAAACAACTCTGCTTGGGGCTGGCACATGGCAAGCTTATGAATTCACACAGCATAATGCAATATTTCACCTCATATTTAACCATATTATGAGACGAACTGTTCAAGTGAAACAATGGAAATGCAACCTTGGGAAAATATATTCATAAAACGCTATATCACCTTGAATAACATGCCCACGCAGTACCATAGAGAGGCTGTTATCAGGCCTTTTAAAATGGATTATATTAGGCAGTGTCGGGGCGGATTCACGAGTCCGGAAGGCACATCGCACGCAGTAATAGCTACCTTGAAAAGAGAAGGGCGAGAACAAAAATAAGCTTCTTTTGCCTCAAGAAGACTGTAACATCTTCTGAGACAGACAGTGCAGAGAGGCGTCACAACAAAAAGACACGCTGACAACTGATCCGTGGGGGAGAAAGCAAACAATAAGCTTTGTTAATATCAATGGTAATTCAGACCTGTGCCATAAACGTACTGTTTTGACGTTTGAGTACTGAGAGGATCAAGTAAGAAAGCTTTATTCTGAATGACACAAACGAGACAGATTTGTAACTATTCTATTGAACTGAGGAACAGAGTAGTAAGAGTAAGTAAGAGTAACGTTACATTAGAATAATTTTACTCAAGCGGAAAGAAATCCCAACTATTTACTCAAGTAAGAGCAAAAAAGTACTCGGAGACAATCTTACTTGAGTACTGTGAGTACTGAGCAAGTGCTTGAGCGTAAAAGTCAGATCTATGTTTCAGTTGTGACATAAATGATGAGAAAAGAAACATGAAATATGTGAACATTTTGGTTGTTTGCTCCAAAGTTTACTAAAAAAAAAAAGCTGGGTCCTTCATGGCCGTTGCAGAATTTACAAATTTAACAAGAAAAAGGCAAAAAACGAAGTATGAAAAAAATATACTACATGTACTTGAGTAAATCTAACAGAGTACTAGCCAAGGTTCTGCTGAGGAATAAAGGGAGGTTTGGATATTACAGTATCTCTTTGTGCTTTCCTGGTTAAACAAAGCACATACTGTATATGAATAAAAACTTTGTGTCTTTGTGTAACCATGGTGAGGGCAATTTGAGCAGCGGCATTATCAGAGCAATCCAAATGTGGTGACTGACAAAGCCCACGGATGTTGAAATGTTTCATTCCAGGAGTAAAAGCGTATATACTCCTAGTCAATCAAGATGGTAAGTATTGTATTTAAAATAAAAAAGTACAAATTGGTTGGAATTGTGTTGTAATAATAACTTGTTGCTTCAAAAACATGAAGACCGCGCCCGACTCACCGCCTGCACGGCAACGTGACGGGGACAAACTTTCTTCCTTGGTGTGAGTTAGTTTCACTTCATCTGCACAGTGCCACCTACTGTTCTGGAGTGCGCATCATAAGACAAACAAATAGACGTATCTGAGAGCATTAATAGGTCTTCATCGAGCTCTTTTACACGGCTATATTAAAGACTTTGACACAAGCAGAGGAGTGTTTTACAAGCGTTTTCCGCTGGTCACTAATGTATTTCAGCGCGGGGATGAGTGTGTAAGAAAACATGGAGAAATCGAGGCAGTGTACTTGTTTTACAAAAGAGAGAAAGACAGATGTAAGTTCCAAAACTGCACATTTCGAGTTAAATGGTAAATGGTCACATTTATATAGCGCCTTTCTACCTGCTTTAGGCACTCAAATCGCTTTACAGCAGAAACTAGTCACCCATTCACACTCTCATTCATACACCAGTATTTGAGACACTGTGGGTGAAGTGTCTTGCCCAAGAACACAAAGACAGTGTGCACCTGCGGGATTCGGGTGCCATGCCATTGGTCCGACAACCCATTAGTCCGACGTCTTATAATTACAACAACAAAAAAACATTAAGCAGAGGTGCCATTTGTCCGACATCTCTAACCCAGTTGTGGGGTTAGAGATGTCCCATTGGCCCTAACCTAATGTCAGTGGACTCTTGCCTGAACCTACTCAATGGGACATTTTCAGAATAATTAGAATAATCATCGGACTAATGGGTTGTCGGACTAATGGGCCAACCCCAGGATTCCTTCCAATCAAGACAACCCGCTCTACTTTCTGCGCCACTTGTCCCAAGTTCTTTCTTGCCTCTTTACTGTAGCTCTCGCCTCTGTCCTCAAAGTTTACAGCAATCCCTGTCAGTCACAGTCCCAGACTGATGTATTATCTGCAGAAGTGACCCATGCCTCTGCAGACCGGGGTTTGTGGAGCGTCACTGTGCACCTGCATGCGCTCTATTGCTCTCTCTGACAGTAATAATCAGCCTTAAAGGAACAGGCCACCGTTTTTACACACTGAGATATGTTCTTACCTTAGCTTAGACGAGTTGATGCATAACTGTCTAGTCTTTGTGCGTGCGCTCAGTCACGCAAATGTTGTTAGCATTTAGCCTCTCCCAGCAAAGGTATAGGGTAAAGTTAGCTTGGTAGCTTCTAACTTCACCCCAGTTTGGAGCTATACATTTGCTAGGAGAGGCTAAATGCTAACAACATTTGCGTGACTGAGCGCACGCACAAAGACCAGACAGTTATGCATCAACTCGTCTAAGCTAAGGTAAGAACATATCTCAGTATGGAAAAATGGTGGCCTATTCCTTTAACAGAGGCGTTTGGTGTGTGTGTTACTTTTCAATCAGGCAGTGGCTGCTGCTGATCTGGGATTAGGATCATTTTCAAGACCGTCAGGGCAAGATTTGGGATTCGGGACAAAATCCTTGATTTCGGGAAACCCCCCAAATTTTTCAGGTCATATGGTCCTACTTGCAATATATTGCTTAATATTTAAAAAATGATAAGTCCTGATACACTGCCTGACTAAAAAAAAGTACTCTTAACCTGGATGTAAATTGTTCTGATCTGGGGCTTGGGTTGGTCAGGTGTGACCTGAACATCCCCAGTGACTAGGTTATTCCATCAATGGATTTCGTCTCCCCTGATCGCACGGGCATTTTCCAAGATGACAATGCCAGGATTCATTGTTCAGGTCGTCGGATGATCTCATTCTTTGGGCACATTGTGTTGCTGAACGTAGACTTGACCAGCTGCAGCGACCCCTCAGTTAAATCCCGGTTTGCCATTTTTCCTTTGGTCAGTCAGTGTAATAAACAACACAAAGTGCTGTAATAATGGCAGTGAGTGATACAGGCACCGAAGAGAAGCCGCACCAAGAGCTACAGGAGATGGAATGAGACGCAGAGGACAGTTTTATACTTTTTACTCTGTGGCCTTTAACACAAATTGAGTAGAATGAGTAGTAGTATTACATTGATGAGATAAGTCCTCAACAAAAACATTACTCCGGTACAGTCCTCAAAGCTCCACTCAGGTACAGCCTAGTAACAACAGAACAATAACTCTTCCTCTTGATCAGCTCTCTTTTCTCCGTTGGTCCCTGTACGTCCTTATCAGACTGTCCTTCACCTGCTCCTCTGGCTCTTATCTGCCGCCACCATCGCAGCCTTATCTATATTGTTTTCTAATTATCTCCTCCACCATAATCCATCTGCGCTCAAGCAGCCTCTCCAGCCGGTGTCCGCCTGCCCACGGACTCTGCGCAGCGGATCAAGACACGGCATTAACAGAAGAAATCTGCAGGGAATTTAGCAACGTTAAACGGCCGACCGGCGTGTTTTAAATCCGGTTATTTCGTTTGCATAAGGGGGATAAAATTGTTGACAGAAACATACTTCACTGATTAGCTTTGGGTTTTGTGCATTCCGCTAAATTGGTTGTTTTGCAACAAATTAAAGCAGTGTTTAATTGGTTGGCAACTCCTTTAAAGTGGCTTCTTTTGGGCGCTTCAGTATTGATATCTCATGTCTTAAGGCGAGACGCTGCAGGTGAATAGTTGAAACCATTACATTAAATGTAATGTACATTTGAAACTGTACATTACTGACAAAAAGAGAAAATTAAATATTGCAAGTTAGCATTATTTGGGCCGTAATGACATGCAGCTTGTGTTGTTTCTGTGCAAGAGTCGACTGTTTTGCTAATGGGCTGGATTATTGCAACGCAAATACTTTGGTGATTTTATTTTTTTCAATCTGGTTTGGAATAGTTGAATCATTGACCCTGAGCTATTAGTGGAATGACACAGTAAAGTACAACCAGTCGATTCTGTCTATAAGCCGCTCTGAAGGTCCTGGACATGAAACCCTTTCGTCATCACCACTGCAGACTATTGGAGAAATATAAACTGCTGAACAGGGGAAACTTTGTAAAATGTCACAATACTAATCTGTTTTTTAAAATCTTATGTGGTTTGGCCCCTCCACTTTCCATTTTTGTAAATCTGAGCCGCCACCTCAAACAACTGTTTAGTCCCCCTCAGGAAAAGTGCCTATTAATGAACATACATGGGTCTCATGCATGTAAACAAGCCACACCAGATTGTAGCTTTGGGCTAATTTGCATCCGTCGTCCTGGCCTATTGTACATGTTTTTAGTGGTAGGGGAAACCGGAGTACCCGGAGGAAACCTACGCAGACATGGGGAGAACATGCAAACACACAGAAAAGCCTCGTCCAGGTGGGAATCAAACCCGGGACCTTCTAGCTGTGCAGCACGAGCGCTAACCGTTGCGCCACCCTGCCTTGCTGCTTTTGTGCTCCTCCTGCTGCCTTTATACAGTAACTCTACATGTGTGTCATTGTCCATGGTGTTAATGACACACTATGTGTAGTGCTTGTGTTGAATGTTGCTGTTGGTTGTGTGTGAGATCATGCTAATGAATTATTTTACCATTTTATAGGCTAATAATGATTGTTGTTGTTATTGTGTATTGTTTGCTGCTGGGGATCTACATCATGACCAGGGACTACGGTTGAAAACTTGCTTTCGAGCTAAAAGTGGTGCATTTACAGAGATGTTGATTAATGAGCATTGTCCCTGATCAAATAAATGAATACAATAAAAATAAATCACTGATTTATGATGGGATTAGTATTGACCGAGAGCAGCCTCAATGCAATAATACACAACTGGTTTAAAGTCTGAAAACATTTGTCCAGCTCTGTTCTGAACACAGCTCCAGGTCCACGAGACTGTAGACTGCCTAAACGTAATTCAGCCTTTGTGCAGACATCCTTCTCATACAAATGCATCAAAGAATGGAACACACTTCCACAGAATCTGAAACTTTCCTTAGACCTGAAGGATTTCTCTCACAATGCAAAGAAAGTTCTGTTGGAAAACCAGTGGTGTCAGCACTGATAACTGTAAATGTAAATATGACCTTTAGTGATGTTTTATTGTAGTAATTTTAGCATGATTCTATGTGAAGTAACGGGTGAATGGTTGAATAAATGAATGAATATTTGTTTGAGTGGTTAAATATATTTTATATTGTACATTTTGTAACTCACCTGCTCAGGGATTACAGATGGAAACTAGCTCAAGCTAAATCTGGTGCAAAGCATCTTTAATTAATGTTTTTGCACATTGTCCCTGTTGAAATAAATTAATAAACTAAACTAACCTATGTTATCGTTTTCCCTTTTATTTCAAGACTATTTACATTGTAGATAATCACTGAAGGGATTCATTTATTACTTAACACATGTGGAATCTTGTTCTTCTAAATATCTGCCTTTATCTCACTGCTTTGCAGACTTTTGACCTTTTCAGAATGAGCTTCACAGACTGTTAAACAATTTCACGGACGACCTTATCAAGCTCATGGAGAAAATGCCAAGAATAAACGGTGGCAACTTTGAAGAAATTTTACTTGGGGCCCCAAGACCCCCTTGCTACGCCACTGTACATTACACCCAGTGTGGACATTTGGACATAGCCACAAATATGAAAGTCTGCGTGAATAAGACAAAATACTACTCACATTTAGTTGTTTGACGAGGTAACAAAATAATGGTTAAAAGCTAAAAATAAAAAAAAGAATAAGCACATTTTATGTCACCTTTAAATTTCAGTCACCCTCCTGAACAGATCAGACTTACGTTATTAGCCCAACTGGAATTGTCTTTGCGCCCCCTACAGAGCAAGACATTTCATAATAGTAGATATCAAATCAAGCATAATATTATACTGTATCACTCACATTTCAATAGAAAATGTTCTAGTTTCATCCTATCCAACACCATTAATAGCAAAAGAGTGTTTACTATGAATGACATTAGTATCTTATTACATTTAAAGTTGACCTAAATTATGCTAAACAGCTTTTCTGAAATGAATGATTCCCCTGCTTGTCCTCCTTCCTTACATTTGTATAGTACACATTGCCTTAATGTATGAATTCAATCTAATCTTAATATGAAAATGTGTAATCATTTAATTATGCATGGCCCATAAAGCTGAGATGCTGCACCGACGGCGTTACCTCAAATGCTCTTTTGGGAAACAGATGCAATGAGTTTATGGGCTTTATGACATGCATTATGCAGGGGCTTTTATTCTGGAAAAAAGATCTACACTCAAGCTTTTATAGAGGCTGTAATTTTCTACATTACAGAAATGAAAGGAATTTACCACAGACCTAAACTTTAATGAAGGCTCGCTAACAAGAACTGATTGGGTTTTTTGTATCTTTCTTATTTCCTCTTCCTTCAAAACCTTCTATTGTTTATATAATTATATTCCATTGTACAGAGAGCCCAATGATGACTTATACTTAAGAATATTAGACCAAATATTGAGGGCTTGATCCTGAGATCGTTGTGTTCAAGATGACAAGACATAATTACATCTGGGTCATCATTGTTAATTTGATATAATTCCACTTGGCTTCTTATTTATTGTTTTAATTTCATAACTTGCTTTGACTGTCATGCTTCCAACATGGATTGTTTCCATTTGGAATCCCAATCCCCATGAATTAGGTCCACTTGGTGCCAGAGGTGAATCATCTCCACTTGGTGCCACCGTTACGTGATTGAGAGGACGGGACATCAGCTGTTAAAAAAATGACGAGACACATGTACAATCTGGAGATTAGGATTATAACATTTCTGGACAAATACTAACGGCATTTTAGGGAGCGCCCACAAATGGCCACAGTCGAGGGGGGAAGCTGAGAGGGAAAAGAAAAACTTTTCCACCTATGACTCCACGACTACTTTAACAAACACTGAATTATGGATGTTTTTCTACCAAACAAAAGTTACTGAAACGTGGAGCGGAGCACAGTGGTTCAACAGCCCCTAAATACATCGATAACTGAGAATGCTAACCATGATGCTAACGTTTGCATAATGCCTAACTTCGAGTGCCTTTTTTGTAACTTCTAGAGCAGTGGTGTCCAAAGTGCGGCCCGGGGGCCAAATGCGGCCCTCAGACCAATTTTTGGTGGCCCTCGGCCTTCTTGCTGAATCAGTACACATCATCAGAGATGGTCCTTTTTATTTGAAATGTAATAATTCTACACAATTCTAACCTAACAACTGACATATTATTGTGAGTCAGAGCTGGCATGAAGGTTTTAAGCATAAATAAAGGTGTGGGGCACAATTTAAACCTCTGCTAGTCAAAGGTTTTGCGGCACTAACCACTGATCTATGGCCCTTCACCCCGTGTACGCTTCAATATGCGGCCCCCATGAAAAAGTTTGGACACCCCTGTTCTAGAGGATAATAAGCTCTGTAAAAATTCATGATGACCCGATTTGGACTTGACTTTATTTATTCATCTAAAAAGACAGTCTTTGCAGGATTTTGCGATGTTGTGATCGCAGATATTAACGCATCAACATCAAGCAAATCAGTGCGGTATTGCAACTTTTCTAAAAGCCACTTTCCCGCGACTATTCCAATAACCCACAATTTCCTTCACAACCATTCCTTAACTCCGCACCTTCTCCTATTTTGGCGATTAGACCCCGGCAGTAAACATGGATATACGGATTATAAATAGTACTGATGGGTAGGTTAGTGATGTCTCCCCCGGAGCCTGGACACTGGTGGTTGTATGGGAGACCGGTGAAGGCTGTCGCAGGGTGAAGCCATGGACAGAAGAGGTGGTTAAGGGGAGGTGGGTTACAGCACAGCTGGGAAGCGGAGGAGCCATGAACGCTGGAGCTTAAACGCAGGACCATGGGTGATGATTGGCTGTGACGAAGGTGTGGCTCTGCACTGATAGGCCGAGGTGGAGGTGTGGCCCTCGCAGATGCGATCATTACCTGGAGGCAGGTGATGCTGAAATTAGACTTCCAGGTTGAAATCATGCCTAGGCTTCATTGAGTGAAATAAACAGACAGACACTCGTGATCCGGTCGGTTCCTCAGAGCCTCGTCACGGCTGTTTCCTCAGAGTTGTGTGGATTCTGCCGCTCACAGCAACAGGTGCCTGTTTGAACCTCCCACTGTCGCCTGCTGTGGACAAGGACGTGCTGTTTCATAGAAGATATTTTAAGTCTTTTGTTTCTCTTCAGAGTCTCTTTGGTTCAAACTGATGTAAAATGCAAAGAAAAGATTTCTATGTAAAAAATGTAATTAGTTTAAGCGGAAAAAATTGCTACTTTTCATCGCAACTTTTGGACAAATTGCCCCCACGTGACCGTCCCACCAGCCGCGGGCATTAGCCATGGGTCAATATACAGTAACCACAACGGTACAGCCGTCGGAGGAAAACCCAGCATCACAACAACACGAGTGAATGATCTGACTGCCGTGCGTGTGTGTGCACACGGGGCGATGTGTGTCACCATCACTTACCGCTAAACTGAAGGCTGTAGACGCTCCACACCACCTGTACAGTTACATCCTTCAAAAACACATTACATCTGCATGTCTTTGTTTAGGTTTCTCCTGCAGATGACCATGGCTGTGGTTAATTATAGATCCAGTGCACTGCGTAATGTCAGACTAATGCGTAATATCCAATCCTGGTCATATTCCGTCTCAAAAGCTTCGTCTCCGAAAAAAAAGTACAAGCAGAAAGTTGTCCAAGAACAGCCCAAACACGAGCCTCAAATCAAACACTGCTCCGAGTGCTTTAGCCTCCGTGTAAGAAAAGCGAAAATGAAACTACCTCATAACGAGCGCATGGCCTGCACTGCGCTGCTTCTGTTTTTTTGTTTTAGTTAAGTGTGCTACAATTAATATTTACAAACTATAAATGCATCATTTATTTTGTTTGCTATCTGCGTAAACTCTGTAGAGATCAAATCCAAAACCACTGTTGTAATGTAAAGCATTAGCAAGTTGTAACTTAGCTTTTGTCTTTTACTTTCTCGTTGTGAAGCATTTCTGTTACCTCTTCTTGTCTGTGAAAGGTGCTGCAAAATAAATCCTGCTTGCCAGCTTGAACTTCACAAATTAATATTCACTACTTGCTAAAATGACAATCTCCTCCTTCCTCATGAAGCACGGAAGCGGATCAACAAGCCGTAATCAGATTTTCATGACAAAAAACATCATATATGCATGTCTTATTGGATTCCTTCCTTTTCAAGTGCTTTTCTGAAGTTATGGCTTCTTAACTTTGAAGGCTGCGGGTTTTGATTTGGGATGGAAAGTCGATTCATGTCCAGAAGTCTACCGTTAATGAATTCCATTGATTGAGCGGAGCACATTTGGCGGACTCAGTATAAATCATGGGCACTGGGATGTTAATGGAATATGTAATGTAGAACAAACCCATGCTTAGTTAAACATCGGTCTCGCAGAACAAGGCTAATGGTGCTTTTTAAATGGGGAAGGTCATATTATGGAAACTTTTCTAATGATCATTACGCATTGATTTTGCTTACAGCGGGATCAAAACGTTTTCCTTTTTCAGATTTTATCATAGTAGCATTATACGCACATCAGCATAAGGCCCTGTCCACACAAAGTCAAGCTCAGGACTAAACACAAAAATATTTGATCAATCCAGCGTATCATCCAGACGAAACTGGCGTTTTGGGGGTCTGTAAACGAAACATTTTCCAAACCAGGTCCCAGAGCGGAAAGATCTCAAAATGCCGATTCCGTTGGTACAGTGTCTCTGCAACTGTTACTAAAACAATGACATCACAGCTCCAGCGTTGTGTCTGTTATCCATAATCTGCTGACCTTATATTGAGTTTTACTCATAGACTGTTAAAAGAATAGACAGCTCCTCCTCACTCCTCCCCGTTTACTGTACCACAATGACCACGTTCGAGGGGGAAATCATGGTGGATTTACAGACTCCTCCTCCCCAGCTCTGACGAAGCATGTTCCTAATAAGGGCAAAAGGGCGGGATCTCACTGTAGATTCGGCCCTTGCGTGACGTGTAGCTCGCGCAGCTCCAATGCTAACAGTCCGACCTCCGTTAAGTAGGAGATTTAAAAAAAAAAAAATTCGCAAACCAGCCTGGTTTCTATTTTTTTGACTAACCCAGCGTTATCTCAGGAGGAATATGTAGCCATATTAAGTGTTGAAAAAATTGAAACCAGGCATTAAAGTTGTTTTTAACGTGTCTAAAGTCCAATGCTTTTCAATGGGGGCCTAGCGGCCAAATGGAGGTACTACAGCAATGGAGGAGCAATGGCGGCCTCCAGTGTTGCGGTCACAAAGCAGAGCAGCCAGCGGCCATTGGTTTTACTCTGCTCCTCTGAACCAACGTGGTCCACGAGCCACAGGTGACAAGCAGAAAAACACAACAGAGTTAGGGTACGTTCACAACTAACCAGATGAATCGCCCTTCTGCTTGGTCCTGACTCCACTCCCTCCTCACGCCCGTTCACCTGCTCTGAACAGCTGACGTGCGTAGCCACTGATCAAACTGCCACCATGTGCAGTAATTTAACGTACGTGGGTGTGCATTTCACGTTGACAACACACAGTTATCAACCGCACCTGCTGCTGGATTCACTTTAGTTGTGTCGGCACCTTTAGCCTCCATTCAGTCTGTGTTTTTGAACTGACAGTAAAAGTCTGTCTCAAACCCATTTCCAGATGTGGAGCCAGGCTAATGGTCAGAATCACCTGGCTGGAGGATTATTATATATACTGTGTAACTATATATAACTACTAGCTGTGACCCGGCCTACGGCGGGGCCTCCGCTAGTCTCCACATTTGATGTTCTGAGATTATGAGTTATTATAAAAAAATGTCCAAGTCCATATAACCCGTCACTCTCTATAGCTATAGACCTGCCCTAAATAGACCAGTGGTTCCCATCCTTTTTACTTGAAGCCCCCCTGCACATGCTGTAGTCAGGCCGCGCCCCTATTCCAAAACTAAGGCCACTACAAATGTATAAAACAATGAGTGCTAAAAATAATTTCAAACAAACACACAAACAAACGGCAATTGAAGTGTGTTATGCATCAGTACTCCTTTCTCAGTCATATTTGATGATTTTTACTCAGACAAAGCTCTGAGCCTCTGCAATCCCAGGCGTCCCGCAGGTTTGGAAACACTGTAGTATTATATAGTCAAGTGCAAAGTTGCCTACTCGCTGCAGTGTGCAGAAAGGAGTGAGCCGGTTGTCCAGAGCACCAGCAGAATGAGCGACTACATCTACAATAGGTTAAACTCAGGGAATAACATTCAAGAGACAGTGGAATATTTATGGATAAATATTAGGGGTTCATCTCTCACGGTTCGGTTCACGGTGCAGGACCCGCGGTTTAGTGCAATGTACAATATAAAAAATAATATGTTGGTTTTGAAATATATACATATATATATAAATTAGGGCCGGGACTTTTTTTCGATTAATTGCGATTAATTAATTACATGAGGTTTAGTGCGATTAAAAATATTAATCGAAATTAATCACACTTTGCTTTCCACACTTCAGTTTCCTTTTTTCTTGCAGACGCACAATTAATGTCAATATTGCACTGGTCTGTTGAACTTGGTTGAACAAAAATAAACAATATTTTGTTGCTTAAGCTTATGTATTCAGTCATTATTCAATGGTATACTAAAATCCTTATGAAAAAACTTACTTCTCACTGTTCTCAGGTCAAATATTTATATGCAATTAATTTCGATTAATTAATTACAAAGCCTCTAATTAATTGGATTAATTTTTTTAATCGAGTCCCAGCCCTAATATAAATATAAATAGCTTAAATGTTCATCATTAGACAGTTTATAATTGGCAATGCTTTCAAAGCTGCTTTATAATAAAATGTACCTCTGGGCTCACAAAAAAAGCAAAACAGAAAACAAATTTTGTATCCATTTTGGTAAAATTTAAAAAAGAAATTAGGCACAATACTAATCTTTTGTGTAAAACTGTCAGAAAATTAGCACAAACTTGTAAAAAATTCCTGGAACTGAATGTTTTGACACATATTTTATGTACACTGCCTGACCAAAGCAAAGTACAACCTGGAATTGATCTAGATTCTATTGCTGTTCTGATCGGGGCTGCTGCAGTTGATCAGGTCTAGGTTCAGCAACACTTTGTGCCCAGAGAACAACATCAGCCGACGACCTGAACAACCTGAATGACCAGCTTATTCCATCAATAGGTTTCTTCTTCCCTGATGGCATGGGTCAGGCATATTCCAAGATGACAACACCAGGATTGATCGGTTCTCACATTGTAACAGAGTGGATCAGGGAGCATGAGATGGATGTGCTGGAGAAGGCTTTGCACAGTGGTCAAGATTTTGGTGACCTTTTTTTTTTGTGGCAATGTTTTTTTTGGTCAGGTAGTGCATTTTCATGAAATGCCTGGAGTAAAACGTCAATCAGTGTCACCATTTCCAAAAATAATTAGAGTCAAAGCCTGTTGCTTACCTTGTGTGTAGCTGTGCCCCAAGCAGAAAAATACAATTTCAAGCAATTTAAAAAAAACTGAATAGAAGCATATTGAGAATAGCTGTTAGAATAAAGATGGGTGGTGTTCAGGGCAGTTGACAGACTTGGCAGGGCCCGGGACAAGAACGTTTCACAGCATAATAATCGTTTCATAGACTATATGTTCTCTCATCACTCTCTACATTTGGTCCTGGCCCCAAGAACACTTCATCCTCAGGCTCTCTCTAACTTCTGGTCCCTGACCCACAGTTTAAGAACCACTGATTTAAAATAAACTGAAACTGCACCTGATGGTGTTTATTATCAAAGCTTCTTTTTAGTCTGAATACAATTATCTTCTCACTCTGCACATTCATAGAACTGTAGTTATGAAAAAAGTAGGTTACCACAGTGCTCCTTTTAGTCAGACCCAAACATAACCACTTTACTCACTTCTACGGACTAACTACTGTCCAAATGTCACTGTCCTCTGTTAGACCGTGTCCTCTGTTAGACAGTGTCCTCTGTTAGACAAGACAGTGTCCTCTGTTAGACAGTGTCCTCTGTTAGACCGTGTCCTCTATTAGACAGTGTCTTCTGTTAGACAGTGTCCTCTGTTAGACAGTGTCCTCTGTTAGACAGTGTCTTCTGTTAGACAGTGTCCTCTGTTAGACCGTGTCCTCTATTAGACAGTGTCTTCTGTTAGACCGTGTCCTCTGTTAGACAGTGTCCTCTATTAGACAGTGTCTTCTGTTAGACAGTGTCCTCTGTTAGACCGTGTCCTCTATTAGACAGTGTCTTCTGTTAGACAGTGTCCTCTGTTAGACCGTGTCCTCTATTAGACAGTGTCTTCTGTTAGACCGTGTCCTCTGTTAGACAGTGTCCTCTATTAGACAGTGTCTTCTGTTAGACAGTGTCCTCTGTTAGACAGTGTCCTCTGTTAGACAGTGTCTTCTGTTAGACTTTTTTTTTTTTTTTTTTTTTTTTTTTTCTGTTAGACAGTGTCCTCTGTTAGACAGTGTCCTCTGTTAGACAGTGTCCTCTGTTAGACAGTGTCCTCTGTTAGACAGTGTCTCTGTTAGACCGTGTCCTCTTTAGACAGTGTCTCTGTTAGACAGTGTCCTCTGTTAGACAGTGTCCTCTGTTAGACCGTGTCCTCTGTTAGACAGTGTCCTCTGTTAGACAGTGTCCTCTGTTAGACCGTGTCCTCTGTTAGACAGTGTCCTCTGTTAGACAGTGTCCTCTGTTAGACAGTGTCCTCTGTTAGACCGTGTCCTCTGTTAGACGTGTCCTCTTTAACGTGTCTCTGTTAGACAGTGTCCTCTGTTAGACGTGTCCTCTTTAGACAGTGTCTTCTGTTAGACAGTGTCCTCTGTTAGACAGTGTCCTCTGTTAGACAGTGTCTCTGTTAGACAGTGTCCTCTGTTAGACAGTGTCTTCTGTTAGACGTGTCTCTGTTAGACAGTGTCCTCTATTAGACAGTGTCTTCTGTTAGACAGTGTCCTCTGTTAGACCGTGTCCTCTATTAGACAGTGTCTTCTGTTAGACAGTGTCCTCTGTTAGACAGTGTCCTCTGTTAGACAGTGTCTTCTGTTAGACAGTGTCCTCTTTAGATTTTTTAGACAGTGTCCTCTGTTAGACAGTGTCTCTGTTAGACAGTGTCCTCTGTTAGACCGTGTCCTCTGTTAGACAGTGTCTCTGTTAGACCGTGTCCTCTGTTAGACAGTGTCCTCTATTAGACAGTGTCTTCTGTTAGACAGTGTCCTCTGTTAGACCGTGTCCTCTATTAGACAGTGTCTTCTGTTAGACAGTGTCCTCTGTTAGACAGTGTCCTCTATTAGACCGTGTCCTCTGTTAGACAGTGTCCTCTGTTAGACAGTGTCTTCTGTTAGACAGTGTCCTCTGTTAGACAGTGTCCTCTGTTAGACAGTGTCTTCTGTTAGACAGTGTCCTCTGTTAGACCGTGTCCTCTATTAGACAGTGTCTTCTGTTAGACCGTGTCCTCTGTTAGACAGTGTCTCTGTTAGACAGTGTCCTCTGTTAGACAGTGTCCTCTGTTAGACCGTGTCCTCTGTTAGACAGTGTCCTCTGTTAGACAGTGTCCTCTGTTAGACCGGTCCTCTGTTAGACCGTGTCCTCTGTTAGACAGTGTCCTCTGTTAGACAGTGTCCTCTGTTAGACCGTGTCCTCTGTTAGACCGTGTCCTCTGTTAGACAGTGTCCTCTGTTAGACAGTGTCCTCTGTTAGACCGTGTCCTCTGTTAGACAGTGTCCTCTGTTAGACAGTGTCCTCTGTTAGACAGTGTCTTCTGTTAGACAGTGTCCTCTGTTAGACCGTGTCCTCTTTAGACAGTGTCTCTTTAGACAGTGTCTTCTGTTAGACAGTGTCCTCTGTTAGACCGTGTCCTCTATTAGACAGTGTCCTTCTGTTAGACAGTGTCCTCTGTTAGACAGTGTCCTCTGTTAGACAGTGTCTTCTGTTAGACAGTGTCCTCTGTTAGACAGTGTCCTCTGTTAGACAGTGTCTTCTGTTAGACAGTGTCCTCTGTTAGACAGTGTCTCTGTTAGACAGTGTCCTCTGTTAGACAGTGTCCTCTATTAGACAGTGTCTTCTGTTAGACAGTGTCTCTGTTAGACAGTGTCCTCTGTTAGACAGTGTCCTCTGTTAGACAGTGTCTTCTGTTAGACAGTGTCCTCTGTTAGACAGTGTCTCTGTTAGACGTGTCTTCTGTTAGACCGTGTCCTCTGTTAGACAGTGTCTTCTGTTAGACAGTGTCTCTGTTAGACCGTGTCCTCTATTAGACAGTGTCTTCTGTTAGACCGTGTCCTCTGTTAGACAGTGTCCTCTATTAGACAGTGTCCTTCTGTTAGACCGTGTCCTCTTTAGACAGTGTCCTCTGTTAGACAGTGTCCTCTGTTAGACAGTGTCTTCTGTTAGACAGTGTCCTCTGTTAGACAGTGTCCTCTATTAGACAGTGTCTTCTGTTAGACGTGTCCTCTGTTAGACAGTGTCCTCTGTTAGACAGTGTCCTCTGTTAGACAGTGTCCTCTGTTAGACGTGTCTCTATTAGACAGTGTCTTCTGTTAGACCGTGTCCTCTGTTAGACAGTGTCTCTGTTAGACCGTGTCTCTGTTAGACAGTGTCCTCTGTTAGACGTGTCCTCTTTAGACAGTGTCTTCTGTTAGACGTGTCCTCTGTTAGACAGTGTCTCTGTTAGACAGTGTCCTCTGTTAGACAGTGTCCTCTGTTAGACAGTGTCCTCTGTTAGACAGTGTCCTCTGTTAGACAGTGTCTTCTGTTAGACAGTGTCCTCTGTTAGACAGTGTCCTCTATTAGACAGTGTCTTCTGTTAGACAGTGTCCTCTGTTAGACAGTGTCCTCTGTTAGACAGTGTCCTCTGTTAGACGTGTCCTCTGTTAGACAGTGTCTCTTTAGACAGTGTCTCTGTTAGACAGTGTCCTCTGTTAGACAGTGTCCTCTGTTAGACAGTGTCTCTGTTAGACAGTGTCTTCTGTTAGACCGTGTCCTCTATTAGACAGTGTCTTCTGTTAGACCGTGTCCTCTGTTAGACAGTGTCCTCTGTTAGACCGTGTCCTCTATTAGACAGTGTCTTCTGTTAGACCGTGTCCTCTGTTAGACAGTGTCCTCTGTTAGACCGTGTCCTCTATTAGACAGTGTCCTCTGTTAGACAGTGTCCTCTGTTAGACAGTGTCTCTGTTAGACAGTGTCCTCTGTTAGACAGTGTCCTCTATTAGACAGTGTCTTCTGTTAGACAGTGTCCTCTGTTAGACAGTGTCTTCTGTTAGACCGTGTCCTCTGTTAGACAGTGTCCTCTGTTAGACGTGTCCTCTTTAGACAGTGTCCTCTGTTAGACAGTGTCCTCTGTTAGACAGTGTCTCTGTTAGACGTGTCCTCTGTTAGACAGTGTCCTCTGTTAGACCGTGTCCTCTGTTAGACAGTGTCCTCTGTTAGACCGTGTCCTCTGTTAGACAGTATCCTCTGTTAGACCGTGTCCTCTGTTAGACAGTGTTCTCTGTTAGACAGTGTCCTCTGTTAGACAGTGTCCTCTGTTAGACAGTGTCCTCTGTTAGACCGTGTCCTCTGTTAGACAGTGTCCTCTGTTAGACAGTGTCCTCTGTTAGACAGTGTCCTCTGTTAGACCGTGTCCTCTGCTGTCTGTGAAGAGTGAGTTTAACTTTCTAAACGATGTGACCCGTTCGGTCTGCGTTTTACTGCAGAGAACACCAACTTGTAGGTGTGGGAGAACACAGCGATGACGGGGAAGGGCTCTCTTTCCCCGTCTTTCAGCAGCAGACCACAATGACGTGGATCATGTCTGTGGTGGAGATTTTTGCAAAGGAAAAGGAGCAGAGCCTGAGAATGATAGGAAGAGAGAGAGAGAGAAAGACGGAGCGCCTTGCTCGGACAGCGTTTTTTACTGTGTGCTGACAAACTGACAAGTGCTGACAAGCGATGTGGGGCAGTACCATTTGTGTGAAGTGGGGGGGTGCAATAAAGGAAAACTTTTAGATGGACAAACCCGGACCGGCTACGAGCCTCCACAGAGCTCCAGAACCTGTCAATCAAAGCTTCAAGCTTAAACTTTTTATCGTCACAGAACAAAAACCAACGTGGTTAAAAATATTACAGCTACCCCAGCGTTTTTAGAAAAAGAGGAACTCTTCAGAGCCATGCTTTTAAGTTGTGTAAACGAGGTCAAAGTCGTGATCCGGTCGGTTCCTCAGAGCCTCGTCACGGCTGTTTGCTCAGAGTTGTGTGGATTCTGCCGCTCACAGCGACAGGTGCCTGTTTGAAAACCCACTGTCGCCTGCTGTGGACAAGGATGTTTCATAGAAGATATGTTAAGTCTTTTGTTTCTCTTCAGAGTCTCTTTGGTTCAAACTGATGTAAAATGCAAAGAAAAGATTTCCATGTAAAAAATTAAATTAGTTTAAGCGGAAAGAATTAGAGGTCAAAGTCTTAGGAATCCTGTTTACCAAGTGTTTTTTGGAGTCGCCCCTGGACATTGACATTGGCAACACCAGTTCTAGTATTTATTCCAGTATGGACTGATGGAGTGGCTGCAGTTATCAAAGAAAAAAGTGTTTTGACCAGTACTGTATATGAAAATGTTCTCTTGTGATATTTCACTGCTTTCCTCTCAATGTTATTATTCATATTACTTTAAATATTCATCTCATCAAAAACTATTAGCACAGCGGCCACCAGCGATAAAAAAACAAACTTTCACTCACCCGTCTGAAGTAACCTTTGCGTACCTTCTGCTCAGCAAACTCGTGGTAAATCCTCACTCAGTTCTTTTCAATGTAGAGCCACACACAAGGGAGCGTTGCATAGTCATGAAGCCACACATGCACACGCCCCCACGGCGTGCGCTATTTCTCTGACAAAACAAGACTTTTTCAACCTGAAAACTGATCGACAATAGACGTATGTATAAACTGCCTTTTTTGTGTGGCATTTGTTTGCTAAAGCAACAACGCAAATCAAAGCAGCGGTGCCTCCTCCTCCCCGGTGTTTACCCAGTATGTAAATACACACAGACAAAGTCACGCCTCTACAGCACGCTCCGAAATCTCCCAAATCAAGGCGGTTTGAACCTAAAAGTTTACGCTTTTAAATATACCATTACTGCTAGCTTAAACATAGAGAGGCTTCTTCGTGACTTCAACTGAACGAGTCTACAAAAAGTGTAAATCACCGTTTTTCTCAAAAGTCGGGCTGCCGACATGTGTCCCTGGTTCCCATGGCAGGTCATATACAAATCTCTTTGTTATTTCATTAAATGTTATTACTATTCTACTGCCACCTCAGGTCTAACACGTAACTGCAGTCTCTATATTAAGCTCGTGCATGACGGCACTTCAGACCCAAATGAACACCTGTTTGAGTGACAGTGCAGGATTTTAGAGGCAGTTGTGGTGAACAGGTCTGGGCTCATTCTGCACATTAGGACATTGCTGGAACATGAAGGAGGAGGACAATACATAATTTTAACATTTTAAAACTCTGTACAGTCCCTTGAAGATTGTTTCAAGTGTATTATAGAGCTCCTATGGCAACACAATTTCCCTTGTGGATCAATTAAGTTTGTCGAAAACTGTCAGGTATCCCACAGCATCAACCCGAGTGCCTCAAGGACCTTCCACTGCCCTACAGACGGGGGAAACATTTAAAAAGAACCTATAGTAAAATGTGTTTCATTATTATGAATGTGTCAAACCCCAAAGCATTACAAAAACATGAACAAGCCTGTCTCAAAACGAATCAAAGAACAGACCTGCTCAGGACCTGGAGTAACCCCAAGCTTAGGCACAAAATGTTCCTTTTGAGTCAATGTTCGGGTCCAGGTTGTGCCCATATTTCTTGGGTCAGTGCGATTGGGCGCACACTAATTATAACCAGTCAGAGTGGCGTTCTTTGTAGCTGTCGCTCGGGGCGAAGCTGCAATCTGCCCGTGTCAATCTTGGCAATGGCACGCGGCCGGCACAGATGAAAAGGTTGGCGGGAAAGCTAATTAGTATTTAGGAATGCGGAGGGACAGAGGGTTTGAGGCCTTTCAGTAGATTTCATCAGTGCACACAGCCGCGACAATTATATCAGGACTACAGCTGCTTTTGTGACCCAACAGGGCTCTGAATGAGGCGGTGCATACAGGTGGTCCTGTATAGAAAAGCCTAATTTGGATCACACACAGCGTGCGATTCCACTAAGTAGTTTCAGGTACCTGTGTGTTGGGTTTAACAGTGCAGCCATAATTATTACGCAAGTGAGGTAATTGACCATATTATTCATTTTCTTCACATTTTCAAACTGTGTGTGAAACTGAAGCCTGTTGGACTGAAGTATTCCAGGTGATGGCGATGTTTGTAATGAGAGAAAGTGAGGTCCATACTCTGAAGCAAGTGTGCAGGATTATTATGCAGCTTTTTTGTTTCACACAAAATGGGAAGGAAAACATCTGTCGGACGCGGAAAAAATGTGTAAAGATTTTCAGAGGGATGCAACAATAGGAGCATCAAAAGTTGTATTAGCCAACAAGATCACAAGACGGAAAAAATTGGGGGAAAAACGTGTAAAATAACTGTCAACGCCTGAAGAAAATCAAAGCGTGGAGCCACCAGGAATCCATTACCCACCAGGGCTGTCACTTTCAGGAACTCTAACCAACCTGAAGTGCCCAGAAGTACAAGGTGTTCAGTGCTCAGAGACACAATGTGAGAAAAGTGGAAACCTGACCACTATTGAAGACACATAAGCTGAACTGATTTAGGAATGATCTAAAGCAGTGAATCTCAACTGGTGGGTCCCAAAAGTGGGTCGCTGAACCATTTTCTGTGGTTCTGGTCCTTTTTTTTCAATATTATTTCCATCTGAAACAGTGGGGAAACACTCTTAGGGTCTGTTTGAATTAGTGTTATTGGGTTGTTTTGATCATAATTTCAGTCTTAAAGAAATATCTACTGCCTGTTCCATAAAAACCTGCCTGGAAAATAAGATGTTATACGATATATGATAAAATTATATTTTTATTTGGGTTGCAGCATGGGGTAATGGTGGGTTGCGAAGCCATACCACTTGAGAACCACTGATCTACAGACTGGTTTTTCAAAGGTTTTATGGACTGACTAGATCAGAGTGATGCTGGATGGACTTTGTCCTTTACCATCCTCTAAAAACTGACACTAGGTTTGGGAGTTGAGTTCCAGTCCAGCTTTAACTCAAAATGGTCCGACTAACTCATCTTTAAAGAGTAACTAAACACCAAATCAAGTTTTTTTTACTGATAAACTGTCTCAATGGGTGTCTCATAGTGTTGTCCACTGGTCCCTGACATTATTCTGACATTATAGCGCAAACATGTGTCAAATCCTAACTTTGGCCTGAAAATGAATGGGTTGCGCCCCCTTCAGGGTAAACTCTGCTACTAAATTAGAATTTCCTGATTGGCTGGAGACGTGTCCACGGCCTCCACAGAACGTCATAAGCCGCACCAGCTCCACACATCGTCATCAGGTGCTGCCCATTGTCCCGCCCCTGTACCTGTGGTTTATAACCAAGTCCCTCCCACGTAATCAGTCTGCTGTGATTGTGCCAATGCAAAGGCCCACACACTCACCCCCGCATGTCACCCCCAAACTTCAGAGACCGCCTCTTTCACAGCAATTTTTGACTTTTGTTTGTGGGTAGGGAAAGGCTTTGGCACGCTCGTTTAGTTACTCTTTAATAATGCATGTGTAACCCCCGTTACAAATAAACACTGGTGTAACTGGACAAAACCTGACAATAAATAACCTTATAAATATTCATAAATAACCTAATCAAATGTTCGCTTAAAAACAGTTAAAGCTACGTGACAATAAATTGACAATAAATATATAATTAGTGGGATTTACAATGTTATTATAAAAAGTTACATTGTAAACCGTTATCAATATAACTGATTCAAGACGCTCTCAGCGTAAGCCCCTCCCCCACCTGGCCGAGGCTCAGTCAGCGACAGGAGTCTGAAAAGAGCGCATGGGCGAGTAGAGCAGTGCAGCCGTTACAAACAAAACTGACCCAAACTACACCGAAAAGTGATCTTACACGCCGTTTGCCTTGCCGGGTTGAGGGAGGAGTGTGTCTACGAGACGTGAAACCTTTGAGAGTAGTCTCGGTGAGTTATTTATTTGGAAAGTTTTTGTTTGTTGCTCAGCATTTGAAGCTGAAGTTGACGCAAACTTATTTATTGTACAGTGTTTGTCGCTGCGGTTAGGTCGATGCTTTTGCTTGAGACGGCAGAGAGCAAAGAAACGGTAACAATATATTTGCTCTTTTATTTTTATTTCTCTTGTCCAGCATTTGGTGCTGAAGTTAATATAAATGTATTCTTTTACGCAGCGTTTGTCGCTGCGGTTAAACGAGGCAGTTACGCTTTTGCCCGAGACGGCAGGGACCAGATAACGGTAACTTAACGTTTTCTGCATTTCTACTTTTATTTCTGTTGGTCACAATGTTGATTATTTTTACGGTGGTTTGTTCATTTTATGTGAAAAGAAGCTTTATTTCCCAGTAACAGTAAGCGGCTCAGCTAAAAACAAATGGTCGCCTCTCTTTTTTGTTTCTCTCTTAAGTTACGTAGCCTCCGCAGCCTTGTAAGCGGCTGGATTTGTGTTTTTATATGCTAATTGCGATCCAGGTTTTATCCCCACCCCGAGAACACCTCAGTTCTTGGAGTTGGATCGAGTTCTTGGACCCAGGATCGAGTCGAGACCAAGGCGAGCCACCCAACGGAACATTCTCAGGATCAACGGCAGCGTCTCGCGAGGAGCGTTTGAGGAGCGTTTATGGAGTTTTCCAACGGATTTGAGCGCACGTTAAAGGGCGCCTACGTTGAACTCAGAACATATTCACAATTTAAGTTTTGCTAAGTTTTTGGACAATTAGAAGCCATTTTCTTTTTGTTATTGCTTTGCAAGCCAAATTGTTCACTGGATCCTTTTGATAATTGTTTTATTTATGTATTTAAAGGGTACCTATGGTGTCATTTTTAAAGTGACAAACGTGTTTGAAAATTGAAAAGAGTGAATAATATAAACTTGAAACCAAGATTAGACTAAAATTAAAGTAATTTAAGAATAGGTTTAAATTCAAAACACTCAAAAGTAACTAAATGACCGGTCATAAAACGAAACTTGTTGAAATAAGGAAATAAGTGAAACAAGTGAAACACCTTTTTTATTGAACTCATCTCAAAACAATATAAAGGTGTAACGGGTAACTAACAGAAGTGCCAGTATTAATGTTTGATGTTTGTCTGTCCTTTTTATTGTCTATGTTAAGTAAATTGCCGGCTTTTCCATTTAAACTTATTGACTTTGGCTCTCATTTTGAATTACACACCACTCCTTTCGAATCTAGAACTGGTCCATACCCTACAGTCCTTTGCCTAACAGCGTAGGCGTTACACATGCCCAAACCCATGCCCGCCTCAACCCTGCAGGCACCTGAGTCGGAGTATGAGTGTTCTGCCCATCACTGATCCAGCACTTAACACCTTGTGTTTCTGGACACTTCAGACCAGTTACAGCTGCTAAAAATGACAGCAGTGGTAGATATTGGATTCCTGGTGGCTCCTGCTTGATTTTTCTTCAGAATTTTGAAAGTTACTTTGCTTTTTTCCCCCTGTACATTCGCTTGCATTTGGTATTTATTCACGCACTATAGACTATTTTGATATTTCTGATTCAAATACTATATGGATGGATTCTACAATCTAAAAACCATTACCAGTCTTAGAATCCATTTTCACACATCCAGTGCTTCTCTGTAGGTGTGATTCAAATTAAAAATGCAGCTTGGTGTATGGGCAACCAAGATATCCGAGGCCAAATGCTAAAGAAAACTCGCCGAGAGACTTCACAGAATAGCATTGTGTTTTTTGTGTGTGGGCATCGCAGCAACACTTGTCTGTCTGATAATCGCCTCAGCTCCGGCAGGTGCGAACAGTAATGTGCTAAATAACCTTATATAAGTCTGGTAAGGCTGTTGGACACGTCACACTATTGGACTAGCATTGTCGAAAGCTATGCTAGTCCAGTAACTGTTGTCAGATGGACACAAAGCTCAAAGCTTTAACATTATTATTGCAAGTTTGTGGATAGAGACCAGTTCTATGCGTGTTATTTAACCAACAGGGGTGCTCAAAATACTCTACCATTTCACTACTTGAGTAAAAGTACAGATACTGCTGGTCAAACGTGGCATATTACTTAAGTATTCAAAGTAGGAAGCACACATTTGTACAGAAATTAACTTTTGCAAAAACATAGCTAGAGTTGCGTTTCCAGCCATGTTTGAGTCAGCAATGTCAGTAATTCACTCATATTGAACAGACTACTGTCACTGAATGACAACAAGCCTTTTATTCGCTCGTGTTGCGAGCGCTGACTATCAGGTTTGCTAATGAGATTTGCTTTAGCAACAAAAGCCATTTCTTTCTGAAGGATTTTGTTCTTCTCATACAACAGCCGTTTCCTTTCTCCTTTAATCCGTTCGCTCTGAAACAACCTCCTCCATCTAAATTTTGCACCAAACGCATCCTAACCCTCAGGCCCTCCATGTTGGTCTAATGCTGTGTTCATGTGGTCCTCTGGACAATGCTTATGAACGCCCGCTCGACTGGGGAAAACAGCTGGGAAACTCGGGTCAAATGTTTTGACCCGAGTTGTTCAGTTATCGTTTAATGTGAGCTTTTGAGTTAAAACTCTGCTACTTTCTTGAGTTTAGTGTGAACAGTCGTCCTTCAGAGTAACATATTTGTGAGAGAAATGCCCGACATCAATGCTAGCAAAAAGAAAATGTAGGTGATATTTTCGAAAAAAATGAACAAACAGAAGTTCAGCTTTTGAGATGCTAACGCCAAATTCAAATGGTTAGCTCTGTTGGCTAAGAGCTAATTAGAGATAAAAGACCATTTTTATTTGACATCAAAATCACTTTCCCACATAAAAACCACGAACACAAACCAACTAGGGGCAAAAATGTCACATCTCAAACTGAGCACCCCAGTCCACATGAACGCAGCATAACATTGCCATGACAACCGGCTCCATACTTCTGGTTTATAGACGTTACAGACAGTTTATTTAAGTGGATATAAATACACTGATAAAAAGACATTTTAAATCGATGTTGCCCTTATTTAGACTTAATTACGCAGGTTAAAACCTTTCCAAACTCCGACATGTCGATTTGCACGAGACTAGACTCACCCGTGGACCTCGGAGGTTTGCAGACTTACCTTTTAAATGAACGACATGGTGCAAATACATGAACCGACGATAACTATTGAGCCAACATGTATTGTTTATCCATCATTTACTGAACGATAAATCAGTCGATCCATCTAATGCTCCCTGATCCACTCTTTCACAATGTGAGCCTGATGATTCCTGGCATTGTCATCTTGGAATATGCCTGGAATATCTATCAGAGATCCACTGATAGAATAACCTGGTCGTTCAGGATGTCCAGCTGATCTCACTCTTTGGGCTCGAGACCTGACCAACTGCAGCAGACGCGGATCAGGAGACTTTCTTTTGGTCAGGCAGTTTACAGAACACAAAATGAAAAAACTGTTCATTTTTTTTTAACCAAACGGCCCCTTTTAAATAAGCTTTTAAGGAGTTGGGAGTTTTGTTGCAAGGAAGGTGCCTGGGTTTGAGGATGCATGCAGAGTTTTGTGTTAAAACTTGAGCTAAAATGCCATGCAAAGGAGCGGCACTCTTTCATCCGAGCAGGTTTCCACACATTTTCTGCTCCTGTATCTCCAGTGCGCTGTCTTCACCATTTACCCATTCTTCTTCTTCATAAATGGCTTTCTCTCTCCGATAAGAGCGTCATTCCCCGCACAGCAAATATATTTTCCCTCATGTGCTCCCCTATCATCGGCGAGAAAGCAAAGAGAGAATTTCCTGCTTTATTGATTTTGATAACGCGCGCTCCGCCGTCATTTTGTTCCTGTAATAACCGTTGTGCGATCCGAACGAAAGGAGAAAATAGGAACACTTATTAAAGGCTGTTGCTGACGCGCGGATGGGGGTAGTGTCGATGGAACAAAGATAGATAGATGCTTGGAAACAATGAAAGATTGGACCGATGTTTTTATCCCTCACTAGAATGTTCCAGAAAATGTTGATGGAAATGTTTGATGTGTCAGAATACCTAAATGCGTTTTTTTTCTAGTATTGCAATTACAGTTAGGTTTGTGCATATGTGCTTTTGGTAGCACCAGTGTTGACACTGATGATAGTGTTTTGAGAGGACATTGCAATAACACTGTTAAACATACGGTGGGAGGAAAAAGTATGTGAACGCTTTGGGATTTCTCACATTTCTGCTTAAATTGGTCACTAAATGTGGTCTGATCTTTATTTAAATCATAAGAATGATTAAACAGTGTCTGCTTAAACTAGTACCACCCACACATTTAAATTGTATCATAGTTTTTATTGTCCATAACTTGTAAACATTCACAATACAGCGTGGAAAAAGAAAGTGAACGCCCAGAAAACTCACTGAACTGCAGCAGTTTTGTAAAGAGGAATGGTCCAAGATTCATCCTGAGCGTTGTGAGCGTCTGATCTGCAACTACAGAAAAGCAGTTATTGCTGCAAAAGAAGAGTCATCCAGCTGTTTAATACAAGGGATTCCGCGCTGTTCTGAATGTCTCAGGTTTTTCTGCAAAATATCTTCATAAACTTGTGAATAAATTCTTCTATTGATGATAGCACGTTGTCCAGGCCCTGAGGCAACAAAACAGCCCCACACCATAATTTTCTCTGCACCATACTTCACAGTGAGGATAGTATAAAGATGGTGATGTGCTGTTTCATTTTTCCTCTACACATGACGTGTTCCTCCCCAACTATGTAACTTTGATTTGCGAAAGAGCACATGGATGCACCACAACACTACTGGAAACATATTCAGTGGACTGTTGGACCCAAAGTTGAATAGTTTGCGAGGAACACACAACGTCTCGAGCCTTCGGGCACGTGCTACAAAGTTTGTTTTGCTAACAGTGAGGTAGATTAGTGCATATACAGTGCCTTGCGAAAGTATTCGGCCCCCTTGAACTTTTCGACCTTTTGCCACATTTCAGGCATCAAACATAAAGATATAAAACTGTATTTTTTGTGAAGAATCAACAACAAGTGGGACACAATCATGAAGTGGAACGAAATTTATTGGATATTTCGAACTTTTTTAACAAATAAAAAACTGAAAAATTGGGCGTGCAAAATTATTCAGCCCTTTACTTTCAGTGCAGCAAACTCTCTCCAGAAGTTCAGTGAGGATCTCTGAATGATCCAATGTTGACCTAAATGACTAATGATGATAAATAGAATCCACCTGTGTGTAAGCAAGTCTCCGTATAAATGCACCTGCTCTGTGATAGTCTCAGAGGTCAGTTTAAAGCGTAGAGAGCATCATGAAGAACAAGGAACACACCAGGCAGGTCCGAGATACTGTTGTGGAGAAGTTTAAAGCCGGATTTGGATACAAAAAGATTTCCCAAGCTTTAAACATCCCAAAGAGCACTGTGCACGCGACAATATTGAAATGGAAGGAGTATCAGACCACTGCAAATCTACAAAGACCCGGCCGTCCCTCTAAACTTTCAGCTCATACAAGGAGAAAACTGATCAGAGATGCTGCCAAGAGGCCCATGATCACTCTGGATGAACTGCAGAAATGTACAGCTGAGGTGGGAGACTCTGTCCATAGGACAGCAATCAGTCGTATACTGCACAACTCTGGCCTTTATGGAAGAGTGGCAAGAAGAAAGCCATTTCTTAAAGATATCCATAAAAAGTGTCCTTTAAAGTTTGCCACAAGCCACCTGGGAGACACACCAAACATGTGGAAGAAGGTGCTCTGGTCAGATGAAACCAAAATCAAACTTTTTGGCAACAATGCAAAACGTTATGTTTGGCGTAAAAGCAACACAGCTCATCACCCTGAACACACCATCCCCACTGTCAAACATGGTGGTGGCAGCATCATGGTTTGGGCCTGCTTTTCTTCAGCAGGGACAGGGAAGATGGTTAAAATTGATGGGAAGATGGATGGAGCCAAATACAGGACAATTCTGGAAGAAAACCTGATGGAGTCTGCAAAAGACCTGAGACTGGGACAGAGATTTGTCTTCCAACAAGACAATGATCCAAAACATAAAGCAAAATCTACAATGGAGTGGTTCACAAATAAACATATCCAGGTGTTAGAATGGCCAAGTCAAAGTCCAGACCTGAATCCAATCGAGAATCTATGGAAAAAACTGAAAACTGCTGTTCACAAACGCTGTCCATCCAACTTCACTGAGCTCCAGCTGTTTTGCAAGGAGGAATGGGCAAATATTTCAGTCTCTCAATGTGCAAAACTGGTAGAGACATACCCCAAGCGACTTACAGCAGTAATCGCAGCAAAAGGTGGCGCTACAAAGTATTAACTTAAGGGGGCTGAATAATTTTTCACGCCCAATTTCTCAGTTTTTTATTTGTTAAAAATGTTTGAAATATCCAATAAATTTTATTCCACTTAATGATTGTGTCCCACTTGTTGTTGATTCTTCACAAAAAATTACAGTTTTATATCTTTATGTTTGAAGCCTGAAATGTGGCAAAAGGTCGAAAAGTTCAAGGGGGCCGAATACTTTCGCAAGGCACTGTAGGTGATAGTCCGAAGTCCAGCCAGCGATAAACTGCTGCCCTCAGGTGTAAGGGCATTGAAATGTAAGGTATGATCATGTAAACCTATAGAGCAGGGGTGCCCAGAATGCAGCCCAGGGGCCAAATGAGGCCCTCACAACACATTTGTCTCTCAGGCTTCTTGTTACATTGTGCTGTGAAGTAAAGCAGGATTGATCAAGCGTTGGATTGTCCACCATCTAATGAGGAACGTGAGCTGGTTGCGATACTAGATTATACTTTATAATGCAAGTTTAATAATTATACACAACTGCAACCTTAATAACTAACAATTAAGTGTGAGATAAAATCGACATTAAGGGTCCAAGCCTAAATAAAGGTGTTTGACTGCACTGACCACCGCCCCTCCATGGAGAGAGATGCAGAATTGCTCTGAGAATCTGCTCTCAGTGAAAGGGACAGTTATGGAACTCTTTGCCACCGGAGCTAAAGTCCCAAATGGACCTGAGACTTTTCTCATTAAAGCTGAAGCTTTGGCTACAGTTCAGTGCTCACAACAGTGTGAGCACAGTATGGATGAACTAAGGATGTGAAGTGGTCAGATATGTCTTCTCTTCTTTCTTTTGATTGCTGTATGGCATGATGCTTTTTGTTCTCTGTCGTTGTGCTCTTTTAAACACCTTGGAAGGCCTAACCAGGGACAGGGGGGGGCTGCAAATTAGCCTCGGGTAGATGCCTTATGCACAAAACATGGGCCCAGTCCCTACCAAATAAGAAATATGCAGCCCACAATGAACAAAATTTGGACAGCTCTCCTTTGCTCCACATGCTACGAAGGGCACCACACCAAGGCCAATGTGACTGAGAACCAATGAGAACAACGCACGTAGGAATCTCTGTGCCACGCGAGGAGACGTCACGCACCCGTTCATACAAACATAGTAAATTCGCTGCAAACTTAAGTTCAGTTCCTGACAAAACATTAGTGTCGTACTGTAGTGTTCTCTGGGTCCTGCGCTCGCAGCGGCAAAAGAGAAAGGGAAGAAGAAAAGGCGCAGAGAGAGAAGACACGTCTGAGCAGAAGTGCGCCGCAGCTGCAGGGGCGGAGCAGCATCTAAACTCAATTATTCAATAATTAATTCTACAAATATCATTGGTGTAGTTTCCAAGCTCCGGATTTACAATTCTGCTCACCATCCTGCTTCATGGCTCGGAGACTTGGCCCTTAAACCAGACTCTGGCTGCAAGAATAGATGGCTTTGATAGCAGGACTCTCAGAACCATCGAGAACATCAGATGGCCCCAGCGGGTTTCCAAAGAAGTGCTAAGAGCCCGCGCGTGCCAACCCAGAGCGTCCTGGCTGACTGTGCAACGTCGCACCCGCTGGTTCTGCCATGTCCTCCGCCTTCCTCCTGACAATCCGATGAGAGCCATTCTCCAGTTTGACCCGAGGGCGGCAGGCTGGATGACCACGAGGCAAACCCCGCACCCAATGGCTCAATGTCATTGAGGGCGACCTCCATGGAGTTGCTGTGGAGGATGCAGAGCAACTGGCACAAGACTGTCAGCACTGGAAAAAACTGGTTCATCTGGTCGGCTCAACGCACAGGAGCCCTCAGTAAGTAAAGTAGTTTCAAGATTTAGTTATATTTTATTAAACATTAAGCATTAAACATTTCTGCTTAGTGCATCAAAGTGTCTTGCATCGATCACTGTTGATGCCGTTTGTTTCCCTTTTGGACCGTCACTTGGCCTCACTACGCATTCGCAAATCAAACGATTCAAAGTTTGTTTTAATTGGCCCGAGACCCACGATTTTAGCAGAACCATTATTAGCTTCACAACACCTCAAAAAACGTATCAGACCGATGGTGAGGAGCTGAATCTGGAAGAATCCCACAGAGATGCTGTTAGGAGAACCTTCAAACTCCAGAGAAATGACAATTAACCTTTGTGGCCATGAATGCAAAACTGTTTTCCCGCCTCGACGCGCAGTGCTGAAGCTTAACAATCTATTTCCCCAATACGCCGTCATTAAGACCTCTTCAATCATGGTGTTCAGGGACTGTCCTCTCAGCAGCGCTTTTCTGAACACGCTGATCCAGGAACACCTAATGAGCCGTTGGCTGACAGTGTCTCCGATTTGCTGACGTGGAAGTAGGGGTACAATCATTTTGTTATTTCACAAACTAGACATTTTCTTTGGTGCAACACGTAACATTGTGTGACAATCATAATATTTTACATTTACTAATGTACAGTAAAGCAGCAGGTATACCCGGCTATACACTACTTTCAATGTCTAGACAGCTTCCCCTGAACTGGACTGTTTCAGCACTCAAATTGCCTCCTGTTCACCTAATTTCTTTAGTATAGTTGCTTGTAGCTTATTAACCTGCTTTTTTATCCTCCCAAATCAGGGATGAATATTGTTTTACTTGTTTCCATATACTGTAGGTTACATTAGGTGTGTGAGCAGGAAGCATGATGAGGTCATACACAGACATACAGTACAGTACTGGTGGGTCGGGACACAAAAGTGGGTCACAGGACCGTGTTCTGTGGGGCGTGAGCAATGGCCGCTCGCTGCTCTGCTTTATGAGCACAACATTGGAGGCCGCCATTGCTGTAGTACCTCTATATAGCCGCTAGTCTCACATTAGGAATCATTGCACTTTAGACACATTAAAAAGAACTTTAATGCCCGGTGCCTAATTTTTTGGAACTGTCTACAGCTAGATATTCCTCCTGTGATTACGCTGGGTTAGACACAATCAGAGGCACTGGGCTGGTTTTCGTAAGAAAAAATTTAGAAATCTTGTACTTAATGAGGGTCAGAATGTTAGCATTGGAGCTGCGCGAGCTACATGTCACGCAAGGGCCGAGTCTACAGTGAAGATCCCGCCCTTATGCCCTTATTAGGAACATGCTTCGTCAGAGCTGGGGAGGAGGAGTCTGTAAATCCGCCATGATTTCCCCCTCGAACGTGGTCATTGTGGTAAACGGAGAGGAGTGAGGAGGAGATGTCTATTCTTTTTAACGGTCTATGGGCGTGAGCCTATTCTTTCGATATTTACAGTATCTTCTGAAAAAGTATAACAACACCATCTGAGTCTGTTGAAATGACTGTTATCAGCTTGTTATCAGTAATTATCTTTATTCATTCAGGAGAAACTAGCTCCTGTGCGGGCAGAAGGGCAGTGTGGTGGTAAAGCAACAAATGAGGCCTTTTCTATGGAAACGCTCTGCCGTTTGGACTGACCTCTGAACCTCCTCCCTCTTCTAATCCGCAGCTCACGCCTCACCTAGCACAACCAATACTTTGAGTGCCGCTAATCCACCGCCTCCTACCGATGCAGTCGTAATCCAAATCCCACACAACACCACCTTTTTTTTTTTTTTTAACTCCTCTTCCATCCATTCTATCCCACCACGCGTTTCAATTTCATCGGCTGTTGGGTCAGACAGGAAGTGCTCAACAAGCCTAAACAAGCCTGTGTACTTTAGACCTAGAGTTTAGAAGATGAGAACATGTGATTGGGATGGATGCTTGGATTCTGACAGAGAGAACCAGAGAAAGTCCTGTTACAATTTATCACAAACTGTTTAGGACAGGGCTATTCAAGAACATTTGGTAATAACTGTTTCGAGGGGCATTTGCCTCAGGGCTGGTCGTTAGGTTCCAAGTCTAAATAATGATGTGGGACAGAGTTAAAACCTCTCTTACACGTAAACGCTGTTTTGACATATTTCCGCTCTGGGACCTAGTTTGGAAACTATTTGTTATTATGCTATTTTATAGACTCCCAAAACACTGGTTTTGTGTGGATGATACGCTGGATTGATAAAACAATTTGCATTTAGTCCTGAGCTTAACTTTGTGCGGGCAGGGCCTTAAATGCTTCCAGTTGAATGTTTCACTGCTTTGACCACTGGTTTGTAGCCCTCAACTGGGGCCCTTGATAAAAAAAAAAGTTTGGACACCCCTGGTTTAAGCCCTGGACTCTGTGGAGGTTTCTGAAACAATGGAGAATCACTGCATTAACCCATATGTTCCATTACAACTTCGCATCTGTGCACTGTTATGATCATCGCCGTTAGCAAATTACCATCTCCCTCTCCTTAACCACACTGGAACACGCTGATGCCTTCATCTCCACTGCATCCTCCTACCACACCACTCCCCCAATCCATTAGGCTCCATTATAAACAATGCCATTTCCCACATTTATCCATTCCCAATCAATATGCAAATGTCGATGTGGTAGTAAACTGCTGCCAAAAGCACAACACGCTCGTCTAAGCGTAGCTTCATTTTGGATCGCTCCCATGTTTCCAGTCGAGCTGGTGCCAGGCAGGCTTTTAATGTACCTCATCTCACATATCTGTGCAAAGACACGCTCGCAACGGGGAGAAACAACATCGCGCACAATATGCTCCAGAGCCCCACGCCCCCTGTCCAAATGCCAAGCGCCTGCCTGGTAAAGCGGGCATAAAGCGGTTAGCATATGAAGCGTGCAACCGCAGTGTTGCAGCAGTCCCCGTCTCTGACATCCTTTAGTCAGGACTCAATAAAAACATACATGTTGGCTTTCTTCTTCTTCTTCTTCTTCTTCTTCTTCTTCTTCTTCTTCTTCTTCTTCTTACAAAGACATGTATCTGGGATCAGTGGGGGTTTCTTTGAATTCCTAATAGGCATGATAGACAAGCGCATAAACCAATCAGAAAAGCCAGATATGACGCAAACAGCATGCAGCGTATGTTGTCAACAGTTTTGCCACAAAAACTTGAAAAAGCAGCTTGGGGAAAGAAACTGTTAAAATGGCGAACAGTAGAACATTTGACAGAGCGATCCCTTTTCCCGGAGGGATGCATCTCAATAAAGGCTCTTGCAGGGTGGCCTGAGGCATGGTCCTGCTGGCTGAGAGAACCACTTTGTTCAAAGCCTTCTTGTCTTTCAGAGTGAGATTACCAAACCACACTGTAAAACAACTGATTAGGACACTCAGTAAAAGTTCAAGAAAAGAAGAGGCGCTGTCTCGCTTTCTTAGCAATGTTAGAGCTCCAATTCAAGTCATGAGAAAGAGTCACGCCCAAGAATGTACATTTCTCAACAATCTGCACCTCAGAATCATGGATAGTAATAAGTGTTCAAAAGCAAGTTGTTTTCTTTACTCCATTGAACAACATTCTCCACCTTCTCACGATAATAGGATTCGCCTTTTGAACTGATCAGCCCAGTGATGGTTGTATCATCGGCATATTTGATTATTGCATTATTATCATGATACTACAAGGTCAGGATACAATGTTAAAGAGGGGGTATTATGTAAAATCGACTTTTTCAAGCTTTATATCATGTTATTATGTCATTCCCTCATTAAACACATGCCTGGAGTGTTGCCTTGGCTCATTCACATATTTTTGAGTAATCAGTAAAAACTTAGACGGCAGCCATTTTAGGTGTAGCTATGCCTCAGTCCTCCTAGGAACGCCCCCACCTCCTGGAGACGCCTCTGGACCTTTTGTCACCAGCCGAGTTACCAACCACTGCTCCTCAGCTCAGCAGAGCCCCCTCCCCGCACAGTGTTGTTGTTTAAATTCCACAGCAGTGTGCTGAAGGGGGCGTGTCGGAAAGCTTCTTAAAGAGACAGAGGCCTATTTCAAGACGTTCAGTACAGCCATTTTGAGAGAGCAATTTTATTCAAGGCAGTTATTTTAATTTACTGCATATACAGACCAACAGAAGGTTACGTCTTCATTGTATGCTATAGACTGGTGCTATGTGATTGAAAAAAGCATAATACCCCCCTTTAACAGCAGGGGGCTCAAAATACACCCCTGTGGGGAACCAGTGCTAACATTTAGCTCATCAGAAATGCAACCATTGATTTTGATCCTGTGTAGTCGACAAGTCAGATAATTAAAATCCATTTACAAATGGCATCATCAAGTCCAAGACATTTGAGTTTGTGAATGAGCTTTGTTGGGACCATTGGGATCATTGACCAGTCTACGCAGGTATACTATACCTCAACAAGAATATTATTCTAGTTGAGTACATTTAAGAAAATTTTCACCAGTGGTTAATTCCGTCTTCCTGTCGTGACAACGCGCTCTGTGATTTCAGACGGTCCTGTTTTTGAACAGATACAAAAAGCAGGAGTTGACGGCTGGTCAGGCAACCTCCCGCTGAATTCTGGTTCAGTCCTGCAGACCTGCTCACTGCTCGCTCCAACGGTCACAAAAGTTCTAGTGAGTAAAAATATCCTTCCTCTGCTTTAAATGTCTTGAAAGACAGAGCATTATGCTTTTTACCCGTAACGCAAACACTAAATACAACATCAAAAATGGCTTGCTAAAAAATCCCATAGCCTTACTTATTTTGTTCACCAAGAGCTCTGTCTCTGAGAACCTTCTCTAACTCCTCTTCTGTATTCCTCCTGATCTTTGCAAGAGAACTTAAGGTAAAGAAAGCATTTCCTGCTTCTGATGAGGGACCATTATTTATTTTATTTCACCTTTACAGTGTGGAGTAATTGAAAAGACTGAGCATCTGGAAAGGCACTATATTAGACCATTGTATTGTGTCTGTTTAGAGTACCTGGAGGAAACCTACACAGACACAGGGAAACCATGTAAACTCTATAAAGGCCCTGCCCGAGCAAACTAAAAACTAAAAAGTGTCGAGGAGGTTCAGGTGAGCCGGAGTCTCGTTCATAACGTCTACTCTATTCACTTTTGTTGTTAAAGCATTTCCTGTTTGTGTTAGCACTTCCTGTTGTCACGAAGAAACTGGAATAAATAGAAAACTCACAAAAAAGCGCAGATGAAATACGTTTGCCTCAGCTTTAGTGACATTATGGGATGAAAAAGTGACCTTAGCGCATTTTGACTTCTTTTTTTTCCACTCTGCGCCAATGGTTTAACTGTGAGGAACTGGAAAAACTAAAGCAGAGCAAAACATTTACCCAGGGGTACGTCTGAAATGTTCAATGTTAGACCTGCAGTTTGGCCATGAACACGACAAGCTATAAGAGACTATAAGCCAAAGAACACCCACCACACTCTCTCAACATGCGAGGAATACACACGTTACCCCGAGCACACAACAGGCCATGTAATCCCCACGACATCTGACACGGATCAGGGAGAAATCTCTTTTGCTTTCTCTGCCCGGCGTAGAACATAAGACGGCCCGAAATGACACAAAATCACGCACAATTGTAAACGCTCCTCGTCACCGCCGACCGTGGAACGCACTTTGGCACGCGTTCAAAGCGTCTGAAAATAAGGAGTGAAGCGATTATGATGGCAGGCAATCCCCGCGGCCCACCCACTCTCTCTTCCCTATGTACAGCCAGGCGGAGGCGGCAGAGCGAGGCTTATGCCGCTGCTTTTGTATGTCACAACGCGTCAAAACGTAAACGTCCAAATCAGAAGACGCGCAAAGCGTGATGCGGGAAAAATGTGTCTCTGTAAAATGGAGTGGGTTTTTAAGCAAGATTGTCATTGGCGTCCATTACTGATAAATATGAGAAAAAATTTATATTGCAAGATTTCTGTCATCTTATCTGGGAAAGACTTGCAGTTAAGCAACACAAGCATGGTGGTTGTAAAGGACCCTAGTCTTATAAGCTGGTAGCTTCATCGGGAGTCCATATTTTTGAACATCATGAAGGATGTCAAACTGTGAGACCTGATTGTCTGGAGCTTGGAGTTTCCATGTTCTCCTTGTGTCTGCGTAGGTTTCAACAGCGGCGGCACACAAAGTCGCAGAGGCTCAGGATTAACCCAACACGTGATCTAGGCAATTTTGTTGTACAATTGTACATATAGTGATAGTAAAGTTCTTCATTCATTCATTCATTCATAAAAATTGCCAAAAATGCCATATTTTCAACGACAAAATCTAAATAATGGATAAAGCCAGGTTTGAATTTATGGTTGTTGATAAATTAGTTTCAAAAGATTATTTGGGGTTTTGGATCTTTTTTAGTTTTAAGTAATTATTTACAGTATAAATCATTTTATACTTTATTGTCCCCGTAGGGAAAATTGTCCTCTGCATTTAACCCATCCTTCGATGCCGCTGAGGCAACCCATAAGGAGCATGGTCGACAGCAGTGCCGCACCCAGGGACCCATCTCCATGATGTGGAGCCAGGTTGATGGTCAGAATCACCTGGCTGGAGGATTCACCTATTGCACATGTTTTTAGTGGTAGGGGAAACCGGAGTGCCCGGAGGAAACCTACACAGACACGGGGAGAACATGCAAACTCCACACAGAAAGGCCCCGTCCAGGTGGGAATCGAACCTGGGACCTTCTAGCTGTGAAGCGGAGGTGCCAACCGCTGTGCTACCGTGCCGCCCATGCAGGAATTAGATATTTCAAACATCTCTGAAGAAGAAAAACAAACTTCAAAATATTGTTGAATCCAAGACTGGAGAGTTTGGAGTTTGTAGGAGCTACTGAAGTGGAGATGTTTATTAAGAGTGAAACGAAAACATCATTTTGAGAAAACAGGCCCGAATGTTTATTAAGGACTGCACAGCAAGAAGGTCCCGGGTTCGATTCCCACCTGGACGGGGCCTTTCTGTGTGGAGTTTGCATGTTCTCCCCGTGTCTGCGTAGGTTTCCTCCGGGTACTCCGGTTTCCCCTACCACTAAAAACATGGTCAGGTGGGCCATTGAAGATGAGTTTTATTGAAGATCTTTGGTAAAATATCAATGTTCAGGTAACCAAAAGGATGTTTTTAAGCCTCATACCGTAAATTCTCGACAAAATCACTTCCCAAGTAAGATAGGGCAGCAGTGCAAAAACGGAACTTATAAAAGACACGTATCTCCAATGTCAAAAATGGCCTGCTCGGAGCGCTTCTGCAATCTTCTTTTACTTTTTTTTATCTTTTTTTTTTAAACTGCCCCATATCCTGCCAGTATTTCCTCTTTGCCCCCGTTTTCGGGACATCCACTCCTTGTCGTCACGCGTTACCGTTGAGCAGCTGCTTTCCGAACCGTTTGGCCTCCCATCTGCAAACTCGAGCCAAGAGAGAGAGAGAGAGAGAGAGAGAGAGAGAGAGTGGACATAACCAGCAGTGAGCTTTTGAAATGGTAAGAAGACCTACTTTTGAAGCAAAGACAAGATTCCAGGACTGAGTGGGCCGAGAACAGTAACAATAAATGTATCGAACAGGTGTGGGATGTGATGAGAGCCGGCCGTCTCTCATCACATCATTACCGCATTGCTATGCTTTTTTCTTATTTTATTTCCTCCTTTGATGAAAATACAGTTCATGCGGAGTTGAGATGGGGGAGAGATGCCGAGTGGAGGATAATTCCGCTCAAATCTATAGCAACCTAGTAGCTGCCATATTATTACTGCGGTGTGTGCTGTTATATTGTCCTCTAGACCAGTGGATCGTGAATGCTGTAAGTAAGTTTGTAAACTTTGTTAGTGAATAGGGTGACCAGAGAGTAACCAGGAAATTGTGGGACATGAAGCATTTTCAAGGCGAGACACTACAGGTGAATTGGAAAACTTGGTAACACTTTATATTAAAGGGACTATACATAAGTTTAACCACAAATAAATGTATACAAATTTAAAATGTCTTCCTCATACATGCTCCAGCAATGCCCTGGTGAGTAGAATGAGCCCTGGCCTTTTCACCGCGATTGCCTCTACATGCCTGTAAAGTCACTTGAATAGTCTATGTTCGGGTCGAACAAGCAAACAGCGTAATGCGTAACGTCATGCGCGTTCACGCTCAGCTGTAGCGTTAGCTGTATCTCCTTTACACTGACGCTGCAGCGCGAGTGGTAACTTCAGAAGGATGGATTTAGCGGAGAATAAGAGGAGACCGGCTTTAAGCACCATCGAAACTCCAGCCCAGACCCCAAATAACAAAAAGAAACGAAGAGTTTATTCGAGTGTGACAAAAAGGCGAAAGTCGAGTCTGATCGGCGTAGGCAAAGAACCAGAGTAAACATCGGAAAATGTTGAGAGAATCTCTCAAAAGACCCGCAGCTTATTTTTGCTTGAAAGGTAAGAAATTATTACTAAATACGTAATAATGATGCTTTCAAAACAACGGTGTCCGACTGTCCGTGCATTTTGTACAAACTTCACTGAAACAAGCCATAAAATAATCATATTTGGAAGTTACCAAAATGGTTGATCTAATAGTTTTATACCTACAGAGAAGTTGTGTAGTATTAGTAGCAGACAGTAGTGTCATTAATAACAGTAATTGTGCTGTACCTACAAAACATTTGAGTAGTAACAGTGGTAATGGTGCTGTATTTACAATGGCAAAAATAATGTTGCTAATGTTAGCTTTTCTTGGCCGCAAAATAAGCCTGACTGTTCACGGATTTATAAGTAGTGAAACGACTACAAAAAGTGGACATGTGCCGTTTACAATATAGTTTACGAGTTAGCTACGCTAACTTTGGGCCCAGGGAATGAAAGAGACGATTTTGGCTTTTCCTAGTAGCATTTCTACCAGTGGAAATATTTTATTATTTCACTTAGGCCTACGTTTATGCATACAAAGTATACAAGGTTTTTTTTTCTCCTTCAAACGTCATTCATTCGTTTATCTGTATTATTTGGCTTCTTCCCTCGATTAACTTTGCTGCATTTGCTCAAGTATCGCATCTTGGAAAATATTCACTCAAATTGATTTGGTCTAAATATCTTACAAAACAGTAACGTTTCTTACCTCAGTTAAAGTCACGCCTGCAGATCTGTAAATTGACCAGGACGGGACTGTTATTTCTGGTGCTCGTAAAGCCTGAGCGCCTCATGCACGAGCTTATCATCGAGGCTGCAGTTACGCGTTTGGCCTGAGGGGCAATTGCGAGTACAAAACTGCCAAACTCCACAGAGCCCCTTTAAGGTATGCCCATTAAGTATTAATAAGGTATTAATAAGCATTAATAATATGCTTGTAAAGTATTAACACACCGCTTATTACACTCTGTTCTGTTAACATACTAATAGGCCATTAATAATACGCTTATTCATAGCCAACCCTTAACCTAACCCTAACCTTAACCCTTACCCTTAGAGCATATTGTTAATATGTGAAACAAGTAATATGTGAAACAGTGAGACATGACTTTGCTTCTTTGGTCCTAATTAACCTGTGCCTGCTCTGCTACTGTGTTTAGGAGGAACTACATGTTGTGACTTTTTGTCTATAAACGGAGAGAAAACTCCTCAATAAAACTGTAGTTTGTAGTGCATATGTGAATCCTGCAGGCTTACTAGTGGTTATACAGTATGGCATACGCGTGGGTATCACGTATAGTAGACTACACCACTGCTGTTGAGAAAAGTAATTTATGAGCAGATGCCTTTAGCTTTTATTCTAGCACATTCGCTGTGGCATTGTCATATTGTCATATCTGTTCTTTTGCTTTATCATCTGCTGAATATTGTGGAACTCAACTGCTCAAATAAAAAAGATGAATTAATGCATTATTTCAATAAGCTTCTGCAATCCAGGGTTGCAATAATTTTTTTTTTACCAATGAATCCTGGCGTCATCTTTGAATATATGGCCCTGCCATCAATATGCCTGTGCCATCACCAATTTTGAATTGATGTAGTTTAAAATAGCCGCATTAGTTGCCTTGTGTACAAAATGTGCGGTATAAATAAAGTTGCCTTGCCTTGCCTATAAATCTAATTCAACTGTCTGTGAGGTAAGGCTTTTCATAGAAATAGCTTCACACAGGCAAACAGACAAGGACATTAACCGAACAAGATGAGAAAATGCATATAAATAGTGTGGGGAAACAAATAATTTATGGCAAACCTAAGAGTATGCTAATTATTTTATTTGATAATAAGATTTTAGAGATGGACACAAAGTAAATGCTCACATTCCTATTGTGCTTTGGGATTGACAGGAAATGGCAGTGTGCCTTCATGGGAGCAGGTGAACGCTCACCACAAGAGCTTCTTGCCAGCTTCATAGTTTTTGTTCCTTCTCATCGTCCTGCCAGTGGCCCGATAGTCGCTGAAATGATCGTCCTCTGAATCATAATCATCCTGTCTCCATTTCCTTTCAGCTTTGGGATTCTGTGCTGGTTTATTCTTTTGTTTTTCAGCTGTAGTATTTGTCTTTTTTGCCACATTCTCCTTTGACTTTGCAGAAGTTTCCTGACTGTGTGTGATCACCTCCTCTATTGGGCTGTTGTCTTCCGGATGTCCCAGGTTCTTGGACCTTGGACCTATGGGCAGTTCAATTTGAGACTCAACGTTGAGCGCTTGAGCGTCTCTCTGCTTATTTCGTCCCTTCTTATTCTTTTTCCCATTCACTTTTGTGCTTTTGGAGGGTAGCTGACCGGTTCTCCTCTCCTTAAGGTATGGTACCACATCACCTAGAGCAGTTTCTCGTGGACTTGTATCATTCACAGTATGTTCAGTCTTCTGTGGAACAACGGGGACATCGATGGGTTCGCTTTCAGGACCTACATCTACTTCTTTTGAAGGTTTAGGATTGGTGGAGTTGTTTGCTGCACGTAATTCAATGTCAGCCTCTATGGGCTTTTCTTTGAGCTCTGTTGGACAAAGGTTAGGTTTCTGGATCTCATTCACTGACGGTTTGTCTTTTATAACATCTTTCTGGTTTCTTTGGACTTCTTCAGTTCTGGTCTTTGTATTGTCACCATAGTGTGCTGAAAGTTCTGACCTTTTATTTCCTTTCGTCTTCTCCTTAGTCTTGCAGTAGTCAGTGGTATCTGAAGACTGGAGTTTAGGAAAAGCTGACTGGGATTGCTTGACTGTATTGTTTAGGGGAGCCTCAGTTTCCTGCTCAGCTTCTGTTTCTTTGATAACTAATGATCTGGCTTCTGCTGCCTTCCCTGAAGACGCCTCCTTTGAGTCCTGAACCTCAGTCACTGCCTCGGCTGGTGTCCCTGGAGGAATCTGTGTGGCCAGGTCCTCCATGTTTAACACACTGTGGTTCTTTGTGACAGTTTCCTGTTCATGAGTAGCTTTTTTCTGGGATTCTGAAGCATTTTCTGCAGATGTGGGACTGGAGTCTCCACTGGGGTCCATCTTTGCCACATTGGCATCTGAAATGGTGTAGTGGAGTTCTGCTGGAGGTTTGACACTGGGCAATGGTCTGCTATGTTCATAATGTGATTCCTGAGGTTTTTCCTCCCCTGATAGGATTATTTTCTCAATTTCAATGACGAGGTGTTGTTTTTCCTCTTTCAACAGCTTCAAGAGAAGCTTTTCCCGCTCTTCTGACTCTTTAGCAGCATTTTCCAACTCTTGTATCTGCTGGTCATTCACTGCCTTCCACTCAACCCAGCGTCTCTGGTTGTCAAACAGGGCTTGAGACCATTGCTGTACGCTGGTGTGGAAAACACTTTGCCAAAACTGCTCTTTCTCTTGAACTTGCCGAGTCCTCTCCTCTCCTGATGGTTGTGTCTTTTCAGCCTCAGGGATTAAAGTATTTGAGTTTTTCTCAATTTCAATGACGAGGTGATGTTTTTCCTCTTTTAATAGCTTCAAGAGAAGCTTTTCCCGCTCTTCTGACTCTTTAGCAGCATTTTCCAACTCTTGTATCTTCTGGTAATACAAGGATTTCCACTCATCCCAGCGTCTCTGTGTTTCCAGCTGGCTTTGTAACCATTGTTGTTCTTTGGTGTGGAAAGCCCTTTGCCAAAACTGATCTGTGACCTGAGATTGGTGAATCCTCTCCTCTCCTGATGCATGTGTTTGTTTTGCCTCAGGAATTATTTTCTCGATTTCAATGACAAGGTGCATTTTTTCCTCTTTTAACAGCTTCAAGAGAAGCTTTTCCCGCTCCTCTGACTCTTTAGCAGCATTTTCCAACTCTTGTATCTTCTGGTCATTGAGGGCCTTCCACTCAACCCAGCGTCTCTGGTTGTCAAACAGGGCTTGAGACCATTGCTGTACGCTGGTGTGGAAAACCCATTGCCAAAACTGCGCTGTCTCCTGTACTAGCCGAGTTCTGTCCTCTCCTGATGGCTGTGGGCTTTCAACCTCACGGTTTTTCTCAATTTCAATGACGAGGTGCTGTTTTTCCTCTTTTAACAGCTTCAAGAGAAGCTGCTCCCGCTCTTCTGACTCTTTAACAGAGGTTTCAAACTCTTTTTGTCGCTGGTCGTGTAGGGACTTCCACTCGTCCCAGCGCCTGAAATTCTCGATCTGGGCTTGAGCCCATTGCTGGTCTCTGGCGTGGTAGGCCTCCTGCCAGAGCCCCTCACGCTCCTGCCACTGTTTAGCAAAGAGTCTTTCTCTCTGAAGGAGGACTTTTCTCTCGTCCATCCACTGACTTTCCCTCTCACGGAGCATTTGAATCTCATCGTTCAAACAACTCACTTTCTCCTGAAGGTCTACAAAACCCTCAGGGAACATGTCTGGGACGTTTTCCATGTTTTTACCGTCACAGAAGTTTAAACAAACTAAACGCAACAGTTTCCAAACTGTCAAATCGGTCTCGTCTACTGTGAACCTTAGGGAAGTTCTCTGTGACTGATCGCGACAAAGTCTAAGTGTGTTATGATGACATGATCTCACTTTCACTTACCAAGCAGAATTAAAAAAACGACTGGAATGTTATGATGTCATTCTAAAACATGTTCCAAATATGGACACAACATGGAATTCTTGTCAAGCTATATTACAAGGTACATTCCAATTACATCATAGGCCTCACAGAAACGGCGTTAGCCATAGATACAGACAGCATTTCTGGAATCGCCCATATATGGTCATGTTTGAAACAGTTAAGAAGGAAACAAAGAGGATAAAAATCTTAACTTTCTCCAATTATTCAAAAAGTACTTAACAAATGCAGAATTACTGATATAATTTTCTACCCAATAAAGATAAAAGACATAGAGAGGAGCAAAGTGGTTCAACAGCCCATAATTAGGCCTACATAAATAACGTAGAATGCTAACATGATGCTTCATGTTTAAAGCATTTAAACTTGACTCTATTTATGTGCAATAAATATGTTCATATTCCACCAGAAAATGGCTAAAAAGAGTTTAATTGATTGGTTTATTTGGTCGGGACAGTGCATGTTAATGAACATACATGGGTTTAGTCTAGTAACCCTAAAATGATTATCAATGCTTATTAATACTTAATGAGCACACCTTAATCTAAAGCGATACCGAAAACCTTTTTAATGTAGTGATCAATTTGAAACTTTTGGGATAAATATGAAAATAAAACTGTACTGCTAGTTTTTGGCATTTTATGTTTTTATATGAAAATAAGGCGCTTTATGACTAAAAATGCCCAAAATGTCCTATATTTTCGACGCCGAAATCTGAATCCAGGTTTAATAGGTTTAGGTTTGATGGTTTTATTTAGTTGACAAATTAATTACAAAGACTTTTGCAGAGGGGATTTTGGATATCTTGTTTACTTTGTTTTTGGAAATTCAAGACTCAATAAATCAGGTAAGGGATTAGAATTAGATTAGAATCAAACTGTATTTAAGTTTCATTTTTATTTTTTTTAATATTAGGCCTATGTTAATTATAATGAATTGCTTTTAACATTATTTAACATTAACTCTTGGGAGTATGGCCGTGTTTAGAGCTGCCCTCCTCGGCCTGTCTGCGCACAAAGTCCCGGGAGTTTCCTGATGTCCCAAGCTGCTCTGAGTGTGGCAGAGCTGGGTCCGTGGTGAGTCCTTTCAGCAGTGAGAGAATTAAACACATTTATTTTGCACCCAAAGCCACTATATAATGCGGGACGGCATCCTCCAGCTCCCACCGCCGTGTGCAGACAGCAAACATCACGGGCAGAGCTGGAGGAAGACAGCGATAGGGTGTGCCACCTGTTATTGTGTTATTGAGTTATTGTGCAGATGAGTGGGGCACGTCCATAAGAAACCGCGTGAGCTCTCCATCGTGTCCACGCCACAACTATATGTTTGGATTTGGAGCTCTCTTATTGCGGCTTTCTCATGTCGGAGTTGTTTCATCAGAAATAACCGACCGTAAAAATCTATAAATAATCTGCAACTTTGTAGAAATCGCAAAGTTCAAAGCATGTGGAGAAAAAAGTAGCGGCTTATAATCCGGAAATGATGGGATATGCCTGTCTGCACAAGAGCGCCAGCGAGTTATAGATGGACATTATAGAGAGTGACCCAGCACGTCCAGAATGGGGAGCCGTTGGCCGTCACAATCAGCTGCGGAGGTGAGAGTGAGACAAAAATTCTAGCACAGACAGAGACTGCTGCCGAGCGCTCTCTCGATCTTCTGAAGAATAAAATAAAGTTTGTGCAGCAGAGAGAAAAATACCATTTACTCGTTTGCTTGATTTCATCAGAAAATGTTTTCCAGTTTGACCTACTGTATATAACATGAAAAAAATAAATCAAAAAGCAGATTTCCTCAGAGTTCTGTAGAGCCAAGCATAGATCAATCGGCTCTCTAGACTTAATGAAGATTTGGCCAACATAACTTGGCACATATGAATTTCCTCTTGATGCGACTTGTTTTTCCCCTCATAATCCCGTCGTACCTGGCCAGACAGCTGGGCCGGCGCCGGCGTTGAGACTTCAAAGCAGCGCTCGGAGCAAACGGCGGTGAGACGTTTCAGGGGTGGAAAAGAAAAGTTACTTAACAGGAGCGAGGGGGGCTGAGAGCGAGAAAACGGCAGTTGTGTGGAAAGCTGATGAATAATGCATAGGCAGCAGAAGTCACGCCGATGAGAAGCAAACAGCAGACACTATGACACACATTACTGCACACGCTGCTTATGTTCGGCAGTGGAATTCGTCTCTGCAGTCTGTAGACTTTCATTGTGTCCGCAGGGAAATTTGTCGTCTACATTCAATCCAAGATTCGGTAGAAGTCACAGACATAAGACACTGTAGAGTTCGGCACCAGACACTGTTCAATCAAAGTGTTTTCATGTGAAATGGCACAGTGTGTAAAGATGTGTTGACTTTTTGTATCATGTGTCATGTGTTAAAGACTACATGTGTTCAAATATTGTGCCCAACATTTAAAGGTGTATTATATATTACATATTATACAAAATAGACTTTTGTAAGCTTGTAAGCCGGTTATGGTGGTTTCAGGAACCTGTGTTTGGGAAATTTCAGTTTGCACCTAACTAATGTCCATGTCCCCAGCTCTGTGCACCCAGGAAGAGCACAGGCCTGCTCTCATGCTGGTCACGCAAGAAAACAAACACACTCTGAGCTGCTGGAAAACACATCGCTAATTTTGTTTGCTGCAGTTGTGCAAACTCATTTTCATTTCGGGATTATTCAAAAGTCTCCACGAGGAAAATGATTCATTGGATGTCAAAGAGAAGCACCATTTTCAAGGTTTCAGGCGTCAGCACAAGGCGAGATCAGTCAGAGTTTGTCTAACTCATTGAACAGTTTGTGTCAAACCCGATGCAGTCCAAAGGTATCAGACGCTGCTGCTCCTCCACAGCCTACAACGGTGAGTAAAACTGCGGCAAGGTTCCATTTTGGTAATGTAATATGCATAGAGCATTTAGAGGCTCCATTAAAGGGACTATACAGAGTTTAAAAATGTTAAAATTATGTATTGTCCTCCCCCTACATGTTCCAGCCATGTCCTAATGTGTAGAATGAGGTCAGACCTGTTCACCACAACTGCCTCTAAAATCCTGCACTGTCACTCAAAACGTTGTTACTTCGGGTCCGAAGTACCGTCATGCATGAGTTTTATATCGAAGCTGCCGTTACACGTTAGACCTGAGGTGGCAGTAGTGAGCATAAAATGACCAACTTGCATCTAGTCCCTTTAACTACTCCTCATAATATAAAATATGCTAAGCCTGACTGTGACACTAATGTTACATGTCTCAGAAACCACACCATGGCTACTAAACTCTCCTCATGAAACAGGGCAGTGCTTTATTCACCATCATATGTTTCTAAATGTTTTACGTTGTCCCATAGTTTGTTGTTGGTTAGGTTTGGTCTGGGAGAGACGTTTTCGCCTTTACGCTGTTACTTTAGTGACGTTTGCTTAATGGGAGGTCTGGCTTTAGACCGGAAATGCATGACTCGTTTCAAATTTCAAGTTGTGTTAATTGCCTCTTGCAATGTTTAAAGTGTTGAATAATGTTGTATGTGTGTCATAGAATGCCAGAAAAAAACATAATATATCTCCTTTAAGAATAGTGGGTAAACCATCAATTGTGTTCACGGTTTGGACACACAATGCTGATTAATAACTATTTCAGCATTAGTTCAGATCATTTTGAATCAGATTTCACAGTCCTGTGTGTCATTAGACTCTATAAGGAAAGTGTGTCCCAAAAGAAAAGAGTTTTGGGACCAAACAGGGGTCAAGAACAAACGAATGATGATCTTTTATCGCGTTACTTTTAAAACTAGTTAAAGCTGTACTAGAGATTTTTAATAATGAACAAACAAACAAGTGCCTCGCCTCTCCCCAGGCCTGACTGTAACTTTACTGGGAGTGGAACTCCAGCTCGTCTCCATGGAGATGTTGACTAAAAGGCAATCAAATAGATCAGGTTCTAAACCAAACCCATTCTTTGATTATACCCGCTGCAAAAACTAGCATTTTCTGTGTCTAGCTGATCATTAGGAGCATTTCTGTATTGGCAACATTTCTGTTTGGTGGCGTGCCTCATGATTTTTCTAATGTAAAATATGCACTGTGACTCAAAAACACTGCTCTAATGTGCTACTAGCTAATGCGCATCACCAACACTGCGCGTAATAGGCTGAAAATAGTGAAAAAGAAAACAAACATATTATAATGAGAGGTCTGATACACATGGTTCTAGGCCACTTTGTGCTAAATCTGTTTGACCATAGCACCATGAAGCTGAGCCATAGCACACAGTCTGTTACTCTAAGCACTGAGCCTCACAGCGCTGCAGATTCCATACATGTTCTCATGTCCATTAGCCTCAGTTCTACAGCCACTGCAAATATAGCCGTGTTAGAAACGGCAGCTGGGGAGTCAACCCAGCAGACCATGTCAAATGAAGCTTATGTCACCGCTTCACCCCGGCCGCGCTCGCGACGCCAAGAGGTCTGTGGGCCAAGCCAGGGCCGGGCAGACGTGAGACATGATGGAACACCGTGGTAGTAGACGAGTGACGGGATTCACGGTTTGTTAAATGTGTGGTCTCTCATCGTGTCTCGCACTTGTCAGGATCGTTTAGTCGTTTTGTTGTGCGGCTTTATACAAGTGTGTGATTATTAACTGTGGGGAGATGTTCTCATGTCTGTGGACTTGGTGCTACGTTTGAAAATCTCTGAAGATTTGGAAAATCCTGTGTTCCAGGCTTTATTTGACAAAATGTTTCTCTCCCCTCAATGACTCAGATTTAAAAAGGTCCTTTTGGTTCTGCTGGTTTTGATTGTTGCATCACGTCTCGACTGAAACATAATTTAGGCTTTAACACTAAAACAGTTTTCGGGGGATTATCCTCCTCTCAAGAGAGTCTTAAAGGAACGGGCCAGTGTTTTTCCATACTGAGATATGTTCTTACCTGAGGTTAGACAACTTGATACGTACCTGTCTGTCTGTACTATCAAGCCACAAAAACGTTATGAATACACAACCAAAATAGAGAAAAACGTCACAACGAGGAAGAAGCTTAGATGAGTTTAGTAGGTCTTAGCTTTCAAATGAGGTGTTACACTGACCTATAGGCTACAGCCTTTTCGATTTGGGTAAAGCTGAAGTGGAGAAAATGCGCTCGGTTAAGGCGGGGGTTAAGAAGTTAATAAATGATGAATTAACACTTAAATCTTCTTAATTTTTAGGATTTAGATGACATTTCCTGCATTTAAATGATGAAAATATATTTTCAGCTGGTCCTTTTGCTTTTGGCTAATATCGGTACTTTGCTCGAATTAAGAATTGTATGTAATATTTTAAATAGGAGGGGTTTTCTCTGGGTGCATTTTTAAAGCTCGCAATGGTCTGAGTAACATTACAAACACTATGGGTTCAGGAAGTATACCATCAATTCATTCTAATGTTTAAATCTGCTGATTTTTAATCTTTAATAATCTACACTTAGGCTTATTTACTGTAAACACTGTAATGCTCTGTTTCATGGGTGTTCACATTTCCAGGTTTGTAATTGAAGGGCAGTGACTGTAGTTTGTACCAACAGAAAATAAATGTGTATTCGTTTAGTATCAGGCTGCTGTATTAAAACAGAAATTATCAAGAGATTTCCAAACTTTCAGAAGCTGCAGTATCACAGTACTTTAGGTGGGCTGAACCTCAGGAGACAGTTACATGGACAGGTCTGTCACGTGAAACAACCCCACACACGCCTAAGGAGACATACTGCTCCCTCACTGCTTATGTTAAGATGAGTCTTACTGTAGGACGTCTCGTTAGTTTTTTGCTTAGTGAGGTGTCTGTTCTGTAGCCACACTTTAATGCTCAATAATAAACGAATAACATTAGCGCTCAATGACGCTTTAGAGGCGATTTAGCACATTTGAACCTGTAACCAGATTGTTGTAACAGGCAATAAGTTGGGAGAAGGATTTGTGCGTGTCACCTGAATCGCTGCCCTGACCACGGACGCATGTGCTGCATCCGAAACCATCAAATTGTAGCCTCTAAGTACTAACACTAGCAACTAATCCTTAACCTTTCATGGGGTCAACTGTTAGATCTCTATGCAGTTAGTGAACTAGAGCTTCAGCAGCATTTGCCCAATTCCACCGTCCTTACCCAGGGGAAGGGGAAGTGACATCACCAATAGCTGATTTTCTTCTTCTTTAAAGTTCAGTGCAGGCCAAACAAAAGCGCATACCGCCACCTACTGTATATTGTCCAACAACAACATAGTGTCCAAATAAAGACATTTAAGGCGGAAAAAAGAAACATCCAAATGACCCTTTACATTTCCCTTTATTTTATCTCAACAGCTGTTTCATAAAGCTACAGTATGCAAATTAACCATGTGGCTTAAGTTTCTACTAAATGAAGCAAAAGCACAAACTGCTTCATTTAGGCCATTTACTGAGGAGGCTCTTTAAAACCATGTGACTGAGCTGTGGTGACGACAACATGTATTTTGTCACTTTTATAAAGTTTGGCTTGTGCAGAATCTTTTTTTTAATTTGTTTTATTATTATTAAATGCGCCTGTCAATCAACAGTGGTTGCGCATGAATCACTCGAGGGTGGGGGCGAGGGGGGTGGGGAGATTGGCGCAGTGGCTTATGGGATGGCACATAGCTCCTAATCGCCAGTAAGTTAGCATCAGAGGTCCCTATGCTAAAGTAGCTATGATAGTTAGCATACAGGCCACTTTCCCTAACTCCTTCCTAACCGAAAGCCCAATTCGGGCGCTTCTTATCATGGCGGACGCTGACGCACATCCGGTTTGGCGCAAGACCTCTTACCAATTTACTTGTTTCGGATGGAGCAATGGTCTCCTCCTCTTGCTGCATCATCGCTGTCCCTGAGCGGGAGGCGACTCACGCGAACACCTCTTCAAAAGTTACTAAAGGAGCGCAGTTTGTGCTCACTGCCCCCTCCATCAATAAACTGTGAGTCCGTACCCGTCGCTATGGGCGGACCATAGGGAGCCGTGCCCGTCCCCCGAGATGCTTGTGCCCCCCCAGACAATGGTGTAGTCTATATGATATGCAGTATAACCACTAGAAGGCCTGCAGAATTACCCTATAACCACCACAAATTGGGCAAAGATACGTATCACTAATGTGTGCAGTGTTATTTTTGTGCTTTCTGCCCGATTAGAGACCAGCCCAAACTCCACAACAAGTAGCTATTTCCTCCCCTGAAACCGAGAGGGGACATTTCATCCCTCTTTCTCTCCTTCTCTGTCTCTTTCTCTGTCTCTATAGAAACAGTTCCCTCTCTCGTGCGCTCGTGCGTAATTGCGCACGGCTCCCATGTTGTCTGCTCACAAAATAAAACCCAACCGGAGAATAGCTGTTAACGATAGAGGCTTATTAACAGTATGTCTCACGCTCAGCTCAGCGTCTCCCTGTCATAGACACTTTCCCTGTTCACCCCCCGCTCTGAGAGTCCACCGCCCCTTTCTCCGTCCCCCTGCAGCGGCTCGTGAAAGGCAGTGACAGGTGCGGGCTGGTAACAAGCAATCTGTATTTTACTACAAAGCGCTGAAGACCGTGGAAAAGACCCCGCATATTTGTTCGAAGTGCGTTTTACAACTGAAGGCTTGAAAAAGACTGAAAAGTGGATGCGCCCACAGCACTGACCGAGCCACGCGCTCTCCTGTTTATTCAAAACATGGTCCAAAAACAGTAGAGTGTATGTATAGTAATTGTGTCCACTCGTGGATTTCATATGCCCCCTTAAGACTGACGTCTGGCGACGGGACTGAGTGAGTCCAGTCCACGCTGACACAGGAGCGGTCGGTCGCTTTAGCTTCGAAGGAGCTAATGTTTTTAGCCGAGAGCCCAATCCCCCTCTTTCACACACCAACTCACTTCTGACTGGCTGACAGCAGGGGTGTCGCTGAATGTACTATCTCGATATTATTGAGGCTAAATAAGGTGAAGTTATCCATTAGACTAGTCCCAATTTATTAAATGTATTTACTTAAGTCGATATTTTCGCCTAAACCCATTAAACAATTACACTTAGGCTATTTATTTATGATCATAATCCGGATTTAAATATGGTTCACCAAAGAAGATAAAGGCGGCTAAACCATTCCCACAATTTGGACAAAATTGTTGTACATTTAGAAAGTGGCCCGTTTCAAAAGCCCACCTGTTCAGCGTGGGAACATCTACTGCACGAGCCTTTACAGCAGACACCATGTAGGCGCCAGTCACTTGATAATAGTGACCACTCTGTGTCCTGCAATAACGTGAAGTGAGCGAATTCCCTCATGGGACGGTGGTTCAGTCTCTTCCTAATCGCTGTGAGCTGTTGCTTTCTTCATGTTTGATCTGGTTGACTCTCCTTCCTTTGTTTGTGTCGCCAACAGCGGCGTCTGTGTTGACCACGTTGATTTTAGTTTTCATCTAATTTACTGCGGAGTACGGAGGGCTGCGCTTCAGAAGATTCACATTTTTCATCACATTATGGCGTCAGACCACACAAGGCAAAATTCCAACCTCAGTGACATCACATTTTATTCCTGTGTTTCTCCCCAGGGGGGTCCACAGTCCGCCCTGAGCCCAGAGGAGTGAATCCAGGTCAGGCCATGGGAGAGCAGTGAGTGTGTGGGGCCCAGAGGGGACCGGTCCAGCTGCTGCCTGCTTCTCATCAGCGCACGGCAAACTCACCGACGCACGACAACTTAAAGACTCATCTCTTAAGATATTCCAAAAAACAAAAAAGTCGTGCCTGCGGTGAACTAGCTGCTTGTCTGCTTTCATATGTCACCAGTGATTTGACTTCACCTTCAACTTGTGTTTCTTGTGATAAAATATAAAGCTCGGTTTTCATCTTGTCAGACTTAGTTGACGGCAGCTCGGAGTGCACCAAACTTGCTGCCGATTCAAAAGCAAGTTTAGATCATTAGTTTTCAGCCTGGAGGGTTTTTGTAGAACTTCAGACACATTATGTGAACTAATTTCTTAAATAACATGATACTTTTGTCAAACACTGAACATGACTCTTGCAAAGTTCTCTAAAACCTCTTTGTCAGGGCCCTGGAGACACGGATGTGCTTGCCTTCTCCAGGTCGGTGGAGAGTCCTTTCTTGGAGAAAAGGATATTGTATAATTGTATAGCGCTTTTCACATGACACAAGTCACCCAAAGTGCTTCACATAGTGTCAGAGATTTGCTCTTCATTCACTCCACACTCGGTGTTGGTAAGCCATTATGTAGCTTCAGCTTCCCCTGAGGCAGACTGACAGAAGCACTGTCACGACTGCACACCTGCGCCAACTCTGACCACCACCATTCATTCATGCACACACGTCATTCATCCTATTTTTAGTTGTAGGTAAAACCGGAGTACCCGGTGGAAACCTACGCAGACGCGGGGAGAACATGCAAACTCCACACAGAATGGCCCCGTCCAAGGATCGAACCACGGATCTTCTAGCTGTGAAGCACAAGCGCTAGTATCTCTCCAGGTCGCACCGATCCTCACTGAGAACAGCAGTGAGTCCCTGTTGTGGTGAAGAGGGAGCGGAGTCGGGGGGGTAGATACAAGCGGTCAAAATGAGTTTCCTCTGCAGGGTGGCTGGGCGCACCTTGAGAAAAGGTGAGGAGCTCAGTCACCTGGGAGTAGAGCTGCTGAGAGCTGAGGTGGCTCGGGCAGATCTTAAAGGATCAGTATCATGCTATTTTAGCCATTCCAAAGTAAAGTATAGGCATTTATATGATATATTGTACCTCTACCACTATGGAGTACTCATTTTTGAGAGAAATATAAGTATTTTTGGGGGGTATTTTCCAAACCCGGAAGACAAGACGCTTCGATTCAGTTAACTCCGCCCCTCTCTCCGCTCATTCCACATTTGCAGTATTATAAATATAAATATCGCTGCAAAGAGTGAAGTTACTTCACATAATGCAGTTATAAGGAGTTGACATGTGCAACAGTTTCATAAATGGCTAACACACACGCTAACACACACGCTAACACACACGCTAACACGTGTTTTGATTGACTCACCGCTCAGTCTGGCTTCCCCATGAGATCGCGTTGGTTATAAAAGTTAATCCACTTTGATTCTGGCCAAGGTTCACCAAGCATCCATCAGGTTGGTTGATATAGTCGCTAGCTGAATCCCGGAAAGAAATTCCAACTTCTGGCGAGTGCACTCTTCTTTAGGAAGGTTGAATAGTCCTGTTCCTCTCGTAGCCAAACGCGAACCCGTGACATTATCGTTGGGTAAGAAAAAGAACAGGCGGTGTCCAGAGTAGGTTAGAAAGAGCTCAGTCTTCAAAAACAACACTTCTGCTGGGATCCATGGCTCCTCCAGCCGTGGGTGCGCTTGATTAGCGTCGTGGGACAGCACAGACGCGTCGGAGAGTTCCTTTTTTTTTCTTTTTTTCTCTCTTACAACAAAAATAATGAAAAAGGTGATTTATAAATTAAAACCAGGCCGTAAGGCATTACATTACAGACGTAGAGCACTTCCGTTCCTTTGTGATGACACAACAGAACAACTCAGTGGTTTACCAGGAGAGGGCGGAGCAGCTGCTCAGAGAGCAGGATTCAGGAGGATTACTTAGAACTGCGTGAATGAAGCCAAAAACCGCTCTGGGGTGTTTTTGATAAGGAAATAGCATAACAACATCGTTAAAAGCTCCAAAAAGTCGATTTTGCATGATATAGGACCTTTAAGACTCAATCTGGATAATGTGACTTATGAGCATGTGATCTGTTGTTGATGGATTGATTGAAACACAGAGCGGGAAGACAACAGAGCCTCAACCAACCCCAGAAATACATGCCGGAGTGGAGACCAACGGCGGATAGTGAAGTGAGGTCCTCTACTGTCTACCGCCCTCTACTGGGCGGCACGGTAGCACAGCGGTTAGCGCTCGTGCTTCACAGCTAGAAGGTCCCGGGTTCGATTCCCACCTGGACGGGGCCTTTCTGTGTGGAGTTTGCATGTTCTCCCCGTGTCTGCGTAGGTTTCCTCCGGGTACTCCGGTTTCCCCTACCACTAAAAACATGTACAATAGGCCAGGATGAATGAGAGTGTGTTTGAGAGTGCGCATGGGGGACGACGGATGTGGCGTGTTTACATGCATGAGACCCATGTATGTTCATTAACATGCACTGTCCCGACCAAATAAACCAATAAATAAATAAATATGAATAACGTTGCAAACGTGACAAACATTACCAAAGGCTAGAGGAGCAAACAAAAATTGGCTTTGGGTCACTTTGGCCTCTGTCAGCTGGCCTGCGACCTGACCCTAGATAAAGTGCAAGGTGATTAATGTTTTGCTGTGTATATGTTTGTTTGGTAGGGACAGTGCAAGTTAATGAACAAGCCACACCGGATTGTAGCCTTGGGCTCATTTCCAAACACACTCTCATTCATCCTGGCCTATTGTACATGTTTTTAGTGGTAGGGGAAACCGGAGTACCCGGAGTAAACCTACGCAGACACGGGAAGAACATGCAAACTCCACACAGAAAGGCCCCGGCCTTGGTGGGAATCGAACCCGGACCTTCTAGCTGTGAAGCACAAGCTCTAACCGCTGTACTACCGTGCCGCCAAATATATCTGCTCTGTGCACAGTCCAGTGCTTTGTGATTTTGGTCCTAATAAAGACAATTGTGAACAGTGTTTAGTGATGAGCACAAAGCGTCAGTAATTGTCCTATACGTGGAGGGACATGTTTTCACAAAACATTCTAGCTACCCCATAATGACAAAAATTATGACAATCCTACAAAAGCATTTTGGGGGGTCGCATTCATGTCATGGCTTATGGCTGAGAATTCGCGAATACGACATCCAAAATGGACGAAAACTGTCGGGTAATGCGGAAGCTCTATCACTGAGAGTGTGGGCACGGGAAAACAGGCGGAGAGCGAGGCTGGACTGATAACGCTCTACTTTTCACACCTCTCATCCAACATTCACTTTGACCAGATCCTCTGCCTGTGATCAAAGCTCCTCTCCGGCATTCTCCACCTCTGCTTCTAACAGGCTGTTGGCTTCTGAAAGAGACATAAATCCACTGCCTCACAAAAGTTCAACACATTTATCTTGATTACGTTTTATTTACAGCTCAATCTTTATAATCCCCAACGTTTGACATTATAAAACACTCTTATAATAAAGGCCAGCAGAGGAGGCACATCCTCCTTCTGTACCCTTCTATTTCATCCAAAACATTTTGTGTTTAATACTGTATTTGCAGGGATAAAGCGAGGTTTGAACTGATGATGATTTTGTTGACATGTTTGCTGCATTGCGTTGTGAGAGGCGCCACCTTTGAAACAGCGAGCTAACGTTGTCCTGCAGAGGCAGAGACAAACTCCACACCTCCCTCGCCTCAGCGCAGTGACGTGCGGCCAGGGGAGGCAAGTGAGGCTATCATGATATAAAACAATAAAAACTAAATGTAAAAGTACAATAAACTTTATAGTTTCGTGGTTAAAAATGCCCAATCTTGTATCAGTTGTTGATATCGTGTAAAGACGGCGGAGCGGAGGCGAGCCTCCAGTGTCCCACACAAACAGACCTTGGCTCATTCACTCCCAATCTATGCTTTTTTCACCTTCCCAAAGTAAAATACATTTTGTAAATGAGTTTTAGTAGGGCACATTGGTTTTCTATTGTCTGGATAAAGACTCTGGCACAAGAACGACATGTTTAACCTGTTTGACTTTAAACCGCCTCTACTAACTAATGGTTACACGTTGCCATTTTGACACCCCCACACTCCGACATTGAGGTCTAATTCAGAGGAAAAAGAAGCAGAGTGCTCGCTGGATCACTGTGGTCAGATGGTAAAAGCTAGATAGCAAATACACTTACAAAAACAAAAACAGTAGCTCTTCAAGCTTAGTGGGCCAGGCATACCAAATTTGCGAAGGAGATAGGCTGAGGCACTCTGAATTTGCAGATAAAAAGTTTAATGGCGTGACCAACGCGTTTCGACTCAATGAGTCTTCATCAGGGTGAGTATTGTAACAGGCGTGTGAGCCCCATTTAAAATACAGGGGGTCTCACATGACCAATCACGTGACATACAATAAGGTCTAATTGTTGGACTGGGGGCATTTCCATTTTTTTTTACCTTTTGTGCAACGTCCTGCCATTCCGACACACACGATACTAGGGCCTACAAGCATGACCTATATTTACGCTCACATCCACTCACACAAGACAGAAGATTTAGAAAATGAAGTGTCACATTCAGAAGAGTACAAGGTGCAGATAACCCTAACTATTGTTTGAATGCAGGTATCAAAAAGTGTCGGATTGGGGTGACGTCGCAATGGAGGATTGTTGGAATGACGGGGTTTCGGTTTGGAGGGCTGTCTAAATGGAGGTTTGCCGGAATAAGGGTTAGACGCCCTACTGCACTGACCCTGAAGATACATGTGTAGCACACAGCGCTACATATTTCTACAAAAAATGTGCACTACAAGTGAAAACCAGTCTGTTTTATTACGCTGCACAGTTTAGGAGAGGGATGTTTAAAAGCAAAAACTTTATTGATCAGGATTGTCATTAACTTACCATGCGGGCGGGTGGGGTACGAGTCCCGGCCATAAACGCTTTGTTGATTTTTATTTGTATTTGCAATATCGTGGGAATGTGTTTTATAGTGGTGTAACAATGCACCGTACAAAAGTCTGATTATATGCACCGTACGAAAGTGACGGTGAACGTTTTAGTCTATATTTCTTAATATTTAAGCCCGTGGCACGTGTGTCATGCGTGTGTGTGTGTGCGCATCCAAACAGAGCGCATGTGTGTTATCATCACTTACCGCTAAACTGAAGGCTGCAGACGCTCCAGACAAGCAAAGTTACATCCTCTGTAAACACATGAAAGCTGCGTGGCTTTGTAAAGGTTTCTCCTGCTGATGACCAGGCTGTGGTGAATTAGGCCCAATCTCAATTCTCTTTTCTACCCCTCGCCCTTCCCCTACGGCTTAAAACAGAGTGGTAAGGGAAAGGGCTTTGTCTTCAACACTACGAAATGGGACACCCCTCGCTCCGTCGCGTTATTATGACATCATCACTAAAAGAGTGAAGTTGCGGATGTTGTTCATTCATTTGTGTACTTTTCCAGTGTTGACATGCCGTCCTAAGCTCAACTTGCAGCAATTGCTTGTTTGCTTTGTTCATTTTTTCGCCTTTCCACGTCAAGGCGAAGAAATATCAATCAATCAATCAATCAAAACTTTATTTATAAAGTGCTTTTCATACAAGGTTGTAACACAAAGTGCTTTACAGAATAAAAGCAGTTCCCGCCCACCCAACCACCCAACCACCCACTCTTCCAAATAAAAACAGACAATAATTCAGCTCAAATATTCGGAGATGAGGATTTCTTCGCTGACTAGCAATTATGTCCGAGAATTACGTGGTATTGTATTATGGTCCTCGACATTGATCTCAAAACTATTCACTCTTATTTACAAAAAAAAAAAAGTTGAACTTTGTTATAATGTGTGTGTTGTAAACTTGGGATGTAAAGTATTTTCGGACCACACAACTGTAAAATAATAATATTGTTTTACAGTTGTTATGGGGGTTCTCTGTAACTGGGGGAGGGTGTACCTGTGCGTGAGTTGGGGGAGGATTGTACTTACATTTTTTCTGTGTTATCTAAAAGTTACAAAATACTATGTATTTTTGATGTGTGTATCTTTGCAGAGAGGACAATCAGCAAGATATTGCCAGCTGAACAACAATGTCCCAATTTTGAGACTCAACGTAGAGCAGGAGCTGAAGCGAGATTTTCATCTCACTATAGACGAGCAATGAACAATCTGCAGAGAGTCCTGCAAAGAGAACCATGCTGGGGACACCAATCAGAAGTGCTGATCTATACATACTGGTTGGCTCACGGTTTGTCCTACCGCCTTGTATCCAGTGTTTTCAACGTGTCTAAAGCAACAGTTCATAGGGTGGTGCACAGGGTGACACATTTCATTTGCAGAAATCTGACACGAGCCATCACTTTCCCTAAACAAGATGAGCTTGAAGAAATAGGACAGGGATTTGCCAGGATCTCCAGAAGTCCTGCCTTCAGCTGTGTTGCTGGTGCGATTGACGGTTCCCATATTAGAATCAATACCCACAACGGTACCACATGGACTATTTAAATTACAAGGGCTTCCATTCTATCAACATGATGGCAATCTGCGATGCAAATGGACGTTTCCTGGATATATTTGTTGCATACCCGGGCTCTGTGTATTGACACGAGAGTGATGAAAAATAGCACCTTTTACAAAGCCCAAAGATATCCCCCTCCAGGATACATTCTTCTTGGGGACGGAGGTTACCCCTGTTTTGAGATCCCCAACACATTGATCACGCCATACAAAGAGCCTGTACATGAAAATGTTGAAAGACGTTTTAACTTTTATCATTCTAAGGCACGGAGCATAATTGAAAGAGCCTTTGGAGTGATGAAGACGATGTAACCCAGCTAATAATAATAATAATGATGATGCTTTCACTGCAGTTGCCGTAAGAACTACATTTCCCATGAGCCTTTGCGCGCCCCCGGAAGTCTGGTCACGCTGTAGCCTCTAGCCAATATACACAGTAGCCGCCGGCTGCCAGTTAGGTGCGTGGGACCAAGTGGGGCTTGGGTGCGGCTGCAGGTAAAACGCCAATCTACACCGCTAAATCGCGTACTTGCTATGAATGGGTTTGACATGTTGTGCTCCTCAACCAGGTGGTTCTACCGCGACACGTAATCGTGACTGTGTGCCTTGGTTTTAATGGGATCGGTGAGTGTTGCCATGCTTGTTGAATGTAGCCATTCATTGTTGTTGTTTTTATCTTTGCGGCGACTGCACATATAAATATGTTTGGATTGTGTGCTGTCTGTGTATTGGCATAAACTCCGCTTACTGCCAAGTGCTAAAGTAGCTACTATGATGAATTCTGTACATGTACCATGCCCGTGTGGTTAGTTCCCACTAGCTTCCCTCGGATGTGTTTTGACCGGTCTATTTATTTATTTATTGAAATGCCTTTCGAGTAATTTTGATACTGTCATTGGTGTTAAATGTGTGTTTAGATGCATTGATATTATGCACTTATTGGAGATTACCACACTGCCATGGTTGTATTTAAAGCTGTACTAGGCATTGTTATTGTAAACTGACACATGCATGTTGTTATACAGGCCAGGTTTGCCACGGGTTCGTGAGGCAATCCAGTCTGTGGGAGAACCGTTAATGCCTCTGGATTTCCCAAAGTTCCTTGGACTTCTGATCCTTCTGACGGTGCGGTAGGAGGCCTTGCGGCCGCTCTCTTGTCCCTGTTGTTCCGTTGTTAGTGTCCCACCATCTCCATCGCGTGACGGTGTCACGTCAATATGAACAATTGCGTTATGGACATGAACAATTGCGTTATGGACAATAGCGCTACGTCTCAGCGTGTGGACTAAACTTCTCATAGGACAGTCGTGGATCGTTCTTTTCTTTTCTTTTCTCTCAATGCGCCAGTGCACAAATGTAAATAATGTATATACTGTATTGTATAAACCTGTACATATCGGCTAGCCAACACTAAAGTTAAAATGGTGGCACGCACACCTGTGTTTCGTACATTATTTGAGCACTAGTTGTTTCTCCTGAGAGACGAACAGAAACCTTAATATAGCATTTACACTAGTTACCATATCACAAGTGTTACATATAAGTGGCGAGCCTTTGCCCAGGAGGAATTCTGAACTGTGCTTAATTAAAGTGTGTGTGTGGTGCAAAGGAAATAAGATGGAAGTGTTTGGATATTAAATTGCCAAATGCCATACTGGTTGAGGGTGCAACTCAGTCATCCGATGATGAGGAAGTGATTGACTTTCTCAAGCGCTACGGGAAAATCAGTCGAAAAAAAAACATAGATGATTCAGAGTCTGAGTTTTACCAAACAATGGTTATTGAATTTGAATCGGGTAATGCTGTTGCTACGCTAAGGCCAACTTTGCCGTACACGTTTGTATCAAGTAAAAATGCTAGTGAATACTTTATCTCAGAGTTATCTAGTGTTTATTCCAAGCAAGTAGGTAACATTAAAACTGAAACCTATCTGGCGGATATGCAAAACTTGGCTAAAGCTACAGGCTTAGACTACGCCGAAGTCCTTTCAGCTATGATGAATCAGATTGGTAATTCCCTTTCAAAAATCTCTCCAGCTGTTAAGGTAAAGGGCGCAGCGGCAGACTCTGATGCGACTACTGGAAATCCATCACCAGATCCACCAGTCCTGTCCACCCCTGTGTATGCTCAGCAGTCAGACACTCTTCACCAACCCAGGAGTGAGCCATTTCAACATCAAGCTGGATTTCAGCCCAAAGTGCGCTCCTCTACTGCTCATCTGGATGCGCAGGATTTTACCCCTCCTGAGGTCCAGCGGCTGGTTGTGGAGCATATCGTTAAGAGTGACGATATTTCATCTCATCATCTCTCCACACAGCGACTCAGATCCTTTTCTGGTCGGACTCCCAGACCCGCCCACGAAGCGGACTATGACACCTGGCATGCAGGAGTAGATCTACTGTTGACAGATCCATCTGTGTCAGACCTACATCGTTCAAGGAGGATTGTGGACAGCCTGCTTCCACCAGCTGTGGATCTAGTCCGACATCTGAGTCCTGATACATTGCCTCCTGTCTATTTGCAGATCTTGGACTCTGCCTATGGGACAGTGCAGGATGGGGAAGAGTTGTTCGCAAAGTTCATGGACACTTTTCAAAACTCGGGGGAGCTTCCATCCGTTTATTTGCAACGTCTACAATGTGCACTCAATCTGGCTGTGAAACGAGGAGGTGTTTTGGAAGCGGAGATGAATAGACATTTGCTCAGTCAGTTTTGCCGCGGCTGCTGGGACAATACTCTGATTTCAGAACTACAATTGAAACAGAAGAAGGTCAATCCACCATCCTTCGCAGAGCTGCTTCTACTGTTGCGGACGGAAGAAGACCGTGAAGCTGCTAAAAGTCTTCGTATGAAACAGCACCTTGGATCAGCGAAGCAGAAGGTTGCTGCCCATGCTCAGTGTGCACGCACTGAGAACGATGAGGGGGGAGCCATTGCCGCACTCACGTCTGTCACACAGAAGTTAGCTCAGCAGCTAGCGGATGTCCAAAGACAACTGTCTCTGTTGACCGCCAGCCAGTTGGGTCAGAAGCCATCTTCTTTCACCTCTGAGTTGGTGTCTGCTCCCAACCCCAAGTTTGAGAAGCAAGTCCACGGGCTGGATATTGTTTCCGTTGTGGAGAAGACGGCCATATTCGTCCACAGTGCACTAATGAGCCAAATCCTGCTCTAGTGGCCCACAAGAGAAAACAATACAGCAAACCGGTCCAATCCAAGAGCAACTTTTCCTCTGGCAAGAAGTTAAACTAGGATCAGTTCCTGGTACGGGGCGACCAGGGGCTGGTGTGGACCAAAAATGTCCCTCAAAAGAAACTGTCAAATGTGCAGAAGTGAGTCAACCAAACACCTCACAATGGCCTTCATCTCGACTACCACGTGGCCTTGTGGGCTCAAAGTGTACTGCACTGGTGAAGATAGCTGCACGAGAGTGTTCTTGCCTACTGGATACAGGCTCTCAAGTTACAACAATACCTGTCTCATTCTACAATAATAATCTTTCAGAGCAGCCTGTCAAGCCACTTGAAGATCTACTCCATGTGGAAGGAGCTGCAGGACAAACTGTGCCTTACTTGGGCTATGTGGAAGTTGCAGTGACGTTTCCCAAGGACTTTTTGGGTTCAGAGGTTACTGTGCCCACACTCGCTCTAGTTGTTCCTGACTCAAGCCCAGCCTCAGTTCTAATAGGAATGAACACTCTGGAGCCATTGTACTCCCAGTATTTCCAAACTGACTGTCCAAACTTTCTGCCAGTTTCCCAAGGCTATAGGGCGGTGCTGAAGCTCTTGGCACTACGCCATCAGTATAGTCAAGATGGCAGTATTGGAGTTATTAGGCTGAGTGGCAAAACATCTCGTATGATTCCGGCTGGACACACTGTTGTTCTGGAGGGTACTGCTGATATTAAGACCCCACCTACTACACAATGGGCACTCATTGAACATCCAACGTCCCCGTTGCCAGGAGGGTTGTGCGTCCAAAGTGGTCTTGCTTCCATCCCTCAACGTGCGCCATACAAAGTTCCTGTTGTAGTGACCAACGAGTCGGAGCGAGATGTGCTGATTCCTGTGCACACAGTAATTGCCAATGTCGGCGAAGCTGCCACTATTCTGTCACAGCAAGCCGCAAGGACCCCTGCTCAGGAGACAGCTTCACCACCGTTCAACTTTGGCAATTCACCAATACCTGCTGAGTGGAAAGAACGCATCATATGCAAACTCCGTCAAATACCTGAGGTCTTTTCACAACATGACTTAGATTTCGGTTGCACAGACAAGGTCCGTCATCCCATCAACCTCCATGATGTTACGCCGTTCAAGCATCGCGCTCGACCGATACATCCTCAGGATATCGAGGCGGTCCGTATCCATCTTCGTGACCTCTTGGAAGCGGGAGTAATAAGGGAATCCCAATCACCTTTTTCCTCACCTATTGTGGTTGTTCGGAAAAAGAACGGTGACGTCCGGCTGTGTATAGACTATCGGAAGCTGAATCTTCAAACCGTGAAAGATGCCTATGCACTCCCAAATCTGGAAGAATCTTTTTCCGCGCTCACGGGTTCAAAGTGGTTCACCGTGTTGGATTTAAAATCTGGTTACTATCAGATCGCCATGGATGAGGAAGACAAGGTGAAGACAGCGTTCGTGACCCCAGTGGGGTTCTGGGAATTCAATCGGATGCCACAAGGTGTAACAAATGCACCTAGTACATTCCAGAGATTGATGGAGCGCTGTATGGGTGACTTACATCTCAAAGAAGTCCTTGTGTTTATCGACGACATCATCATCTTCTCAGACACCCTGGAAGAGCATGAGCAGCGATTGTTGCGGGTACTGACACGGTTGAAGGACTATGGCCTCAAGCTGTCGCCAGAAAAGTGTCTGTTCTTCCAGATCTCTGTGAAGTACCTCGGCCACATCGTTTCCGAAAAGGGGGTGGAAACTGATCCCGGAAAGACGGATGCCTTGAAATCCTGGCCGATTCCTACCAACTTGAAGGAGTTGCGGTCTTTCTTGGGGTTTGCCGGATACTATCGTCGGTTTATCAGAGACTATGCGTCTTTCACTAGGCCCCTGAATGACCTCACCAAGGGATACGCTCCGGTTCGGAAGTCCACCAAGGTGCGGGAGCCACCTGTTCCTTACCTATCCGCCAAAGAGCCTTTCGGAGATCGGTGGACTGCAGAATGCCAAACAGCATTCGAACTGTTGATCGACAAGCTGACGTCTGCTCCTGTCCTTGGGTTTGCTAACCCTAAACAGCCCTATATCCTTCACACAGACGCAAGCACGACCGGGTTGGGAGCTGCCCTATACCAGGAGCAGGAAGGAAGGCTTCAAGTAATCGCTTATGCAAGTCGCGGATTGTCCCATAGTGAGTCTCGTTATCCTGCCCACAAGCTGGAATTTTTGGCGCTAAAGTGGAGCGTGGTTGAAAAATTCCATGATTACCTCTATGGGGCCAATTTTACTGTTGTTACTGACAGTAACCCATTGACTTACATACTTACCTCTGCACGACTGGATGCCACCAGCCATCGCTGGCTTGCTGCTCTATCTGCCTACTCTTTCAAACTGCAGTACCGGGCGGGTCGTCATAACTACGATGCTGATGGGTTATCCAGACGACCGCATACTCAGAGTCCCGATGTCGACTTTTCGCTAAAGGAGCGGAGCTCATCCAACAATTTCTTGAGCAGAGAGTTGCTGGATCGGAAGATGAAGAGGAACTGTCCACAGAGATCGTGAACGCCATCTGTGAAACCTGTCTGTTGCGGGGACCGTCTCTCGAGGCCGCCCATCCTCAGGTTACTCTGGCAGAGTGTCTCTCGGTGCATGTTGATGCCATTCCTGACAGCTACTCCTCTGAAGATCTGCATGGGTTACCTGGCCTCCCGGCATTGTCTCACAGCGATCTGCGGGAAAGACAGCAAGCCGATTCCACCATTTGTGAAGTGGTTCAGCAGCTGGAGACGGGGGAGAAGGTGGTACCTGCCTTAAGGAAAGAGCTCTCTGAACTCCCATTGTTGCTCAGGGAACTTAACAAACTAGAGTTGAAGGATGGAGTCCTCTACAGGAGAAGGATTGAGGGAGGTTATGCCAATTTACAGCTTGTGCTGCCTCCGGATCTTCGTCGTCTTGTTCTCACAAGCCTTCATAACCAAATGGGTCACATGGGTGTGGAGAGAACGTTGGACCTGGTCCGCCAGCGTTTCTTCTGGCCCAAAATGGCTGCTGATGTGGAGATGAAGATTCGGACTTGTGACAGATGTGTGCGCCGAATAGCTGCACCGGAAAGAGCTGCTCCTCTCGTAAATATTAAAACATCTCGGCCCCTTGAATTGTTATGCATGGATTTTTTATCGATTGAGCCTGACTGCAGCAATACAAAAGATGTTTTGGTTCTAACGGATCATTTCACAAAGTTCGCAGTTGCGATTCCCACTCCAAATCAGAAAGCACGGACGGTCGCAAAGTTCTTGTGGAGTGATTTCATCGTGAACTTTGGTGTTCCAGAACGCCTGCATACCGACCAGGGTCCTGACTTTGAGTCGAAGCTGATTCGGGAGCTCTGTGAAGTCACAGGAATGAAGAAATCTCACACCACACCATATCATCCACGTGGGAATCCTGTTGAACGTTTAATCGGACGTTACTTGGGATGCTCGGAACCCTCGAACACAAGCAAAAGTCTAAATGGCGGGAGTACGTGAAGCCCCTCGTGCACGCCTACAACTGCACACGTAACGAGGTGACTGGGTTCACGCCTTACGAACTTATGTTTGGAAGATCGCCACGACTTCCTGTTGATTTAGCTTTCGGCTTGCCTGTTCGTGAGAATCCCACAACTACACACACGGAGTATGTTAAGGAGTTGAGATCTCGTCTTGAGGAGTGTTACCAACTGGCTTCTCGGAATGCACTCAAGTCTGCAGAGCGAAACAAAAACCGCTTCGACCAACGAGTAAAGCCTTGTAAGCTGGAGGTTGGGGATCGGGTCCTCGTCCGTAACGTCAAGATTCGAGGTAAACACAAACTGGCGGACAAGTGGGAACCTCAGGCTTACGTGGTTGTTGCATGTGCTGGAGATCTTCCTGTCTATACTGTGAGGCCTGACACCAAAGAAGGGCCAACCCGTACCCTGCATAGGGATCTGCTTCTTCCCTGTGGGTTTCTCCCAGCCACTACCCGCAGTGTGGTTCCACCATCTACTCCAGTGCGGAGGCCTCGGACCCGCAGCAAAGCTTCGCAGCAGCCGGTGGTCTCGGACCTCTCGGACGATGGAGACTGGCCGCTGGATGTCTCATTTTGTCCAGCAAAGTCCGTTGAGTCCAGTGAACAAGTCGCGAGTACTGAGATCCCTGTACAAACTGTCGCTGTGCCAGATCTACCTTTGTCACCAGCTGATGTTGACGAGCTGGAAGTTGTTTGCGTTCCTCCCACTGACTCTGATGCCGTCCTGGACGGTCCAGCTGAGTCTGCGTCGGATAGCAGCCTTTCTCTTGGTGTCGAGCAGCCTGGTGACGGTGTCCAAACAGTCGATTCAGCCGATCGTGAGGAGGACATGTCGGACACTACGGATGTGTCAGGAGAAGTAAGTGATCCTGGAAGCGCTACGCCCTCTCTTGCAGAGGGTGCTGCTGAGGCCTTGCCTACTGTTGAGCAGCAAGAAGAGTTACCTCCAATGGTCACAGACGTTGGCCCCAACCAATCTGATTCATCTGCTGACCCGATTAGTCCCAGCCCCGATGCGACTCCGATAATAGCTGACGATGTTGTACTACGCCGCACGGGTCGTCGACGGGTCCAACCTGATCGCCTTCACTATTCTGTGTTGGGTAATCCGTTGATCTCAGTTGTCCAAACATTATTCCACAATCTTTCAGAAGCGTATACTGACGTTTTACAACGGGCTACGGTCACAAACCTTACTCCTCGGCTCGGTTAGCTTGCCGTCACTGTCCTAGCATGTCACGAGACGTGCATGTTCTAAGGGGGGAGGATGTAACCCAGCTAATAATAATAATAATGATGATGCTTTCACTGCAGTTGCCGTAAGAACTACATTTCCCATGAGCCTTTGCGCGCCCCCGGAAGTCTGGTCACGCTGTAGCCTCTAGCCAATATACACAGTAGCCGCCGGCTGCCAGTTAGGTGCGTGGGACCAAGTGGGGCTCGGGTGCGGCTGCAGGTAAAACGCCAATCTACACCGCTAAATCGCGTACTTGCTATGAATGGGTTTGACATGTTGTGCTCCTCAACCAGGTGGTTCTACCGCGACACGTAATCGTGACTGTGTGCCTTGGTTTTAATGGGATCGGTGAGTGTTGCCATGCTTGTTGAATGTAGCCATTCATTGTTGTTGTTTTTATCTTTGCTGCGACTGCACATATAAATATGTTTGGATTGTGTGCTGTCTGTGTATTGGCATAAACTCCGCTTACTGCCAAGTGCTAAAGTAGCTACTATGATGAATTCTGTACATGTACCATGCCCGTGTGGTTAGTTCCCACTAGCTTCCCTCGGATGTGTTTTGACCGGTCTATTTATTTATTTATTGAAATGCCTTTCGAGTAATTTTGATACTGTCATTGGTGTTAAATGTGTGTTTAGATGCATTGATATTATGCACTTATTGGAGATTACCACACTGCCATGGTTGTATTTAAAGCTGTACTAGGCATTGTTATTGTAAACTGACACATGCATGTTGTTATACAGGCCAGGTTTGCCACGGGTTCGTGAGGCAATCCAGTCTGTGGGAGAACCGTTAATGCCTCTGGATTTCCCAAAGTTCCTTGGACTTCTGATCCTTCTGACGGTGCGGTAGGAGGCCTTGCGGCCGCTCTCTTGTCCCTGTTGTTCCGTTGTTAGTGTCCCACCATCTCCATCGCGTGACGGTGTCACGTCAATATGAACAATTGCGTTATGGACATGAACAATTGCGTTATGGACAATAGCGCTACGTCTCAGCGTGTGGACTAAACTTCTCATAGGACAGTCGTGGATCGTTCTTTTCTTTTCTTTTCTCTCAATGCGCCAGTGCACAAATGTAAATAATGTATATACTGTATTGTATAAACCTGTACATATCGGCTAGCCAACACTAAAGTTAAAATGGTGGCACGCACACCTGTGTTTCGTACATTATTTGAGCACTAGTTGTTTCTCCTGAGAGACGAACAGAAACCTTAATATAGCATTTACACTAGTTACCATATCACAAGTGTTACAACGAGGTGGAGGTCTACACTTTTCAGAGCTCTGGAGGTGAAGGCTACATTTGTACCGCTGGTTGTATCCACTTGTGCCTTCCTGCATAATGTTTGCCTGGCTAATGGGACCAGCTAGAGCCGGACAATGACATTTTAGCAGATGCATTTGACCCTCAGCCTCCACAGGAACCTCTAGTCCATAATGAAACCCCTGGCAATGCTACAAGAGACAGGCTGGCTGCCATGTTGGGCAATGCACAGTGATTGTATTTTGTTATTTGTACATAGATGGTAGTGTATCACAGTTGTATTTTTTGTTTCCTTGTATTTTTTGTTTCCTTGTGCTGTGCTTTATATACCATCTTGAAAAAATTAATGTGTGTGAAATAAAAACTTTAAAAAAGATTTTACAAAAGATTGTGTTTACTTTCTATATCTGGTGTAAACAACACTTGAATGAACTTTAATGTAAAATAAAATTAACAGGCTGTGCAAAAATATGCAAATCTAAAATACAGGCTGAGGTAGAATTCAAAAACAATAAATAAAAACATAGAACATTCAATATCAAACATTCAAGTATATCAAGTGCACAAATGTAAACACCTTTCAGCTAATTACATTTTGTCCACCATCTGCTGAAACAGCTCAAGGAATCGTTCAGACTTCTCCTCGCTCTGCTCATGCCTCTTCTGCTCCTTTGTAGATTCATCTTTAAGAAAATCTACGATGGCATTAGACTTTCTTTTTCTTTTACAGGGAGAGGGAGATGCAGCAGGAGGAGGACCACATGAAACAGATGCTGTGGGTTGGGACTCGTCCTGTCGTGCAGTAGATGAGGATGCTGCAGAGGTGCTGGACTCCACCATTTCCTATAAAAATATGGAACACATTATTGGTAACATCATTACCAAATACTACTGCATTCCTAATAAAATACCAGCACTATGGTTGGGTTGTCATCCCCCTAGAATGTGGCCACGACAACAGGAGGATCCACCAAAGGTCTGGAGCCCAGCACCTCATGCATGTCCTCAAAGTACTGCCAATCGGCAGCAGTTTTCTCCCCCCTCCTCAGTTCCTCCGGAGCCTGTTTTCAGGAGTTTGAACTCCTGGCACACAAACAAAACACAATAATGTCATAAACCTTCATAGTAGTAGGTGTCTTCATAGATTATGTAGGGATATTGTATTTCTTACCTTATATTTTCTTTTAATGTTCTCCTTTAAAAAGATCCTAAACAAATAATTATAAATAATGTCATGCAACTATTTTAACATTAATGTGTGTAATACATGTATATAATGACGTACTCCCATTGCTTTTTTGCGCCATATCGGGACTTCAGAAACTTTCCCTCGATCTCTGCTCTGAAACGTATCAGTTTCCGAGTTAGCTCAGGGGACACTGTTGAAAAGACACACTTATTAAAGAACTCGATAACAACAACAACAGCGCGATTGACATGCGTCTGACAACCTACATTCTGGCGTAATATGTACATTTCGAACTTATCCTAAAAAAAACACCAAGTTTTTATAACTTATTGAGCAAAATATGCTTACATTTGTACAACTCTGCGGCGCCATCTTTCCTTGTTGCATGTAAGCACGAAACTCCTCCTACCCCGTCGTCTGAAGTCTGCATCTGAAAAACAGATGGGGCACATTTTATCATAAAGCAGCCCTGGAAGATTAGAAAGCATTGCCACAATATTTAGGTTTTTTTTATTTAAAAAAAAAACTTAAATGTATTTTATTGTACTTGCACCGTGATGCACCAAACCGTGAGACAGCTGAACCGTTGCACCCCTAGTATTTTATGTTGAACTTTGGCTTTTTATTGGAAAATGCTGTAGTTATTTCAAAGACACTGCAAGTTGCATTTTCCTGCAGTCTTGTTGACTTTATATTGAAGTCTATACAACATGTGCCTCACCAGCAACAAGCCTCAGCGCTCCCTCCACACCCCTCACCTGCCCTCGCACCATGTTAACACGGAGACGAGCAGGGATCACAAATGTGTGACGCAGCAGACGCCGCAACAGTCAGTGTTTAGCATTATGACAGAAGTTTACAAAAGATGAACTGACAAACATCTGAGTGACCTGCTCTGATGCAGCTGAAATCCTCAGGAAATGTCTGATAAATAATCCAATATCTACAGGGAGCCGTCAGATCTTTGTTTATGAAGCCGCACAGGGAAGCGTATGAGGCGTTCAAGGTTTGCGGGAGGTAAAACATCTGCACTGTAAATTTAGTTCTAAATGGAACAAATGCTAAAAAACACAGACTTACATGAAAGTTGCAGTTTAGCAAATAAATATATAAATCTCAAGATGTTTACTCTGCTATATATCTTAATTATTTTGCTGATAAATGATTCATGATATTTCCCTTTTTTCTTTGAACGCATCACAAGATAGATGGATAGATAGATGTAGATAGATAGATAGATAGATAGATAGATAGATAGATAGATAGATGTAGATAGATAGATAGATAGATAGATAGATAGATAGATGTAGATAGATAGATAGATAGATAGATAGATAGATAGATGTAGATAGATAGATAGATAGATGGATAAATACTTTATTGATCCCGAAGGAAATTGTGCATTAGTCTCTTGCTCACATTCACACAACAAAGCAGGAGCTACAAAATTAAAAAGTTTAAATTTTAAAAGAAAACAATAAGTACAAGAGAAATTAAGTTGAGGCACTGCAAGACAATGTTCAAGACATTTCCCTCTCTCCTCCTCCTCTGCTCCTCCCTGACGTGGCTCTGTTATAAAGCCTGATGGCATGAGGGACAAAAGAGTGACAAGAGGGACAAGGGCAGCGTATGGAGGAGTGAGGAGTGTGGGTGAGGGGGGAAGCCAGGGGAGGGGAGGGGGAACAGATCAGGGTTCCCTACTGACACATACTGATAAAAATACATTCCAAGAGAATAGCTGAAGGCAGCTTTAATTTGTCTCTAGGACGCTCAAGCATCAATTGTTTGCAGGGTTACTGGTAGCCTTTCACCATAGACATAGACCATAGACCGTGATTCCTCACTCCTCCCTGTTTCCCACAATGACCACGTTCGAGGGGAAATCATGGCGGATTTACAGACTCCTCCTCCCCTGCTGTGACAGAGCATGTTCCTAAAAGGGCATAAGAGCGGGATCGTCACTGTAGACTCAGCCCTCAAGGGACAGTGCCATTAGCTCTCATGCTAACGGCCTGTCAATCAAAGTCCGGCCCTCATTAATTATGCAAGATTTCTAAAATGTACCCCACGAAAACCAGCCAGGTTTCTCTCATTGTAACTAACGTGATCACAAGAGGAATATCTAGCTTTAGAAAGTTTAGGAAAATTAGAAACCAGGCTTTAAAGTCGTTTTTAACTTGTCTAAAGTGCAATGCGATCCAATGGGAGACCAGGAAATACGACCACATTAGTCCAGTGCTCCGGTCTCTGCACTGGCTTCCTGTCACTCAGAGAATAGAATTTAAAACAGCTCTGCTTGTGTACAAGTCGTTTCATGGTTTAAGTCCATCTCTGACATGTTAGAGCCGTATGAACCATCTCGGGCCCTGAGAACTTCAGGGAGGGGTCTCCTGGTGGTTCCCAGAGTCAATAATAAACACGGTGAGGCTGTGTTTCAGTTTCATGCAGCTAAAATCTGGACCAGTCTTCATGAGGATGTGAGACAGGCCTCAACTCTGACCATGTTCAAATCCAGGCTGAAAACAGCTCTTTTTACCCGTGCATATGAAAACTGAAAGTATTTTATCTGCACTCTTGACTTTTGCTGTAATTGATTAACTTTATGTTGATGTTTTATTGATTGATTTGATCTGTTTTCTTGTAATTTTCTGCAACTGTGAAGCACTTTGAATTGCCTTGTGTATGAATTGTGCTCTACAAATAAACTTGCTTTGCCTAGCGGCTATATGGAGGTACTACAGCAATGACGGACCAATGGCGGGCCCTAGTGTCGTGGTCGTAAAGCAGAGCAGCCAGCGGTTAATGGTTTTCACTGCTTCTTGAACCATCACCATGATGACGCATACTTTCCATCCAGAAAACCAACCTGAAACCCTAAACACAATTGACAATGTGAGAAAAATGCATTTTCAGAAAATGCCCCTTGAAACTTTGAATCTATGCAACAACTTATCATGAATTTGGGGATATTAACAGTATGTGTTTGTGTGTTTCCAGGTGAAGGTTTACATGTTAAGAACACAAACTGGACCAAGTCAACTTGCACATCATGTAAAACGTTCTTGCAACTGTAAATAAACCCTTCGTAGAAAACCGTTTGCCGAAAGCGTAAGCTCCTCTGTATTCCGTATCCAGGCTGAAGTGTGTTATACAGTGTGGATGTGGGTTGGAAAGCTAATGAGATGGGGCCAGTGGAGAGAAGCTAAAGCTAAATCCCTGGTCAAAATAGGCCACTGTATGTGAGCGGAGAGTGGCGCGCGGGGAGACAGCCGGCCTATAGGGTGTAATAGAAGCTACACTCTATATGATCTGCGAACTGTGAACCCGTGCTACACTCCACTGCCTTCCTCTAGCCCCGGCGGACGCTTAATGAGGAACATTCTCACGCTGGACTTTGTGTGGCTGGAAAAAGAAGCCCTTGCCAACCAGTGGTGCAGGGACCTATAGGGAACTTTTGATGCGGGGAAAAAAGGTGATATATTTGTGGGTACTTGACCTCGCAGTGACCCAGCACTGTATGAGCATGGCGCCTTTGCTTTTCATCACAGCGGCCACACATAATCTAATTGTTTAGGGCTTCTGGTAGGTGTTCACATAGAAATAAACAGGACACATATGCGGACACATATACGAGTCTGTTAGCCTGCTCAATCACATTTGGGTGAGGTCAGAGAATAGTTAAAAATCATGAAAGAATGTACAGACTGTTTGAGATTTTACTTAAAATACAAATTATGCTAACTCATGTTCAGTTCAATCAATCAATGGTTTTGTATAGCCCAATATCACAACTGTTGCCTCACAGGGCTGCACTAAACATTAAGGCAATACAACAAAACAGTAAATAAGACAATGTAAAGTCCAGGCAAGTGAAGTATCCAGGCAAACATAAACATAATGTCCAATTAAATGTCAGCAGCAGGTGATGAGGAGCGGCGCGGGTGTCCCCTGTCCTCAGACTCTCCAGCACGACGAGGAAAAACTCAAAAACCCAGGGGGAGAAAAGAGAAACCTCGGGGAGAACCACAGAAGGAAGGATCCACTCCCATGGACGGACAAGCTATAGAGATCAAGGGCCGTAGGAGCCCCTCATGAGGAGTCCCTCAGTTAAGTGTTTGCTTTTTGTGGGGTTGGAAGCACATCCAATGGCCACTAAACCTCATCATCGACCTTGAGCGATCTCTTCATCTGTGTGGGACCCTGCTAATCGTGAATGTAAAAGCTCAGTGAGAGGAAGGACAGTGCTGATCTTAATGTCCAACCGGAAATCATGTGAGGGCACCGTGCATATAGCCCATTGTTCGCTTTAATACAGGATTTAACAATGAGATAATCAAATCTGTATACGTTAGTGGCCATACCGCCTTTGCTCTGCCCGATCCCGTCAGGCCTTGGAAGCTAAGCAGGAAGGGCCTGGTCAGTACTTGGATGGGAGACCGTTTGGAAACACCAGGAAGCCTAGAGAATGCAGTGAGTGAGTGGTTGGTGGTGGTCGGAGGCGCCGATGGCGCAGACTGGTTGCCTCACTTCCATCAGTCTACCCCAGGGCAGCTGTGGCTATGTCACAGGATGATAAATTTGCACAAGTGGTTTTATTGTTTGTGTGTGCTTTTATTTTGAAGGGTTTTTACTGTTGTGCATTGCTGTGCTTTTTATTTCCTGTTTTTAATCAGCACCAGCAGTAGCAGTAGCAGTAGCAGCAGTGAAGCCAGGGTACGACGTGCAACATGGCAGGCGGGCAGAGTTTCTCTGCCCCTGTGCGTAAGTAAATTGGAGTTAACGAAAATTGGAGTTAGCTGCCTGGACCAAGTAACTGTCCCTAAGTTTTGTCCTCCACAGCGGCTCAGCCAGCGGGAGGACCAGTCACGGCACCACCATCCAGTGAAGCCAGAGTACAACGCTGATCACAGCAGGCGGGCAGAGTAACTCTGCCCCGTGTGTAAGTACCGTCCTAGTACTCTGGCAGGATTGACTGCGTTTGCTGTTAAGCAATTTTGTTAAAAGGGACACACTACTGCCTCTGGCCTTTTGTCCCCGTGTAGGCTCCGCCACGTGAAGGAAGTCTGGAACGGGACCACAATCAAGCTCCGCCAGCCACCCCTCCTCTTTACCCCTGGGTGTCCTTTTAACGAACTTTTAGTATTTTAACGTTTTATTGTTGGCATCATCGTCCACTGTGTTATGGGAGATTTTGTAATAAATTATCTTTCTTTTTTTTAAACCTTTTAACTGTTTATCTGGTTGATTACACTGCTTGCCTTGTTTTTAATTGGTTTTAGAGTTCCTAGCCTCTTTTAAAACACTAGGTGGCGTTGTCTTTTTTTATTCGGTCACAACTTAACAGCTACAGTAGTAGCTTACCACCACCAAGTATGGAGTGAATGAATTGTGCAATGTAAAGCGTCTTTGAGTGTCCAGTAATGCGCTATATAAAACCAATTTATTATTATTATTAGACACATAATCAGCTATTACTGTCCAAGAAAATGGGGGGAAAAACACATAAACCACGTGTCTAAATAGCCAAATTCCCCTTTGCCCATTTACTAAATCCAAGTATAATTGCGGATTTGTCTGAAAACCCCATCCAAACACAGAGTTAACCCCAAAAGACCCACATAGCCTTTCATACAGAGCCTATTGTCAAAGCCTACATAAAAACCAAGACCCAAGGGTGCTCTACTAACTACCACAAATCTGCAGAGTTATTAATGAAGCCATGTATTGAACGCCTACCACAACGCCTCTTCTTTTTTTCCTCGCACACAGCTTGCGAGGCACCCTTTCAAAATTAATTAGGAAAGAAAAAGAAAAAAAAGACCCTGCCCCCACCACCCCCGTGCGTCGGGTTTATTGTGAGAAAACCCGTTGTGGCGGAACAAAACCGGGAAGTGGCAGGCCAAGAGGTGGACCGAACACATTGCGATCCGAGTGAATGGGCCATCAATTCCCGGGTCCGATGTTTGCATACGCGCGAGTGAGAGGGAGAGCGAGTGAAAGAAAGACTTCTAAAGGATAATGAAAAAGAAGGATGGGCATATTTTTTTGGCAGAGATTGTCAAATTAAATCAACGCTGAGTGTCTCTTTTATCTCGCCACTGTCGCGTCCGCCGGGCCTCGATGATGGAGTTGGCGTCGGAGAGTCCATATTTGTGAAAGCCTGCGAGTGATTGCCTTAAAATGGCGGGGGGGTGGGGAATATTTTAAGCAAAGGGAAGGACTCTATAGGAGCTAATGGGACAAAGTTATTGTATCGTTTCGCATGGGGCATTCAAGGACTTTCAGGGGCTTCCCTTTAGGTATTTTCTTCCGGAAACTCGTGTCGTTATTGTCCTGTGAGGGATTGGCAAAGTCTCGCAAAAATCGATAAGATGAGAAGGAAATATATTGCACATGTTTTCTATGTAAAAAAAAATAAATAAGGCACTTTATTCAGAAAAATTGCCTCTTCAGGACCAACATCTTTTCAAAAGCTTTGCACAAGTTGGGAGTGATTAGGACACTACAACACAGAGCTCAGCAAGTGCAGAGGGAAAGGCTAAAGAAGAACAGCACCTTAGAGACGCCTTGACAGTCTGGTCCTTTGATAAAGTGCAGAGGGCCCAAACAAGCAAGAGTCAAGACAGGCGGGAAACAGAGTGGCCATCCCCTATATGTAGCAGGAGTAGGAGAGAAACTGCAGAGGGTTTTCAGGAAACACTAAATACTAAAGATAAGACACCCAGCCACAAACAGGGTTGTGTTCTCCATCCAGTGCGAGGAAGATTGCAGTGAGCAGTGCATGGGGGAAACCAAGCAGAATGGGTGCAGGGTCCCGCAGTCGACAGTGGGTCTCCATCTAAAAGCCGCTAACCACGCTTTTGAGGATACAGAAGTTATAAAACTAGCGAGGGAGAAGAGATGATTTGAGAGGGGAGTAATTGTCGCATAGCAAAGGGAGAGTATGGTCTTTTTTGTTTGTTTTACTCTGACATTAAAACTACGATGTTAACATATACATGCTTTTCAGTCATGTGACTTTTGTGTTTATGGTGGCCATTTTGAATACCGAAGTAGAATTATGCAGTACTACAACATGTAACAATATCTCTACTCAGGATATAAAAGAAAGACGGTGGCATTTGTATGTACTCGTAATCATTGCGCAAGAAGATAACAGTAAAAACACGGCCCCAGAGACACACGTTTATGTGAAGAAACCAGTGAGTCAGTGTTTAAGACGTTAGCATGCTACCTGTTTACATTTAGCATCAACAGCTCAGCTCTGACCTCTCCAAGAGAAAGCCCTGAACCACAAACATCTAGCCTTGGATACAACATGTGACAGAGGTCAGAGCTGAGCTGTTACTGTAGTATGTCCTCAGTGTTCATAGATGTGAGCCACACATGTGTTTACCGTGTTGAAGCCATTGATAGTTGATTGACAGTTGCTAACCGGTAGCATGCTAACATCTTGACTGATTCAGACTGAGACTCTATTGACATGACAAACTGTAAAATCACAGAGAAAGGTTTTCTGTTTCCTCTTTGATGAGTTAATTTAGTCTGAGGAGTAAATCCTGTAAATCCTGCTGTAGCTGGACAGACAGAGCTGCTACGTCTGTGCCACATGTGCTGGTTATATCACATAAACGTGCGTCTCTGGGGCCATGTTTTAACTGTTATCTTCTAGAGCAATGATTATGAGTACATAAAATGCCACTGTCAATCAGTTGTCTTTCATTTTCATCCTGAGTAGAGATATTGTTACATGTTATAGTACTGCATAATGCTACTTCGGTATTCAAAATGGCCACCGGAACTATGCGTGATGTCATTGGAAACGCATGTATTAGTTTTAATGTTATGGTTTGAAAAAAGACCAAACTCTTCCTTTGTGATGCGACGATCACTCCCCTCTCAAACCATATCTCCTCCCTTGCTAGTTTTATAACTTCTGTTAAGGAAGAAAGCTGCTTCCGGTCAGGCACTTCTGGAATACAAAAGATGCATGTTTGGAAGCATTTAAAAAGCATCCGACACTAGTTAAACCCATTGCGTTAGAAAGTAATATAAAAAATTGTCAATAAACAGGCAGTAGTTTCTTTTTCAGCTGCCCCAAAGCTCGACAGTCGGTCACTCCCACACGCGCCTTGAAAGACACAAAACGGGGAAAAAAAATAGCATCAAAGTTTGAGCGAGCCGCACAAAAAGCATACACACCGAAGATTACATTTGGTTTCATTCATTCATGTTTGAGTGGGTTTCCTTGTTTTTTTCTTGTTCTCTTTCTTGTCTAAATCAAATCCCAGCTCCTTTAAGTTCTTGGTAATTACTGTATCCATAAAATGGTGTTACAGAAACGTGTAATTTCCACTGCAATTTTCTCAAAGTGCAATTTTCTGGGAACGTTATAGCATAGCACGTACAGACCCTGCATTTTTCCAGTCTTGTCCTTAACATAATACAATAAAGTTCCACAACTTTGCTAATGAGTCATTCATGGCCTTACTTATTGAGCGAACCCATACATATACATATACATATACATATACATATTTGTTTTCTTTTGTTGTAATCTTTCAAAGATATGGCTCTGTGGCTCTGTCCATTTTTAAGATTTAATCTTCCAAAACAAATGTAGTCATTTTTTATGCAAAAATCACCATATTTCAACATTTAAACAAACAACACATGTACTGGTAAAGTTTCTGATTCAATAATGCTCCCACCTGCATTTTCTCACCCTAAGAATGAATCCAATATTACTCATTTCAACATGTTCAGCATTTGAACATTTCACCCCCGCATGCTGTAGCTTCCATTTTCAGGGTTTATGCAGAAGCAAGTCAAAATGACTGCTTTTTAATGCCCAAATTCTATATTTTAATGCCAGTTTGAATCCAATTGAATGCTTTTTAATGACACCTAAGGCCTTGATTTTGGCACAAATTAAGCTTAAGCGCAATTTCAACCTGGAAGACCTATGCAGCTCTCATTCATTCCCTCATCACCGGCAGCTTTTCACCGATCATCCAATCACAGTCCCATCTCGAGCCGCACCTTCACGGCAGCCAATCATCACAGCTGCTCAGTCCTGCTTCAGCCATTCATCGTCCAGGATCCCCTTCTTAAGCTTTCTCGTCCATCACTCAGCTGTTTCCCAGCTGTGCTGCGCCCCTCCTCCGCCTGGCCTCTCCTCGGCTCCGCCTCGGGTATCATCCTCTACCACCACCAGTGTCCAGACTCCGGGGAAGACTCTTTCATTCATTCACCATCGCCGTGTATTTCATATCGTTTATTCAATCTTCTGCCAGAGTGTGAGCCCCAATCATGATTAATAATCAATCAAATCAATCAAACTTTCCTAACGCCACTCTGTTTCTGTGAGTCTTTGCAGGTTGAATTAATTTCATGACTTGTTTATGCACGGAAAACTTTTGCATGTCAATGCTCAACGCAATTAGCCCCCTTAAAAAAAAAAAAAAAAAGATCTCATCACTGTATCACATCTCCCCAAGTCCTGCATATTCTCAATATGCACATGGCTTTAAAGATCCATGGAGGAGGCAACATATTTGAATTGAATATTGATTGATGGAACGAGAGAGAGGGAGGAGAGAGAGGGAGGGAGAGGAGAGAGAGAGAAGAGAGAGAGAGAGAGAAGAGAGAGAGAGAGAGAGAGAGAGAGAGAGGGATAGGAGAGAGAGAGAGAGAGAGAGGGATAGGAGAGAGAGAGAGGGAGTGGAGAGAGAGAGAGAGGGAGGGAAGGAGAGAGAGAGAGGGAGAGAGAGAGAGAGAGAGTGGAGAGAGAGAGAGGGAGGGATAGGAGAGAGAGAGGGAGGGAGGGAGAGGAGAGGGAGAGAGAGAGGGAGGGAGTGGAGAGAGAGAGGGATAGGAGAGAGAGAGAGAGGGAGGGAGATGAGAGAGGGAGCGGAGAGAGAGAGAGAGGGAGAGAGAGGGAGAGAGAGAGAGGGAGTGGAGAGAGAGAGAGAGAGAGGGAGGGAGTGGAGAGAGAGAGGGATAGGAGAGAGAGAGAGAGGGAGGGAGATGAGAGAGGGAGCGGAGAGAGAGAGAGAGGGAGAGAGAGGGAGAGAGAAAGAGGGAGTGGAGAGAGAGAGAGAGAGGGGGAGGTAGAGGAGAGAGAGAGGGAGGGAGAGGAGCGAGGGAGAGGAGAGAGAGAGAGGGGAGGTAGAGGAGAGAGAGAGAGGGAGGGAGTGGAGAGAGAGAGAGAGAGAGAGAGGGAGAGGGGAGAGAGAGAGGGAGCAGAGAGAGAGGTGCAACCAGCGAAGCAGTCTCGTCAGTAACAGTTGCCAGCGCGGCCAGCCAGCGCAGCAGCGAAACCCGACTTTCTCCAACCTCCCTGGCAAATCTTTTATTTCTTTTCTTCTTTTTTTTAATCACCCCCCGACGCGCGTTTCCCCCACTCGCGTTTCCGAACGGACAGAGGCGTTCCGGCATGGGATCCCCCTCGGCTCCCTAGTTTGTGTGTGTCATTTTTATTCTTGGACTGGCACCGGTCATTTATCTCTTTTTGTGTTTTCCCCCTGACGGATTTACAACGCGATGCGATCCAGGACCTCGGACAGCGCCTGATATAGCATTCAACCCCGAGGTAAGACGCTTCCACTTCGGGCTGGAATTTGTACACTGTAACTGTTTTTTTGGGGAGGGCGCAGTAGGCTATATGAGTTCGGTGCGGTTGGAACCAATGCGCAAAACTCGCGGAGTGGAGAGGGGGGAAAAGAAGAAGCGGAATCGCCTTCACTTGCCAGCGTAGGAATGGTACTTTTTCGCGGGGTTGTGGAATGTTGTTGGGGTGGTGGTGCGTGTGTGTGCGGGGGGAAAGGAGGAGAAACTAAGCGGCGCGGAGAGGTACGGGAGTAATTATCGGCGTCTGGCGCGCTTCAATAAAACAGCGAGGCTTCTCTCTCCTCTCTCTCTCTATCTCTCTGCCTTCGCCTGCCCCGTCGTCAGGTTAATTTAAAGCAGCTGTGGATTTGAAAAGTCAGCGAGAGAGAGAGAGAGAGAGAGAGAGAAAGAGGGAGAGAGGGACAGAGAGAGCACGCGCACGGTGAGGGGTGTTAGCCCACGACAGGGCGAGAGGATTTCGCCAGGTTTTTAGCCCTGTTTATTGGAACTGTTTCACCATGCGTGGTCCGGTCCTTTTTTTTTCAGTTTTTTTTTTTTTTTACTTGGTTCAGAACCGTTTTAGTTTCGTAGGGGAGAGCGGGGCTGTCTGTCACACGGGTTGGTTGTCACACACGCTATGGCTTTAAAACATCCCCATTGTCCTGCTGTCATCTGTTTTCATTGAAACTGGGAGAGGATTTGTTTTCCTTTTTTTTTTTTTTGGAGGGAGGGAGGGTTGGGCCGATGTTTCGACCGTCTTTTGGGTCAGGGGTTGGTTGTCACACGGGGTCTACACACGGTGGAGAAAATGTGCCTCCATGTTTTTTTAGGGTCGTCATGAGTGCTTTTTGGATGATTTCCTGCTCATTACGGTGTATTCACAGATTATTTGGCCGAAGTGCAACAATTGCTTTACTGCATTAGTGGCAGGAAGTCATCAGGCATTGATTGGTAGGTGGTGGTTATGCTGACGTGGTTCATTCATTCAGCTGCTCCTGTTGAGATTGGTTTGGTCAAGGTTTATAGTTTGTTTCCTCGTGGTTTCGATCTGTCGGACGCACTTCCGGTACAGCTTCAAAGCATCACTGAGTTGAGTGTTTTTAAATCACAGTTGCAGACACATCTTTTCAGACAAGCTTTCGATACGTCGCCTGCTGACTGACTGATGTCTATTGTGATTCTTGTTTCTATACTGGAAAGCGCCCTGAGCACCTTCTGGCTGTTGTAAGGTGCTACAGTATACAAATAAAGTTTTATTGAATTTGATTGATTGATAATATAAAACCCTGCCACTGCAAAAAAAAAAAAAAGACTTAACATTAAGAGTATTTGACCTTCATTTTAGTCATTTTCACTTTCTACCAATGAAATCTGCCTGTCAAAGAAGTATTTTTGCCTCTAAAATAAGAAAACACATCTTAATGTCATCTCCTCTTAACGATTGCACCGTCTTGAAATAAGATGGTCAATGGAACATGTGTGCACTTGCATTCAACTTGATTTATCTAATTTTAAGCGACACACTGCAGGTGAATAGGGAAAAACATTACATTTAGAGATATAACTGATATTACTGATATGAGTATGAGAAAAAATGTGTTTTCTGTCACTTTATGTTTTCATATGAACATAAGGCGTTTTGTGCATAAAACTGGCCAACATTACAAATGTTTTCAGCGATGAAATCTAAATAATGGATAGACCCAAATATATGGCTTTATTTTGTGACATACTAGTAACAAAGGGATTTTGGAATTAGATATTAAACAATCCCTAAGGAAAAAAACTTGTTAAGCCCAAGACTGGAAAGTTTGGAGACCAAAGTGGCTTTGTCGTTGCATGAGTGGAACAGAAACCTTAGTTTGAGAAAACCAGCCCTAAAGTTTTGTAACGAGTACGATACGTTTCTCCGCTCTTCCGTACCGGGCGTCCCGCAGAAAGAAAAACAGCGTCATCGAGGACACCCTTCAGGACACGTGGATGTAAAATCTGTCAATATTCGTGAATGAATGCGTGAGGGAAAGCTGGCTTTGCAAAGCAACGTAGTAGCTATACGGGATATCTCCGCCTCGCAACAAAACGTCATAAAATAAGCATAATAAGTCATGTTTTTTTTACACTCTGACATGTTGAGGAGGAAATTAGCAAAAAAATCTCCACTTTGACTGTGTGAAAAATCTATACTTTCACCTGTCGTGTCTCGCCTTGAAATAAGAAGAAAAACACTTGAAATTAGATCAAAAAAGCATGAAAATAGGGCTTGTTCCATATTTTTTAAGAATTTCCAAACCCGTTTTATTCAAGGACTTATTAGCTAGGATAAGATTGCATTCCCCCCCCAGTAAATACTGGTTCCATTGGCATATTCTTTTTACTTGTCAAATTAAGTCAAACATACTTGTTTCCAGAATCTCATACATTTTGATTCAATCCTGGTCTAGTCCTGGTCTGGTCCGACCTCAGACCTGGGGCTTAGATCTTGTTTGGACTTGGTTTGGTTCATTTTTGGTTCAGTCATTTTCTCAAACTGTTTCCACCCTAGTCCCAGTTCAGTCCAGTCCTGGTTCAAGTCTTGCTCTGGAAACCAACAATTCTTCACCTTTTATCATTTCCTGACATTAAATTACACAGAGGACTGAAGTAAACGTGTATTTTCCGAGTATATTTGACAAATCGGGCGGTGTTTGAGCTAAATACCTTTGTACGACGGACAACAATGTAGAGAAAATGGCAATGAAACGTGCAGTCGAATGTGTTTCAGACCAGACATTTCACATCTGATCAATTTAAGTCGAGAAGAATGAAGAAACGATTCAGACATTTGAATTTAATGCCCATATCTCAGTGCTTTCCCCCTCGGTGTCTTCTTTTCGTCAGTCCAGTCCTGATAAACACGCTGCTCATATGCTGATAGCTACAGATCTGTGCCATGAACATCATGCTGCAAAGAGAATTTCAAAAAGACTCGTTTCCTCCATTGAATTTCCAAACGCGGGGCTGTGCGTGAGCTGCAGACTTCCCCCCTTTGTCAGACGTGGCATTTGCATTTTTATTTTGGCGCCATAAATCGGTGGTGATTTAGTGCCGCTGAAGCAGCCGCCCCCCCGGCTCGCGTGCCATCCTTTCAGCCTCTTAGGGAAAGTAGTCCTACAACCCTTATTGAACCGCAGTAACCACGGCGACGGGTGGGAAGCCCGCGCGCCGTGAAGACGCTGAGAACGAACAAGGAAGTGCTGCTAAAGATGATACTCTCCAGCAGTGTGGATCAAAGCGGGAGTTAAGTGACGTTAATGTTCTAAATCTAAAAACGTGCAACACTAACACCATAAAAAAGTGACTAAAACACATGACGAAAGAGTGATGAAAAAGAGATTGAAAAAAAGACAAGAACACAGCAAAAACACTTCCAATATTATGACAAAAACGCAATCCGTTTTGTAGGTCTTAGCTTTCAAATGAGGCGTGACACTGGCCTTTAGGCTGTAAAGTCCAGTCGAGGAGCTTTTAGATTTGGGTGAAGCCGAACTGGAGAAAATGCAAATCTGTTAAGGTGAGGGTTAAGTCCCTTAAACCCACATTGCGGATCATTCCAGCGGTGGAAGACGTACAGACAAGTAAAAGTACAGCAGTAAATCCACCTCAGTAAGAGTAAAAGTGTTGAGTCGTAGTAATCACTACAACATCCCATCTTTCCCGCGCTCATCCATTCACAAGTATTGTCATGTTTATAATAAACAACTTTCCATTCTTGGACGTAACAATATTTTTAAGGGTTTTTCAGAGGGATTTGATAATATCCAATTCCTAGTTTGGATTTTTTTTTTTTTTTTGTCGCTGAAAACATTGGCAATTTTGGTCATTGTTCTATCATTTTATGTCAGTAATCTACAGCAAGTTTCAAATTATTATCTCTAATTATTTTGTTTACTCTACGATAGGGATGCACCAATCCAATACTGGTGTTGGATATCGGAGCCGATACTGAAAAAAATACATTATCGGGTATCGGCTACAAATATCCGATACTGAACCGATACCAGTATTGGCTTTCAACGCCTTAAAAACACAACTTTTTACCACCTAAACATGAGTGAATATGGACATGCTGTATATCATTGGAAAGCTAAGAACCTGGAGAATTCAACCGCTGCATTCAATTCAACCTCCGCAAACGCATTTATGATCGCTGCGCAAAATGCCCCGGTTAGCATCAGTATGCTAAGGCTAGCATTAGCATGCTAACGAAAACTAATCAAGTGTTTGTATTTTAGCTTAAGAAATAACTGATCTGACATATTTGTAATGATCAGATCACTTCATGTGAGTTGTTTAAATTAATGTAACCTAAAGCCTGTCACATTTAGTTTAGTTTAGTGTATTTGTTTATTTGAGCAGTTAACAATCTGCTCAAAAGGAGTGGGCTGAAACAAAAAGCTTATGAGCGCCTACCCCGAAAAACTAAACTAAACTAAACATTCCAAAAATTACACAGACAACCGGGAACAGTTTCAGTGTTTTGTGACTGTAAAATATGGAATGATAAAATAAAAAAGGAGGACCTCAAACGATGTCCAAATATCCGTTTAACCTCTAAACCCCCACCTACACAGGCAAATCTTCTCCAGTTATTATCCAGGTATCCAAATGTAAACGCTTCCTGAAAAAAAGCGTCAAAATAGCGGCGAAAATTAGACGTAAATGAGGATGAAAAAGCAACAACACAACCAAAAACGCTCCAAAAAAAGAGCACAAAACAAAAAAGTAACAAAAACACAACTAAAAACGTAACAAAAACATGACGAAAAGTGATGACAATGCAGAAACAACGCATGGACACATGAGGAAAACTCTTAGATCAGGGCTTAGCTTTCAAATGAGGCATTACACTGGCCTGTAGTCTGTTAGGAAGCTTTTAGACATGGCTAAAGCCGAAGTGGACAAAGTGGGGGTTAAATCGATATAAAGTGATGACTGCCTGAACTTTCTGCCCTGGATTTCTTCAGTAATAACCAACAATATGTCAAGGGTTTCGGCCGTAAAGCGTTCTTATGGGAAAAAACATCCATTTCTAAAGCAGTTAGAAATGGATGTTTTCCCACTTGACTTTTTTTCCCCTTTCTACAAACGTAACTGTCATGTCTTTGTGACAAATGTGCAACGGCCTGTGCTGTAGCTTTGTAAATACAAAGTCATTTTAAGAAGTGAGATCTTAATGACGGCGATATAGTACAGTGGTTTACATTGGTAAAGTGCACTGTGTAACGATCTTTGTCATTGACTTCATTTAATTATTGTTGTACTTGGGAGGGACATTATTTCAGCACAACGTTTGTCCCCTTGATCGATACTATACATTGCAGTACTATATCATAAAACCAGAGAGAACATGCTCACTCCACAGAAAAAGACCTCACCAAACCGGGGAATTGAAAACGGGACCTTCTTGTTCTTTGAATTAAGTCCTGAGCCACATATTAGCTTTGTTTTTGTTTGTTTTTTTGTTTTTTATGTAAATCTATATTTTCTCTCCTAATGTGCCCTAATTTGTCTGCTTAAATCAGAAGCAATGACTGTGAGAGTAGGATTCAAAATGATCATATTTCAGAACTCATTTGTTGCGCAACCGAAAACAACACAACAACTAGGACTTTATTTTGTGTCACTGGGAAGAGGGCTGAAGAGGGACTGGATACGCCTGTAATAGTCTCCTGTCTCACTGTCAAAATGGCTAGTCTTGTAAGCTACAGTTTCACTGTATTTATCTGAATAAGGCACATAGGTGTTGCAGTTTACTGTGTGGAAGCTAACTGCTAAGCGTGTAGCATTGTAATAATAATAATAATAATAATGACTTACACTTGTATTGCGCTTTACAAGCCTGTATTACCAAGTTTCTACACTGTAGTCATTATTCATTCACTCCATACTCAGTGGTGGTAAGCTACTGTTGTAGCCACAGCTGCCCCTTGGTGTAGACTGACAGAAGTGAGGCAACAAGTCTGTGCCATCGGCCCCTCCGACCACCACCAACCCCTCACTGACACACTACATTCATTCTGGCCGATTGTACATGTTTTGTACATGAGCATAAAATTACAAGAAATCAGATAAAATATCAATATAAAAATGTATTAATTACAGTAATAAGCAAGAATGCAGATTAAATACTTTCAGAGTCAAATGCACAGGTAAAAATAACTGTTTTCAGATGTGAACATTGACAGAGTTGAGGGCTGTCTCACATCCTCATCAGACTGTTCCAGATTTTAGCTTTAGCCTCCGTGTGTTTAGTCCTGACTCTGGGAACCACCAGGAGACCCCTCCCTGAAGTTCTCAGGGCCCGAGATGGTTCATATGGCTCTAACATGTCAGAGATGTACTTTGGAGCTAAACCATGAAGAGACTTGTAACAAACTACCGCTAACACCCCGAGCAGCAGAAACAGACTTTGGCAGCTCCTCTGACAATCAGGTACAAGCTCTAAAGGTTACAGAGAAACTATTTACCACACGGCTGCGATAAGCTACACATAAGCTATCATCTAATAACTGTGCCTTTTTTTCAGCCCGATTTGCCATTATTATTGTCCCACCCCTGATACACATTCCTTCAACAGTAATGTTCTTTTATAACATTAGTGACCAAGGGGTGGGCACTTATAAGCCTTTGGCTTCAGCCCACTCCCTTTGAGCAGGTTAACTGCTCAAACAAATAAATAAACTAAAACTAAACTAAGGCCTGATTAAAGCTAATGGATGGAATGTCCATATTCAGTGCGATTAAGTGGGTGAAACTTTTTCTGGTGTTTTCCCAACTTCTTGATACAGTGGCGATGAAGTTAAGAAGGAAGTCGGGGAAGTTTGAATTGTTGTGTTACAGATTTGTTCGTCCAAATTTGAGCTTGTAAGCATGTTTGCAACTTTCAGAGAGCAAAGCGGAGTTGTGCAGTAATGCTAACAGCAAAACATGTCCAAAACAATTTCCCCCAGTCCGTTTCCCCCCATAGTTGTCTCGGAATACAGTATAGCTGACGTGGAGGAGATGGATAGGCCATGGCTAACATTTACACTGCGATCAGTGAGTTTTTTTGAACAGTTTATTTTTTGATCATTTTGTGAATTTAATTACATTTCTTTTTGTCATTTTCAAACTCCAAACTGTGTGAAACTGAAAGACTGTTGGATTGAAACGTCGCAGGGAAGTGTGCAGAGCAGGTCATCTGAAAAACTCTGAAAAGTCACAAATGATCAGAGAGATGCAGCAATTTTGAAAAAAATAAAATAAAATAAAGTTTAAAAAATGGGACGGAACCACATTGGCAATGTCTCTGAGCACTGAACACTTTGTACTTCTGGACACTTCAGGTCAGTTATAGCTGCTGAAAACCACAGCGCTGGTAGATAATACTGTAGTTCCTGATGTGCTTGATTTTACTCAAATCTTTGACCGTTACTTTGCGTCTTTTCTTGTCATCACACTTCTTACGACCCTGTTGGCTATTGGCAACAAAATGTTAGAGGGATGAAGCTCTCTTGAAATGTCAAAAGAAATTTGGACGGGACACAGAACCATCAGACAATTGGTGACTTCTCAGAGTTTCTCAGATGTCTTTTCCTTTCCACTTTGTGCGAGGAAAATTAACCGCATAATAACTCTGCACCAGCTGGTTCAGAGCGCGGACCTGCTTTGACCACACTTCCTCTAGTTACAAACATCGCCATCACCTGAGACGTTTCAATCCAAAAGCCTTTCAGTTTTACACAGTTTGAAAAAATAACAACATAGTCCAAAAGCTCTCTTGCATAATAATTGTGTATGCGGCTGGTGGGGAGAGCGTTTATTTACGTGAATGACTTAAGATGCCGTGGATTGGGAGGCAGGAGTCGCCCGCCGGCTGTGACAGACAATCTCGTCCACTCCCTCGCCTGATTTCAGACCGAATTTTAGCGTGACGAGAACGCAGCCTTACACTTGAACGTCCTTGAAAGACAGAGGGACGCCACACTGAATAGCTTGATCTGCTCACGGGTTAAGAAGCATCGCACCGTGCTGTGGAAATCGTCGCTCTATATCTAGATCTGTACTGGGTTGCTTTCAGGCAGGGGACGTTTCACCTCTTCCCTCCAGAGGCTATGTCAAGAACCTACGGTCTCTTAAGGTGGGTTTATCTTGTTATTGGTTCCTCCTTGTCAATCACGCTCAGCTTATTCAATAGACGGAGGGGAATAAAGAAAACCTCCCACACATTAGGCACAAAGGTCTAGGTCTGGAATGTTAAAGAGGGGTATTATGCTTTTTTCAATCACATAGCACCAGTCTATAGCATACTACAATGATGACGTAACCTTCTGTTGCTCTGTATATGCAGTAAATTAAAATAACTGCCTTGAATAAAATTGCTCTCTCAAAATGGCTGTACTGAACGTCTTGAAATAGGCCTCTGTCTCTTTAAGAAGCTTTCCAGCACACTGCTGTGGCATCTAAACAACACTACTGTGCGGGGAGGGGCCTCTGCTGAGCTGAGGAGCAGTGGTTGGTGGCTTGGCTGGTGACGAAAGGTCCAGAGGCGTCTCCAGGAGGTGGGGGCGTTCCTAGGAGGACTGAGGCATAGCTACACCTAAAATGGCTGCCGTCTAAGTTTTTACTGATTACTCAAAAATATGTGAATGAGCCAAGGCAACACTCCAGGCATGTGTTTAATGAGGGAATGACATAATAACATGATATAAAGCTTGAAAAAGTCTATTTGACATAATACCCCCCTTTTAAGATTTTGACAGTTTTTGGTCTAGATATCGTGTTCAGTTCAGATATTTTTTGTCTGACTCAGGGCTATTTTAGACCCTTTTTAGTCCTAATTTGAGTTTGATTTTGGCCTGGTATATCTTATGAAGTGGTACTTAAGAAATTTGGGAAGCATTGGCATACAGTATGGATACAGTTGCCTTCTCTGCCCCAAGTGGACGACTAAAACATCAAGTGCACCAGCTAATCATTCCACAAGTGGGATCCTACTTGAAAATTACATCTTCAGCTGCACAATACCGTACGTATCATAAACAACGCGACTAAAATTCCGTTTGCCAACCAAATGCTAATGTTATATATGCAAATGATTCTTCAGAAACAGCTAAATAACACTGCAGTGAAGGCTGTGACCGAAAACAAAGGTCCACATCATTGATGCGGTGGTTCAGGTAAAGTTTTATCCTTCAGCTACACTCCTGTCGCCAACATTGTAATGAGCTCATATCTTTAAGTCGGACCACTCTGATCATATCCGAGTTCACAAGGTCTGTAAACTCTTTTAAGGACTCCGACCAACACTGCATGGCATTTTTACAAGTAGGAGATTGGGAAAAAACAGTTACCAGTTGCCTGGAACGCAGCATGAGCATGAGGCACAGCTTAGGTAATGACTATAAGACAGTCAAAGAAAACATTTTATGAAAAGTCAACCTTTTTCTCTCACCTTGCCTGTGTCAAGGTGTTGCTCCAATATGTATTTCCTGAATTTCAAAGCCTATAATCGATAACCAGACCTGCTCTGTGCTCAAAATGTGTTCATCACACAATGTCATTGATTTGCTAGCATGCCTTTGGCTCAAACTGAAAGCTTGTTTTATATCCCTGTTTTATGATGCGTCATTCCCGCTACTGCCAGTAGAGGCACCTGGCAAATTTGATAGTCTGACAAGGTGGAAAATCCATTGCTTACACAAACCTTCACAAACTGGCTTTGACTGTTTCCAGTGTGAAGGACCTGGGAGTATTGCACACAGCAGATAGGACTTGGATCATGTAAAAAGGCAATACTTGGAGTATAAGGGGAAAACAAGATTCTATCCACGGGGGATTTGTAGGTGGCATCTTCAATAGCGTGACCTTTCTCTACAAGCGTGGCCGTGTAGAAGTCCACAGGGAGAGCAGAGTTTAAGGCCAGACGCTGCAGGTGAATAGGAAGAAATAGTATCACTTTGAAACTTAGGCTGTAGATTACTGACTGAAAACTGTGAGAATTTAGTGAAACACTACTCCACGCTCAAACGTTGAGGCCAATCCTAGACCAAGGCCTTGCTATGAAATGTAAGTAAGTGTCATCATGACGTCAATTTGAAATGTACGCAATGCAAGGCTGTTTATTTGAGCACACTTGCTTGGACTTGTATTCTGTATTTGCACTGGAAGCTTATTAGCAAAGCCACTCAAACTGGGGCTCAATTACTCTGGACCACTGCGACGGCATTAGCATACACCGATCTTGCACTGGGCCCATAATGAAGGCTGTGTTTTCAAAGACTCCAGGCTGATTCCAGGACGTACATTCCATTTGAAGGGCCTATATCATGCCAACTACTTTGTCCCCTTTAGCCTTGATATTTTTCGCAGTATAGGCTATAGCTTTAAATAAAGTTTGTGTCTAAATAAATGTGTCCCCGACACGGTAAATAAATCAGGACTGCATAATATAAATCGTTAAAGTATCATTACAACAATATCCATATCGCAAGAAGCCACGATATTAACACATTTTTTTGGAAACACGTGAAATGTGCAAAAGTCAATCATCCTCTTTTACTTTGATTTTAGCTTTGTTTTGGTTCAGACATACTATATTCACAGTCTTGTTTTGACACAATTTGTGAGAAAAACTACTTATACATTAGCCTTGGGACGAAGCCTAGCCCCGGGGGAAGAGAGATAGCTTTTCACAAGCCTATTTTTAAACGTCTTCTGTCGGACAATAAGCATATATCACACACAAATTTATTTCAAAGTCAAGTTAAACTCAGGTTCATAAGAAAGTCTAGTCTCCTTCTAGCCTGGCTAATGCCAGACTAAAATCACAAGTGATATTTAGTCTGGGGACCACCAATTCATTTTCTCGTAGGAGAGGTGTGGTTTACGATTGTCCATAGCCGTTTATTGGGCGCTACGAATGTCTCTCATGCGTCTGCACGTAGCCATAGCCAATCGTATCATGGTATCAGATGACGTATGACGTACCTGCTGTAAACTTTTGAGCTAAACTATTTAGAACACGTTCTAAAGCTTGATCGAAAGATGGCATCGCGTCTGCTGCTGTCATGTTGGATCCGTAAATATTTTTTAATTTTTTTTATCCCTAAACAAACTACAAGCTTCCGTATGTCAAATAGCGCGTCATCGTCTTACCGTCCCTCCTCGTTCTGTGATTGGTGCCCAAATCCATGGAAAAATGTCGGCCATGGTCCCCAGGCTGTTGTGAAGTTCGAAAAGATTCGAGCGCACACAGCAGTCTGGCATTAGCCAGGCTAGTCTCCTTCTGGTATGAGGAAACAAAGCGAGATCATCCAGTAGAAGTGGATAACCGGCAATCGAAGCGAGCGTTAGCATGTAGCATGAAGCTCACGTTATTATTAGGGTTAGCATTCTCTGCTATTTATGTATTCATGGACTGTTGAACCACTTTCCATAACTCTATCATTATTTAGAACACAAAAATATTCCTAATTTGTGATATTTGTTCAAGTAGGAGTTTAGAGTGATGGGTGAAAGAGTAGTTCTTTTCCCTCTTTGCTTTCTCCCCCTGGCAGTAGCTACGAACATGACCATTTATGGGCAGTTCCATATCGCTGTCGCAGTATTCAAGACATTTATTGAATATTTGCTGATTTTGTGCAGCCCGGATATAACTACATACCCTGTGTAATGTTAACCGTCCACCTCTAGGGGTCCCCGGTCCCGCAGATTGGGAAACACTGGCTGCTTACTGCGGGGGGTTACAGTGGGGGTATTGTATTGAACAGCTCTGTGGCGATCGACCGCGCGCCATTTGGCCGTATTGATTGGCGCGGTGCAATTACGTCAGCGGGATTATAGCTCCTCCCCAGCACAGTGGAAAACTATCACCCAGATGATCTGAGCGCTGCTGACCGCATCACACGGGCCAGGAAACACCTTCAAATGTAGTGAGTACACATTTGGAGCTGCAGATTACTGACATTAATATGAGAAAAAAAAGTGTGTCGCCAGTTTTCTTGGCCAATAACTTATAGAGTCACGTTCAGATATATGTTTTTTAATTTGTTTACTTGTTTTTGGGGTTCAAAAGGACTAGAAAATATATGTAGTCATGAAGGTTAGGTGTCTGTAGGCGCCACTAAAGCGAAACATGGTCGCGAACGAGTTTGGACAAAGAGCCGGCTCTTTTAAGTGAATGATGAGAGCAGACTATCACCCGTGAGCATTTATTTATTTTATTTTTCTAATTGTTATTTGTTTATTAAGCTCCGCATGCATCGCTCTGCGCTACACTCACCCCATGGATAAAAAGAGAGAGAGAAAGAGAAAGAGAATGGGGTCAGGGAGAGAGAGAGGGAAAGGAGGTGAACAACTTGCAGTTTACACAAAATCCAGATCTCTACAAACGTAAACTCATCCATAAATGTAGCCAGCGCATCTCTAGCTTTAAAGATCTTCTGTTCCTTTTCATGTATTTCTTGATTCGTTGTTGTTTTCTTGCAGGGAGTAGTAGAGTATCTCATTTATCAAGCCATGAGTCATCTCTGCTAAATCTGTCTGAAATTTAAACTGTATTTGTAAAAAAAAACTGAATAGCCATTTGGGATCCAAAAGAGAATGTGGCGATGTTGCGAAGGGAGGGTTTGGTCGACTATGACATTGAAACTGAAGATGTTGAACAGAGGTGGGTAGAGTACCCAAAATATTTACTCAAGAGTAATTATACTCAAGTACAAGTAAAAGGTAATGGCAGCATTTCTTATTAGGACTTGTTTCCGCCCGAGTTCAGACCTGGTTTGGTTCATACTGTCACCTCGGCGACAGAGGCATTAGTACAAAGTGTCACATACTGTATATACGTAAATATCAGCGTCCTTTCACTGGCCAAAGCAGATCCAGGTTCACTTAGCTAAACTGACAGTGTGACAGCTTTTTAGCCTTAAAAATGCACAGCTAAAAATAAAACTTAGTGGCAGAATTAGTGGAAAGAGGCCACAGCTGCTCCTGTTATGTTGTTTCTTGAGTTTGTTCTTGGTAAATCTGCATAAAATGAAGAAAGTATGAATGAAAAGTATTGTAAAGGTCACTTTAAAAAGTCGTTTCAAAAGAGCCTATTATTCCTTGCATAGTCTGAGTTTAATCCCATTAGACCCCGTTTATTCCCGGTTTAGATCAACACTGCCTGACCAAAAATAGGTGGTTTCACCCTTGCCTGGCCAAGCGTCCACTCCTGCTTTTTGTTTCTGTCCAGGACCGTCTGGGACTTTGCAAACAGCCAATCAAATCTACAAAAGTTTCATAGCAATCTTTGAGCATGTTGTCACGACAGGAACCAAATTGACCGTTAGTAAAATGTAATCTTAAATGTACTGAAAGCTCGTGTACCTGATTTTCCATGAAATGTTTAGTCTTGGCCCAAACTTGTTTCTAGCTCTCACAATCCCCCCTGCACATCCTAATTGTTCAAGCAAATTAATTATGCAAGTTTCACGCCCATGTACAGCTTTGAGTGGTGACAAAATAAAATAAATAAATAAATTGCACTCATTTAGATTCTGCTTCTATCTTCCATGATGCAAGGTCTGTTTTTGCTGTGCTTACAACACTACTCTAAGGTGTTCCCAAACTTTTCAGGCTGCGACCCCCAAAATCACTCAACAAACAACTCGGGACCCCTTTCTGTAAAATGTAATTGGCATTTATGATAATTTAATGTGCAAAACATTTAAAATCTGGTTTAATGATGTTTTAATTTAAAGGGCCTTGTCGGTACTTGGATGGGAAACCGTTTGGAAACACCAGGAAGCCTGGGGTGAATGGAGTGTGTGTGAGTGAGTGGTCAGTGCCGGTCGGAGGGGCCGATGGCGCAGACTGGTTGCCTCGCTTCCATCAGTCTACCCCAGGGCAGCTGTGGCTGCAATAGTAGCTAACCATGACCAAGTATGGAGTGAATGAAAATGCAATGTAAAGTGTCTCTGAGTGTCCAGAAAAGCGCTATATAAAACCGATGCATTATTATTATTATTATTATACAAAGCGTGTGTTCTGGCTGGCCATGCTAGTTCAGCCCTCCTTACATCTATATATATAATCCCTGCCTCTCTCTCACCTTGCTGTAGGAAATCCCTTTCTTCCTGTCTGATCCAGTCTGCGCTCTGTGATTAATGACATTGGCGTGGCGCCTCATATTCCCAGCCTGCGCCTTTTAGATTGTCTTCAGTTGATCATTCAAATCGAGTGCATTTCAATGAAGGAGGACTTCCAAGCCTTAGCGTACTGTGCCACAGCTATCCGTCGTATATTTACGGCAGTATTGGATCTAACTGGTTATAGCGGAGTTTGAATTTTAATAAGAGGGAGGCAACAAAGAGCGCGCGGGTAACGGGCTGGTGAAAGGCATCGATCTGCATACGGCGAGCTCATGGAGACAGAAACGCCAAGTCAGTGTTGGAAATGTGTTGTTCTCTGCCTGCAGGAGGGATGTCGCGATTCTACATTTTTAAGTAACAATTACCGCGAGGACTAGTGTAACCAAAAACCTATGACACATTCAGCCGAGGTTAGCTTTTAGCTTTACGCTTTTACTCTTACACCAGCCGTTCCCAAAGTCCGGGAAGTCACGGCCCCCTTATCCATCCAAAAATCTCTCAGGGCACATCATAATAATATAATTACTCTATGCTGAGGAATTTGTTGTTATTTTACAGCTAAAATGACACATAAAAACAACATTTAGTCATGACTGTGGGCTAAATACTGGTTAAAGTGCATTTCCTTTCAAAATAATTAAGTATTAATAAGGTATTGATAAGCATTAGTAATCTGTTTAGGGTTAGGATTAGGGTAGGCAATGAATATGCATATTATTCTTGGCTTATGTTAATAGATAATACTATAATAAGCAGCTTATTAATATATATACAAACATATTAATCATGGCCTATTCATTATTTATTAATTATTATCATTATCCATATCTAAAGAAAGCAAATTGGTGTGAATGTTTTCAAAAGATATTCCAAGCTATTCCCTCTGATCTGTGTATTTTTACCGTGACATAACAAATGCAGCTGCACAGGGGTCTTTTGGGACTCTTCCTCTGACAGCGTCATGCACTTATGGTGGGACAATGACTAAGATCTGCTCTCTGCACTCTGACGTTGTGTGTTTTGGGGTGGATTCATTAACACTGGACGCTGTTTCTTTACCTTGGGCCTGTGATTAGTGTGAATCCGGTTCACACTGAATGATTCGCAGAGCAGTGCGGATCATTCACAAGGTTGGTTTCCTAGACCATACTCATAATCTGTTTATGCAGTCAAAGTTGTTAAAATGTGATGATCTTGTAAAATATAGTACAGCAATAGTCTTATACTAAGCTTTCAACAAATTATTACCGCTTAACCTACAACGTTTTTTTATAACTCCAGTGCGAGCTTATGACTTGAGAGGTTTTGGATATTTTTCATTACGAGAGCTCAAAACACTCGTAAACGTTTCTGTGTGTCTGTATGCGGAGTGAAACACAAGCAATGCCAAACTGTCCATCGATTCAAACTGTTATATAAACATTGGGTCTGGTCAAAATATAGAGATGAGGGTCTTTAATTTAACTTGCTGTTGTCTCATAGTGTTAACAAGTGCTCAATGTTTCCTTACCATCGTTGGTATTGTCCATTCCCGTTGTTGGTATTGTTCATTCTCCTTACATTGTTGGTATACATTTTGTTACAATGTAATAATTATTGTCACATGTGGTAACTCCACCATGATATAACATTTGTATAATAATTCTTGAACAAAGTAACAGTGAAGCTTTGGATGAGAGGCGAAACGTTCAAGACTTCAACTACTGAGTACAGAAGATGACTCAAGCACCTTCATTGAAAAAAAGTGAAGCTGAATGTATTAATCTCTGAATGGGGCACTGGGGGTGGGATTAAATAAATTATCTTCTTCCCACTCCCTTTCAGGTAGAAATGGGTCATCTTGTTTACATACTGTATACTCCCTACTCTGCATGTTAGACGAGGACTTTGCTGACAAATGCAGGCATGAACGATCCCTGGGTTGTTAGCCAATGAGATTTTCAACTTGTTTATCATCACTTTGGGTTCGTACCCTCTAACCCCAAGTGCCATCAAAACTAGCAGCCAAAGAGATTGAGCAGGTTTTTGAGACAGCGGCTGAATTTTAGATGCAATCAAATATTTAGCTTCATAATGTGTTGGGCAGTCAACAGGAAATAAGCTTCGGGAAAGTGCACTTCACTCCCAGCTGTCGGGAATGTTTCGCAACGTTACATTAGCCAAGACATTTTTTATTTTCGCAGGTGAGGACATCGAAATGACGCTGTGGTCCAAATATGGTCATTTCCTTTGTGGGACCACAGCAGTTAAAGACAGGAGGACTATAAACCTGTGTGTGCAACACTTCAGGGCTGTTTTCTCCGAAAGAGGTTTTCATTCAACAACTTCTCCACCTTAGTCGCTCCTACAGATTCCACACTTCCCCGTATCGGATTTAACAATAGTTGGAAGGTTTTTTCCAGAGGGATTTGGTAATATCTGATTCACAGCCTCATTTATTGAGCTTTGAACTGCAAAAAATAAGGCAGTATTTCTCAAATCTGAACAAGTCTTTGAGACTAATATATCTACAAAATAAAATGATACATTTAAGCATGGCTCGAATCATTATTTAGATCTTATTGTTGAAAATATAGGCAATATAGGCAATGCATATGCATAATATTCATGTCAGTTAATCTACAGCAGAAGTCTCAAATCGATATATCTCAATGTAATGGTTTTCCCTATTCACCTGCAGTGTCTCGAGATTGCTATTCCTGGACATTAGGCTAAGCAAAGTCCCATTTTGTTTTTGATCATTCACTTTCTGGAGCTCTGCATTTCTCAGTATCCAGCGGGCCTTTAGCGCAGCATGCTTGTCTCTAACCGGTGAAAAGAGTGGAGCCTTCCCTGCCCTCCAGGCATGCAGTTACCGCGGATCTACGACTGATGGCAAATCAATCTGGCCCAGCGCACCCGCCAGGCCTCTCCTGGCTTCTCCCAGCCTCCCCTGGCCTCTCCCGCCTCCTCCCGCGGCGTGGGCTTACCCTCTCTCTAACGGCTGATCCACAGCCGTTAGCCTTATGCTAAATCAATGGGGTTATTTTGAGCTACATTATAGTGTTATACCCACAGAGACTGGACATGCCTTCGCTTACTGTTCAGAGTGAAAGCCCAAAGAACTTAAGCAGAATTGAGGAGTGACCGACATTCATGCAGGGAAAGGAACATGACAAAAACTAATTTTACAGAATACATATAAGCCAGCTATAACGATTCCATTTGAGTTGGTAGCTGTGACATTAACTGTGTTTCCATTACTGGATATTAATGTGCATTTTGAAGTTTTGCACAAGGGATGGAAACACCGAATTTGGTCATTAAAAACGGTAATGCTCATTTGGGAAGATGGAAACAGGTTTAAGGTATTAAGTTTCACGTTGCGAATAAAAAGAACACGTGACTGTTGGCGGAGCTTATTGTTGACTGGAGAGGACAGAAGAGAAGAAGGAAAGTCATCCATCGGTCGCAGGTTGTTGCTAGTCCAAAAAATATTTCCCAGATGCAGGAGCTCAAACATCACAGCACTGTCTTCACCGCTGCGTAATAACAGCTTTGCAACTAACGGACAGAGTTAGCCAAATAAAACCTTGCTCAGAGACACAGACACTCCTGATCCTCATTAGAAAATGTAGAAAATACTCTCTGGGATGTCTGTGTAGGCTCTTAGTCGTACAGGAGTTGTCCATCTTCAATCAAGGTTCTTGAGTCATCTTACTCTGTAGTTGAACTTCAACTTCAGAGTAAGATGACTCAAGAACCTTGATTGAATATCCACAATACTGCTGCCTCTAATCAAACGTCTCAAAAGTGAACGTTCCACTTGGTCTCGAGCCCAGAGAAGAGCAGATCAGAGAGCTGATCACAGATGGGTAAACATCTGCACCTTTTAAAGAGAAGCCTCATTTTGAACCGCTCTTTTAACATTCTGAACTCCCTTTGAGCTGTGTGATGTTAAAGGGATATTTCAGGAGTTTTGACATGGGGCCTCATTTCCTAGTTATCCAGAGTGTTGTTGATGTCTGGAGATATTTTTTTCTTAAATTCATGCAGTTCTTATACAGTGCCTTGTGAAAGTATTCGGCCCCCTTGAACTTTTCGACCTTTTGCCACATTTCAGGCTTCAAACATAAAGATATAAAACAGTAATTTTTTGTGAAGAATCAACAAGTGTGACACAATCATGAAGTGGAACAACATTTATTGGATATTTCAAACATTTTTAACAAATAAAAACTGAAAAATTGGGCGTGCAAAATTATTCAGCCCCCTTAAGTTAATACTTTGTAGCGCCACCTTTTGCTGCGATTACTGCTGTAAGTCGCTTGGGGTATGTCTCTATCAGTTTTGCACATTGAGAGACTGAAATATTTGCCCATTCCTCCTTGCAAAACAGCTCGAGCTCAGTGAAGTTGGATGGACAGCGTTTGTGAACAGCAGTTTTCAGTTCTTTCCACAGATTCTCGATTGGATTCAGGTCTGGACTTTGACTTGGCCATTCTACTCTTGCTTTATGTTTTGGATCATTGTCTTGTTGGAAGACAAATCTCCGTCCCAGTCTCAGGTCTTTTGCAGACTCCATCAGGTTTTCTTCCAGAATGGTCCTGTATTTGGCTCCATCCATCTTCCCATCAATTTTAACCCTCTTCCCTGTCCCTGCTGAAGAAAAGCAAGCCCAAACCATGATGCTGCCACCACCATGTTTGACAGTGGGGATGGTGTGTTCAGGGTGATGAGCTGTGTTGCTTTTACGCCAAACATAACGTTTTGCATTGTTGCCAAAAAGTTCGATTTTGGTTTCATCTGACCAGAGCACCTTCTTCCACATGTTTGGTGTGTCTCCCAGGTGGCTTGTGGCAAACTTTAAACTACACTTTTTATGGATATCTTTAAGAAATGGCTTTCTTCTTGCCACTCTTCCATAAAGGCCAGAGTTGTGCAGTATACGACTGATTGTTGTCCTATGGACAGAGTCTCCCACCTCAGCTGTACATTTCTGCAGTTCATCCAGAGTGATCATGGGCCTCTTGGCAGCATCTCTGATCAGTTTTCTCCTTGTATGAGCTGAAAGTTTAGAGGGACGGCCGGGTCTTTGTAGATTTGCAGTGGTCTGATACTCCTTCCATTTCAATATTGTCGCGTGCACAGTGCTCTTTGGGATGTTTAAAGCTTGGGAAATCTTTTTGTATCCAAATCCGGCTTTAAACTTCTCCACAACAGTATCTCGGACCTGCCTGGTGTGTTCCTTGTTCTTCATGATGCTCTCTGCGCTTTAAACTGACCTCTGAGACCATCACAGAGCAGGTGCATTTATACTGAGACTTGCTTACACACAGGTGGATTCTATTTATCATCATTAGTCATTTAGGTCAACATTGGATCATTCAGAGATCCTCACTGAACTTCTGGAGAGAGTTTGCTGCACTGAAAGTAAAGGGGCTGAATAATTTTGCACGCCCAATTTTTCAGTTTTGTATTTGTTAAAAAGTTTGAAATATCCAATAAATTTCGTTCCACTTCATGATTGTGTCCCACTTGTTGTTGATTCTTCACAAAAAATACAGTTTTATATCTTTATGTTTGATGCCTGAAATGTGGCAAAAGGTCGAAAAGTTCAAGGGGGCCGAATACTTTCGCAAGGCACTGTATTTGAAGAGTAGTGGCGCTAGGCTAGGGCAAGGCTAAAGCATTTATATGGTAACAGTTAGGTGCACTGTGGCATGGGTCAGACTGTTTTTAATGCAGGCTGAGGTAAATCACTTATAACACCAGACTAACCATATAAATGTCTGTGTTAATAGAATAATTTTTGAAATATAACTGACCTTGTATCACATGAATTACCACATTTTGAGGGACTATTAAAATGTGGTATTAAAATGATTCTATTAACACAGACATTTATATGGTTAGTCTGGTGTTATAAGTGATTTACCTCAGGTGCACTGTGGAGTGCACCTGAGGTAAATCACTGTATAATATTTATTTGTGTCGAACGTTTCGCCTCTCATCCAAAAGGCTTCGTCAGCAACACTAAGCCCCACTTCAACTACAGAGTACAGAAGAGGATTCAAGAACCTTCATTGAAGACTCTCTGGGATAGTTTTTTGTGTGTTAGCAGTAAAAGTGCTGCAAGACTTGAGCAGTTAAGATACTCTTGCTTTGCTTTCGCGAGTGTCGCCTAAATCCACATTTATACAGTACATGTTAGTACAGGTAAAAAGAGAAGTAACTAATTCCAACAAGATAAATGAATGTCGTCAACAACAAAACGAGAGCTGAAAAAGCTGCACTTAAGAGTGAAATCAATCATTTACACAGCAGAGGGCGAGGCCACCATTTGCAAAAAAAACTCTGACGGAAACACATGTAAATCCGCTTTTATTTGGCTAATCGTAGACAGATGAGCCTTTTCTTTGATGGAAGCGCAACTAATGGCACCGATGAGTTCAGCTTTAAAAGTGTTTGTTCATCGTTCCATTTCTTGGCAGTAAAGTAAGCAGAAGGCCTTTTTTCCGCTTTCAGTTTGTACACGCCCAGATTTCAGAGGTAATAAATCAACAGCTTCTGGTATAGTGTAGTAAACAAGTGCGATATTAAGAGCGTCTCCCCACAAGCCGCTTATAAATGAATATGGCTGGGTACCATTAAATTTTTTCCAATACCAGTACTTTAACGATACTTGGTTTTCTATTGCTGGGTTTCAGGTGACATCACAGCGTTCTAAAGGCCAATACTATTATATGGAGGAAAAATGATTTTGTTTTTGAGGAAATGTTTGGTCTTGTACAGAGAGATCATGGACCCGGTGACTGATATTAATGATCATTTTTGTAATTCATACATTTTCTTTTGAGCTACGACTTGTGAAAGTGTAATGCAGTTAATAGGAAAAACTGGCTCCTCCCACCACTGGGTCCTGTGACATCATCACATTCTAGAACCTGTAACCCAGCAATACCAATACCTGAACGATACTTTTTTTTTTACTATAATATTTGTCGTCTAGAACCAGAAAACAGAACAATAATGGTAAATGGTCTCAACTTATATAGCGCTTTTCCACCTACGTTAGGCACTCAAAGCGCTTTACAGCAAGGATCCACTCACCCATTCATACACCAGTTTATGACACTGGAGGCAAGCTGGGTGAAGAGTCTTGCCCAAGGACACAACGGCAGTGTGCACCTTCAGGAGGCGGGATTCGATCCCCATAATCTGTGAAAGATCTGGGAGAAATTGTGGCAAAAATAGGGAAAAATTAGGAATAAATTTGGCGGAGAATAGAGAAAATATTAGAAATAAAAATGAATAAAATTAGGTCGGAAATTGGAAAAAAAAAAAGGGAAAAAAATGTGGGGGTCACTTTCTTTAATGCTGTTCCTGGATCAACCATATCAAAACTTGGATTTCAAAAGATTGTACGGTTACGATAGTGCCTAAACCTTTTTAACGGTGCTCATGAATGACGAAGAACAAACTTCATGATGAGTCCTGTACTCTTCCCTATAGTTATAAAACCAAGGGCAGAGTGGGAAAGTGTGTCCAGAGGTTTCACACAGATAATGTCACCATAATACACAATATTTTAAAGAAAATGTTACTCATATTAATGCCTTTCTATGATCTAAGTGGATACATGATTTATTTCTTTAGAATGGGGAATGTTTCATGTCTATGTTTTTGTGAGAATACCATACAGATCAAGCTACAGCTGAGGGAAAATACTTTCTTTTTATTGCCAACTCTTTGTATTACTTTCACCTTTCTGCCCGACTGTTTTTACATTGTAGCAGCTCCTTATGCATTGTAACAATCACAGGTTTACACAGTTTCCCCAGTTCAGTTCTGCCCAAATCTAAAAGCTTCTGGACAGGAGCTTACAGCCTATAGGCCGGTGTAATGCCTCATTTGAAAGCTAAGACCTGCGAAATTAATGTCAGTTTTTTGTTGTTGCATTGTCACATTTATGTCACGATTTTGTTGCATTTTTGTGGCTTTTTCTTCACTTTTCAATTGATTTTTTTGTTACTTTTTTGTCGTGTTTTTGTTGCTTTTTTTTTTTTAGGTTTGTTGCTTTTCCGGCACCTTTTTTGTTGAATTTTTGCTCCTTCATTTTGCTTTTTTTCCCCGTCGCTTCTTTGTCCCGTTTATGATGCAGTTTTTTTGCGATGTCGCCACACTGTTTTTTGCTTTTTTTTTTGGTGCTTTTATTGTTGTGTTTTTAATCGCTCTTTTGTTGCTTTTTTTTGCTGCGTTTTCAATCTCATTCGTGCCTCGTTTTTTGTTTTGACGTTTTTTTCAAGAAGCTTTTAGACAATGGGTAATGTCGAACTGGAGAAAATGTGCCTGATGTTATAATAGATGGAATGAAATGTGTTTGTTCTGTATATTTGTGAAAAATAAACCTCGGTGTTTTGTGCATCTAATTAGAAAGTATTTTTTATCAAGAACTCAGCGCGACACTTGACAGTACTGCTCCCTGGAAGGCATGAAACGTGTTTATAAATTCCTCTATTTGAATAATCGGGGGTTTACAACTGCATTTACAATTTTTGAAGTTTGGAGCACAACCATCACTTTAAAATGTATGTTTGCAGGTATAGGACCTTTAAGGCAAGACCTGCAGGTGAATAGGGAAAATATCTTTGTTTGAGAAATATTGCCGAACATTACTGATGTAATGTAAGGGGGGGTGAGGGGATATTTTCAGCGTAGAAATCTAAATAATGGATAGAGCAAGATTTAAATCTGTAGTTTTATTTAGTAATCATAAGTGAAAAAAATCTGTAAAAACTTTTGCCTTTAAAAAAAAAAATATTCAAAGCTCAACAAATCAGGCTGGGAATTAGATATTTGAAAAGTCCCTCTGAAAAAATCTTGTTAAGCCCTTGTTCGCTCAACAAACACTGAACTGTTACTACTAGCGCATGTTTGAGTGATCTTTGAATCTTTACCGGTGGCTCTCTGTAGCAGCACGGCGGCAGCTCCCAAAAAGCCCCACCTGAGGTCCTACGTGTCCAGGAAATGCTTCGTCCTTTCATTGTGAAAAATATCGTTTCACTACAGCCACAGGGGCCGCCAAGTCTCTGTATTGAAGCAGCTGCACATCGAGGGGGTGTAAGATTGTGATAAAGATGGGATTAAGATTATTACCAAATACCTGCAAAAAGCATAACTTAACATTTTCACGGATTGTGATCGCTGATCGCCGAAACAGATCAAACGTGACACATTCAGGTTGATATCTGCTTTTAGGCGTGTTGTGTTCGCTCGGGCATCAGCTGGTATCAACTTCAGTATCAGAACTGCATCAGCTTGGAAACAAAACAGAACAATTGAATGGAACATTTTTCCTATAACTTTGAATAGTCGTCGCCGCAGGAGTTTCAAAGACTGAATACTCCCAATGCGCTTGTAAGTAAAGAATAATATAGGGCTGGGCACCATTAAACAATACAAGTACGGTATCGGAAAAAAAGTTGAAATTAAAAAATATCAAAGGCAGGCACTGAAAAAAATCTTCTATGTTTAGATCCATGTTTTGATGCTGTTGATCCTGGCCTAGCATTAAAGGAAATTACTTGTTTTTTTTCCAGCTCAAATAAATGAATTATTTCCCCAATTTTTGTTTATTATTATTTATTATTATTTTACTATTCCCCACACACACACACACACACTTGTCCCAATTTTTTCTCTTTTTTATTTATATTTTCCTTATTATTCCCCCATTTTCACCCTAATTTTCACCCAACTTACTACCCCCTCCCCCTTAACTTTTTTTTTTTATTCCTCCCAATTTCCCCCCATTTTTCACATTTCTTGACACTGGAGATGAACTGATATTGTAAATGTCCAGATCTTCCAAACAATATTGTTCTGTTTCCTGGTTTCGAGGCGACAAATACTTCAGTATAGGTCAAATTATCATTCAGGTACTGTTATGGTACTGGTACAGAAAATAAAAAAAGGAACAGTTCCCAGCCCTGGTCAGGATGCACGTGGGGGATTTTCACAGCGGGCCTATCACTATATCTGTGTCCTCGTCTCCGCATGTTTGTGGAGCGTGAAGGGACTGACTCGGTGTGAAGGCAAACAGCAAACAGACCCGTTATATCCCAGTCAAGCTCATATCTAATTCATGTGCTATACGGCATCGCTCATATAAGGGCCACTGAGAGCTGCATGATTCCAAATGGAGCTTTTGATATGATGATGATGATGATGATGATGATGATGATGATGATGATGATGATGATGATGCACATGTGAGATTTGAATACCTGTCTATCCACACACGAGAAACACACCTTGAGCCAAGTTTCTAGTCCGATTGCAGCTCATCAGTTTGACTGAAATTCAAAAGCGTGTTGCACCAATCACGGTCAGTTTTTGAAGAGTAGGATGAGTTTAGCGCCGTAAAGTTGTTTGTTTATTGAACCTTTTGACAAATATAGAACATATATGTGGACAGTACAAGTTTTAATTTGTATCATTTTTGTCACATCAAGCATGCATGTAAAAACGCATATAAATACATAATGAATACATATATATTAAAAAAACAAATATTTTTATTTTAGATATACAGTGGGAACCAGATGTTTACTTTATAAAAAGACACATTTGCATTTTTTTCTCACTGTCTGACATGAAACCAGAGTTAACTTTTACTTTTTTAGGTCAATTAGAATCTAAAAAAATATTTATTTTTGCTCAATTCCAGAAGAATGAGAGATAGAATGTTCTACATGGTTTTATATTACTTTTTACAAAACCAAAAGTGTACATATATGTCATTAATATTTGGTAGAATTGCCTTTAAACTCTATATTTTGGGTCAAATGTTTTGGATTTCCTTCCACAAGCTTCTCACAATAGTTGGCAGGAGTTTTGGTCCATTCCTCCAAACAGAACTGGTGTAACTGAGACACATTTGTAGACCACCTTGCATGCCTATGCCTTTTCACCTCTGCCCATACATTGTCAACTGGATTGAGATCAGGACTTTGTGATGGCCACTTCAAAACATTGACTTTGTTTTCCTTAAGCCACTTTGTAACCAGTATTGGCAGTTTGCTTTGGGTCATTGTACATTTAGAAGACCCATCTGCGCCCAAGCTTTAACTTCCTGGCTGATGTTTTGAAATGTTGCTCCAATATTTCCACATAGTGTTCTTTCTTCATGATGTCATCTATTTTGTGAAGTGCACCAGTTCCTCCCACAGCAAAACAACCCCACAGCATGATGCTATCCTCACAGACAGCAGAGAAGACTCTTGTTTTTAGTGGTCTGGTCTTTATAAAGTTGACAACACCCACAATGTCAGTCATAACTTCACTTATTTCAGAGGAAAGGTTTCTTGATGCCAGTGCTTCTCTGTGTATAACACAATGTGTCCACTCAGCTTTAGGCGAGACCTTCTTGCTGAGTGCCCGAAGTCCTTTTCTCATCCCTGCCATGGCCTGTGCACCATCACTACAAACACCAATGCAGTTCTCCCACTTTAGCCCATTTTCAGTCAGGAAGCTGTCCAGCATTCTGAACAACTCTCCAGCTGTGGCTCTGTCTGTGACATATTTACAAAAAAGTAGATCCTCACACAGGGAGTGTGTCATGTCAAAACGTACATAGACAATAAACAAACAAATGTATGCTTTAAATGCTTTTTAATGCCATTTTAATGCCCAGATACGATATTTTAATGCCACAAACGATGGAAAAATAGGTGCATATTTAAAGATTTGCATATTTTCAAAAGGAGGAAAAAGGGCTACTTTTAAGCAAAAAATCAATAAAAACTGCAACTGAATGTTTTGGAACAATAATTTTGGTATTTTTGTCATAATTTTCCAACAAATTCAGATTTAATACCAATTTAATACTTTTTAATTATATTTAAGGCCTTGATTTTGGCACAATTCATTTAAAGGGAGTTTACGGAGTTTAAAAATGTTAAAATTAAGTATTTTCCTCCCCTTACACGTTCCAGCCATGTCCTAATGTGTAGAAGGAGCCCAGACCTGTTCACCACAACTGCCTCTAAAATCCTGCACTGTCATGCACGAGCTTAATATAGAGACTGCAGTTACGCATAAGACCTGAGGTGGCAGTAGTGAGTATAAAAAGACCAACTTGCATCTAGTCCCTTTAATGACTTTTAATGCTTTTGAATGCCCCTGAACTCATATCGACCCAGTCCAGTTGACAACCCTGAAAACCTCTCATATAAAAGAAAATGTGTGCTAAGAGCTAAGCTAACACAAACACAGAATGAGTATTACAATCTGCCTGATTTAAAGTCACCGGATAAAAGGCTTCTTGAAACAGTTTATGTGATGGCACTTTTATTTACTTCCTTAATTCAGTAATTCAGTAGATTGGTCATTTTCAGTTTTTGTCGAATCCAAACATAGGCTTGACAATCACTCCGAACGTTGCGTAATGTCTCGTGGCGATCCATTCATGGGTCCACAGTATTGGCAGGCCTCATTGGGAGTACAGGCTGATGCATTGTCATTAACATCAATAAAAGCTGACGAGGCACAAGCCGCTAAAAGCAGCCCCGAGCATTGACCGGGCTCAGCATAAACAAAAACTGTACACACTGCTAGCTACGAGCGCGGTCAGCTAAATGCAATGTATGTTGGAAATAGCATGAACCAAATGTACCAGGCTACGGTACATAAAATAGGAATTGCGTTCAAAACTGTTTGGCTACTAAACACTAATAAGCTGAGAAAACGTTAGCATCATTAGCAGCCTCTCTGGCTAGTGCATCAGCGGGTAGCGATTAGCATTACAATTTGCAAAGTGCAATAATTAACACAGTCGAATGTAACATTTCAGTCAACAGTGTGAATGGGTTGTGAATGATATAAACTCAAAGCCCCCTCAGCTAATACATTTTGCCGGCCCAGAATTGTTGTATTCACACATTGCGACGCTAGATGTGCCACCTTGAAACAGCGAGCTAACTTTGTCCCGCAGAAGCAGAGAAAACCTACGCACCTCCTTCGCCTCTCACAATGCACCCCTCACCACGTAAACACAAACACGTGCACGGATCGCAAATGTTTGAAGCAGCAGAAGGGTTCACTACTGAATATTAAAAAAAATTAAATAATAAAATGTTCTTTTCAGTTATTTAATAGTATATGAAATCTATGTTGTATGTACTTTATGAGCTTCTGTTAACGCAATAAGGCAATAAGGTGTTGGGGTGACAATACTAACTGCTGGCGCTTCACTTACACAATAGCACCAACAGAGAAACTTTCACAACGACTACTTGTGTTCACGAGGACAGCGAAACCAAAGATGTTACTCGTACATGTTATTTTGAAGTATAAAACCCAAGACGTCAACGCTAACATGCCAAAATTAAGCATTAGCGATAATAACGCTTAATATGGTACCTGGTATTTAACACAATATACTGAGCCTGTTAAATTGCTTTTTTTCATTGCAACATCACTCCCATTTCACCGAATACAACTTTTAAAATGTCAAATCTTGTATAGCACATTACTTCAAACCTTTAAATGGCCGAGTGCAGAGTAACAGAGCTCCAAAGCCAGAGTGTCAGTGAACCTTAATGTGCACCATAATATCCAGGTGAGGCAGGTTTTACCTTCATTTAGATGAAAAGATAAAAGTCTTTATCACCATCTATTCTTAAACAGGAGTGAGGCCTGTGGACGTTTTGTTAGTTTTGCCACATACTGTAGCTCATTTCCATCTTTTGTTATTCTGTAGAAATAAGCTCTCCCCCGTGCGTAACCTTATTCCGTTAAATTGGCTGGTCTATCTACATATCAAGTGCGCACAGCATTGTACAAGCTAGGTTCAGCTGAATATAATGTTGCGGCTAACTTAGGGTGACCATATTTTCAGACTAAAAAACTGGGACACTATTTTGGATTTAGTTGCACGGTAAACCAGGGAGCCATTTATTGACTGTTTTTCCTAAGCTAAATGGTAAATCTGCTTGTTACTATCTTACACCATGCACCAATCAGCATTAACATGATAGACTTGATATTTTTTATTGGTTTCTACTTGGTAATGGACATGCATGGCCCAAAGACATGAATTTTCAAGCAAAGTTTGTTATTTTGTCGATCATATTGGCCAAAAACTGGGACACTTGGGACAGATCCTGTGTAAAACTGGGACAAATTAATGGTTTTGGAGGAATGTGTGGGGACATGGGACAGAGGACTCAAAACTGGGACTGTCCCGGGTAAACTGGGACGTCTGGTCACCCTAGGCTAACTGCCTGTGTGCAACGGTTTCCTGTCCCCCCTTTTTTTTTTTAACATAAACAAAATAATAAATGACTTCAATACTGAACAAATCTGAGCAGAAGTCATGCCAATTGTTTTTCAAGCTAATTTGTTGTAGCGCTAACACATAACTGTGCCTTAGTTTCAGGTATGCTAACATTTACTATGCATCAAGTTAACATTAGCGGTTAGCTTCAAGACTAAGGCGCTACCCTAATAAAGACAGACGTTTCCTCCGGTGGAATTTCTATGTTGTATATGTCAAGAGTTTTAACATAATGTAAGTAATCATCCACGAGCTGCCTGTTTTCAGCCACAAAGTGTTGAAACTTTATTTTGACCTGTACTCGGCTAGCTACAAGACAGTTAGCCAAAACTAGCATCAATTAAAAAGGTGAAGCGGCATTCGAGCCTAACGTATGTGGACAGTTAGCAGGTCGGCTAGTCCAGGAGGCTTTTCGGGCGTTCGTCTGTTCAATGTATTTTTGCTGTAGCCGTTAGCATTAGCCTTGAATCATCGCAAATTATGAACAATCCAGATGTTTTCAGCTGTTGTCAACTCATCAACCACATTTAGGTGAGGTCAAAGCCTAGTTAGAAATCGTTAATGAATGTACAGACCTTTTGAGATTTTACTTTAGATATGATTTAGGGTATTAAAGAGGCCTCTGAGCTAAATGCTAAATCATATTCAGTCAAGTTTCGGCTTTTTGGGGTCCAGTAGCCACTAAATATCTTATAAAATAGATAAGAACTTTATTAATTTGTTAGGAACTTCATTTGTGGAGCAACATTACTTTAACAGTGCACAGAAAAAGATAAAAGAAACAACAAGGAAGAGCAGGGGGCATCACTAATCACTGCTTAAAATCACTTTGAGTTCAGTAGCCTAATAGAGGTGGGTACAAAACTGGACTCTTTGATTTTGCATAGGCAGTGACCTGAACCGGCGACCAGCGCGGAGTGGACTCTACTGACTGTGCAGTGGGTGTCTTAAAGAGCAACTAAACACCAAATCAAGTTTTTTTTTTTACTGATAAACTGTCTCAATGGGTGTCTCATAGTGTTGTCCACTGGTCCCTGACATTATTCTGACATTATAGCGCAAACATGTGTTTGGCCTGAAAACCAATGGGTTGCGCCCCCTTCAGGGTAAACTCTGCTACTAAATTAGAATTTCCTGATTGGCTGGAGACGTGTCCACGGCCTCCACAAAACGTCATAAGCCGCACCAGCTCCACACATCGTCATCAGGTGCTGCCCATTGTCCTGCCCCTGTACCTGTGGTATATAACCAAGTCCCTCCCACGTAATCTGTCTGCTGTGATTGTGCCAATGCAAAGGCCCACACACTCACCCCCCGCATGTCACCCCCAAACTTCAGAGACCGCATCTTTCGCTGCAATTTTTGACTTTTGTTTGTGGGTGGGGAAAGGCTTTGGCACGCCCGTTTAGGTACTCTTTAAGTCTGTGGCAATCTGTTGTCCTTATCGTAAATATCTGATTATTTTACTGCTCAGACTAATGATTTTGTTGAGTGGGTTGCGGTGAATGGAGCTGAGGGATCCAAACCAAACTGTAATATGAAATGAATTACGACTGGCTGAATGAAGCATTTTGTAGACGGCCGTGAGGACTGACTGATGGACTTGTAGCTTACGGAGTTTCCTGAGAAAATAAAGTCGTTGTTGACACTTCACGTTCTATTGCGTCCTTGTTGATGTGAAGTGTGAGTGGGCTGTGATGTCCCTTACAGATGTCTAGCACAAGTTATTTTGTTTTGGATGTGTTGAGGTTAAGACACTTGTACTTGCACCATTCTGTAAATATGTCCATAATGAGTCATAGCAATCAAAGGTAATGATAGAGAGACTACACAGAAGCAGTTGGCTAACATGTCGTATGCATTTTAAACATCACTGGTCTGGTAGAGTTTTAAAAAAAACAGGCGTCAAGTCAATACTTAAATATAATCTACTCAACTCTAGTTTAACTGATTACTGACTGCTTGTAGAGTAAAGCAACAACAACAAAAAATGGTTCCATATATTCCATCAACTCCTATGTATTAATGCCCATGTAGTAATTCCGTATTGTGCATGCATGTCTGTATCCTTTAAATTTACTATTACCTAACACAAAGCCTCACCAAAAAAAAAGAGCTTTCCCCAAACAATACAATTTGCTTAATTTGTTCGAACTGGGCTAATAACAGCAGACATTATGAGTCATACCAATTACAAAGGCACCCGCAGGGGAGGAAATAATCACCGTTTTATAGACCATGTTCGTGAAAATTCGGTGAAATTGTAATAAAGCAGAATTACGGTCAATGAAATCAAAGCAATGGAGTAGGACAATAATGCATCGTAATCGTGGTTAGCGGGACACATAGCTTCCGGTTTTTGCTGCATGTTAATTCATGCTATTGAGCGCTATGGTGCAAGCTCGCTATAGCTTTCAGTTAAAATGACGATGACTGTGTAACAACACTGCAGAAACAGAGATGTGGAAGAGTTGAAATGACTGGATTTCAGAATATGTGACCTCAGTTTGAGACATTTTGAATGGCTGAGTACAAACTCAGCCACAAGAGACAATATTTAATCTTTTTTCCCCATTATTTTAATTGCAAAAAGACCTCTTGAATTGGCGGGTCATTTCACTTACTTGCTCAAATCAAGGTTTTATATTCTTATTGGGGTTGACAATTAGCCAAGAAATTAAATTTCAACCAAATTTAAAACCTCTGTACTTTCATCCCGGTACTTTAAAGGGATATTTTTTTCTTAAATTCATGCAGTCCTTATATTTGAAGAGTCTAGTGGTGCTAGGCTAGTGCAAGGCTAAAGCATTTCTATGGTATCAGTTAGCCTGCATTAAAAACAGTCTGACCCACTCCACAGTGCACCTGAGGTAAATCACTTATAACACTAGACTAAACATATAAATGTCTGTGTTAATAGATTCATTTTAACCATTTTGCATTTAAAATAACTTATATTTGAGCAGCATCAGCTTCGTGGCTGTAAGCTAACACAGCGGCGGAGTGATCTGCGAGAAAATAGTCCCTCAAAATGCGGTAATTCATGTGATACAAGGTCAGTTATATTTCAAAATTATTCTATTAACACAGACATTTATATGGTTAGTCTGGTGTTATAAGGGATTTACCTCAGGTGCACTGTGGAGTGAGTCAGACTGTTTTTAATGCAGGCTAACTGATACCATAGAAATGCTTTAGCCTTGCTCTAGCCTAGCGCCACTAGACTCTTCAAATATAAAAACTGCATGAATTTAAGAAAAAAATATCTCCAGACATCAACAACACTCTGGATAACTAGGAAATTAGGCCCTATGTCAAAAATCCTGAAATATCCCTTTAATATATTTACCTAAATGTTTGGCGAACAAGCGTTGAGCGCAAGTAGGATTGCAGGAAGTCTTTCGGGAGCTACTTGTCCATAGGAAACAGGGAACGACGCACATCCAAATGCCCACAGCTGACCCTCAAAATCAGGAGGATCGACTTAGTTTGATGGAATTCTTGTGCTAAGTTTTAATTATCATTTTTATTTCAGTGCATTTTTGAAGAACTGTTACTTTTGATTTGTTTATTTGTTTGTGGGGTAGTTCCATAGAATTCTGACTCACTCATTTCTCATTGGTGTAACAAGGTGTATATATAAGGGCAAAATACACTAGATCACACTAAAATGACAGAAAAAAGAAACCGCAGACGATACTCTAAAAACACTATACAGATACTTAAAATAAAAATAAAACATACCTCTTTGTTTGTCACTTCCTGCCCATTTCTAAAAGAAGTGAAATCAATCAATAAGCTAAACTTTTCATACATTGACAATGCAGTGCTTCAAAACAGTTATAGCAACAAGACAACAACCCCCCTTTGTCCTACAGATATATTGAAATTAAAATTAGAATTAAAATCTCTTAAAGTCGGTCATAAAAATTGAAATTATTAAGAATAAATCAATAAAATCCTGGATTAAAAATGTCTCTGGAGACATGTTTACTCACACCGGACCTCAGTGATAAACATCACAGACAATGTCAAACCACGGAAAACTACGTAAAAATCTGAGCAAAGTATCTTAAGTATAATAGTGTTAGCTCTTTTAGTTTTTGTTTTTTTAATACAGTGCCTTGCGAAAGTACTAATACACCTTGAACCTTTGCACATTTTGTCATGTTTACAACCCTAAACGTAAAGATTTTATTTTGAATTTTTTACTGAAATTTCACACACAAGTAACAGACGACTGTGAAGTGAAAGCAAAATGATACATGATTCTGTTATTTTACAAAAAATAGAAAAGTGAAAAGTGGGGCGTGCACATGTACAGATTCCCCCAGCTCAGCGGCAGTACGTCTCAGCTCCTCCAGAGTTATCTTGAGGCACTTGGTTGCATTTCTGACCAGTGCTCTCCTTGTTCGGTCTGTTAGTTTAGGTGGACGGCCGTGTCTTGGTAAGTTCGCAGTGGTGCTATACTCTTTCCATTTACGAATGATGGATTGAACAGTGCTCCGTGAGATGTTCAAATCTTGGGAAATCTTTGTATAACTTAACGCTGCTTTAAACTTCTCCACAGCTTTATCCCTGACCTCTCTGGTGTGGTCCTTGACCTTCATGATGTTGTTTAGTGACCAATACACTCTGACCATAGCTCTGAGGCCCTCACAGAACAGCTGGAATTATACTGAGAGTAGTTTAGTTTAGTTTAGTTTATTTATTTGTTTGAGCAGTTAACCTGCTCAAAGGGAGTGGGCTGAAGCCAAAGGCTTATAAGCGCCCACCCCAAAATAAAAATAGTAACATTACATTTAATATTTACAAGGTAGCAAATCATAAACAAAGGAACATAGGGCAAAGTAACAATAAATGATGAAGAATAAGACAAAAACAACAGCAAAATAAAGAACAAAAGAATGTGCTACTTTTATGTTATAAAGGTGCATTCATACATATTATACTCTGAGATCTTGCTACTTCCCAGTTGTCATTACTATCCTCAATATAATTTAATTTGGGTTTAATTATCATTAATTATCATTATTAAAGGTGCATTAATACATATTATATTCTGAGATCTTGCTACTTCCCAGTTGTCAATACCATCCTTAATATAATTTAATTCGGGTTTATTTATCATTATTATTATATTTGTTTACTTGAGTTATATGTGAAGTGTGATGTAAGCCCTGCATAATGAGGTGCATTAAAAAGCCAGGGTGTAGAACGGGCCAGTTGAAGAGGGCAGTAACTCCCCCTCAACAAACCCCCACCCAGCTGCCCTAACAGCTGATTTTGTAGATGATGTTCCTATGCTGAGTGGTGCATTAAAAGACAAGGTTTTGAGCCCGTTGGGAGGGTCCCTCTCAACAGATTCATAACTTGCCTACCCTAATTCTCAATTTGTAAATTTGAGCAATAGAATGACAACCGTTCCAAGCAGCAACACTCTTCCTTGATTATAGATAATTGATCCTACTGCGCCTCCTAGTGGCAACACATTTCTTGTTCTCTGTATATTTCAAAAGTCTTTTGTTTGTATTTATATTTGAACAGGTTGATATTTGGACTTCGTTTCAACTCCATTTCCAGTTTATTCCACAATTGTACACCATTAACTGTTGGGCTAAAACTTTTCAAAGTTGAGCTATGTTTCTGAGTCCTAAAGTTTAATTCGTCACGTAATTCATAACAACCAGTACGTTCTTGGAACCTTCTTTGTATTTGGCCTGGCAACAGTTTGTATCTTGCTTTGTATAACATCTGTACAGTTTGGAACTCAACAATGTCACAGAACTTCATGATCTTTGATTTTAAAAATAATGAGTTTGTGTGGTCCAAAAACCCAACTTTATGAATTACTCGGATAGCTCTTTTTTGCAACAATACTATTGGTTTTAATGTGTTTTTATAAGTACTACCCCAAACCACAGTACAATAATATAAATATGGCAAAATCAGAGAACAGTATAAGATATGTAGAGCTTTGATGTTTAAAATGTGCTTTGCTTTTGCTATTACTGAAATGCTTCTAGAAATTTTCGTAGATATATATTTAATATGAGCTTTCCAAGTAATTCTGTCATCTATAATAACACCAAGGAATTTGATTTCATGCACTCGCTCTATGACAACACCCTCTATCTGAATTGCTTCCTGAGCATTGGAATTACAGTTGCCAAATATCATCATTTTGCTTTTACTCAGATTTAGAGATAATTTATTTTGTTTGAACCACTTATTGACACTTTTGAGTTCCAAGTTAACAATCTGATACAGTTGCTGTAAGTCGTTACCTGATGCAAAAATATTTGTATCGTCAGCAAACAAGATAAATTTAAGTACTTGAGACGTTTTACAAATGTCGTTGATGTACATATTAAACAATTTTGGGCCCAGAATGGAACCTTGAGGTAAACCACACACAATTTGTCGACAACTCGACTGATAATCACCTATTTTCACACATTGTTTTCTATTTTTTAAATAACTGGTAACCCACTGTAGAGCTACCCCCCTAATCCCATAATGTTCTAGTTTATTAATTAGTATATCATAGTTTATTGTATCAAACGCTTTACTCAGGTCAATAAATAACCCTATTGCATATTTCTTGTTATCTACAGCATTAGTTATTTCTTCAATTATATCAAAGAGAGCGTGTGAAGTTGAGTGATTATTCCTAAAACCAAATTGATTGTCCGAGAGTAAATTACACCTTTCAATAAAGCTGTCAAGTCTAGAGTTATAAACCTTCTCTAAGATTTTTGAGAATTGCGGTAAAAGGGAAACAGGCCTGTAGTTTGTGAAGAGATGTTTATCTCCTGCCTTGAACAGAGGAATCACTTTTGCTACTTTCATACCATCAGGAAATTGTCCAGTTTGCAGCGATAGGTTACAGATGTATGTTAACGGCTTAGAGATACTTTCAATAACAGTTTTTAAAGTTTTCATATCCATGTCATGGTAATCTGTCGAGGTTTTATTTTTACACCCTTTAACAATGTCCAGTATCTCCTTTTCCTCCACAGGTTTGAGGAACATGGACAGAGGATTTGTGTCTATCAGTTCACAATTAAAGTTCTCAACATTTGTAATTTTTGCAGCAAGATTCGGTCCAACATCTACAAAGAATTTATTAAATGTATCGACTACTTCATTCATATTATTTAAAGTGTTATCCTCATCTTTGAAATATTTTGGATAATTAATCGATCTTGGTTTATTTCTAATTATACTATTTAAGATATTCCATAAACCTTTAATATTATTCTTATTGCTATCTAACAACTTATTATAATAATCCTGTTTACATTTTCTAATGATACCTGTCAGTTTATTTTTATATTTCTTATATTTATCCTCAGCTTCTTTTGTTCTATCATTTATACATTTTTTGTAGAGTGAATTTTTTTTCTTGCATGCATTTAGTAATCCCTTAGACATCCATGGGTTTTCTTTACACTTTCTGTTTTTACAATGTTTTTTCATTGGGCAATTTTTGTCATATACTTTATGAAATATTTGCGTAAACTCATCATATGCCTTATTAGTATCATTCTCTCTGTATACAATACTCCAGTCTTGAGCTAATAGTTCCTTTTTAAATGCATCCATAGTTTTTTCTGTTTTTACCCTTCTAAACCAATACATTTTTTCATCATCAATATTTAAATATCCATGTTTGTACAATACAAAAACTGGCAGGTGATCACTAATATCATTTATCATTAATCCACTGACTGTATCACTATCTATTTCATTTGAGAAAATGTTATCAATCAAAGTCGCACTGTGGGTTGTGATTCTACTCGGTTTAGTTATTAGAGGAAACAGACCTATACTAAATAAAGTATTTATAAATTCGTCAGTCTTTTTGTGTTTATATGGGTTTAACAGATCGATGTTAAGGTCTCCCCCCACAAACATGACTTTATGATTTAAACCTGAAAAGTGCTCCTCCATCCAATTAGAAAAAACATCTATATCAGAGCCAGGTGTTCTATAAATACAACTTACAATAATATTTTTCTTTTTTTGCCTTGTAATTTCTACAGTAAGGCATTCAAGTACATCATCCACTACCATAGTCTTATTTTCCATTACTTTATAACTATAGTTGGAGTCTACAAACATAGCTACACCCCCACCATGCTTGTTTTGTCTGTTCATACTTATAAATTCATAACCATCAATAGAAAACTCAATTTCTCTGTCATTATTAATCCATGTTTCTGTGATTAAAATTACACTAAATGGTTTAGAAAACTGTTTTAAGAAGCTTTTGATGTGGTTAAAGTTTGCATAGAGGCTACGACTATTGAAGTGGATTACAGTGAATGCCTTAATGTTCTTAAGTTTACTATTGTAAAGATCCTCTGTATAATATTGACAGTCATTAGTAGCTCTAGTAAAGAAGTTATTTTCAGGGTCGATGTCGATCTCAGTGTTCTGTAAGTCATATTGTGATAATGTAAAATCCTGGTTATTTGCTTCAGCAATTCTCCTTAATGAAAGGTCCAAGTCGATGCTTCCTATAGAACTATATGTATTACAGGACATGTGAAGTTATGTGCTTTTACATACCAAAATCCATACACTTTTCCTGTGTTTATACTTGATTTGGTGTACTGGTGCGCGGACGTACAATGAGTTTATCATAGCGCAAGTAGGCAATCTCCCCCTTTCCCTGGCAGCTCTCAGCTCCGGCATCAGTTCTTTTTGCTTCCTTTGGATAGATTCCGTGTAGTCCTCGTTTATGAAGATTTTGGTCCCTTTGAGGTGTTTAGCGCGCTGCAGGATTGCTTCGCGATCCTTCCAACGCAGCAGTCTGGCGATGATGGGTCTCGGCCGGTCTCTCCCGCCGTCGGGTTTCCCTACGCGGTGGGCCCTCTCCACCTCCACCGGGTGTTGTAGTTGTAACTTCTCCCTCAGTAGATGTTTAACTTAGATTACACACAGGTAGACTCTATTTAATAGGGCAAGGTGTGAACATTCTGCAGTCATTAGGAATGTTATAAAGGCAATTTAATGCACTCAGAAAAATGCTGTATGAATACTTATGCACGCCCCACTTTTCACTTTTCTGTTTTTTGAAAAATAACAGAATCATGTATCATTTTGCTTTCACTTTACAGTTGCCTCTTACTTGTGTGTGAACTTTCAGTCAAAAATTCAAAATACAATCTTTATGTTTAGGGTTGTAAACATGAACAAATGTGCAAAGGTTCAAGGTGTATTAGTACTTTCGCAACGCACTGTATAGTTCTCTAATGTGTCATACACAGTTGAAGCGCTCTGACTCCTGGGTTATACTGCGTCATAGGAAAAGCCTAAAAAGGTCCTTGTCATTTCTAAACGTCATAATCCAACATGGGAACGGTCCTAAGCTTAAGTATTTTCAGAACTGCATCATGGAGTTGCTAACCACATTGTTGGATATCAAGTCATTCCCATGTTCCCACGTTTTGAAGCCTATTTGCATCTGCACGACAAGTCCGCTTTAAAGTCTATATCACGCCGCATGAGCATTTCACTACGAAAGCGTGCAGTCTTGTTTTTGTTTTTTCAGCTGCTCCACACTCCTTCGTCTGCAGTGTGGGTCCTTCTGCAGTCTGCCGTACATGAGTGGCATTCTGTAAACTCAGAAATTCATATCTGTAGAAAATGATGTCCTCCATATGCCTTTCTGTACGCTCGACGTCAACACCAACATTGGCTAAGCGCAGTAAGTGCCTGTACGCGCTCACATATGTATCAGCAGCTGGTGCCTATCATATTATCATAATCAGCCGGGCGTTTTGTGCTGACAGCTAACTCCCGCGCTGTTTATCTATTTGCTAATGGAACACGGCAGCAGCGCCAGTGAAGGTCGCTGCAAAAGCAAAGCGCGCCCGCCGGATAATAAGGAGCCGGCGTCTTCGTCCTGTCCTCGTAATGGCCTCTAAGTGCCTCGCCTATCGGAGCGGCCCTGACTGTTTCAGCTATAGGGCTGTTTGGATAGCGCTTGTGCAGGTGGAAGTGTAGTTAAATCGTGTGGAGATGTAATTAAGGCAGGCGCACCGAGTCAGCACACCGGCGGGTCCGTCTTTCTTTCCTCTCTCTCTCTCTCTCTCTCTCTCTCTTACACCCTGTCTCTATCTCGGCTCCAAAATGCAGTTGCCATGTGATGTAATTACCACTAACCGCTAACACATAAACTCCCTCACCTACATTATGGGCTGGGGCGAGGAAGTACAAAATCAGTGATGGAGAAGGATTAGTTAGTCAGACTAGGCCTGTCGCATACAATTTGTTCTTAATAAAAGTGTTAAAGTGGGGCACTTTCACATTCCATCATTTCAACGGACGTGTGTGTATGGGAAAGATGCTTGGTGAGTGAGAAAATGTTGCTTTCTACAGCATGTTGAGTGGAGCTTGGAGCGCCCTCTGCAGGCAGCAGGGGGAATAAAACATTGTAAACACATACAAGCCACCAACAGCTCGCTGCAGTTGGTTAGGTCGAGGTTCAGCAACACTATGAGCCCAAAGAATGAAATCAGCTGACACATTGAGTTGCCTTGTGTACTGAATGCGCGGTATAAATAAAGTTGCCTTGCCTTGCCTGATGACCTGAACATCCTGAATGACCAGGTTACTCCATCCGTGGATTTCTTCTCCCCTGACGGCACAGGCATATTCCAAGATGACAAAGCAATTCATCAGGCTCATTTTGTGAAAGAGTGGTTCAGGGAGCATGAGATGGAACGGCCTCCACAGAGTCTAGATCTTAACCCCATTGAGAATCTTTGGGTCGTGCCAGAAAAGGCTTTACATATTGATCACCATCATCAATCTTGGGGGAAAATGAATCTTCTTTGACATTGCAGAAGCTTATTGAAAAATTGCCAGGCACTTCTTTTTCTTTTCTTCTTTTTGGTCAGGTAGTGTATAAAAGCAGAGGACATTTGGATGTTTTATTTATGACGCAAAAACAAAATCCAGGAACTATAGATCAAAGCTCTTTCTGTAGTAGAAGGCGGCTAATAGCCATACCACCCTGTAACCTTGTGGGAGATGTCCAGCTCGTGGGTCTCCTCTCGCCAGGACCTGCCCCTCAGCCAATTTTAGCATCGTGATCTGCTTCAGCACCTTGGACAGCTCCAACATCAGAAGCAGCGCCACAGCTGGCAACTTCAGCACCTTGGACAGCTCCACGGCCTAGCCTACCCACTTCTTTTCTGCGCGACAAGGTTATGTCACTTGCTGCGCCTCTATGTTGTAGTTCAGTCAAATGTGACACGTGACACAAGTTATTAGCAAAAACTAATCATGGATGAAGTAGTCGAGGATTTTGCCTCCACGTTCTCGTCAGTGTATAATCAGTTCATATTTTGTGAATTAGACTACAGCTGTGGTCACGTCCACTAATTGCTGATTTCACTGACAATCTGTGTGCGTTAGCCCCGCCCATTCAAACTACTCCAATTGCTCCGATACCAGACAATAGTATGGCAATAATATGGCACAGCCAGGCAAGCCACAGCTGGCAACTTCAGGACCTTTGACAGCGCCAACATCAGTGCCACGGCCACAGCCGGCGACTTCAGCACCTGGGACAGCTCCAACATCAGACACAACATCAGCAGACACTGTGTGAGTAGGACCCACTACAATCCTAGAATGGCAATCAAATAAATGTGCTTTGTTTTAAATATCATGTAAACTACTGTATTTTCCCTACAAAATAATGACTAAATAATTGAATAAACCTTGAATAAACCTATTAACCTCAAAATATGACCAGAACCAACAGTCAAATGTTTCTATACTTTAATAGAAGATAAATATTGAAAGCAATGTTACCTGGGAAAGCCTCACGACCCACTGACAATGGTTACGACCCACCAGTTGAGATCCACTGATTTAAACAATATATATATAATTTTACTATGATATTATACAATTATTATTTAATTACATGAGGTGAGCAGGCTGGCCATGTGGTGCACACAGAACAGTCTCTCCCTAAATGTGGAGAAGACAAAAGAGATTGTTGTGGACTTTCGAAGAGTGCGGGTCCAGCATGCTCCTCTAACAATCAACGGTGCTGCAGTGGAGAGGGTGACCAGCACTAAGTTCCTGGGTGTGCACATCACAGTGAACCTTTCCTGGACCATCCACACTATATCACTGGTCAAGAAAAGTAATCAGTGTCTCTACTTTCTCCGCAAGTTAAGAAGAGCCAGAGTCCCAGCCTCTGTTATGTGCAACTTCTACAGAGGGACTATAGAGAGCATCCCGACCAGCTCCATCACTGTGTGGTTCTTCTACAGAGGGACTATAGAGAGCATCTTGACCAGCTCCATCACTGTGTGGTACTTCTACAGAGGGACTATAGAGAGCGTCCTGACCAGCTCCATCACTGTGTGGTACTTCTACAGAGGGACTATAGAGAGCGTCCTGACCAGCTCCATCACTGTGTGGCACGGCGCCAGCACTGCCTCCCGCTGAAGGAGCCTCCAGCGCATCGTGAGAGCAGTGGAGAAGATCTGCGGAGCCCCCTCCCACCATTAAGGACATGTACTCCACCCGTCTCACCCGCAAAGCCGTCAGGATCACCAGGGACCCTTTGCACCCATCACACAGTCTCTTTAAGGTAATGCCTTCAGGGAGGAAACTGCGGAATCTACGGGCCAGTTCCAGTCGACTTAAGAACAGTTTCATACACCAGGCTGTCAGTAAGCTGAACTTTCTCCTTTCCCTGCCCTCCCTGTGCTTCCATCCCTTACTCCCCACCCCCTGTTCCACAACAAAACAAGAGAATGAACTATTTCGATTCATTGTGAAAAGAATTGACGAAAATAAAAACAATCTTTGAATATTAGGCCATAGTTTTTATGTTATAACTCATGCCTCCCTGCTTAACTTGTCAGATGTTTTGATGAACAGCATGGAACCATGTAGTCTGCTATGCACTAACAGGACTCGCTTGAACAGCTGATTTCCACATGTATGTGCGCAAGAGACTGTTAGGTGCTGTGACACCTATTTGCACCATTTCAAGGTCCTCCCCTTTTTTGTTAGTGGTTTTTGATTGGCTGCCTAGAGCCTACTTAAAGGCTGCTCCTTTGAGGGGTGCCTGTCTCTGCTCTGTTTGACTCCGCCCAGCCTTGCCCTGCAGACCCGGGCTCTGCAGCATGGTGCAGGCCACACCATAGCTTCTCAGTTTTTGTTCATTTTTTGTTTCTGTTTTGACCTGGTGGGACTGTCTGTCCATTTTTGCTTTTCGTTTGGATGTGTGCACCGGCTTCTACGGCCCTGTGCAGGGTTGGCCCGGTGCCACATCTTTTGTTCTGTTTGGCCGACTCACCAGATCCACCTTTCTGATTATACTTTGGGTTTTTTGGGACATGGGAGGGTTATATGGAGGGTTTTTAAATACATTTTTTCAAAACTATAAAATAAATGTACATATATGTTTTAACCCTTTGTCTCCTGTGTCCTCTATGTTTGTCCTCCGGGGCATAACAGGGGAGCACAGCGGATAATTCTGAACATTTGGACAACTTTATGGGGAATTGTGCAATTTGCTTCTTTAATTTGGACATTTATAGTCAAGGATTAACAAGATGTTGTTTCATATTCAAAGTATTGGCGCCTTTTGCTGCATTACGAGGACAGGCATTTGTCTTGGCCATCCTTTAAATATCCTAAGGGGACCCACACTGCTGACTTCAATTATTTCTTTGGGTGGATACAACTCAGGGGAAGCCCGTCCTTTTGCCTTGGTCATTTGCTGGGGTGACAGCGGTAAACAGTGGCTTTTAAATTCGTACAGCTAATGTACCACATCCTTTATACAAGATTTAAAAAACATCCTTAATCTTGTCTGTATAGTAAAAAAAGAAAAGTGAACAGTGATTACTTAAACCTGAGGTAAAACATCAGGTACGTTTTTGACAAGATATGGCTCCTTAAAAGTACCCACTTTGAGAATTTACTGTTGAATATACTGCACAGCTTACTTTTACATCTTTTGTATTAAAGACCGAAGGCAAAGTTGGCACCAATAAACCTCAATGGTTACTGGACGGACACTAAACCCACTAAGTGCTATTACACTTTCAACCTTATATTTACAGGAAGCAAAAATGCTGGAAGCAATGTGTTATCACTCCTCCTTAGCAAGCCTCAACTACAACCCCTGTGCGATATATCCGGGAGGCTATAAGGGCCAGCGCAGCAGAGGTTAGCCTCAGAGTAGGGTGCAGCTGACCGGCCTGTATGACATTATTTCCCGGTGCAGTGTGTTCGAGTCTAGCGAGCGCAGTGTGCCTGATACAGATGGAGTGTGACGGGGGAAAGGGCTGGTTGGCCTGATTAGACCACGGCTGATAGTTGTTGCCGAGGGGCAAACTCTCTCCCTCTCTCTCTCCTTCTCCCTCTCAGCTGCTGTGTCACTGCCTCAAAGCTTATTGCATTTTCGTTCCCCTACTTTTTTTCCCCAGCTACCTTCCATCTTTTGCAAATAATGCTAGAGTTTGGTGAATCAGCGAACAGGTGACATGTTCTTAGCCCCTTTAACCAAGCGTAGAAGCACAATGTAAGCATTTTCCCACTTTATTGGTACAAAGTCTTATTTTGCCGACTAAAACGTGACAATACATAGATAAAAAGTAAATAATGGTGGCTTAGAGTGTGACTAAATCTACAGCTTTTTCGGTCAACTAAATTAAATTTAAAAAAATGAATTTGAATGTCTTCTTTTTCATATGATCTGCATTGCACTGTTAAAGCTTGAGTTGACTACTTTACCAAAGCGCTACTACACTATAGTCATTCACTTCATATTTGGATGTAAGTTACTGCAGTAACCACAGCCACATTCTAGTGTAAAAGTGCTTTTTTTACATGAATAATAGCTCCTCTATTTTAGATTTTAAAATCTACATTGTTTTATTATGTGCCCCTTTTCCCGAAATACTTAGCAGTTTCCAAGACATAATCCCGAGCTCTATATGGTTTGTAGTAAGACAGGCCTGTTCCCAAAACGTAATTGAACACGACAGGGCTGCCCTTTGTCACTGGTTGTGTTCACCATCTTTTGGGACAGCAACGCAATTTGAGTGATAGTATTTCTAACACTTTATGTTGACTTAATGTCTTTATAGCTTTAGTTAACTATACAAATATTAACATGGCATTTGGGATCAGGTCTGTCTTACTCCCAACATAGAGCTCGGGATTATGTCATTAAAACTGTCTTTTTTATTAGTTTAGCTTAAGATTTTGTCAGAGGATTTTCCCTTTTGTTTTAATGGACAAAATGTCATGTAAATGTTTATGCAGTTTGCTACATCTAAAAAACATTTGTCAGACAAAAACAGTTTAAAATAGTGTCACCCAGATTGTGCAGCTATTCAAAAACATCACAAACAGAAGCGGTGACAAAGGGCAGCCCTGTTTGTTTCCATAATGTTTCGGGATCAGATCTGTTTTACTGCAAACCACATAGAGCTTGGGATTATGTCATGAAAACTTCTGGGCTAAGGGGCACATTCCATTATAATAAGCCATTGTAGATTTTAAAATGCAGGAACTTTCATTTTTGTTCATGTAAAGCTCTTTTTTAAACTGTTTTACTTATTTTTTAGGTTGGTCTGTTGAATGTTTGCTAGTTCCCCTAAAATGGCACATTTGTGTGAACATGTTTAATTGATAAATAGTGATTTTGAAATCTATCATCCAACACATGCACTTGTGTAACTTTTTGAAATAATGGCATTTCTTGGAGTAGTTTTATCACACTGCACTCCTTTTTTTAAAGAAACTTGCCTTGATTAAAGCATTTGGTAACTCTTTGCATTGTGAGTAAATCAGTAACTGACAAAAGCATCATGTTGACATAATAATTAGGGCATAGTCAAAACAGTTAACGTATTATTTTCAACCATTTAATTACTTTAGCTTGATAAATAATGTATCCTCTCCCTTTGTACACATCCCTTTGCACAGCCACACTGGGCCTCCCTGAATTAACTCCTATTCCCACATATCGGAATTTCCTCCTTTACCTCCATTGAACTCGTCCCTATCCTCCATTTGTCCTCTCTCTTCTCGCCTTCCAGGAAATTCTCCCAAACAAGCCGCGGCATTATCCCCAGCAGAATACTCCAGATAACACAAGGACACCGACGCCCAGAAGTGATGTTCTCTGCCTCTCAGAGCCTTCTGTGTGGGCTGCTACACGATAGGACACCCCTTATCTCGCCCTCAGGAGAACTTCCAAGTTCCAACAATATGCTTTATCCAGACTTTACTTTTAGACCTATTAGTAATAGCATTTTATGTTTTCACTTTAAGGCGAGACGCTTAAAGTGAAAGGTGAAGAGGGAAAGAAACTAAATTTAGATTGCTGTAGATTACTGGCATAAATATGAGAAAATAAAGGTGTTTTTTTTCTGCAAATGTTGCTGATGTATCTAGGCCTCTAACTCTGTTTTATAAAATGACCGACAGCGCAAAGGAAGCAATGCCCTGTTTGTGAACAATTTTGCCCACCATAGAACTATTATTATACATTTAAAAACATTAAATTGCCTACCGACATCACGGTCACTTGTATTGACTAATCGTCGTCATCACTCAAATCCAACGTTTCCTACAGCCTTATTTTTAAAATAATGTATGAGGAGAAAACAACACCATAGCTTTGGCAACTACTGTGCACTGAAAATGATGAGTTTCTGCGCCTTCTGCAGTTTAGATGAGACTACAAGCAGAGACGGCTGGAACTTTGAAGTCAGATTTCAGCAATCCATGCTTAGTAAAAGCAATTAAATAATGAGGTCATGACCGTTTTTTGATAAGGGACATTCTAACACAGTTCTATAAGTCATTATTCCATTCCGAACTCATATCGTGCTTAAATCTTGCGAGATCAAGTTTTATTTCACCATGGCATTATGCTGTGTGTTTCATCCGCACATGTTTCAGTTCGTCTCCCTCTTCCGCACTCAAAACGCCTGCCGATACCCCGACATACGTCACTTGGCGGAATCCAGGAGGCATCTCTAGAGCTGTTTTCCAAAGCTTTGGTCTGATTTTCCAGAGTATGGCCTCCGTTTGGTTAACATGTGGACAAGCCCAAATGCACCACGGTTGTTGAAACAAAAACAACAAGTTGGAGTCCTGAGTGAGATGCCAGCAAGTGTTGATTTTGACAACATACTTTAATTTAGTTTTAGTGGTGGTCTTTTGACAAAACTGTAGACTCGTTTTTGTAATATTTGGTGAAATATTAAATCAAAATATGAGTAAATTTAGTCAAATGAATCTACAGTTTGCTTTGTCAATCTTCCATTCATATTGTTTTATTTAGACATAGAAAAGATTGCTTCATGGATTTACAAAGCGCCAGATTTGTCTGTTGGGCATTAAATTTAGTTGGTATGAGGCTCACTGTACTATTGTTTTAGTCACCTTTTTCAATTATTAGCCTAACACTTAGTTCTAACACTTTCATCAAACTTGTAGTGATCCTGTTTATGACCTAGCAGTGAAGTTTACAGTGACGCATTATTTTAAGTTACAAAATTACAATACCAAAGTCTAAAGTCATCATAAAAGACTGTATAAAGAATAATATGCACATGGACCATCATTAGCCATGAACTCCGGGGAGGAATTATAATTTTTTTGGATAAACAAAGATGAAATGAGCCGCGTGTGCAAAGGTTTACCGCGAGTCAAACGCTGTGACGCGGGGAATGTCGGCGAAATCATTGGGAGAGATAGAAAAGCAGACTTTGCCAGGCACACGCAGGGCGCCTTTGAAAGACATCAAATAAACGCAGATGCAGGCGCTCACCGCGACGTTCAAAGAGTTGATAAAAGCCTATGGGGGTATTTAGCGAGCTGTTTGTTGTCACTGGAAGCCGCGCAGTCTGCTTCAAACTTGGCTGGCACTTACAAATTTGGCTTTTCAGCAGCTAACGTGGAAGCATTACAAATGTATTTCCATTTTTGTAAGCTATAGCTCATGAAAGTAAATGGGACTGCTCAGACATATTTATGCACTTATGTTGATGTGTCAATCGGGAAGACGCGGTGTGATAGTGTGATAGTGTGGTGGTCTTTGAAATTATGGTTGCGCTCATAAATTCCTTCTCAAACTGTCACTCCAATAAATGTAAAAGTTGCTCAGTCAAATTGTAATTGAATTGAAAGTCCTGAAGTATTAGCTTTAGAAAATACTTAAAGTCACAGTGCGCAACATTTTGGATTCTCCTGTTGCCATCAATACAAAACATGCTCCTAATGAGCAGCTCGACACAGAAAAGTCTCTTTTAGCAAACAAAGAATGAATGTGGATGAGGACCTACTGTAACCTTTTCAAATCTCATACGTGGCTGCCTTTAGTCGACATCTCCATGGAGACGAGCTGGAGACGTCCTGTACCACTCCTAGTAGAGTTACAGTCGTGTTTGTTTGGTCATTTTTAGGTATTTTCAACAATAAAAATATCCTTAATTAATTACAGTTTTTGCCCGTTGCTTGAGCACATTTTGCAAAACTTCGCTCATTGTGCCACAACCCTACACACAAGTAAACATTACATAACACTGTGAAATATACCATTCACATCTGTGTCAAATTGAAAGTCTACTATCAAAACCTAAACCCTACTATCAAAACCTAACACTCCTTTGTCAAAATGACACATACTTGCATCATATGCATACACTTTCAGATCAGGGGGACACACTAGTCTACTTTATATAAAACACTGCAGTCTTTGATTTTCACTGTTTATTCAGAAGGCAAAAAGCAAATAGGCCTACTCAATATTGTACATTGCAGTTACATGGGATCCATGAGCCGTCTGTTGGCTTTATCTGGGCCTCATCGACATCGCAAGCAATGTCTTCTCCCCCTAAGCACCGGGGAATATGTCCCCTTGCATATCGAAAACCATCCATGGATTGCTTCCCTCATAGTCAGGCCATGGTTGATGACATGGTCCACCAAAGTTGCCCTTATATCAACAGAAATAGGGGTCCATGCATGGCCTCTTCGACCTTGACCTTGTCCTCCTCCTCCTCTTCCTCCTCTTCCTCTGGCTCTGCCTCTCGCTCTCCCTCCATCCATGCTTGCAAAGTTGTTGAAATGGCTAAACTGAGGGCTTTTTGTAGCTGTTTGGTGTTCAGTTTTGTGAGTCAGTGCCTTCAGGTGTGTATTTGAGTTGCAATTACCCGATGTGTTTTGTATTGTGGATACATGTGTTTTCCAAATGCCACCCTGAGATTTCATTTTTAAGTGTCTGAAATAGAGTGTAGTATGCAGGACCAAGTGTGTTGCATAAAGGAGTAAGTGTGTTACAGAATTGTAACTAGAGTGCAAAGCTTTTGTTTAAGGTATGGGTACATGTGTTTGAGGTATGGGTACATGTGTTTGAGGTAGGGTAAAAAAAGCTTCAAGTTGTGTTACTTTAGTCTAATCATGGGTCTATAGTGTTCAAGCAACGGGCATACACTGTAATAGCTTTTTGTATTCTATTTATTGGGTGAAATGTTATGTGGTGTGGCTTTAAAGGCCCTTTGGAATTGCCCATATATGGTTAAGCAGCCAGAGGAGGAAAAAACTTTATGAACTTTCTCCCATTACTTTTACCAACAAATGCAGAATTATGAAAATCTTTTTGTACTAACTTTAGATACAGAGACATGAAGAGGAGCAAAGTGGATCAACAGCCCCTAAATACTTAAAAAGCAATGGTAACCAGGAAGGTGACGTTAGCTTCATGCTACAAATGCCAACGTTAGCAACGAGCATCGCTTCTACTGAACAATCTGCTGTGACAAAAAGATCCACATGGACCCGATTTTGGCTTGACTTTATTTCTGTATGATAAATATGTTTATAATTTGGCAGAAAACGTCTAAAAAGAGGTTTCCTTCCCCTTCGGCTCGGCCACGCCCCCTTGTATGACGTGTTGTCGTCTGTTTCTGTTCCTGACTTCTTTTTAGCCGAAACGCTGTGCTTTTCTTCCATGGGCGCAGCTGTTGCGCTATGTGCCTTCGCCACTGGCGAGAGGGCGTGGCTTATATACTTATTACAAGCAGCACTGAATGGGATAAATGGGCGCGAGTCGGGGGGCTGTAGACATCACGGGGTGCTCCTACTAAGCGCAAAATGTTATAGCCTGGGTTTAGAAACACAAGATCGGGCCCCAAATTTTTGAAAAAAAAGTTGACAAATTGTCCCTCAGCATTTTATTGAATTAGGTCACTGAGATTTACAATCTCTTTTACAAGAGAATCAGCCCAATATTACAGCCTTGGCCTTAAAGGAGCTATATCATGCAAAATCGACTTTTTGAAGTTTTTAGCCATGTTGTTATGCTATTTCCTTATCAAAAAAACCCCAGAGCTGTTTTTGGCTTTATTCACGCAGTTCTAAGTAATCCTCCTGAATCCTGCTCTCTGAGCAGCTGTCCCAGGAGACTAAACAAATGCACCCACGGCCGGAGGATCCATGGAGGATCCATCCGAGCATAAGTGTTGTTTTTGAAGACTGAGCTCTTTCTAACCTACTCTGGACACGCCTGTTCTTTTTTCTTACCGAACGATAATGTCACGGATGCGCGTTTGGCTACGAGAGGAACAGGACTATTCAACCTTCCTAAAGAAGAGCGCACTCGCCAGAAGTTGGAATTTCTTTCTGGGATTCAGCGACTTTATCAACCAACCTGATGGATGCTTGGTGAACCTTGGCCAGAATCAAAGTGGATTCACTTTTATAACCAACGCGATCCCAAAACCCGATGGGGAGGCCAGACTGAGCGGTGAGTCAATCAAAACGCGTGTTAGCGTGTGTGTTAGCGTGTGTGTTAGCGTGTGTGTTAGCCATTTATGAAACTGTGTTGCACATGTCAACTCCTTATAACTGCATTATGTGAAGTAACTTCACTTTTTGCAGCGATATTTATATTTATAATATTTATAATACTGCAAATGTGGAATGAGCGGAGAGAGGGGCGGAGTTAATTCAATCGAAGCGTCTTGTCTTCCGGGTAGGGAAAATACCCCCCAAAAATACTTATATTTCTCTCAAAAATGAGTACTCCATAGTGATAGAGGTACAATATATCATATAAATGCCTATACTTTGCTCTCCAATAACCTATGGCTACTTGATTTGAGTGAACCTAAACCATAATCCTAAATACACTACCTTTAAGAAGCTAATCCTCAAGGTATAATCTTCTACCCATACCTTAACCACAAACACACTTCATAATTCCCGGAATAATGGCATCCCTTCAGCTTTGATTACTTCTGCCTTGTCTGTCAGTCTCTCCGTTCCCAGCCATTTCTTTCTTCACAATATTTACACATAATATGAGCTGACTGGAGTATCCCCCAAAGCCTAGTGCCTTTGAACATCATTACTGGCCTCAGCAGATCAATATCAGTCTCCATCCGCTCTGTCTGCTAAAACTTTCAGTAATGCCTATTTTTTATGATGGAACCAACTGGGCGTCCAACTCCTCCTGGTATTGTTTCAGCGCCGTCGAAGCGAATAACATCCCTCGTGCGCGGCGTAAAGCTCTTAATCTCGCCGTTATAATTGAAGTGGCTGTAATGAAACGCCGGCATGCCCATTCACGACAGTTAGTCACCATGATGATGCAAGCTGATGGAAACGCTAAGTCCATTTTGTACCGACCATGACCGGTTTTCTGATGAGGAGATTCTAGTGTAAGTTATTCTCGTTGGACGGCAGCTCAGCTTTTATGAACATTAGTCTCATTCTTGATTTTTTTTTTGAATGTTACGTTATTAAGGATAAGATTAGGGCTGGGTAACGTGTGTGGAAGATTATGCAAATTTGTGATATCGTGATATGCATTTCATCTGCAATGTCAAGAAATGTGCACAAAATGGGGTATAATTGGGTAAAACGTTGGGAAAATGTGAAAACCTTTTCGTACCTGCTTTCGATACTTTCATTTTTTCCCCGATACCAGTAGTACCTAAACATTTTTTTCTGATACTAGACTGGTATCATTTAACGGTACCCAGCCCTAGATAAGATAGTAAGAAACAGTAAAACACATGGGCCAGGGCTGGTGAAGAGTTTGCCTGAAGCTCCCTCCTCAGGCAGCACTGGGTATTAGGGTTGTCCAAAAAAAAAAAAAAAATAGATTCCTCGATACTAAATCAATACTAAAAGTAGTATCGAAACTAAATATTCATTGGGGCAGGTACGTAGCTCCGCTCCCACCGCGCTCCCACCGCACTCCCACCGCGCCGTCAGTGCCATGTATTCCAAAACTTTTACTCACACTAAAAACTAAATGTCGAAATGTAGGATCAGATTACTGCTGCCGGGCCGTGTTGAAAGGAGCAGGCGTTTTGATAAAAAAACTGTAGAATTCGCAAGTGTTGCTAACGTTAGCTTAGTGGCCCCATTCATTCCTATGCGTAGCTCAGCCTAGCCGCGCCTATTCATTTGCATGTATCAGTTAGCATTGGATATTAAGCCGTTTTTCTCTTACGATTCTCAAGAAAATGTAACAATATAAATGCCAACTGTGTACTTGCATGTTTACTATCTGTACTTGACTCATGAATATTATTCGGAGACATTTTAAAGGGACATTTTTAACATTGTTAGTTCTTTGAGTGAATGAATGCACCTAAATGCGACAGCAGTGACTGTTCACTGTTCATTAAGGCAGTGTTTGAGTTTTGTTTACAGATGCCATTTTCTGAAGATCATTTCACTTGTTCTGAGATGTTTCACTACATTTTGCATTTATTTGAGATTAATTTCTTTACCAATGGGGTAAGAAAAGTTGCTCTTGTCCTATTGGCAGTTTCACTTTCCTATTTCAGGCAGGATTACAATAGGACCAGTCTGAAATGTCATCAAACAAGCAAAGAAACCAGCAGCCAAATAGATACAGACGGGTCATAGAAGAGGGTGTGGCCTCGCCGAGGGGGAAAACAGAATCTTTTGGGGAACACAATGTTTTACTCAAAATATAAAGTTATTTAACACATACTAATAAAGTCAAGTCTAAATCGGGTCCATATGCATGTTTGTTCACAGCAGATTGTTCAGTGGAAGCAAAAAACCGGCAGTCGTAGCTAGCGTTAGCGTTAGCACATTGCTAACATGAAGCATCATGTTAGCATTCTCCATTATTTATGTATTTATGGGCTGTTGTACCACTTAGTGGAAGACTATGTTCATAATTCAGCATTAATTGTCAGAATAGTTTTTGAATAATTAGAGAAAGTTTAGATTTTTCTCAAAATTGTTTTCCCCCTTAACTGTTTTCAAACATGACCATAATATGGGCGATTCCAGAGATGTCGTCGGTATCTATTGCAGTCGACTCTGGGGCAGCTGTTCAATTTCTTATTTCTTCCCCAATTTTAGATATTTAGACATTGATCGTGTCTTCAAATTCGCAATATATCACAACTGTCCAGGCTGTAGTCCGCCGCAGGCCCCTAGTGGCTTGGACGTGCCAGAAACCGAAGCTAAATCTATTGATATTTAACATCCACAAATCACCGCGCCTCTTGTCTGGATATCAGGTCGATTTGGTCATCGATGAACCCAAACGAAGGGGGCAGTGCGTCTTGGGACGTGCACCATGGATTCTTCACTTTGTCCGATATAATCAAAATGAGCTCCTTGGGCAAAATACTAATGAGAAGTTCAGCCTTAGCTGCACATATTTCACTTTTAGATGGCAGTCGTGAGTACAGAATGTGGTAGTCCAGTTTTTACAATATCCACGGTGTAAAAGTCAATTGGAAATATAACGGTGACAGAACTGTTTTCCCTCAAGTGCAGTGGCTTTAACTACAAGAGCTTTCGGCTGCACTGTTATTGCTTTTTTTTTTTTTTTTACTATTATTGATATTTTGTTGAGAAAACATTTATTTATGAAGTTAATTTGACAGGGACACACAAAAGCAGCAGTCCGATCGACATATCACAGCGCTTACAGACGGTGTTGGGTGGTAATGTAGGCATGTTAAGATTAACCGCTTTTACAATTAGAGCGGTGATAAAAACTCACGGCAGGTTCATCGTAAGAACTGTAGGACCCACGGTAAACCACCATAGAGTATTTATGTCAAACGGTGCACATCCATCCAGTGTGAAATTCACCCCCAAAATATTGATCCAATGTGCAGAGAGCAGATCATATCCATTTTCACATGATAACAGCAAAACGTTTCCAAGGGAAGAGTCCCAAAAGAACCATGAGCAGCTGCGTAAACCTTTACGAGAATGCACTCTACACTTTATACTGTATCTTGGCACTCCCATAACTTACAAGTGTGGGGAAATATTCACCAGAAAATTAATCCTTTAATGCCACCATGATGTCGTTCTAGTTTCAGCTACTGATATAATAATGTTGTCGTAAATATGATTGCTAATCAGTTTGAGTTAATAGTTTGCTAAATTGTTAAATTAAATAAGTTGTCTTCTTCCCACTCCCTTTCAGGCAAAATTGGAGCCTGCTTCTCTTTGTGTTGAATGTATTTTTGATATTTGCCTGAAATAAATAAATAAACAAACAAATAAATGAAAATGCATTCCATTGTACTCCTGCACAGCACCACCTTCAGTTCCGGAGTGTGTGTGCATTACTCGGCTTTTAAAAATGAACACAACACACGGACAAATTTACTTTTTTCACTTTGGAGCCTTTTTTTTCATATTTATTTATTTGAATGGGACAGCATGTATTAATGAACAGCGGGAGCTGTAAATACACTTGGATTTAGCTCAAGGCGAGTTTCCATCAATAGTCCCATGGGATAGGAGCAGCAGGTACACAGACTAACATACAGTACATGTCACAAGAAATACATAACATAGATGAGACATACATGTCACAAAGGACAAAACAAAACATACAAGTCGTAAAAACAATACAAACAGTTACAGGAGAATTACAATGCAGTACACACACAAGACAACATAACACACAGTGTACGGGAGAGAGTAGCATACTTGAGGTAGGTGAGGTAGGCTAATGTTTTAAGGTGTTTTCGTTATTGAGGTAGATACTGCTAAAGGGCTTTACTACTAAAGTGCTTTGAGTTAAATGAGGTAGATACTGCTAAAGGGCTTTCAGTTATTTGAGGTAGATGCTGCTAAGTGCTTTGTTCTAACTTAGTACAGGGTGCTACACTTTTAAGGTGTCGTAACGTAACATAATGTAAGTCCTAGTGATTACAACTCTGGTTACCAAGTAGCCATTGCTTAAGTTGTTTCTTAAACGAAACAAAGACAGCTATGGGCAGTGCATTCCAGCTTGTGCATCCCTTGACAGGGAGGACGTTCTGTGCAAAGGTGCATTTCCTGAACTGGACCTCACAATCCCCCCTCGTTGTGGATCTGCCTTTATGGAATTGTAGTGGAGTTGAAAGTATTATAGTTATATTTCAAATGTAGTGGAGTAAAAGTAGAAAATTCTCAATAAAAATGTCACTCATAAGATCCTTAAAAACTCCACTTAAGTACAGCACATAAGTACAGCACTTAAGTACTTCCTTACTGGCCACCTTCTGCCTATAGGCTCATATTGTAATTGTAAGAGTTTGCTATTAATCCATACCTCATTAACTTTAGGCTTTTGTGTAGTACAATATGTTATTTAACCGTAAATGTCGAATAAAAGCAGCCTCCTCCTTGCGTGCAGCGGGAGCAGCTGCTTGCTTGCCTCCGCTCGCACCTGATCCGGTCACGGGCCGCCGGGGTGAAGCGGAGGTTGACTGCTGGCCTGCTCCTCCGGCTCCTCTGGGTTTGTACGAGGCTCGTGTCAATAGGCCTGACAGGATACAAGTGTCCCCGCGCTCTGCTGACTGGCCTCCGGGAGCACGGGTGGCTGTGTACTGACACCCCGGGCCGGGACCTGTCAGATAACCACACCAAACAAGGCGTGTCCCTGCGTGGTCTGCGATTCCAACAAGTGGGAAGTGGATAAAAGGTCTAATGTCTATGGGTTAAAGCCGCTCTGCAGAACATTCCAGGGCACACACCTTGTTGGAAAAAGTAAACACACAAACAAACATGCACTTTTATCAATGTTTGTTGTATTTAAAGTTGATTATTGTCTAAGTGGAGTCTGCTAAACGTATAAACTATAGGTGGAATTTGACAGGCAAAAGTTAATGTAATGAGTGTGCTGAACTTCTAAATTTTAATGTCAGATTGTAACAAAAGTAATTAGTTATAAGTCTACTAAACTTACAAAACTACGTTGGATGAGCCAACTGAACCTTTAACTTATAAGTCGGATATAACGTAAATAATTTAAAACACTAACTCAAAATTTCTGTCGTAGTCAAGTTTCCACTAACGTTTTGAGTTTAGTGAACTTACAGTATTCCTCCTTAACATTTACGTTGTTTAATTTATGACACTTTGCCCTCTACCCAGTGCTCCCTCGGCTTTCACGCGTGTATTTTTTCACAAATATTGACATGGTTGGTATCCACGTGTAGCACGAAAGGCGGACACTTTTATCCCACAGAGGGGAAATAACACATTAATACTGACACAGAGGTTATATTTGTGCAACAAAATTGAGAGGAAAATTGGAATCTAATTAATGAAGGCATACTTATAGATGTTTGCCTCTTACATGTGGCCTATTGATGATGCTTTCTTTATGTTAGTCACAACAAAGTTTAACAAGGGGTGAAAGGTGGTGCTGGCCTGTGTGACTTGTTAAAGCACTTACATTTCACTTTTTGTCACTGCTTCATGGAGCAACAAAGGACTTCATTTGTTTCATGGCCATTGAATTTAATTAATATCAGGCACGTTGAAAGTTTTATTTCTAAAGTTTTAGTCCCCCTTTCGAATTTTATTTTTGTATTTTCAGATCGGTTTCATCATTTCTGACTGCTTTTTATGTATTTATTTATTTGGAGTTGGGAAAAATATAATTACTTTCACTCCACCAGCCTTCAGAATCCCCCCTCCTCAGCAGAGCCTCCCCTGGATATAACATAACTTCCTTTTTTATTTTGTGACGTCACTTTCTTTATCTCTGAAGTGAGTTCCATTAGCAGCTCTTTTTGGACAAAGGCAGGACACTTGCCTTGGTCTGGAAGGAAGTGAGTTAGAAGGTACTGCCTTCAACGGCAAGGCAAGGTACCTAGGCAGCCATTGTTAGATCATTATGATCCAGACTAAAGGCAAGGCAAGGCAACTTTATTTATACCGCGCATTTCGTACACAAGGCAACTCAATGCGCCTACTAAACATGTCCACTTATGTGTCTTGATCACTAATGGTCGGGTTAACACTTTTCTCAAATTCTCACACGAGCACTGAACACCTTGTATTTCTGGAGACTTCAGATCAGCTACAGCTGATGTTAAATGGCAGCACTGCTAGATAACTGATCCTGATGGCTTCATGCTTGGTTTAAATTTAAATCTTTGTACGTTACTTTGCGTCTTTTCCTGATCCCGTCAAGAGTCCAGCATCCCTCTGACCAGCTTCTAACAATTTGTTTTCAGACGTTTTTTTTTCCTTCCCATGTTGTGCAAGAAAATAAGTGCATCATAATTCCACACTTGATTCAGAGCGTGGACCTGCTTTGACCACACTTCCTCTCAGTACAAACATCGCCATCACCTTCAATCCAACTGCCTTTAAGTTTCACACACTTTGGAAAATGTTTTGCTGCTCTGGTCACAGGTGCATATGAGGAAGAAGTGCGCCCTCTGGTGATGTTTGGCATAACTACACAACTGCATTCAAGTACGGATTGTTTTCTAACCATATCCATTGTTTTAGTTATGCATCCCAAGAACCAAAGCTAAGGGGTCTAAAGGAGTTGTTCATTTCGCGTAACAGTCAATGCCTGGTGCACGAGTGTTAAGTCCTGCTATTTTTTTGTTTAGCTTTTGCCCCGGTTTGACCCTGGCTGCATCTAAACCCGAGTATGCACACGCGTATCCAACATTAAGAAAGAGAATATGCATGAACGCGCGGCAGCCCCAGCGCGCCTTGTTAGCGCCACTGCAGCAGACGAGGCATTGTTCCCACGACTTGTGTATTCAAAACTAGACTGAATTTTGAGCAATGAGATAAATTGGTCCGCACATTGTTCCATTTGCAAAGGTTGTTTTGCATCATTGACACACGCCGGCCCCTATTTCGTTTTCATAACCAACTTTCCAAGATGCAGTGCTCGAGAAACTTAGCATTTTTCATTGTTATTGCTTGTTTTGCAGAAATGTCAATCTTGGATTTGGTCGAGTAAAATGTTAAGTTGCAATTGCTGCACCGATTCCTAACGGATCCTTTGAACATTGCAAACAAAATGAGATGTTTAATTTGGAACACAAATAACACCTCTTCCAAATTCATTCTCAACTGAAATATTAACACTGAAAGCGAGCATTTGGAGCTCGGATATTTGACAGGACGCATCAGGCCAATTGGACCAGCCTCTCACTCCTTCCGATCTTTTCCTTACAAACACAACATTTCAGGTCACTGCAAGAGAATAGGGAAATAGGGAAACATTTATAAAAATTATTTATTTATTAAAATAAGGTGTTTTGTGCCTAAAAATGCTCCAAATGTCCAATATTTTTGGTGAAGAAATCTAAATAACGGATTGAGCCAGATTTTGTTTTGGTAACATATTAGTTGCAAAGACTTTTTCAGAGGGGATTTTGGATATCTTGTTTAGTTTAAAGATAAGCTGTTTTTTAGAGGAAAAATCTGAGGGGGAAAAAATAGAAATTTTGATTTTGATTTGGAAATTCAAAACTCAATATATCAGGTTAAGAATTAGATATTAAACAATAACAGTAATACCAACATGGTAATACAATAGGTATAGGAAACAAAATTATACACTTGTAATAAAGTGTAACATACTATGAATGTTGACTTAATATACTGCATTGTTGCATCTGTAAATATGTAACCAACTTAATTGTTAATTGTTTTGTAAGATAATAAGAACTAAGCAGTGTTATTGCTGCAACCACATTATTATTTAAGTTTATGAACAGGGGTGGGAGTCAATAAGCTTGTCTTCTTCCCACTCCTTTTCGAGCAAGAATGTTAATTATTTTTTCTTTTATTATATTTTTTTCTGGCTTTTGTGCCTGTGTTGTGTGTTGTGTAGCTCGAAATAAAAAATCAATCAATCAATCAAAACAATCACTCTGAAAAAAAAAAACTTTAAAATATTGTTCGTCGCACCATTGTGAGAAAATGGCTCTTACATTTACAATTTCCATGGAGAAACACTGAATCAGTGCAATATTCAAACATGTCATTGTGATAATTATATATTGTTACATGTTCAGAGTCCAATTTAGTCCAAAACTTGAAAACTTTAAAAAATTGAGTTCTCCCCTTAAGGCGAGAATTTTTAGTTAATGTAAGGCAATATACTTTTCATAAATGTCATTGTATTAATTCCAGGGTCTTGAATGCTTGGATGTTTCTTGTATTTAAAGTTGATTATTGGTAGTATTTTTGTCTAAGTTGTGTTTGCTAAACTTATAAATTATAGGTGGATTTTTGATTGATTGAGTTTTTATTTCGAGCTACACACAAGGCACAAAAGCCAAAAAAAGAAAGAAAAAAAATATATAAATATAATAAAAGAAAAAATAATTAACATTCTGGCTCGAAAAGGAGTGGGAAGAAGACAAGCTTATTGACTCCCACCCCTGTAAAAAAGTTAATGTAATGAGTAGATTAAACTTGAAAATGTTAAGGTCAAATTGTTCAAAAAATAATACGTTATAAATCTACTAAAGTTGACAAAACTACGTTGGATGAGTCCACTGAACCTTGAACTTAGAAGTCGGACATAACGTAATAATCAAGTTTCCACAAAAGTTTGAGTTTTGAGTTTAGTGAACTTTTCTGGAAACTCAAACTTTTTCAGGAAATCACTACAACATCGCAGCGCTCCCTCGTCTTTCACGTGCATATTCATTCACTAATGCTGACATGTTTGGTATCCACGTGTAGCACCAACGGCGGCCGAGATGACGCTGTAATCCAGTTATGGTCATTTCCTTTCTGGGAAACCGCAGCAACAAAAAAGTCAGAGGTATAGGCTACACATTTGTAGGACATTTCATTCCACTCTTGCAGCGACATCTCCACTTTAGTAGCTCCTACAGACTCAGTGGCGCAAAAAGGGCATTCGCATATATGCCTTGCATAGGGGCGCCGAAAGGACAGGGGGGGCAAATACGATAGAGAGAAAAAAATATTGAAATAGTTGGACTCGGTGCGCAAGGGACAGCGGCGCCCCATAGGCCATTTCCTCATAGAACTTGACATTGGCGCCCCATAGCGTCAACAGCGCCCCATTGCATCAACAACAGCAAAATCGTTATTCCCTCGTGGTGCCATGCTAACAAGGAGAGGCAGAAAAAAAAGTCCTCGGGGGCGCAAAACAGAAACGGAAGATTGAGGAGGAGAAAGATTGTGTAGGCATGAAAAAAAGCTTTTGGAAGTGGCTGAAAAACAGTGGGTAAGTAATGTCTGTGTTTAGTGTTAAGTATTGGCCATCACAAGGAGCCAACTTGTAAATATTCAGGTTAGCTTAAACTACTGGTAAAAGCACAGGTTTGTTGGCTTGCTGCTGCAACTGCGTAGTAGACTATCAGTATTACAAAAGTAACAAGTTACGAAAATATATTTCTTTTTTCAGTAACTAAGGAATATAACATATTACTTTGAGAAAATACAGAAATATAATTGGAGTTACAAGTGCATTTAAATGTATGAAAATAAAAACCCAATATATATATATATATAATTACAAAAATAGCTCTTACTTTTCAAATACCTTGAGTCTGTGCTGGTTGATGTTAATAGGTTTCTTAATAATAGCTGGATTCAAATGATAGACACAGCAGTGAGTTTTATTAAGCATTAGTGACACAAAGCTTGACTCTGTGTGTATCTTTAATGAGTGAACAACTTACCAAACTGCTTTCACTCGGTAGAAAGCTCTAAAGTTTACTCTCTGAAAACTTTAAGAAGCAGCTAATCTGATTTCAGCTTTTAAAATCGAGAGAGAAAACAATCATATGTTAGTCTGTGCTCACTGACGCTCCTCTTTTGTGCCAGAGGGAATTTAAAAATACACTTTCACTCCATTCTTTAAAACATAATTCCCAGTTATTTTTCCATTACCGGAGTTCTTCTGGCTGTCTTCCTTTCTCTTGCCTTGTGCTTTGTACCTGATCAATGGTGGGTCTTTGTCCCTCCATCTCGTTCCAATTAAGATCGTACAATGTGTTTTCATTATAAGAATTTCCCCGCAAAGGTCAGTCCGCCCGTTTCAGGTTTGTGAGAGGTTTTGAACAAAGAAAAGCATAATAAGATTCCTTCAAATTGAGAAGAAAAGCTGTAGGAAAAAAAAAGTCCAAATCAGAGTTAAGAGCGTCATGTTCCGGTTTAAGAAAGTGATTCAAATAAGTCAAAGCTGCAAGAAGTAGGAGAGATACATTTTCAATGCCTCAAATATCAAAATGCAAATGAGAAACAACAGACAACTTTTGAGCGACTTGCGCAGCAAAAATAGTCGAGCAATCGAGTGATTTTCCAAGTAAAGGAAGATTTAACGTCAGTTGGACTCAAATGCTATGCTTATTTCATGAAAATTAAGGCCTATTTTAGTCAAATGCTTTTATTTAGGATTTACAACATCCTTGGCAAACATCAGTCGTTTGGACAAAATATGTCAAAGCATCGCTCCGTGCGTGAGGTCACCCTTTTCATAAAACAGACAAATGCACTGAATTCATCAGCAGAGTCAAGTTCAGGTGGCCACAACAGAAAGTTAGCAGCCTGTAGTGTTCTCTGGAGCTGTTGCTCACAGCGGAGAGTGAAAGAAGAGGGAGAGGAAGGTGCAGAGAGACAGTGGAAACAGGGGAAAGGCGACTGAGCTGGAGCGGGTCTGGGCCGCAGGGGCGAAGCAGAGAAACTTAGGTCCTGGAGGGCACCAATAAATAAACTCCATCGGTCAAATGAAACCAAACACATCATGTCATGTGACTGCATACGTAGCCTATCGACACTCTCGGTTGATACAGGACAGTCGTGTCTATTGCGTCCAGTACGTCCCGTTGCAAACATCTAGCATGGAGGTGTCCAACTTTTCAAACGATTTCACTGGGATACAAAAATACTTTCTGTGAGGTGTTTAACCTCATCAGGGGGCTTTGGTCAGGAGTTAAGGTTATGATTAGGGTCAGGAACAACAAATGTGATGTAAGTTGTGTTTCACTCACTCAGATCCTAATCATATGTTTAGAAACTAGAAGGTCTTGGCTTTCAAATGAGGCATCACACTGGAATATAGGCTGTTAACTCCTACGTCAACTCCAGTTTCCCCTACCACTCAAAACATGTACAATAGGCCAGAATGAATGATGTGTGTGTGAATGAATGGTGGTGGTCAGAGGGATCGCCGGCGCCGATGTGTGCCGTCGCGACATCTGTCAGTACCAGGTCTGTGAAAGGCGCTATACAAATAAAGCACGTCTTCTTCTTCTTCTGTCAATGCACTTTGAGGTTTGTATATATGCATAACTGCTAACCCTAAATCTAACCCGCACCTGGCAGATAACTGGCTAAAATGCTTAACTGATTTAGAACATTTTTTCTACGCACAATCTGAGAATGACATCCATTGTTCTGTGTCAGATCAGGTTTTTGTTCTAAGTGGATTTTCCAATCTGTGTATTCGTGACGTGAGACACATGATAGTTATTGTCTGTTGTTCAACTACATTTTTCCTGCCTGTATATCGCTCTCACCAACACACGCTAGTTTGCACAGCTGCTTTACCAAAATATATGCACAAATGCAAATTTGGTTTACAACCAGCCCCAGTCTCCTGTGGACAGACCGGTAGACATTATAAAGACAATACACTTCAGCAACATTTGGCCGAGGGCTAAAAACATTGACCTGACTGAGCAAAACCAGCACATCGAATTTGTTGTCAAAGCAGTGTTATTTATTTATCCTTTTTCCCCTTCTGCTTAGGTCACCCAAATGGTCAAGCAGCGGACCTGGACTTTCATGTTTGTAGAAGCCTAAACTACAAGGTAAGACATATTTGGACCTCAGGCAACATGTGCATGGTTATTGTAAATTCTGAATCGCTGCTTCTTTTTTACTAATTATAACCCTTCAGATTGCACTTTTGAATAAACTGTCTCCACATGGAAGAGTATGGAAAGAGTCACACCGTAAACCTCCCTTCGATTCTTTCAAACTCTGCCGTGCGTAAAGCAGGGCGCGTTACGGCCCGATGTCCCCGCGCAGGAAAGATCTTGGCCCGTTCCGTCAGGTTCGGGCCGGCATCTCCTCCAAAAAAAAAAACCTAATCACATCGTGTTTCATCCGCGCTTTCCGACGGGACAAATGATCCCCATAAAACGCGGGGAAACAAATTAACCGCCAGTGTCAGGAATTTAATGGCTCCAATTAGTCAACACTTCGGGGAAATGCGCTTTATTAAGAGCGATCGCGCGCCGCTCGCAGACGGTAAATCCGACCTCGTCTGCGCCACTCAGAACCATTATGTACAGCCGTTAATACTCTTGTCATAGAGGTTTCCCCGATAACTTTGCTACTATTTAGTATAGTTCATAAACACGCTTCAATATCACAGACCAAATCCAGAGCTGGGAGGTTTTCAGTCATCAGTTTTCAGAGATATTCCGGATGAAAAAATGTGTTCTTTTCAGTTGACCCATCCACAAAGCTGATCCCAAAACTCTTTCCTTGGTTTGTTTTGAACTGCAACTTGTTCCCGTGCTGTGGTTCGGACTACAACAGTGCGACTGCTGTGTTTTGGTACAGCTGTGAAAATCCAAACCTTTTTTCACACCTTTCGTGCGAACAATCAACATCTGTACCTTCCAGGGTGTAAGCGTCTGGAATCGGAATCCAAGACACAATTATTCAAATGGCTTTCAAAGAAACACTTTTTTTATTTTATTTTTTTATCAAATATTGTTTTTGTGATTGAATAAAATATTTTCATGTCAACATAAACAATGATTTAAAGAGACTAGATGCAAGTTAGTCATTTTATGTATACTCACTACTACCACCTCAGGTCTCATGTGTAACTGCAGTCTCTATATTAAAGGGATACTTCGGGATTTTTGACATAGGGCCTCATTTCCTAGTTATCCAGAGTGTTGTTGATGTCTGGAGATATTTTTTTCTTAAATTCATGCAGTTCTTATATTTGAAGAGTCTAGTTGCGCTAGGCTAGGGCAAGGCTAAAGCATTTCTATGGTAAACGCTAGCCTGCATTAAAAAACAGTCTGACTCACTCCACAGTGCACCTGAGGTAAATCACTTATAACGCCAGACTAACCATATAAATGTCTGTGTTAATAGAATATTTTTTTAATAAAACTGACCTTGTATCACATGAATTACCGCATTTTGAGGGACTATTTTCTCGCAGATCACTCCGCCGCTGCCTTAGCTTACAGCCACGAAGCTGATGCCGCTCAAATATAAGTTATTTTAAACGCAAAATGGTTAAAATTAACCTATCGACACAGACATTTATATGGTTAGTCTGGTGTTATAAGTGATTTACCTCAGGTGCACTGTGGAGTGAGTCAGACTGTTTTTTAATGCGGGCTAGCGTTTACCATAGAAATGCTTTAGCCTTGCTCTAGGCTAGCACAACTAGACTCTTCAAATATAAGAACTGCATGAATTTCAGAAAAAAATATCTCCAGACATCAACAACACTCTGGATAACTAGGAAATGAGGCCCTATGTCAAAATCCTGAAATATACCTTTAAGCTTGTGCATGACGGCACTTCTGACCCGAATTAACACTTTTTTGAGTGACAGTGCAGGATTTTAGAGGCAGTTGTGGTGAACAGGTCTGGGCTCATTCTATACATTAGGACATGGCTGGAACATGTAGGGGGAGGACAATACTTAATTTTAACATTTTTAAACTCAGTATATAGTCCCTTAAAAATATCAAAACGATAAGAAAAATAATAATAATAAAACATTCACTTCCACATACAGTAAAATCCAATTGATAAAGAAATACAATAATAGCAATAAATAAAAATAGTTTATCATTAGAAGAAGAAGACCTTTATTTATATTGACCAGTTGAGTATCCTGGTCATATTACATCTGATCAGTAGGTTGCGTTCATGTTCTAGAATTCTATTTCAGTGGGAGCAGGTGCCAAACTCTACGGGACAGAAACCATTTTTGAGAAAATGAAATGTCCTAATGTTTTCCCTGAGCATTATTTGACAGTGATTGGATTCACAAACCTGACACATTATTCTTATGGGTGAAGGTCGTTTTCTACTGACCAACATCATGCTCATGTTTTTGAATATTGTCTCCACTTTTGGATGCCTTTATGAGGAAATTATTAGACCTTAGTTCATATGAGCTGGAAGAGAGGACTTTGAACTTTGTGACAGTTTTTGTTTCATCTGAATTTGCCCAGGAATGACAGAGAAACTGGCAACAAAGTAAGAGTAGACATCTGCATTTTGACGGTTACCGTAATTACCGTAGTGGAATTTTCAGTTGCCTTCCACCTCAATTTAAAATGTTTTGACATCACGTGAATGCAACCTATAGATACAGATGGCATCTTGTCACAGAAGGGGGAAAATCGAATCTTTAGGGAAACACAATTTTCCACTCTTTTTAGCCATTTTCTGGTGGAATATGAACTAATTTATCACACATAAAAAAGTCAAGTCTAAATCGGGTCCATATGGATGTTTATTCACAGCAGATTGTTCAGTAGAAGCAAAAAAGGCAGTTGTAGCAAGCGCTAGCACGATGCTAACATGAAGCATCATGTTAAAATTCTCTGTTATTTATGTAATTATGGGCTGTTGAACCACTTTGCTCCTCCCCATGTCTGTGTATCTTTATTGGATAGAAAACTAAATCAATAATTCTGCATTGTTAAAGTAGTTTTTGAATAATTTGAGAAAGTTTAGATTTTTCTCAATTGTTTTCCCCTTTAACTGTTTTCAAATATGACCATATATGGGCGATTCCAGAGGTGCCGTCTGTATCTATACGTTTGTTAAGTGTGACGTCACGACTTCCGCTTCCGGGTCCTAGCAGACCGGCAAATATTATGCGAGAAAAAAACATAAAAAACTCTTAAAAACAACCATCAATATTTCTGAAACTCAACAGAGAGTTACTGAAGCTACTTATTTCTCAGACTCATTAGCCAAAAATTCTGCACCTACTGCTAAAAAAGTCATATTTACTAAATTCGCTACTTCCGGGTTTAGCGGAGCTGCTGCGCCGTTAGCATTTTTCTCGGCTAACCCGGATGTAGCGATTTTGGTAAATATTACTTTTATAGCTGTAGGTGCAGCATTTTTGGCTAATGGGCCTGATAAATAAGTATGTTCAGTAACTCTCTGTTGAGTTTCAGAAATATTGATTGTGGTATTAAAGAGTTTTTTGTAGTTTCTCGCACATCTGCCGGACCCGGAAGTAGAGCTGTGACTTAACAAACGTCTTGCTGAAACTGTCCAGTTCCATGAAGCATACAGTATGAAAACCTATATAAGAATATATAAGGCTGAAAAAGGGTTTCTACAGAGCTCTAGTTCTTGCAAATACAGTAGATGCTATAAATTGAGTAAATTGTGTTTGAGGTAAATTGATGACCATAATGAAGAATTCGTAATACAATGTTTTCTTATTTTTTGCAAATACAAATTTCATATGTTTAAAAATGACCATATATACCAGGGGTAGGCAACTTTGCTCGACGGAGGGCCAATTTTCGTCACTGTAAAAAGACCAAGGGCCGGACCTGCCAATCGTAGCCCAAAGTGAAGCACCATTTTCTTCAAATACCAGTGTTGTATGTACATGATTAGGGCTGGCTACAGTTACCAACGATACCAGTCTGGTATAAACATTTTAAAAATTAAAGTATTGAAACCACTTTTCTTTTTTTCCCCTCCATTTTCCCAATTTTTCTACACATGTTTTTCTTGTTTTCTCTTTTTTTAATTACTAATTCCCCACCCCCCCCCCCCATTTCCCCCAATTAATTTCCCCCCAAAATTATTCCCCTATTTTTCCCCCCACATTTCTTGACAATGGAGATGATATTGTAAATCTGCAGCTCGTCCACACATTATTGTTCTATTGACAAATATTTGACTATAGGTATCGGAAAAAGTATTGATCACGTATTGGTATCTAAAAATGTTTTACCGTACACAGCAGTATGACCTAATTGGGTGTTTTGTTTAGAAATAATTGACTGTATTTTGGACATTTTTAGTACAATAACAGGCATTTGATCTCAGATTTGTGTAAAAATATAATCTTCAAAATCATTCAAAACATCCTGAGGGCCAGAGGTTCCATGCTGGAGGGCCGGATTTGGCCCTCGGGCCTGACGTTGCCTACCCCTGATATATACTATACCGTAGGCTTTAAGATAGTAAAACTTCCTCTGCGCTGGGCGTCCTTCAAAAAATCTGGGAAAAAACATCACAAAAAATCTACACCTACAGGCACACGGATCCACAAGGAGAGGTTGGATTTTCAAACACACATTAATTTGTCAGTGCTTGAGCTCATAATTTATGTGAGCATAATTTCCGTGTATATTTCCTGATAATAATTTGCCGCTCTTGTACGTCGCCTTTTGACATTTCTATCTGGAGTCTTACGCTTATCTTCGAAAACAAAACAAAAAACGCCCACTAGCTTTTTTTTTTTTTGGATAAACATTTCCTCAGCTTTTGGGAAGCCGCTGCCCGATTGTTCCTCTTCCACAAAAGGCGCCACGCAGCCGAATAATAACCCACCCGCATGTCAACTCGGAATTACTTTTGGCCCTCTTCAAAACTTTAAATCAAAAGAAAGCGCATACCGGGCTTTTGAATACACATCTGCCGGCAGCGCGGGAATGATTGGATCCCAGATTGCGAGTCCCGAGAAACTTTGTTTACATGTTTCTTTTTTTCTTCTTCTCTTTTTTTGGCACGGTTTCCTTCCACCAGTGCCAGACGGATCCCAATCAGCCAGACCTTGGTGAATTCTCCTAAGGGCGAATAACTTGTCGAGAAGTTGATTTTGATTCTGAAAGCTGACAAGGAAAAGTGAAAAGCTAAAGAAATTCAGTGATTTATTATTATTTTTTTCTGGCTTTTTTTTTTTTTTTAATGCGATTAGAAAAGCATGCCATTTGTTTTCTGCCTTAAAAAGCAGGGGGTGGTTGCCAGTTCAAATCTCTCTTGACCACATACTGTCGAAGGGAAATGTGACATTCTTAACTGGCTGTTAACCTGCAGTACTTGTTAGAAAAAAATTCATTCTCACAAAGTTGTTTCATCCTGTTCACTTTGGTTGAGTATTCCTCCACAGCAGAAAAGTCTCTATTGGGACTCCGTGCACATTCTTTTGTGACAGACAGCGGGTCAGAGGTGTACTCTTCGTTTACCAATGGGACATATTATGCATAATTATGGCTTCTAAACCTGCTTTTGTGCACCTCCGCATTGGTCTGTTTTATTGTATAATTTAAATGGTCTGCATGGAAAACAGTGTTGTTTACATCAACGAAGACTATCACAATATCATTCATTTGAACTAACAGCGTCGTCACACACAGGGACTTTATCTTTGCTCTGGACTGTTTGTTCCCCCAGTTAAATATGAACACAGTCCCTACGGGGACAATAAAGTGTACAAACAAACAAACAGAAAGAATGTTGATGAACAGATGTTCAGACGGCACTGTTAATAAAAAAATCTCAAAGCAATGATCAGAGGATGTGAATGAAAAAATGCTTCTCCATGTATTATTCTGTATAATAATAATATTTTTTAATTACAACATAATCCTGTCCAGGCACTGCGGGTGGAAATTAGTATTTTATTAGTATTAGTATTTTTTGCAATAACCTGGCACATGACATCTCTTCTTTTTTAAGTGTTATCAGTCACCTTGAGTCTCTCGCTCTGAAACCAAAAAATCAGGTTAGAAATCTAGGAGTAATCATGGACTCAGACCTGAACTTAAACAGCCACATCAAAGCAATAACATCATCAGCTTTTTACCATCTGAAAAACATTGCTAAGATCAGAGGAATAGTGTCAAAACCAGACTTAGAGAGACTCATCCATGCATTTGTCTCCAGCAGGTTAGATTACTGTAACGGCTGCTCACTGGCCTTTCTAAACGAGCTGTTAGAGCTGCAGAACATCCAGAACGCTGCTGCTCGAGTCCTGACAAGAACCAGGAAATACGACCACATTAGTCCAGTGCTCCGGTCTCTGCACTGGCTTCCTGTCACTCAGAGAATAGAATTTAAAACAGCTCTGCTTGTGTACAAGTCTTTTCATGGTTTAGCACCAAAGTACATCTCTGACATGTTAGAGCCGTATGAACCATCTCGGGCCCTGAGAACTTCAGGGAGGGGTCTCCTGGTGGTTCCCAGAGTCAATAATAAACACGGTGAGGCTGCGTTTCAGTTTCATGCAGCTAAAATCTGGAACAGTCTTCATGAGGATGTGAGACAGGCCTCAACTCTGACAATGTTCAAATCCAGGCTGAAAACAGCTCTTTTTACCCGTGCATATGAAAACTCAAAGTATTGTATCTGCACTCTTGCCTTTTACTGTCATTGATTAACTTTATGTTGATGTTTTATTGATTGATTTTATCTGTTTTCTTGTAATTTCTCTTTCTGCAACTGTGAAGCACTTTGAATTGCCTTGTGTATGAATTGTGCTCTACAAATAAACTTGCCTTGCCTTGCCTTTTTTAGGCTAATGTCTTTTGTGCATTGTCCCTGATCAAAAAATAAAATAAATCAATCAATAAAAAAGGATGAGGAGAGCGGCTGCAATGTTACTACCCAATCTGCTGTGAAAAAGTCCATCTAGAAACAGTGTATACACAAAAAGTATGTTTGAGGAAAAATGTACTCGTATCGGTGGTATCGTGCATCCCTAGTGTACCATATTGGAATCTCAGATATTCAACACAATATATATATATATAAGATAGTTTTGTCTAATCGGTATTATGCTTTTTTCAATCACATAGCACCAGTCTATAGCATACTACAATGATGACGTAACCTTCTGTTGGTCTGTATATGCAGTAAATTAAAATAACTGCCTTGAATAAAATTGCTCTCTCAAAACGTCTTGAAATAGGCCTCTGTCTCTTTAAGAAGCTTTCCGACACGCCCCCTTCAGCACACTGCTGTGGCATCTAAACAACACTACTGTGCGGGGAGGGGGCTCTGCTGAGCTGAGGAGCAGTGGTTGGTGGCTTGGCTGGTGACGAAAGGTCCAGAGGCGTCTCCAGGAGGTGGGGGAGTTCCTGGGAGGACTGAGGCATAGCTACACCTAAAATGGCTGCCGTCTAAGTTTTTACTGATTACTCAAAAATATGTGAATGAGCCAAGGCAACACTCCAGGCATGTGTTTAATGAGGGAATGACATAATAACATGATATAAAGCTTGAAAAAGTCGATTTTACATAATACCCCCCCTTTAAACCAGTGCTTCTCAATTATTTTTTGCGGCGCCCCCCCTTGAGTTTCTTCAGCGAAAGAAGAAAACATTTCGCTGAAGAAACTCAAGCGGTTTATCAGTGTGACTGAAGAGTAATGTCTTCAAGTGACGCCTTCATTTATTAGGCTTCATGCCATCTACACTGCCACGTTTTTAGACACGGTCACACGCGCCCCCGGGCATCGCCCCACTATTTGAGAACCACTGGTTTAAACAAAAGAGCCAGACTTCTAAAATGCTTCTGCCATCTGCGCTTTTCAAAATGTTTTGATCAATATCAGACTGATTTATATTTAATTTATGCAATTTGGAACTTGCGTGTTGTTATTTGATTCATTTCGGGTATGATGTTGCTGTTTGTTATAATGAAAATTGGATTGTGACAAAAGTGTATCGTCCCAGCTGTCCCGGAGCCGTCTTGTTGCTGTGCCACAATGCCCCCCATTGTTGTTATAGTAGTGTTATGTTTCGCCTTTTCAAAAATCATCTTTGGGACCCCCGGGATCCCCAGCGCTTTGGGAGCCCTGCTGTAGGTCTAACTCTAAAAACATGACAACAATTCACTGACACATTAGCAGGACTTCTGGAAAATCCACAATCACAGCTATGCAAACATGTAACCGAGTAGAGACGCACAAATGGACATTAGTCAAACAATCCCGGCTGAATCACATTTGTATAATCGGTAAGCCCTATTACCATATCAAATATTAACACGGAGCTTACCGGCTTTGGGCCAAGAAATAGCCTCTTGTTGCTGTCGAGTTTTTCATTGCTTTTCTCACACAATCTTGGTTAAAAAGAAAGTAAAAATTGAAAATCAAAATAAATGTTTACATACACTCACCTAAAGGATTATTAGGAACACCATACTAACACTGTGTTTGACCCCCTTTCGCCTTCAGAACTGCCTTAATTCTACGTGGCATTGATTCAACAAGGTGCTGAAAGCATTCTTTAGAAATGTTGGCCCATATTGATAGGATAGCATCTTGCAGTTGATGGAGATTTGTGGGATGCACATCCAGGGCACGAAGCTCCCGTTCCACCACATCCCAAAGATGCTCTATTGGGTTGAGATCTGGTGACTGTGGGGGCCATTGTAGTACAGTGAACTCATTGTCATGTTCAAGAAACCAATTTGAAATGATTCGAGCTTTGTGACATGGTGCATTATCCTGCTGGAAGTAGCCATCAGAGGATGGGTACATGGTGGTCATAAAGGGATGGACATGGTCAGAAACAATGCTCAGGTAGTCCGTGGCATTTAAACGATGCCCAATTGGCACTAAGGGGCCTAAAGTGTGCCAAGAAAACATCCCCCACACCATTACACCACCACCACCAGCCTGCACAGTGGTAACAAGGCATGATGGATCCATGTTCTCATTCTGTTTACGCCAAATTCTGACTCTACCATCTGAATGTCTCAACAGAAATCGAGACTCATCAGACCAGGCAACATTCTTCCAGTCTTCAACTGTCCAATTTTGGTGAGCTCGTGCAAATTGTAGCCTCTTTTTCCTATTTGTAGTGGAGATGAGTGGTACCCGGTGGGGTCTTCTGCTGTTGTAGCCCATCCGCCTCAAGGTTGTGCGTGTTGTGGCTTCACAAATGCTTTGCTCCATACCTCGGTTGTAACGAGTGGTTATTTCAGTCAAAGTTGCTCTTCTATCAGCTTGAATCAGTCGGCCCATTCTCCTCTGATCTCTAGCATCAACAAGGCATTTTCGCCCACAGGACTGCCGCATACTGGATGTTTTCCCTTTTCACACCATTCTTTGTAAACCCTAGAAATGGTTGTGCGTGAAAATCCCAGTAACTGAGCAGATTGTGAAATACTCAGACCGGCCCGTCTGGCACCAACAACCATGCCACGCTCAAAATTGCTTAAATCACCTTTCTTTCTCATTCTGACATTCAGTTTGGAGTTCAGGAGATTGTCTTGACCAGGACCACACCCCTAAATGCATTGAGGCAACTGCCATGTGATTGGTTGTTTAGATAATTGCATTAATGTGAAATTGAACAGGTGTTCCTAATAATCCTTTAGGTGAGTGTATATATTGGTAAACTGCATACATTTCTATTTTCGTGCTATGTCTTCTTACTTTGGAAGTCTTGTAAACATCATGTGATTTTCTTCTTGTAAAACATGAATGCTTTTCTTTATCAATACGTAAGGTTAATGCGGACAATTGTAATTGTTGAAAGGACATAATTGTGATTCATGGATGGGCACACCCACAGGGCTGTGTGTGTGCCTATGAATGGGAAATGAAACTTATCATTCACGAATTGCTTGTATGTAAACAGGTACATGCACACTTCTGTTGCACATGTGCCTGGGTAATTCAGGAATTTATAATGTAAAGTATATGAAAACATGAGATGCTGCTTGTATTACTGTTATTATTACCCCTATTGGGGTTTACCTGCAGCTGGACTCATGTGTTTCAGTTATGTACATTCTTAGTGCTAGGATGGGTCTTTTCTCTTGAAAGGACTTACAATTATGTTTTGTACTTCCTGAATTAATCTGAAATGCATGTAAGTAAATACTTTGAATAGGGGGTAGACATTTATAATCTTTCTTGCTTTGGCCTACTCCTTTTGAGTTTTTTTTTTTAACAGTGTAAAGATGTAACTATGCAAACTATGTTTGTAAAAAATTGCTCAAATAAACAAACTAAACAGCAACAAAAAAGAAATAAAACTAACTGCACATCAATAATCATGCCAATCTGGAGGCAGGTGTGACATGACGTGACCATCACCATGATCCATCCTTTTCCTTTAATCCTTGTTTAGTTTTTGTAGTCTTTGCTGTATTCCTTTACAGCAGGAACAGAGAGGAATAATCCCGGCAGAATGTAGGCTCATCTTCATAGGTTTATCGTCCTGCTTTGCCATCAGGGAACGTTTGAACCCCGGAGATAGCGGCGTATGCATCACTAAACTCATCTCACCCAAGCAACATGTGGAGCGGCTTCATCTGCAGCGACCTGAGCACGAGGGCAGAGGAGCCAAGGAGACAGGAGAGAGTGTGTGCAGATGATAAGGGCCTAGACTTAGACAGCGGGAGCTCGCAGCTATAGCGCTGATGTGCCGCATGGAAGCGTAAAAGCATGGCATGTTACAATCCAAAACAGAAACAAAGAGGGGCTTTAAAACGTGTCACATGCTTTGCACAACAGCAACAGACTTTGAATTCACAAACCCTCACTCCTGCTACAGCCGACTGAACCTTAAATTGGACATAAAAAACATTTAGAGAACCTCATATTCATAATGTTTTGAAACTTTGAAATAATGTCTAAGAAAGGACAGAAGTGTGTTGGATTTTTTAATGGCCTGGAGCACTCTGACTCTTCAGGCAGTTTTGCAAATGACATGTAATAAAACAGTGTAAGCGGGCTTTCACTTTCAGCTTTTACGACATGCTAGCAAATCGTGCCACCATGATGAACACACTTTGAGCACAAAACCAGTCCGCTGATGGATTACAGGCTTTAATACTGTAGGTGGACTTAAAGGAGGACAGTTTTGTATTATACCTATATGACGTAACAAAATCCAGGGAATCCAGATCTGAGCGCTTCAGCAGTAGAAGAAGAAATGACCAAAGGGAACAGGAATCCTCAAACCTGTGTAAAAGAAGCAAAATACTACTCTTTGTACTTGTTTCATGAGGGAACAATGTTATGTAATGTCTCCCTTTATATGAATACAGACATGTTCATTGAGTAGAAGTACTAATACTCCCGGTCAAATATTACTCCAAATAAAGTAAAAGTACTGATCCAAAGGAGAAAGAACAAGTTGGTATGAATAATAAAGGTGAAATACCCCACCTCTACGGCAACACGACAGGGCCAAACCTTGTTCTTTGTTGCGAGTCAGTGACAGTACATTTGCACACTGCCACCTACTGTTCTGGCATGTGCATTACAAGGCTTTTAAATGGGACAAAATAGACACCCAGCTTTATTAAAAATTGAGTAAATGATTATATCGACAGTATCTTTGAAATGTAGAGGAGTAGAAGTAAGATCTCAACGAAAATGCTACAAAGTGGGGCTGCAACTAACAGTTATTTTGGTAATCGATTTATCTACAGATTATTTTTACGATTAATCGCATGGCTGTGAAAGGTGTATGAAAAGCTAAAGTCACACTGCCTGACGACATGTTTATGAGGTAAACGTTAAGTGGATGTAGGAGGCGCTTAGCGGATGAGACGCAGACAGATATTCATGCAATGTACAATATACAAAACACTGCATACACTATCTTTAAAAACAAAGTAGCCGTTTTTCATCAACAATACTAAATTTGAGTCTTTATTTAGCCTTTATTTACTCAAGCACATCGAGGACCAGGCCTTTATTGGAACCAGGCCAAAATTAGAGACAGGCCTTTATTTTTATTTGAGCAAAACAGACGACCAGTAGAATGAAGAAAAATTAGATTTTTGTTCATTTGAACCTAAAATATTAGATTCCTTTATTAATTAACATTGCAAACACTCCCAGCGGCTGGAACATTGACGCTTTTTATTTTGTAGGAACAACAGGAAGTGTTTCTCTGCTGTTAGCGGAACATTGACATTAATGTCACGCCAGGTTTCTCTTTCTTTTTTCTTTTTTTACCGCGGACCGGATTATTGGTTGTTATCTGGTGTAAAGGCGAGTTTAGACGAAGCGTTTGTGTTTGTGATCGATCATAAAACAGACCCGAGAGAAGACGAGACGCTCGCGCCGATCGCAGGAGTTACTTTGAGGCGTGGGACTTTACCTGCACACGGAGCCGCTGGATGTGCTTTGAGGACGTGATGGTGACTTTATTAAAACCCTGGAGGGTCACACAACATTTGTTGCTTGCCCTGTTTCCAAAAATAGTCACAGAAGGTTTGAAAAGTGGCTAAATCTGTCTCAAAGTTACTCCACTCCGCAGCGTTCCCTGTCTCGGCCTGGGTTCCCGTTTGTTTACTTCCTGCATGTGAGTTATCGTTTACACGAGTATGAGTAATTCCGAACATGGGAAATATTTCTACCGCTATAGTTTCTAATAATAGCCCCGGCCTGTTTTAGAGACCGGCTTTTATTTGCCTCCGCCAGCGAAGAACCCGGCCGCTGTTAGAGACCCGGCCGCTAATGGAATACAGGCCAGTATTTGAGGATTTACGGTACTAATAATAGTTGTTTCAGACCTATACTCAAGTAAACTACAGACCTGCAAACACCTTCTTGAATACTAGAGTAAATTTATTGTGTAACTGACCACCACAAAAATGTGTTGTGCTCCTAGTGCTTTAAAGACACTTGCGTAACAATGCAATTTGGGTGGCGTTCTCTCTAGAGAGTTGTTATATTTCAGCACAATTAGATGGATAGATGGATGGACGATAAATGTTTATATCTATGATTGTAGATTGTATTCGACATGTTCAGAACAAAAAGAAAAGCGTGGCTCATCGAGCGTATGAAGAAACTGAGAGCTTTAGTGTTGGCTACAGGTTGGAGATCCCATCATTAAAGCATAAAGCCACTGAAAGTTTCCCACCACAGTGATTATGTTCACAGCCTGTTCCAGTTTTGTTCTCAGAATTCCTTGCTTTGCGCCTGACCCGGATACCCCGCGTGAGTGTATGCGCTGTGGACATGGCCCGCTGATCGGATTTCGGCTCACGGCGCGGTCAATTATTCACCGGGGTTGTGCCGCGTGGACGAACTGAAGGGGCTCCGGGATACGGCTCTGGAGGAGGAGGGAGATGAAATTATAAAATCCTAATGACGGAGCCGGGCCCGGAATAGTAATGTCTTAAATTGATTTTGAAGAGGTGCTCAGACCGGAGCAGCAGCAGCAGCACGTGTGCCGGCAGCAGATGCGGGGAACGGTGCGGCATGTCTCTGCAGACTTGTTCACCTCCGGAAAAAAATCGGCGTCTTTATCCCGCACTTGGCTGCGCAGGCACACGCGCGCTCTCCCGCTTTCTTTGTCTGTACTTAACCTTCCGCCTACTCAGGATTGTCTCGCACGTCGCAGGAGTGGGAGTCAAATATGCTGCAATCCCTTATCTGACTCTATTCAGTGGTTATGCGCTTTAGACTAAACTTGAAGCGCTGTTAAGAGTTACCCAGAGTTCATGGCACTGTGAAGCAGAGTTTGGATATTAAGGCGAGACGCCGGCGGTGAATAGGAGAAAAAAATACATTTAGAGATGTCAGTTTGAAACTTTTGCTGAACGTTACTGATATAAATGAGAAAAAAATGTATAGCAAGTTTTCTGTCATTTTATGTTTTCATATTGTATAAGAATAAGGCATTTTTTGCATAATTTTGTGTTTAAATGAGGGCAATTTTTTGGCGCCATTCTTTTTGGCACTCAAAACCCACACAGTACTGTTCCGGGTCTCCAGTCTCTCATCCCCCACAGTCATCAAGATTTTTTCAAGATTTTCAAGATTTTTTTTATTTATTTGTCAAACCATGTGAATGATTTGAAATTATATTTCTCTCAACCTTGATTGTGGAGCGGGGGGTGGGGGAAGAGGGGTTGGAGGGAGGGCAGGCAGTTCAACTTCCCCATGGCCTTGTGTATGAAACTGTTCTGTTCAGATACTCTCTGTCACTGCATCGAACAGATCAGTTTGTGGATGCAAAACAACTTTCTCCAACTAAACTCAGATAAAACTGAGATCATTGTCTTTGGCCCACAGACACAAAGACAAAGTGTTATCAGTCACCTTGAGTCTCTCGCTCTGAAACCAAAAAATCAGGTTAGAAATCTAGGAGTAATCATGGACTCAGACCTGAACTTAAACAGCCACATCAAAGCAATAACATCATCAGCTTTTTACCATCTGAAAAACATTGCTAAGATCAGAGGAATAGTGTCAAAACCAGACTTAGAGAGACTCATCCATGCATTTGTCTCCAGCAGGTTAGACTACTGTAACGGCCTGCTCACTGTTAGAGCTGCAGTACATCCAGAACGCTGCTGCTCGAGTCCTGACAAGAACCAGGAAATACGACCACATTAGTCCAGTGCTCCGGTCTCTGCACTGGCTTCCTGTCACTCAGAGAATAGAATTTAAAACAGCTCTGCTTGTGTACAAGTCTTTTCATGGTTTAGCACCAAAGTACATCTCTGACATGTTAGAGCCGTATGAACCATCTCGGGCCCTGAGAACTTCAGGGAGGGGTCTCCTGGTGGTTCCCAGAGTCAATAATAAACACGGTGAGGCTGCGTTTCAGTTTCATGCAGCTAAAATCTGGAACAGTCTTCATGAGGATGTGAGACAGGCCTCAACTCTGACAATGTTCAAATCCAGGCTGAAAACAGCTCTTTTTACCCGTGCATATGAAAACTGAAAGTATTGTATCTGCACTCTTGCCTTTTACTGTCATTGATTAACTTTATGTTGATGTTTTATTGATTGATTTTATCTGTTTTCTTGTAATTTTTTCTGCAACTGTGAAGCACTTTGAATTGCCTTGTGTATGAATTGTGCTCTACAAATAAACTTGCCTTGCCTTCTTAAGTCAGCTGGACCTGGCCCGTAGATTCCGCAGTCTCCTCCCTGAAGGCATTACCTTTAAGAGACTGTGTGATGGGTGCGTAGGGTCAGAAACCTAGGAGTAAATTTGTTAATAAATAACAATTCAGAACTTCATGCGGTTCATACAGCATATTACCAATAACCTCCGTGGCACAGACATCACCATTTCATAGACACAGATTTACAACATTTAAGGATGATACAGTCCATTTGGAGGATTTGCACCTCTCAGAATAGGCCTGAAAGAGACGCCTAAAACAGATGTTTGTCCAAAAGGGGAAGCTTGGGACATTCACTGCAGACAGAGCCTGAAAGTAATAAACGTTTAGGCAACTTTACATCTCTTTTAAAGAAAATACAAATTAGCACAAGTATTTTGACAACCATACCATGAGCAGCTCCTACAGCCACCCAAACACGCACGCCCACACGGAAGAAATCCATCGCCGAGCCACCGGCATGCAATGCTACGAGGCCCGCACACTCTCGCTAGCCTCTGGGCTTGACGCCTTTACAACAGGGGCTTTAGTGCGCCTAAAAGTAACGTGGATTGTCGCATCCTGGGCCATGATGGCCTGGCTCCTGCACAGCAGCGTCTGACGTCATGAGTAGGAAAGCTCAGGTGGAGGGGTGGAATAGAAAACGCGGTGTCCTTTTATAGGCGCGACCCCACACCACTACATTCGCAAGCAAATTGACAAAGTAGTTAAGGCGAGCTTTTTCCAGCTTCGCCTCCTCAGCCTGCTCCGACCCAGAAAAACGATTTACACATTCATCAGCTCACAATTGGATTACTGCAATGCACTGTATATTGGACTCAATCAGACCTCCATACACAGAGTACAGCTAGTGCAAAATGCTGCTGCCCGGCTCCTCACCAACTCTCACAAACATGACCATATCACACCTGTCCTTTACTCCCTGCACTGGCTCCCGGTCCCTTTCAGAATCCAGTGCAAACTTTTGCTGTTCCTTTTCAGCTCCATCCACGGCCTGTGGCAGGTCCAACACTCTGGAACTCGTTGCCGCTAATGGTCTGTTTTTAATGATACTTTTTAAATTGTATTTTTATTGTGTACACACAAAAAAAGCGCTTTAGAAATAAAACCTGATTGATCAAACGGGCCAAAAATGCAGATATTTTCAGCAATGAAATCTGAATAATGGACAGACCCAGATTTAAATGTATGGTTTTATTTTGTGACATATTGTTAACAAAGATTTTTTCATAGGGGATTTTAGATCTCGTTTAGTTTTTTTTTTAAGTGAAAAAATCTTTGAAAACTTTTTTTTTAGTTCAAAGCTGAGTGAATCAGGCTGGGAATTAAAAAATCCCTCTAAGAAACACTTCAAAACCTTGTTAAGTCCAAGACTGGAAATCTTGGAGTCCGTAGGAGCGACTGAAGTGGCTATTTTGTTGCACGAGAGCAAAAATCTCATTTGGTGAAAACAAGCCATGAAGTTATGTATCTTCAGTACTGGGCGTCTGGCAGAAAGAAAAATGTGGATATATATATTTGGATTATAGCAGGACATGTGAATGTAAAATATGTCCGGCTTTGCGAAGCGACAGTAGCTACTTCCGGAAAATCTCTCTAAAATAAACATTGTACAGTTTTGTCTTTTTTATACTCTGACATGAAAACTAAGATGTTATGGGAGGAAACTAGCAAAAGTTCTCCACTTCGACCACTGCGTGAAAAATCAATACTTTCACCTGCCGTATCTCACCTTAATCCTTTTATTGTTGGTAGATGTTCACAGTGCCCACCAAGGTCCAGCCCCCTCACACCATTCCTGAATAGGAGCCATCTGTGGCGACTGTATTGTCCAGCTGTGGGTTCAGTAGGTTCATGTTCAGGACTAACTGGATCTTGTTTTTCTTTTGATCGGACTGTTCAGCAGACGTGTCAAGGTTGACTGATAGTGATGGACAGCCGGTACCAAAGATAAATGTCAGTATTGGAATGATCGATCCAGAAGGCTAAAGGCTAATACTGTAGAGACGAGACACTGCAGGTGAAAGCATTGATTTTTTTTCACACAGTTGTCAATGTTATTTTAATGTCAGTGTATAAAAAAGACTCTTTCAGATGCTTATTTTTAATATGTGTCCGCTTGAAAGCCAGAGAGTTCCAGAAAAGAAAAACATTGCGCCGCAACAGCCATCTTTCCCAGGCGTATTCATTCACAAATATTGACCTATTTAGTATCCACGTGTCTGGGGGTCAACAGCGGCGAAAGACGAGAGCAGACATTACAAAACTTTACCAACACTGTAAGAACAATTAGTGTAAATTTACGGTAAATTACCGGCAACAAAATTTGCCAGCTCTTTACCGTAAATTTATGATATTGCTAAAGTTCTTAAAATAACAGCTTGGAACCGTATAAATGTTACAGTATTGAACCGTAAATATTTCTATTTTAACGGGGGATTACCTTAAAGTGATAGTCTGGATGTTGTCAGAAAGAGAGAGAGAGAGAGGGACTCTTTTTGAAAAAAACGGCCCAAGCTCCCTCCCCCTCCCTTCCTGATTTGTCTTGGAAGCCACGCCTGTTTTCCCGTGCACGCGCGAGGTTCAATGGGCCAAGAAGTGACGAGGAGGAGACATTACGGTGACAGTGTCAACAATGGAGTTATCCGAGGTAACGATGCATTTATGGTACAAAATCTTTGTGTTTTGGGGGATAACACGTTTATGCAGCTAACTCTGTACTAAAATTTCAATTAAACGAGCATATCCAGTGAACATGTAGTTTTGACATAGTTTAGCATGCAACATGGTTTACTTTTATGATGCTAACAGTTACAAAGTTAGCGTACGATTTACTGTCCGGTCCTGTCTGTCATCTTTTTTGTGTTTTAAACCACTTTAGATTTGGGCCTTATTGCTTATGTTTTGTTTTTTCTAATTATGTTTTATCTTTTTTTGTCTTCAAAACTCTGTGAGAAACTCCGATGATAAATAAACCCCACCTGCAGCATCAAGCAAACGATCTCCAAAAGCATCTGTGGCCAGAGGCAGCTGGAGACCCAGCTTAGACTTTAGTGAAGAGGATTCAGCCCGTGTTCATAATCTAAGAATGCAGAGGCTACACTTCGAACGTGTAAGTCCCTTCAGACGTCTGCATAACCATTTACATCAATTGTAATAAACTAACAAAACTACACTTTCTTTTTGTATAGGGAGTAGGACACATACAGAATATGACTCTGGAGATCAAGACGTGTTATTCAGGGTGGAGGACAAAGACCCTGGTGTTCTGTTTGACATCACCTCTCACACTGCACCTCCTGGAAGACACCCACCCACTGAAAATCAGCCCCCCGGTGCAGATGTGCCCACTGCCGGGAAATGCCCACCTCTAGAGAACTTCATATCTAAAGTGCCACACGTGGAGACTAATTCAGACACATTTTCTGATCCTGATGGGCACTACATTGGATTTATACCACATCGATTGTAATTTACATTTCAATTGAAGTCACTTTGGTTTGTTTTATGAGAATAAAAGAATGCAATATAATAAAGTCTTGTAATTTCAAAGCACAACTAACACATTGCCTAAAAAAAACTCTTGCACAGAAATAGCATCTCATAACTTGTCAGGAAAACATTTGTTTACAGATATAAACAAACAATGGTCAACTATTTTTCAACAAAACTTTATTTACAATTAAAATGACAAATTCTTGATATTTCTGTGGCAATCATTGACCTGTAAAAAAGCCAAGGATAAAGAATGTATCATGGATGTATGCAATTTCTGTATTCCATATTGTGATGAGAATAAATTAGTCCATACCATCTCCTTGGGTGTGTTGGAGTATCTCCTGGGTTGTTGGGGCAGGGACAGCTAAAAGCAAACCCAGTTGTCTGAGGATCTCAATTTTGCAGGGCGTGGGAGTCCTTTTTTGCTGTTCAACCGTGTAGCAACAATCATTGTCTGGAGCTCTGGAATATATGAATAGTCCTTCTCAACCTTCACTGTATAAATCCTGCAGCACGTAGACCTATTATTGAATACTTTAAAAAGGTATCTGAAAGAGAGACAAAATAATGCTAAAAAAGTAAATAATAGAAAAGCAATGAAGATACATAGTTTACAAAATGTGTACATACTGTATACAATTATACACCCATCAGCATCCTTTTTGCAGGTCAGTATACATGGTGAGGGCTGCAAGTTACATTCTTATATCCATAATGGCTGGGTCATAACTGAGTCTTTTGCTGGCGTACATAAGATGACTGTGCAATGCCTCCAGCCATGCAGTTGATCTACAAAAATGTTTGCATAATTTGGAGCTTCTATAATTTTTTATGCAATACCTAAACTTCAGATACTTTGGTAGTTCTTTGAACCAACGTTCTTTTAGAATTACCTCCCTGAGAGTATTGCGCCGTTGAACCTTTCACTCTCCACTCTTTCTCCCGTCTTTGTTCCACTGTAGTTGTGAAACATCCCTTTGCTGGCCAGTCTACCCAGAAAAGAAACAAAAATCAAATACATGTACAGTATAAATGCACAATAAGCATCTTTTACAAAGCTCACAATTTTACTTACTGCATGTAGCTTTTTGCCCAAGTTCTTAGACCCATGCTACATATCATGTGTGCGCCACACCACTGTCTTTGTATATCCCATTTCCTGTGTCAGGTTTATAAATTCAAAAATTAAAACTATAATTGCTTTAGATGTGTCCAATTACAAGTTTCATAACATAAATACGGTGACACTTACTGAAAAGAGCAGAAATCTGTGAGTGGGCATCAGTAAACACTTCTGTAATGTGGACCTCTCCCTGTGTCCTGCTCACTGATGTACTGAAGGTCATTCAGTTTTCCTTCTCAGAGAGGCCCCTGTCCTGTGAACACAGTGTGTAAACATTAGCATTATAAATTAACATTATGTACACAAGTTTTGGTTTAAACTTGTTTTTGTAAACACAAGCTCAAATCCTCACAGTGTGGTTGTACTCCTCCTCAGGAAAACCAACTGATGGTAAACTAAACAAAAAACAACATTATTTTAATTTCATTGTCAATGACCAGTGTGACAACTACACAGATAATAAATATGTTTTACTTACTCTGCAGTTCTTGAAGAAAGGGCTTCCTCTTGCTCCAAGACATTCAGTCCCTGTTCAAAATTGGTATCTCTACAAATACAAGAGAATAGCAGTTTATGAATAATTTTCTAAACCAATTGATTGTGGTTTTGTGGTGTTTGAGTATCTATTTTTCCATGGCTAGCATCAGTAAGGCTGTGCACGCCATTTCATTAGACTATTATCTTCAATCCACTACAGTTCACACATTGTTGGGGGTATGGGGCTTTGAATTTCAATAAAAATTTTTGTCTGCCCTTTACTGTGGTGTTGAGTGCTAATCTAATTTACAAAAAAACATTCTTACCTCTCAGATAAGTCCCCGTGGATGCTCGATAGTGTTGGCACAGCAGGAAATAGTTGTTTTTTTTATATATAGGAGTAGATGTTGTAGCCCCTGATCGGGTTTGGTAACTGGAAACATAGTTATACATATTTACACAAAATGTAACAACATTGTTCATTTCTAATTAAAAATTCTTACAGAGTAAGCTATATTTTTAATCGCATTTCCTTCAAAACACATATGTAGCCCGCTGGCCTTCAATCATTTATCATACAATAAACATCAGATGCTAGCACTACATTTAGAGTTTGGCATTAGACCTACTGCATGTCTGCACGTCTCCAAATCTCAATGCTACATTTGATGTAATGCCAGTATGCACAGAAATATACATAGTCAAGACACGTGCGTGTAACGTTGTGAAAAACATCCGTGGTGACCAGTGTCATTGTTTACAGTAGGCTAACCTTATAGCTTTATAACGCGATGCAAACAGTTCATAGTTAGCTAGCGTATTAGCGCTTAGAATTTGCAAAAGCCTAATCACGACGGACGCACTAAATTCAACAAATTGTCGCCATGAATACTTCAAAGTGTCATGCATTTACCTGTACATAAGAAACGTTGCCAACTCTTCATCTGTTCTGCAGTTGAGCTCACGAATCTCCGTCCATCTGTTGAACGACTCTCCGATATAAACTCCACATCTATCTTGCATTAGTCTTTCTGCTAGATGGGCTTTTGAACCATTTAAATTTCTTTCGAGAAGTAGCAGGCAAGCAGTCGTAGCTTCTGTTCGTGTGCAGGTTGTTGTTGCAGGGGCGCTCCGGGGTAATGGCGGAGGATACAGGTAGCAGAAACAGAAACACTCTCTGCGGCTGCGCGTGCTCAGTTATCGGACACGAGCCTACAGCGCGCATGAAGTGTCAATCATCGTCTTACTCGCATTTTATTGGTTAACGCCATCGGCGAGGGGACTCTTGAGTAGTTGCTGAGATCAGAGAAGGAGGGACTTATCAAAAATATAATAATAAATATTTTTACTTACTTTATATCAAAACGTAAGGCCAGAAGGTCAATTTTGTACATTTCTTAAAATTTGTAATACATTTAGAAATCCAGACTATCACTTTAAGATGTGCTGGCATAATTTGACGGTGAACTACTGTAATCATATTCAACGGTAAACTACTATATTAATTACCTACGGCATCACTCGGTCTATGGTTCGAGGAGACTGTGAAGTGCCCTTCAGACATACCACCTTTGGCCAGACTGTTCTTTCAGTCAGGGGCTGTAACATCTGGAACAGCATCCCTCTCACTATAAGAGAATGCCCCACGTTTAACACATTTAGGACTCAATTAAAAAATTGGTTGAAATCCAATCAACGATGTGCTCATTAGACCTCCTGGTGTAGGACTGAGCCAAGTGTCAGGATCCTCTGCACAGATGTTGCTTTGTAAATAATATTTGTACATATTTATCCTTATGTTTGTTTGAACTGTATGACCTGCCCTTGCACTAAAATCTCCATTCTATTGTGCAAGTCACAGAACGAACATTCAGATGTTATTAATGTATGAATTGTATCAACATTTGTTATGTAAGTATGTAGCCTCAACTTTTAAATTGTTTTATGTTTTATAATTGTTGTTGGCATTATACACCTTGCCCAGGGACAACAGTTGAAAACTAGCTTTGCAGCCAATACTGACACATTTACATAAATGTTCATTAATGTGTACTGTCCCTGTTAAATAAACTAATAAATAAAAAATAAAAAAAATAAAATCATACTGTTAGAAGTAACTGGGCTTTTCAAAATAAGACTTCAAATGCAATTCCTAGGATCAGTGCTTTATTGAACATTTTCAAATGAACACAGATCTCTGAAAATCAAATGTAGTCTATCAAACATGTTATCCAAAACATTTGAACTACAAATCTGCAATTTTAAACATTTCGAAAAATATGTTCCAACAATGTGTCTGTTAATTAAAAGAAAGTGAGTAAAACATGTTTAGAGAAAGTGGAAAAGTTTTACATTTTCCACCAGTTAGATAAATTCCCTTCTATAGACAATAAGGTTTTTAATCAGGGTTGCCACATTAGGATTGACGATCACTGTTTTCCTTTTGCTTTTTTTTTTTTTTTACCAGTTTCCCAGTTGTCTTCAAAATGACATTCCCTTGACCTGCCTAGGAAGCCCTTTTCGGTGTTGATACCAATGAAACGTCTGGAGACAAATAAATACAAATTAATGAGCAACACATAAATTTAGTTTAATTTAGTTTTATCACAGTAGCACTATGCATTTAGATTTTGATATATGTTGCATACCTCTGAATGAATTTTTAAGGCCATAGAGATTTCCTCTTGGTTTTCAAAGTTGAAAAGATGATATGCAGAAAGACCACACTTGAGGCCTTGGCAAATCACTTGACCCTCAAGACTTAACATCCATTTGCCAGGAACTGAAATCAAATTGATAATATAAAAGAATGAATCAGTACAAATTTCATTCAACCGATAGGCAATGCTCCTGTCTATTAATGGAATTCAAGCCAACCACCACCCATCCAGTATTTAGCTGATGTTCAACTGCTGTCAAACAGAAATCCAAAAATTCGTATCTGAATTGGGCGGCGCTGTAGGCTGAGGAGCCTTTCTGTGTAGTGTTTGTTTGTACATATAGAGAAAACATTTACCTTATTTCTCAAAAGGAAAGCAATGATCCATGTGAAAATCCTTCTCTGTCTTCCTTCTTCAAAAAATATTTAAAAAAATGTCAGGTAAAGTAAGCTGCAGTTCCAGATGCCTTATGATTGTCCTGAAATTGAGATCTTCAGACGACAGGAGGCCTGAGCATGTGTCTGAGTTGGATAAATATTGTATTATACCGTAAAATTTAAACTTGGACTTCCTGAACATATATTTGTGTCATTTCTTGTGGGAATTTACGGTAATCAGCTGTTTCTTAAGAAAACGGTTTATTACTGTAAAAAATTGCCATATTTTTACGGTTATTTCTTACAGTGAATAGTTTACTCAAAATGAGGTTTTCATTCCACTCTTGCAACAACATCTCCACTTTAGTAGCTCCTACAGACTCCAAACTTTCCAGCCTTTAAAGTGATAGTCTGTAAGTTTGCAAAGTGAGGAGAGATAGTGAAATTTGAAAGTTAACAATCAAATCCTTCCCCTCTTTAACCATAAAGCCCTTCTTAGTTTACAAAATGAGGAGGAACACAGTTTTCAAAAGTAAATTATAAAGCTCCTCCCCTCCCTCCTGATTGGACCTGACAGGCTGGTTCACAGGAAAAGCTAGTCTCATTGGTCGACGTGGCAGGATACTAGACTCTGATTAGTTGGTGAGATCCGGGAAGGAGGAACTTTACAAAAAAAAAAAAAAAAAAATATATATATATATATATATATATATATAAACATAACTGAAGTAGCAGATATCAAGAAATCCTACCAATGGCTAGACAGAGCTGGCCTGAAGGACAGCACAGAGGCTCATCATGGCTGCACAGGAGCAGGCCTTGAGCTCCGAGCAATAGAGGCCCAGATCTACCACACCAGACAAGACCCCAGGTGTAGACTGTGCAAAGAGGCCAATGAGACAATCCAGCACATAACTGCAGGGTGTAAGATGCTGGCAGGGAAAGCTTACATGGAGCGCCATAACCAAGTGGCTGGCATAGTGTACAGGAACATCTGTGCAGAGTATGGGCTGGAAACCCCAAAGTCAAAGTGGGAAACACCTCCAAAGGTGGTAGAGAATGACCGAGCCAAAATCCTGTGGGACTTCCAGATACAGACGGACAGAATGGTAATGAACCAACCGGACATTGTAGTGGTGGACAAAGAGCAGAGGAAAGCCGTGGTGGTTGACATAGCAATACCAAGCGACTTCAACATGAGGAAAAAGGAACACGAGAAACTAGAGAAATACCAGGGGCTCAGAGAAGAGCTAGAGAAGGCCTGGAGAGTGAAGGCATCAGTAGTGCCCGTGGTCGTTGGGGCTCTCGGGGCAGTGACCCCCAAACTGGAGGAGTGGCTCCAGCAGATCCCAGGAAATACATCAGACATCTCGGTCCAGAAAAGTGCAGTTCTAGGAACAGCAAAGATCCTGCGCAGAACCCTCAAGCTCCCAGGCCTCTGGTAGAGGACCCGAGCTTGGAGGAAAAAGAGACCGCCCGCGGAAGGTGAGGAAGAGTTTTTTTTATTGCTTACTTTACATCATAATGTCACGCCAGGTTATCAATTTTGCACATTTTATAAAATGTGTCACTTTCTGCCTGACTGATTGAGCTTTGGAAAAAAAATACAATAAAAAAAAAAGGTGAAATTTTTATTTTCACAGATTTTTTCACTTCTAAAATAGCTTATTCAAAACTAAGATTTTCATAACTAATATGTCAACAAAATTAAACCATATATTTGAACCTGGCTCCATCCATTATTACCTTTTACTTGGTCTGAGCGGGTCAGCAGCAGCAGGAATTATGGTCTTGCCTTTTTTTTTTTTTTGCTGTGGGCTCAGCAATTTTTATTTAATCAATATCGCAGTCTCTGCTTTGGTCAATCTCAGTAATCGTCCTGAGACTTTATAATCGACAGGTTCAGAACCATGAGACAAGGCAAGATTACTGTGTGTCACATGAAAATGGAGTAAAACATTTGGTTTTGTTTGAGCTGAGGTCTGCCCAAGTTCATGAATTGGCTACATGTATTTATTTTTATCATTTGTTTTTTTTTTTAACATTTGTGCCATATCGTCCAGCCCTACTGTCATGTTACTTGGTATCAGATCAAATGTAATATCACTTATATTACACAAACCTTTTTTCGTCCCGCGTACCCCTTGAGGCATTCATTTATACTCCGAGTACCCTTTCACTCGAGGATCCTGCCTAAATTGTAACAAAGTGAGCAACTACATAGATTATTGAGTATTCAGTGGAGTGTTAAGTTCAAAATAGAGCTAAAAATACATCAATATAAATAAATTCTACTCAGGTTGTGAAAGAGTGGTTCACATGGACTGACCGCCACAGAGTCCAGATCTCTCACAGGTCAAGAGGTGATTGGGTGAAACCTACAGAGACGTCCTCTTTCCTTAGTTTGCGTCAGTATCTGCCTCCACCGACTGCTGCACAAACTTCAGCTGCACTGCACTTTGACTGCCTGCGACTTTTGCCGTGTCACTGTGACCTTAACTTCCAAGCTCCATAAATTCACGACTTTGAATTCTTCCATAAAGTCAGCATCCAAAGCTCTCAGACTAAGTACGTGTGAAGGTTCGCAGTCATCCAGATTATAAAGTTCACGTCGGCATAGGTTTAAAAGCTGGGAAGGTCCCTCCTCTCACTTTACTTAAGCAGGATTAAGGCGAGACACGAATAAGGGGAGAAAAAACAAAAACATTTTGAGATGACAAAGTAAGTTTCGAAAAATATTTAACAAAATCTAATTAGCCTGTAGTGTATGTTTTCTCTAAAAACACCGAAAGAACCTGCAAATTCCACACACTGAAAGGTCTGGGAATCGAACCAGTGACCTTTCCATTGTGAGGCAAGGGTATTAACCACTGCGCCACCTACTCAACTCACCAACATTGTTTTTATGTATTTTTTGCAGTGTAAATGTCTTGGTATTCTCTTTTACAGAATGAGAGCGAAGGGCTCCTTTGATCATGTTGGCCACACTTTGCGTTGTTGGCAGGATTTGCTACATTTTGTGCACAGTTTGAAGCAGAAGGATCTGTGTTTTATCCAGACAATAGACTGTAGTTCAGACTTGGAGCCCGGTGGGATCCTGTCCATCATTTCCCAGCATGCACAGCGGGGCGTTTAACCCGCGGGTGCTTGGGCACGGACACACCACAGTGACATTTCAGTTCAGCATGCAGATCTCTCTCGTTTCCTATGGGGGCTGGGAGGGGTTCTTGGCAGGAGTTAGTTGGGCTAAAACGCTTTGTAAAGTTTTGTGGAATGTAATAGTAAACAATCTGAAAACAGCACACATTTGATAGACTCGCTCTGCACGGATATGCAGTGGTACAAATGTGCCAAAGGCAATAACTGTTTTAGTGGCTTTTGAGACAGATTTTCCTGTCACAAATAGTGTTTTTATTATCATTTGTCATGGCAAGGCTTGATTTTTGTCACAAAAGAAGCCAGTGTGTGGCTTGTGAGGCGCAGATTGCTGAGAAATGTGAATTCTTGGGCGAGACTCTTTCTCATGACTGATAAATTGGAACTCTAGTAATATTGCCAATGGCAAATAAACTGAACTGGCTCTTTTCAGAACAATATTCATGCATTAGCACTGTTACTTTTAATGCAAGCTGCAGTATTGAAATATCAATTATTTCATTCATTACTCCATTGTGTGGTGTCAGTGTGATTGTGATACGACTTCTTGTTAGGACAAAACCCCCAATACCTCCAATTGGAAGTTGCTTGTGATTTGAGAGATGGAAGTGGCAGCTGTCACCTCCACTGCAGAGCTCCTCACTTCCATCAGGCCTTTGTGACCAGGGCTTTATGTCCTCAAGCTGCCATAGACTGTACAATGAAGAATGGACTAAGGGTGCATGTGTCACAGATTTAGGAGGGTTATGGGAGAGTTTGTATGTGGCAGATTAATGTATCCATATATTATGGATAAATCAAACTGGAGAGAGAGGTAAAACGGGGCAACCAATAAAAACATCAGTAAAAGAGGATTCGATTACAATTTATTCTATGAAAACAGGATTAAAACAACAAATGGGCCCACTTTATAAAATATTTAAAACCGGATATATGAAAATTAAAATAGCCTAAAACTATGTCAAAAGTGTGGTCGAAGTCCTGGACTGGGCCGTAACCGCTGTCCGCCGTGTCTTCCATGGGGTGCACCTCAGCTGGTCCACCTGCGTGCCTCTCCGCTGGTGGGGCTTGTTGGCTCTGCTCGCTGGTTCTGCCGCGGCGGCCTACACCAGGAGGCACCTGCTGTGTGCCCTTGTCAGTCCTCCTTCCACTCCCAATCTTGTCCAATCCCTTCCGCTTTAAATCAGCTCTCGCACAAATACACAGGTGTGTTTCATGCCAGGGGCGGAAAGTCTACAGGAGCCAGGAACTTCCGGAACCAGCCGCCGTTTCATTTTGGTGTCAGGAAGAAGTCGGCCACAATAAGTCCATTCTTAGTTTTGCATTCTATGGTGCAGATATGGGTGCATGAGAACAGAGATTGTATGAGTCTAACGTTTGTTGGAAAGAGTCTGGGATTAAAACTATTTTTTAAAAGGGCAACGCGTGTCTGATCAAAACAGTACTTCAGACCCAATCTCCTATTCAGCTGTCCTTGCACGTGTTGACCGCACTCATCCCTTTGGCTTTTGTTGTTCATGCACACGAGCCCAGTTGGTGAAAGGCACTTACACTGGCCTAGGCACTGCAGCCTGGCTTATCTTAAATACATGCACCTATTATGTTAAAGGGACTATACAGAGTTTAAAAATGTTAAAACTAAGTGTTTTCCTCCCCCTACATGTTCCAGCCATGTCCTAATGTGTAGAATGAGCCCAGACCTGTTCACCACAACTGCCTCTAAAATCCTGCACTGTCACTCACAAAGGTGTTACTTCGGGTCAGAAGTGCCGTCATGCACAAGCTTAATATAGAGGCTGCAGTTACGCGTAAGACCTGAGGAGGCAGTAGTGAGCATAAATGACCAACTTGCATCTAGTCCCTTTAAGTCAGGATCAAGTGATGGTCTTTCCAACAACGCCACGCACTCTGCCTCAATCACTTAGGTCGCATTCACAACCCGGGCCAGTTTGCTCGGATAGTCCGGTTCGTTTGAGGTGTTGTGAACGCGCAAACGGACTCTGATCTGGGCCAAAGAAGCGAACCCTGGCCCGGGTGAAAACGTGGGTCTCGGCCCGGTTCAAACGAACTCTGAAGCGGATCATTTGGTTTATGAACGCAACTGAGCCAGAGAGCGGAACAAAACCAGGAAAAGAAAGTTGCAGGAGGTTGTGCGTCCAATACACCAAAACAAATGAGTTATGCAAAGACAGAACAGAGCGGAGACAATTAGGACATTCATTACGGAATGTAAATGAAAACACATGTGCAGACACGTTACAGCTAAATATACACCAAAAGCCATGACTCGTAAATATGAGGCAGAAACCTTTGATATAAGCAGCACCAGAGGCCAGAGAGCCAAGCCCTGATCAGATCCTTTTTACTACCTTGCTCCGCGTCTCTTTCCCTGGGACAGTCGTCATAAGTAGTTTTCGATGTCACTGCCCGGAGCCTTCGCAGTCGTCATGTGAAGAAAAAATATCTCCGGGGTCCGCCAGTCCTGCTTTAGTCCCGCTTTAGTCCTGCTTTAGTCCCGCTTTAGTCCTGCTTTAGTCCCGCTTTAGTCCTGCTTTAGTCCCGCTTTAGTCCTGGTTTAGTCCCGGTTTTGTCTCGTCTGGCATCATCTCATTTTATGATGAGTATATTGAGTTTATTGTTTGTATACAGTTATTTGCAATTTTTGTTACCTATGGTAATGCCGCCACCAGTGTTAATTTCGTCGACTAAAATATTTAGTCTTAATTTTAGTCAAAGTGATATTTTTGACGACTAAAATTGGACTAAAACTAAATTAAAAGTTTTTCATGAGACTAAAACTATGACTAAAATGCCCAGATATTTTAGTCGACTAAAATAAGACTAAATAAAAATGAAAAGGAGAGACTAAAATCATCCAAACCTCTATCGACCGTCTGAAAGAGCCTCAGATCATGTACATTCTCTGCCAAAGGAACAGCTCTGAGCTTTGTTCATGTGGAGCAGCTCCATGAAGCAGAGGAGCTGATTAAATATGATTATAATGAATATTATAAATGCAAAGTCCACTAAATTTGTCTTAAATTTAGTCGACTAAATTGACTTGCAATTTTAGTCGACTAAAACTAGACTAAAATTGAAGATATTTTTTTGACTAAATCTCGACTAAAATGGAATTACATTTTCGTCAAAAGACTAAGACTAAAACTAAATTAAAATATGTTGTCAAAATTAACACGATATATTATTTGTAAAGTAATCCTTGAGCAATGCAACAGTGAAGTTGAATGTGGTGAGCTCTGAATGGGGAATTGGGGGTGGGATTTAATAAGTTATCTTCTTCCCACTCCCTTTCGGGTGGAAATGGATTGTTTTATTTGTATGCTGTATGTTTTTTTTGTTGCCATTGTCTGCCTGGAATGAATAAATAAATGAATAAAATGAATGAATGAGTATCGGCTCTTAAATCCCCATTTCATCCATAAAAAGATCCATACTGTATGTTCCGAGCGTAGTTACTGTCACTGTCATATTAAAAAGTGCAGAAAGAAAAACCAACACAGCCACAGTCTGATACCGATTTTGTAAACAAAAGACGCAACAGGAAGTGGAGTTTAATCGACCAATCAGAGAAGCGTGCTTCTTGTTCACTCATTTTCCTGTAGAAGGTTTTGATACAGCGCCCCCACAGGCTGCAGAGGAGCGCTGCATTTAGAATGTTGGTTCGATTGACAAAAGAGTTGTGAACGCAAACCGCGCCAGTTGGGAAGCTGAAACAATGTTGCAACTTTGGTCCCCAATCGAACCGAGTCCCAGCTTGAGGTCAAAATGTTCTTACAGAAGACCGTAAAATCTTCTTGTTTGTGCACAGAGGAAAACAATGTAGACGTTTTGTCCTTGTGGAGATATTCATTCTCGCTTCGCGCTTGACTGTTATGGGGCAACCTGTTAGAAAACGTGAGCGACCCCGATTCAGCACCAGAAATCACGAGTACCCACAGTAGCTGGACGATTCATACAATAGGTTGCGTTCACGTTACAGAATTCTATTTCAGTTGGAGGGCAGGTGCCAATACAACTCTATGGGAGAGAAACAGTTTTTGAAAGAAATGTCCAAAAGGAAAATGTCCAAATGTTTTCTCTGATCATCATGTGACAGTGATTGGATTCACAAACCTGACATGTGAATTTTATGGCTGAAAGTCCTTTCTACTGGCCAACATCAAGCACATGTTTTTGAATATTGTCTCCACTTTTGGACGCCTTTGTGAGGAAATAATTAGACATATGTTCATATGTGCTGGAAGAGATGACTTTGAACTTTGTGACAGCTTTTGTTTCATGTGAATTGACCCAGTAATTACAGAGAAATTAGCAATGATTTAAGACTATAAATCTGCATTTTGAGTGTTACTATGGTTACGGCCATGGAATTTTCAGTTGCCGTCCACCTCAATTTTAAACTATAGGCTCTTTAGAATGTTGTGATGTCACGTGAACGCTACCTATTGCAGAAAGAGAGAGAACACACACGCTTGAGCTGTTCATTTCAGTGCACAATGATTTCGCCAAAGATTCTGATCCGCCAATTTCTGTGTGAAAGGCTTCAGAATCCCCGTCGTAAGCGCGGCTCTCTCCTCTCTCTCCTCCAAACGCCGGGTCTAGTCCGGCGCTCCTCTCGTTCGGGAAACAAAAAGGCCAATGAAAGGCTGCGTGATTGACGGAGATAAGGCCTCATAATTAGAAGCCCTTGATTTTGGAGGGGTGGAGGGGTGCGTAGCTTCCTGGCAGCCCATAGACACACAGACACATTCAGGATGCGCCCCCCCCCCCCCCCCCATCCCGAACGCCGCAATTAACCACCCATCTGCCGTCAGCCTCTGCCGCGTGTCGCCTGTCAGTGTCACTCCGTGTCGCCCTTTGGCTCATCGGTACCGACCGCTGCGCCACCTCCGGAGACGGACACGTGTGTAGGAGCGCGGAATATTCATATATAGGCTTCATGCATTGAAGTGACAGCCTGGCAAAGGCACGCTCATGCATTATGCTGCAGGGGTTAACGGGATGAGGCGTGACGTGCAAAATAAGCGCCATCAATCACCAGAAGGGGGAGTAGTGTGTGCGCGCGAGGGGAGGGTGTAGAAGAAGTGGACTGTAATCATTTTTGGCTAAAGATACTGTAAATGAATAAGAAGGATTCCAGCACGCATTAAATCCACATCCACATTCAGTGTTTCAAACTTTATGGTCCAAACGTGTTCTTTCAGTTTCACGTGGATTTTTGTTGAAAAGTTACCCGCTGTGTCCAATTTACTTGTATTCATACAAATTTAGGTACAAAAAAGCATAGATCCTTTGCGTTTGTGTCATTAAAGAGCTGGTCTTTTGCTTTTCACAGGTATTTGTAATGATGTCGATATTGATATTGATTGATTGTGATATTGATCTAAAACAGCTGAAAGCATTTCCAGTAGTTTCACTTCATATTCCTATGAGTGAGCTGAAATGATGTTAAAATGGCATTTAAAAGCATTAGATTTGACTCGCTGCATATAAGTAAGTGCTTTATTTGTCAACGATTGTGTTCAGGTGTTGGGTTAGTCCTGAACCGCTGCCACTGTGGACCAGAGTACTGCCTTCAGTCTCCTCTGATCCTCTGAAACGCTGCAGCGCCTCCTGGGTTTGTCCCTGTTTCAGAGCGTGGTGTCCTGCACTGGTCAGCTCCTTCACCATCTCCTCCTTTGTCCCTTCCTTGTTTCCTGTAGCGCCTCTTGTGACGCCTCCACTGTGCCGCAGGTGTGGGGGCTCTTGGCGCCTCTTCAGTGTTTCAGAAAAAGAAATGTGTAGGTCTCAAATGTCTTTAGCTCATAAGGTAGCTGTTTGTTTACCTAAACTGCTTCCTTCAGGACCAGTATGGACTCTCTGCAGTAATAAAACAAACAAACAGCCGAACCCCACACAAAAAACACGGCTAAGACGTACAAAAGCATCCAGCAAAACAATGTGGAACACAGAAAAATAAATGCAGTTCTCAGAAAAGGGCAAAAAAATAAATAAAAGGCAGCTGTAACAAGGAGGTTGCTACTTGTTTACACGTTGCCACAACCCGTAGAATAGTTTCTAGTATGAAAAGCGTGTGACCGCTGTGGCTTTTCGGAGCTTGTTCTTTTGAATGCTTTGGGCCAAATGTTTTGCCGCTGCCTTTGCCATCGACTCGGATCAGGGAGCTCTGGGGGAAGGAGGGAGAGAGTGCAGCTGATGCAGTTCACCGAGAGCCTCCTGGTTTCGTTTCTTCCAGGTTTATGTCAAATCCGCATTATGATGATTCTTTCCATCTAAAATATTCACTACTTCAAAACTCCGTGATTGCATCTTATTTCAATACTTTCTTGAGCAATGCCTCTGTCAAACAAATAAACTCCTGAAGTCAGAGCACTTTACAATCACCCCAAAAAGGAAAAAAGAAGAAAAGAAAGTAATTTTAAGTGGTCCAAAAATTCCTCAAACTGGGTCAAAGCTTTAGGGCTGGGCACCATTACATTTTGTCTTCTATATTTATCGTCTAGAACCAGCAAACAGAACAATAATGTGTGGAAGATCTGCTCATTTACAATATCGGGTTAATCTCCAATGTCAGGAAATGTGTGGAAAAAATGCAGAATAATTTCGGGAACAATGGGTGAGAATTGGGAGAAATTGTGGAAAAAAAAAGGGGGGAAAGAATAGGGAAATAAATTGGGTAAAAAAAATGGAGAAAGAGGGATAATATTAGTAACAAAAATTAGCAAAAAGTGTGACAAAAATAAGAAAATTGTGTACAAATTGTGGAACAAAAATTGTGTGGGGGAAAACTCATTTATTTGAGCTGAAACAAACAAGTCACTTCCTTTAATGTTGTCCCTGGACCAACAGCATCAAAACTCGGATCTAAAGATATAAAATGACTTATCAGTACCTGCTTTCAATACTTTCATAATTTCGATACAGGTCACACCTTTTTTTGTCTTTTTCTGAAAGCATGTCGTCATGAGTATTTCCTCCTTTCCCTTCCTCCGCGCACGTGTGTCAGCGCTCTACATTAGCGTCGTAAAAAAACCAGCGCATGAGAGGAAGTGACACTTTCGCCCTCGTAGTAAAACCTCCGCAGCTTGTCAACTGTAAATCCCTGGCCGCCGGGCGTATGAAGCCCTGAGTCAGCCCGGCGCAGGGGCTAATGGCGTGCTAACTGTGTGCGGGAAGCTTACGGCTGTTTGCATAGCGTTTAGACGGTTTACCTCGGGGCAGGGCCGCTCTTTCTTAAGTTACTCGTCCGTGAATCAATGCGTGTGTGTGTGTGTGTTTTTGTAATTACGACATTGTGAGGACCAGTTTGAGTTTTTAACCAACAGAGTGAGGACATTTTTGGAAAGTGAGGACATTTTGGGTGGTCCTCACTTATTTGAAGGACTGTTTGAGGGTCAAGATGTGGTTTTAGGGTTAGGGTTAGAATTGGGTTTAGATTAGGGTTAGGGGGCTTAGGGTTCAGGGTTAGGGTCTGGGTAATACATTATGTCAATGAGTGTCCTCACTAAGATAGAATTACAAACGTGTGTGTGTGTGTGTGTGTGTGTGTGTGTGTGTGTGTGTGTGTGTGTGTGTGTGTGTGTGTGTGTGTGTGTGTGTGTGTGTGTGTGTGTGTGTGTGTGTGTGTGTGTGTGTGTGTGTGTGTGTGTGTGTGTGTACACTATGGGGGCACATACGTAAAAAACACTTTCAGAGATATCCATTTGAAACTTTCCCTGTCGATCACTGGCATTATTATGAGGGGAAAACGTATTGCAAGTTTTATTTCACGCAATGTTTTCGTATAAAACCAACCTTTTACGCGTAATAATGGCTGAAAATGCCGATATTTTCAGTGACGACATCGAAATAGTGGAGTCAGGTTTACATGTAAGGTTTATTGTGTTGATACATGAGATACAAAGATTTGTTAAGAGGTTTTTGAATAAGATACAGATATGCTGAAATCATGAAATCATGTCCTCTCCAATACCACTCAGAGCAAACCTCTTTCACCTCTGGTAAACAATGAGTTCTCAATCATCCAGGTGGTTCTTTTAACCAGTGTATTTTCTCCAGTTCAGTTTTACCCAAATCTAAAAGGTTACAGCCTATAGGCCAGTGTAACGCCTCATTTGAAAGCTATAAGACCTAAAAAACTGATCTGAACGGATCTTTTTCCCTGCGTTGTTGCTGTGTTGTTGTTGTTTTATTGTGTGTAACTTTTCCTTGTTTTTTTGTTTCTCATTTGTGGCATTTTTGCTGCTTTTTGTCACACATTTATAGCATTTTTCTTGTCATATTTTTGCCACTTGTTCATTAATTTTGGTCACATTTTCATCACATTTTGTCACATTTTCGTTAGGATTTAGATATAAAAATCCTTAGAAATCTTATTCAGTCCAAGATGGGAAAGTCTGGAGTCTGTAGGATCTAGGGCTGAACGATATGGACACAATTTAATATCTTGATATTCATGCCAGATATCTCGATATCGATACGATACGATATAACTATGGGTTTGGTGAAAACTAAGCATTTTTCAGAAAAATAAAATCATAATACAAAAGAGTGCAGTTTTATTGATGAAAATCTATATCGTTTATATCTGGATTTTTCTTTTTTAATATTTTGAATATTCAAATCAATATAAATACGATAACGATATATTTTTCTTTTGTGATATTGATGTCTTGAATGTTCATATCTCGATATATCGATACGATCTTTTAGCCCTAGTAGGAGCTGCTAAAGTGGAGAGGTTGTTGCAAGACTGCAGAGAAAACGTTTGAGAAAACGGGCCTAAAGTTTTGTAAGGTCTGCACATGCACCAGTAAATCTCTCCTGTCTTTAGCCGCGGTCTAAGTCGCCTTTCGTGCTACACGTGGATACCAAACATGTCAGTATTTGTGAACGAATACCGGCCAGTGCGGCGCCATGTTGTCGTTATTTCCAGAGTCATCTCCAGCTCGCTATAGCGGACACAACATCGTAACATAAACATTGTAAAGGGCGAGTTTTGTTTCTTTTTTTTTACTCTGACATTAAAACCAAGATGTAAAGAAAGGACACGAGCAAAGTATTGCAACATGAACCACTGCGTTTTTATCCTTATTCCTATTGTGTGAAAAGTGCTTTACAAATAAGCCCCGATTGACTTACACCGCTTCAACTGCACAGGGAGTAATCCAGAGGCTACATTCCGGGCCGTACCCTCCACTGATTATGAGACAACGCGGCGCACATAACTTAAACCCGCGCTCGCTCGCCAAATGCGTTGGGGGACCCGGTCAATTTACGAGCGTGATACCTCCAGCGGCCTAATTTTGACCAGGCTATTTGAATAATCCGCAGGAAAAAGGCAAGCGAGAGGCCGAGGGGATATTTAGCGTGATGAATACGGCAGAGTGAGCGCGATCTGCCGTGCTCTTAAATCTTAAAGGGGCAGGCGACGGTGGCAGAGCGGGGGCCGGCAGTGCCCTGAAGCGGGGTGGGTGAGTGGGAACATTATGCATCGATATCGCAGGGCATTGTAACGAATGACGAGGCGGGCGTGGCGGGTTATTAAAGGCCATGCTTCAGTGTTGGAGCCCGCTGAGATTTATATGGCTGTTTTGCATGGGAACTCTTAAATGAACCCCATGGAGAGTCTCTGGGATGGGCTGGGGGAGGCTTTGCACATTGACACTGGATCTTTTGACGTTGCTGAAGCTTATTGAGACAACGCCACAGAGAACGCACGAAACCAAATACAATACAGCTCAAAAGTTTGGAAACACTTTTTTTTATGTATAGTTTTTTCTTTTATTTCAGAACTATTTTAGATTCTCACTATTCATAGTTTAATGTCGTCAATGAGAATCTCACAATGTAAATAGTGTTGAAATAAAGAAAAGCCGTACATAAAAAGTGTTTCCAAATTTTTGACCAGTACTGCAAATGTGTATTTTGTATTTATTTTTTTGGTGACTTTTGTTTGGTCGGGAAGTGTATTAGGTTAGTTAATCATAGACTGACGAAAGTGAGGCAGCCAATCTGCGCCATTCTCATTGAAACTACATTCAACAATCTTAAAGGTCCTATATCATGCAAAATCGACTTTTTGGAGCTTTTAGCCATGTTGTTATGCTATTTCCTTCTCAAAAACACTTCATTCACGCAGTTCTCAGTAATCCTCCTGAATCCTGCTCTCTGAGCAGCTGCTCCGCCCTCTCCTGGTAAACCACTGAGCTGTTCAGTTGTGTCGTCACAAAGGAACGGAAGTGCTCTACGTCTGTAATGTAATGCCTTACGGCCTGGTTTTAATTTATAAAACAGCTTTTTCATTATTTTTGTTGTAAGAGAGAAATAAAAAAATAAAAAAAGGAACTCTCCGACGCGTCTGTGCTAAACGAGGCTAAACAAACGCACCCACGGCCGGAGGAGCCATGGATCCGAACAGAAGTGTTGTTTTTGAAGACTGAGCTCTTTCTAACCTACTCTGGACACGCCTGTTCTTTTTTCTTACCCAACGATAATGCCACGGATGCGCGTTTGGCTACGAGAGGAACAGGACTATTCAACCTTCCTAAAGAAGAGTGCACTCGCCACAAGTTGGAATTTCTTTCTGGGATTCAGCGACTTTATCAACCAACCTGATGGATGCTTGGTGAACCTTGGCCAGAATCAAAGTGGATTAACTTTTATAACCAACGCATGTCCCATAACCCGATGGGGAGGCCAGGCTGAGCGGTGAGTCAATCAAAACGTGTGTTAGCGTGTGTGTTAGCGTGTGTGTTAGCCATTTATGAAACTGTGTTGCACATGTCAACTCCTTATAACTGCATTATGTGAAGTAACTTCACTCTTTGCAGCAATATTTATATTTATAATACTGCAAATGTGGAATGAGCGGAGAGAGGGGCGGAGTTAACTGAATCGAAGCGTCTTGTCTGCGGGTTGGGAAAATACCCCCCAAAAATACTTATATTTCTCCATAGTGATAGAGGTACAATATATCATATAAATGCCTATACTTTACTTTGGAATGGCAAAAATAGCATGATACAGATCCTTTAAATAATCTGTATGGAGAACACGCTGAGACTAATTTAGCCCTAAATTCTGAGCTACTAAATGACTGAACTTAATTAAAGTAACTAGCGTTGCAGTAGAAGTTTGAGCGCTGAAATGTCTAGCTAAAATTTAGCACCCGTGGGTCCCTCCCATGTCCTTTGCCGAGACCCACATAATTGAAAATGCGCACAGATCTGCAGGTTTAGTTGTAATTCGAAGCACTAAGCCCCTCTCCCTCCCTGGGCAAGCTCGCGCAGCGCGATACGCCGTCTTAACGGGTGACCTTCAGCTCTGGCGCGCATCAGAATCGAGCCCGCCTCGCACGGCAAGAAGTCCTGTCCGGTCAGGGGGGCGGTGCTGCAGAAGTATTTGAATGCGACGCCCAAGTCATAGAAAACTGCAGCCAGACAACACTCTTTTCCCACAAAGTTGTAATGGTCCGAGAACCGCTCCTATCTTCGTGACCAAACCTAGCTCAAGATCTAAAGAGGTGGGTTAGACATTTCAAATGTTTTGCGAGTTTAAAACAGACTAAAGCAAGTGCAAGACGTGATGCCAGACTCAAATTGTTAGCAAACAATCCTAGGTTCTGGATTCTCTGATTCAACAAATAGTCGTAACACAATCGCACGGACACCACAAACATGAGGACCGCCGCGACAAATGCCCGCTTGCGAGAAGGACTTGTCGACACTTGGCAAGTCAGGCTCAAAATCTGGGTAAAACTCTTCTAGCGTGTCCCTGGTTTAACTCCATGTGGTACTGCATTGTAAAGACTTTGCACTAGGGAAATAACTGACTCAGACTTGCGTCCTTAATCCGTATTGCAAGTGACACGTGACTTGCGAGTGAGTTCTCTAAGCGGTGTCTTGCGCAAATCAAGTAATAGTTGAAGAAAACATGACAGACATTGAGTTACTGACATTTGGTCGGAGTTGAATACTAAATTGGAGGAAACTTCTGCATTCATTAAGAAGAAGTTTGTATCTCAGTGTCAAAAATCAACACAAACTCTAGTCAAAACTTTGGGGCTATTTTCATTTAGTGTTAGACAAAAACATCTACAGCCATGATCACTGAAATATCCTCCATTGAAGTCTTTGCTTACGCAATGTTTTTAGTGCTACAGTGATGATGCCAGTGCTGGTGTGCACTCATTTCAATTTCCTACAAAGTTAAATCATAAACAACGCCCTCGCAAATTCACATTGGATGACACACCAAATGGCAGCTTTTTCCGTAGGCTTTATTAAATTAGTATTTTTGTTTTACAAATGTTTAGGGTTAGGGATTAAGTTTAGGGATTAAAGTTTAGTTAGTTTAATAATAATAATAATAATCTCTTGGATTTGTATAGCGCTTTTCAAGACACACACAGCTGATTATTCATTCACTCCATACTTGGTGGTGGTAAGCTACTATTGTAACCACAGCTGCCCTGGGGTAGACTGACGGAAGCGAGGCAACCAGTCTGCGCCATCGGCCCCTCCGAACACCACCAACCACTCACTCACTCACTACATTCGCTAGGCTTCCTGGTGTTACCAAACGGTCTCCCATCCAAGTACTAAACAGGCCCTTCCCTGCTTAGCTTCCCAGATCTGACGGGATTGGGCATAGCAAAGGCGGTATGACCACAAACCACAGTTTAGTTTAGTTTAGTTTATTTTGAGCAATTTTACGTCCATTTTGTCTTTCAAAATTCATACAGTTGTGGATGCTCAAAATGGAGTAGGCTGAAGCAATAAGCTTATAAGTGCCTACCCCGTGTTCAACTCAATATACATTTACATAGCATAATAACGTGAGGGTTAGGGATACATATTAGGGTAAGGGATAAGGTTAAGGTTAGGGATAAAGATTAGGGTAAGGGATTAAGGTTAATCTTAGGGATAAAGATTAGGGTAAGGGATTATGGTTAAAGTTAGGGATTAAGGTTAGGGTTCGGGATAAAGATTAGGGTAAGGGATTAAGGTTAAATTTAGGGTTAGGTATTAAGGTTAGAGTTAAGGTTAGGGTTAGGGAAAAGGATTAAGGTTTGAGTAAGAACAATGTAGGGTCATGGCGTAACTTGGTTGGAAGGTAGAAAGACACAGTGTACCGTGACACGATGTTTCCATAATATAGTGGTGTTTAAAAAGACTGTCCCGGCAACTGTTTTGGCATTTTCCCCGAATCCACCACATCTTTACAAATTAATCACTTGTACTAAATGCTACGGCCCATCTTTATTCTGCACCAATAACAAGGTGAGAGGCGAAACGTCTACAACACTTAATCCGTCAGCGATACTGGGTTGTTTTTAAGAACTTTTGTCTATGACGGAAAACTCGTAGCTCACCACGTAGTCTTTATTTGTTTAGAATACATGGAGCAGACCCGTCCTGAGCTGGCTTCGAGTCATTTAGGGATGACTATTTTTACTTCAGTATGATCAGAACAGCGGCGTCACAACAACAGTCGGCTAACAGGATTTAAGAGATTAGCGATGTAATCAGACAGATCAATTTAGCTAAACCTAATGAATTCTTAATAAGACTCTCTTGTGGGCTTTACCATGCAGCACATCACTGATATTAGCGGCAAATTGGGACAGAAGGCAGGAGCCAAGTGGGCGGAGAGATGGAGCGAGGGATGGCTGACTCTTTTAAGGCAGAGAGAGGGAGAACGGGAACATGACCCCTCCAGATACAGGGAAAGAGGGATGGGAGGAGAGGTGGAGGAGAGGTGGAGGACTTTGGCTAACGGGTATGTACAGAGAGTGATAGTGAAGGAACAGCACAGAAATGAGAGAAACACCTTTAGCTAGCTGAGCCTGTTCCTACAAATGCGCACTTCTGTTAGCAAACGGTTTCCCCGGACCGGTTTGAAATGAGCGAACTGAATATGATTTAGCATTTCACTCAGAGGCCACTTTTACACGCGAATGCTTATCTAAAGTCAAATCTCAAAAGACATGTAGGCTTTGACATCACCTTATGGTTCCGTTTGTACTCGGAATATCCAACGTTCGGGTGGGAAATTTCAAATGGAACGCCGCCAATGCTCTATTAAAATGTGGTTGATGGGTTGACAACAGCTGAAAACATCTGGATCTTTCATAATTTGCGATGTTTGTTTAACGCTTTGTTAACAACTACAGGAAAAATACATTAATGAACAAATGCTGAAAACTTTCCCGACACTGTTATTGACAGTGATAAAGGGTTGATGAAAAGTTTTTATTATTATTATATATTATTATTATTTATTTTATGTATCAGACCTACAGTTCCAGTTGTCCGTATCGGTAAGTACAAGTGTTATTATGAGAATGTCATTCAGAACTATTTCCTTTGTAAACAACCAAACAACTCCATTAGGTCTCACCACAGGTGGAAATCAGGACCAGAGGTTGTCAGTATCAAAGTAAATTTACTGAAGTGTTAAGTAGAGTTTTGAATGATCTGTTCTTTACTTGAGTTGTGTGTTTGTTGAGAACTTATTACTTTTACTCCAAACACTACATTATATCTTTTCACTACATTTGAAAAGATAAATATCACAGATTTTCCTTAACAAGGCATAAGGATTAAGAGATGTGTTACAAATGCATTTCTTAACAGTTTTTGGATTGGCTTCACTTAGTGGTCCAAAACCACATCTCCTACAGTGGCATTAAGCTTAAAATAATTGAGAATAAGTAGTTTGGAACCAATGGGCGAGGAACGTGCTTCTCTATGGTCCTCATAGCGGGGAACTGACATTGCTGTAATACCACCCCCTGGTGGCCAGGGGCGACTCCAAGGAGTAGGGGAAAGCTGCAGACCCGGAGCCGAGACAGATCTACCGTGAAGCGAATCCACCGATAAGGCGGATCTACACCGATCAGCTTTTAGGAAGGTTGATGTTGATTGATATGTTGATCTACTTCACGCACGTGAGGAGTTAGTAAGATGAGTTATTTAATTTTTTTCATGAAAACAAAACAAAATTCTTATGATTTTCTTATCTAGTTATTATAACATAACTTTGAACAGCATACAAATTGCTTATTATTTTTGTTCCTAAATGATCTTAATCTTAACCTAACCCTAATCCTAACAACCCTAACCTAATTTTAACCGTAATCTCAACCTAACCCTAACCACCCTAACTTAATCCTAAACCTAACAACCCTAACCTAACCATAACCCTAATCCTAACGATTGTAAACTAACTCTAACAATAATTGTAAAACATAAAATATTAACAAATAATACCGTCGTGGATCTGCTCCTACCAGCAGAGGGCGCACTATCACGGCAGATCAGCCTCAACGTCTTGGATCTGTCTCGGCTCCGGGTCTGCAGCTTTCTATTATTGACTCCAAGAGACACTTGGGGGCATTGATTCTAATGAGACTTCAAACGTCCCGAGAACGGCTTAAAAGCCTGGCACAGAAGAGTTTTTCTTTTTCTAAAAATCGCTATAACCCATGTGACAACGCTGGGGTAGGTGAAATATTTTTAACCATGTTGGTTTTTGTTTAAAATCGCGAACATTGGAAGCATATCCAGTGCATTGACCGGCTCCAGAGCCTGTCAATCAAGCTCTGGAGCTCTGTGGAGGCTCCGCCCGCCCCGCGAGCGCAGGGCTTCCCGCCTTTTTGTCCTTTTAAGGAACAGGCTTCGTAGGAGGAGACAGAGTGGCCATTAAAGAGTACCTAAACGGGCGTGCCAAAGCCTTTCCCCACCCCCAAACAAAAGTAAAAAATTGCTACGAAAGAGGCGGTCTCTGACGTTTGGGGGTGACATGCGGGGGGTGAGTGTGTGGACCTCGACCTTTGCATTGGCACAATCACAGCAGACTGATTACGTGGGAGGGACTTGGTTATAAACCACAGGTACAGGGGCAGGACAATGGGCAGCACCTGATGACGATGTGTGGAGCTGGTGCGGCTTATGACGTTCTGTGGAGGCCGTGGACACGTCTCTAGTCAATCAGGAAATTCTAATTTAGTAGCAGAGTTTACCCTGAAGGGGGCGCAACCCATTCATTTTCAGGCCAAAGTTAGGATTTAACACATGTTTGCGCTATAATGTCAGAATAATGTCAGGGACCAGTAGACAACACTATGAAACACCCACTGAAACAGTTTATCAGTAAAAAAAAACTTGATTTGGTGTTTAGTTGCTCTTTAAGGTGCACACAGGACTCGGGGACCTTTTCTATGAATGGGGCTGAAGGGGACCCGCTCATCTTTATTATATTATATATCTATGTTTGGAACCCATAGATCGAGAAGTAACTGTCACTTATACTCTTTATTCTACATCTAGAGTATATGCTATTGCCGTGGACATTCCGTCTTCAGCGAGTGCATCCTGAGAATAGACAAGCCTCGCTTTCCTCAGTCTAATTAGAGAGGAACTGCAGCGTTCCAGAACTGAGCAGTCTTTGATTCTGTCCCTCAAATCTGCGGCGAGAACACTGAACATGTCCATCCATCTGAGTGACGACCGCATGGAAGAAGTGGAGCGACACGTCTGCTGCAATGGCTCCTTAAGCGTCCACAACTGAGCTGTGCTCAAACTACGGCTGTCAAAAGTATCCTAAAATGAAGGATAACGAGTCTATATATAGTGTGAACATAAAACTAAATATTGACAGTAGCCAACAGCGACGACGGCCACAGCGTTAGACCAGCCGGAAAGCTTTTGCGGTTCAAAGCGCAATAAATGGGCATGAATTAAGATATAAAAACATATTTTTGATAAATATTGTTAAAGAAAATATTGTTAAGTCCAAGACTGGAAAGTTTGGGCTACTAAGGTCTACGAAGTTTTGACGCGAGACACGGCGCGGTCAACGTAGAGACTTTTAACTATGGTTTCCTCCATTAACATCTTAGTTTAATGTCAGAGCAAAAGAATAGACCAAACTCACCTTTACGATGCTGACTTTATCACGTTTGGATGACCCACACAGTGTAGTTTTTTAGGAAATCACCAGAACACGTGTTGCACGAAAGGTGATGGAGATGATGCTGCAATCCAAATATGGTCATTTCCTTTCTGGGAGACAGCAGTGAAAAAAAGAGAGTGGTATACTATAATGGTATGTGCAGATGTTACAAAACTTTAGGCCCATTTTGTCAAAATGAGGTTTTCATTCGACTCAACGTCTCCACTTCAGTAGCTCCTACAGACTCCAAACTTTCCCGTCTTGGACCTAACAATATTTTGAAGGTCATGTCAAAACGATTTTTTAAATATCTAGTTCCTGTCTGATTTATGATTTTTTAATCCCAAACAGATTGGGAGGGATTAGATTGTTTTTAGAGATTTGTTTTCACTTTTTTTCCAGAGTGTTGTTGATTTCTGGAGAGATATATATTTTTTTAAATTCATGCAGTCCTTATATTTGAACAGTTTAGTGGCGCTAGGCTAGGGCTAGGCTAGCGCATTTCTACGGTAATAGTTAGCCTGCATTAAAAAACAGACCCACTCCACAGTGCACCTGAGGTAAATCACTTATAACACCAGACTAACCATATAAATGTCTGTGTTAATAGAATAATTTTTGAAATATAACTGACCTTGTATCACATGAATTACTGCATTTTGAGGGACTATTTTCTAGCAGATCATTCCGCCGCTGCGTTAGCTTACAGCCACGAAGCTGATGCTGCTCAAATATAAGTTATTTTAAATGCAAAATGGTTAAAATTATTCTATTAACACAGACATTTATATGGTTAGTCTGGTGTTATAAGTGATTTACCTCAGGTGCACTGTGGAGTGGGTCAGACTCTTTTTAATGCAGGCTAGCTGTTACCGTAGGAATGCGCTAGCCTTGCACTTGCCTAGCGCCACGAAACTCTTCAAATATATGAACTGCATGTATATATATATATAATCTCCAGAAATCAACAACACTCTGGATAACTAGGAAATGAGGCCCTATGTCAAAATCCTGAAATATCCCTTTAAGGGAGAAAACTAGCTGAAAATTTAACAGTGCGTGAAAAATCTGTTTTCACCTGCAGAGTCTTTCCTTAAAAGCATAAAAAATTGGATTCAAAATCCAAATCTAAATTTGTATAATATAATGACATACTCTCAACACTTTCCATTGCTTAAATTCCTAAAATAATAAAAATTATCCAAACACATTCAATTGCAGTTTTAGCTGTAATTGTACATATGTTTTTGCTCAAAAGTTATCCAGTTTTCTTTTGAACATTGATGGAATAATCGTAATATTTTTTTTATGGCACTGAAATTCTATTAAAAAGCATTTGATTTGCTTTGCGACTTCCCGTATAAACCCTGTAAAGTTCTCCAAAATGACTGACCACACTGTAGATTCCTTGGCTGGGGGAGGACCCCTAGAGCCCCCTGTTTGAGGCACAGTAGCATCAGCAGATGTGAGCGCGAGGGAGAATCGGGGAGAAGAGGAGAATAATTTACGACCGTGGCACACTATAATTAGCCCAAAGTAAATTGCGTGTCAGCGTGGGAGGCGGTTAGAAAGGCCCGCGCTTCTGTCTGAGGACATTAACAAGAACTACTGTCTCTCTTACAATGCACCACAATATGAGTGACTACAGAAATCAGCTCCCGATGGTCCCAGCTCTGAATCTGAATGTTTTACAGATCCTGTGCCGAAATATCAAAATAACCCGTCAATACTTCAAGTGAAATGTTTCCAATATTTTGCCGGGGTTTTCATCTTAGCTGTTCTTTCTTAAAATCATCTCGGGGGGCCAGTGGAAATGTCACGGAGAGCAGAACTTGGCACACAGGCTTGACGTTCGTTGCTTAACCTTGGTGTAGGGACTATCAAAGTGTCCTGTGCACGACAAAGCACGGTCACATTTAACAAGAGTTTTTACGAATCAAAATTCCACCCCATGTGTGTTTTTGGCAAAGAAACAAGGTTATAAAATGGATAAAAGCTCAACAGACTTGCATCAAATATTATATTGACGCAAGCCACAGCAGGCCACGGTAGATACTTTTAGCTAGTTTTCTCCATTAACATCTTAGTTTAATGTCAGAGCAAAATAATAGAACAAACTCACCTGATGCTGATTTTATCACGTTTGACGGCACTCCCTCGTCTTTCCGGCGCTTATACATACACGTATATTGACATGTTCGGTATCTATGTGTAGCACGAAAGGTGACCGAGATGACACTGTAATCCAAATATGGTCATTTCCTTTCTGGGAGACAGCAGCAACAAAAAGAGAGTGGTAAACTATAATGGTATGTGCAGATGATACAAAACTTTAGGCCCATTTTCTCAAAATGAGGCTTTCATTTCACTCTTGCAAAAGCATCTCCAATTCAGTAGCTCCTACAGACTCCACACTTTCCCATCTTGGACCTAACACTATTTTCAAGGTTATTTCAGAGGGATTTTTTAAAATATCTAATTCCTTTCTGATTTATGAATTTTTAATCCCAAGAAGATTGGGAGAGATAAGATTGTTTAAGATGTTTTTCACTCTTTTGAAAGACTAAACACGATCCAAAATCCCTTGGAAGAAATCTTTCTAATTAATATATCAACAAAAAACATCAATTTCAACCCGGCTCTATCCATTATTTAGATTTACTCAATATGCAATATGTTTTCTCATTTATGTCCGTAATCCACAACCAACGTTTCAAATTGATACCGATGAATGTATTCCAATGCAGCGTCCTTGCCTTAAAAACTAACGGCTCAAACAGTTTGACTTATCATTACCTTCGTGATCCCCGCATTTCACGTTGAACTGAGCAAACACGTCGATACGCATGTTTTTTAATGGCATTGGAAAGCCGAATCCAGCTCCCCGTTTCACAAACCAAACACGTCCGATTAGAAACTGAATACACCCCCTTCAATTTCTTTCTTTCTTTCATCTCTCTCTATCTCTCTCCCCTGTGTGATAGTGTGTCGCTTTGCCCTGAAGCTTTTTTTTTTTGTTCTTACTTTGAGCGTTTGGAATCAGCTCATGCCGGCTTGCCTCATTTGCGGAGGCTGCAGTGATTGGCCGATTGATTCGATTGACTTTTTTTTTTTAAGCTCACAGTGGCCCCCTAAGGTGCTCGGAATGAGATGGGACAATATCTTTCGCCTCACCATACGTTCAAATCAATCTGCATTCCTGCGACTGTATCAATAATAATAATATGAAGAAGAGCAGGAAGAGGCGGGATGCACGCAATATCACAGAATGGGTTTTGGATTTGATATTAGGGAGCATTGCGTTGAAGGATAAAGGACAAAGAGAGTGTGATGTTTTACTCAGCTATTGTTCTCCTGCAGATGTTCCAAGTAGCTATAGAGGGTAAGGTGGTGCAAGTATGCTTTATCAAATACAATGATGGTAGCAAAAATAAATGCGTTTTACGACAAGTTCAAAATACGACCTGAAATCAGAAGCATTTCAGAACATGTTTTGCAGGTGTCTTGGCAGTAAGGATGCCACGATTCAACATTTTTTGAGTCACAATTATTGTGAGGAAAAATATTACCATTTTCATTTTACAATTATTCACAAAAATAGGGAAGAAAATACTGAGCATTTCTCAAATCTTTAACACTAATGTCTAAATGTTCAGGAAAAAGAAACAAGTACACACATATTATGTACAATTTGATATCAATTGGTTGTTCTAATTGATCCAGATACAGCCACATCACTCCTGTCCTCTCCTCCCTGCACTTGCTCCCGGTCCGTTTTCGGATTGATTTTAAAATATTAATGCTTGTTTTTAAAGCTCTTCATGGTCTCGCTCCGTTATATCTAACTGAGTTGTTGACCAAACATTGCCCCAGCAGAGCTCTCCGGTCTGCCAATCAAATGGATCTGGATGTGCCCAGGTCCCACTGGATGTGCCCAGGTCCCACTACAAACAGTTCCTTCAGGGTTGCAGCGCCTAAACTGTGGAACAGCCTGTCTGCGTGTTCTCACAGATCTGTCCCTTTTTAAATCCAGATTAAAGACTCATCTTTTCAAACTTGCTTTTAATACTTAGGGCACACTGAATTGTGTCTTGGTTGTAATCATTTTGTGTTTTTAATTTGTTTTAATCTTTCTGTGAAGCACTTTGGTCCTCCTGGTGTCGTTGTAAAGTGCTATACAAATAAACTTTGATTGATTGATTGAAAACCAATTGAACATAGGCACGGTAGCGCAGCGGATAGCGCTTGTGCTTCACAGCTAGAAGGTCCTGGGTTCGATTCCCACCTGGATGGAGCCTTTCTGCGTGGAGTTTGCATGTTCTCCCCATGTCTGCGTAGGTTTCCTCCGGGTACTCTGGTTTCCCCTACCACTAAAAACATGTTAATCTGTCAACTGATTTCCAGGCGCTCGCACAGTTTCACTTTCGTTTTCACCGTGACATAACAAACGCAGCTGCTCATGGTTCTTTGGGGACTCTTCCCATGGCAACATTATGCAGTTACTGTATCATGCGAGAAAGGATAAGATTTACTCTCATTTTTCCAGTCTTTACCGACAAGTGCGCAACGTTTGGCATAACTGCGCCACGGCTCATGAGTCATGGGTCCTACAGTTCTCACGATGAACCTACCGTGGGCTTTTATAACCGCGATAATTGTAAAACCGGTTAATCTTGACATCCTTACTTTGCAGCACTGGAAACGAGATCATTTGTTGAAGGTTTGTCTATGGGGATTCCAAACTGCGGGTCGCTGCGGGTCCAGATTACTCAAAAATGTGAGTGTCTGTTGAAAACGACAAAGGACAAGCACGTAACACAAATTCTGTTATTCAAATTCGCTAAAACTAGCCAAGACTAATCAAACAGGTGAACAAAACCTTCTAGGCACGATCTTGCACAGACTGTAGACTCGACTTTTGCGCAGACGGGGGAGGTGTTCTGTGCAGTCTTCAGCTTCATGCCTGGCACAGTAAGTGGCTGGACAGACTCCCATGGCGATGACACAGTAGTGGTCCCTTTACCTACAGACTGTATCAGACATGTGCTATTTCGGCGTGGAGTTTGCCCCACGCTCTTTCATACTGCCGCTAGAGCGAGACCATCGATATATTCGGGAGCTGGACAGTGTTTAACCCACAGTGGGAGAAATAGTTTGCAGTTTGTCCTGCGAGCACTTAATAAGATGAACGAGGCTTTGCGCGGTGTGAATGAAGAGAAGAGGAGAGTGAAGAGCAGGGATGGGAAACGAGAACCGGCTTTACAAGTGGAACCGGTTCTGCTTGAACAATCCATCCAGTCCTTATGCCTCTTTCACTAACGATGCCGTTTTGCGCCGCAACAACCATAATCTCTATAACTTATTTAAGAACCCAATAACAGTGGAAATAAAAGAGTTCTTTAGTCTAGTGGTGCTAGCCTTTGGGCACACGGTGCCTCCTACCCGAGGGCAGAAGCTCAAACTGCCCATGCAGGGGGTGTGAGGGGTCAACAAGGCTTTTCTTTGCCTTACTCACCATCCTAGACTTAAAAATGTAAGGTCAGCCACTTAAATGAGATCTTTTACAATGCTGTGCAGACGATTCAGATTTTTGAAGTTTGTCATGCCAAACCTGCAAAGAAAAGAGAAAGTAAGGACCGCCTGAACAAAGCAGTTATCAAACATCTTCATAAAAACACTGTCAACATTGGTGAGCCTTGCTACACGCAGTGTCCACACATTTTAAGTTTAAGTTTAACACATCCCACTTTCACTTCATTACAAACTGTTTGTGTAAGTTCTCAGTCGTACAGGAGTTGTCCATCTTCAATGAAGGTACTTGAGTCATCTTCTGTACTCAGTAGTTGAAGTTTTGAACGTTTCGCCTCTCATCCAAAAGGCTTCGTCAGCAGACTAAAGTCCCGCTCAGCCCGCAGCGTAGATAAAGACCACAGGGGGGAGTTGGGGTTGGCCCAGCTCCTCCCCTCTAATCTTCTAACCATTCGGTGGGCTCAAATTTAATCTGTTAATGGTGGGCTTAGATTTAATCTCCCGTCACTCTACTCCAATCTCCTTCGGGGATAACCGACAGGGCACAGCCAGTCCAAGGAGACGGCACCTCAGCTAACAAACGAACAATAGACAGGTAATTAGCAGTGGTCAGCAATGAAGAGGACAAATAATGCTCAGTGATCATCTATGAATAGGACAGGACTGACCGATACTGGGTTTTAGCAGGTCGTTAGAGACGCTCTACTTCAAAGGTTGTTTACCCACAGTTGATAGTAGCTGTGATTAGAGGGGAGAAGCCGGGCCAACCCCAACTCCTCCCTGTGGTCTTTATCAAAGCTGAGCGGGACTGAGCGGGACTGAGCGGGACTTTAGTCCGCTGACGAAGCCTTTTGGATGAGAGGCGAAACGTTCAAGACTTCAACTACTGAGTACAGAAGATGACTCAAGTACCTTCATTGATGATTCATTACAAACTAAAATCTCGACTGTTTTAGGATGCGCGCTGCACGTCATATGGAGTCTGTCTGAATCTGTCCTTTCTATATATACGCTTATATACGTGCAGCTGTGTACGGAAGAACCAAAACAATGCACACGCGCTGACACATGAGCTTCGGCGCGCATCGCACGGCATCGGCATCATGCAGAAACTGAGCAGCGAGGAGCTTATAAGGAAATCCTTCGACCCTTGTTCATAAAAATAGAGGAAGGAGAGACATAGGCACAACAATCAGTAACAACCTGTTTAGGGGTTCGATGTCGCTCTCCCTCTGTGAGTCAGTGTCAACACTGGCTGTTGCAAGGTGAATTAGTCAAATGTTTTAGAGAGCCTCACCTTCTGACCCTCTGAATTGAATAACCACTTTACAATAGCTTTTTAAAATGCTTTGTAGGACAGGAAGTTGCTAATAATTGGGCTAATAAATTGGCCTTCAAAAGAGTGTGGCCTCTGTGTGTTAAACTTTCACCTTTAGAAATGCAGCCTTTGGAGTTCTACAATCTCTACAACTGTCCATTGCCTCAACGCCCATTAACATGAAACAAATATTTGACTTGAACAAAAATGGAAACTGGAAGAGAGTACACTGGGTCCAGAAAATATTTCAAAAGTCAGTCGCTCATCCAGGTTTTAACGCTCACCATGAAAACCCCCTTACGTCAGCGACTACGAACACAATCCATTCCTTCAGTACGCTATTCCACTTCACTGAAACCTCTGCCCACATGTTGCGTGCACTTTAACAAGTTTAACAATTCCTGCTCCCCACATCCTTGATCATTGTTTGCCTGCATCACGCCAAATCACTCCGATTATGCAAAATAATAATTATGGCGATTGTTCTCCTGTTTACGAGCACAGACATTACCTTTTGTTCCCAGGGCCTGGTCTAATGAATGTAATCGCCGCAATGAAGGAAAAAAAGAAAAAAGAAAACAGGTCTAATTATAGTGTTTAACGAATCCAGCGTTTGCAAGATCGTACTTCAGCGAGCGTTCTTTGGCAAATTGTTTTCCCGGTCTCCTCCGCGCCGCTGTGCTCTCCATTTCAGTCGCAGCTGTTTGAAATTTCCACAAATTAGACACAAGACAAGTGAAGATGTGCTTTTAAGGCTTGTTACGGAGACGCTGGCGGAGGGATAGTCTTCGATCAAAGCGGCGCATTGTGTAGTTGTTGGAAAGTAAAACCAGTTGGGCTACGTTCAGACTGCAGCCTTAAATGATCCAAATACAATGTTGCTTTGACCGTATGTGGCATGTATGTGATCTTTTCATGACAGTGTGAACAGCACCGCATTGACTTTTACTTCAAACCAAGCTATTTTCGTATAAACCTCTGAAGCAAATCCCATCTTTTACTCAAGGCGAGACACTGCAGGTGTTCAGGGAAAACAACATATATTTAGAGATATCCATTTGAAAGTTCTGCTTTAGATTACTGACATAAATATGAGAAACAAATGTGAAAGGTTTCTGTCATTCTATGTTTCCATATAAAAATTGCCAAAATTGTCTATATTTTCAGCGACGAAATCTAAATAATGGATCGAGCCAGGTTTGAATTTATGCTTTAATTTTATTGGTATATTAATTGCAAAGATTTATTTCAGAACAGACTTTGGATCTTGTTTAGTTTTTGATAAAGCTATTTATAAGTGAAAGAATCTCAACATTTTAATATCGAATAATTCTTTGTGGTTCAAAATTCAATAAATCAGGCAGGAATTAGATATTAAAAAATGTCATTTTGTTAAAGAGGGGGTATTATGCTTTTTTCAATCACATAGCACCAGTCTATAGCATACTACAATGATGACGTAACCTTCTGTTGGTCTGTATATGCAGTAAATTAAAATAACTCTCTCAAAATGGCTGTACTGAACGTCTTGAAATAGGCCTCTGTCTCTTTAAGAAGCTTTCCGACACGCCCCCTTCAGCACACTGCTGTGGCATTTAAACAACAACACTGTGCAGGGAGGGGGCTCTGCTGAGCTGAGGAGCAGTGGTTGGCTGATGACAAAAGGTCCAGAGGCGTCTCCAGGAGGTGGGGGCGTTCCTAGGAGGACTGAGGCATAGCTACACCTAAAATGGCTGCCGTCTAAGTTTTTACTGATTACTCAAAAATATGTGAATGAGCCAAGGCAACACTCCAGGCATGTGTTTAATGAGGGAATGACATAATAACATGATATAAAGCTTGAAAAAGTCCATTTTACATAATACCCCCCCTTTAAGTTCAAGACCCAAAGTCTGTAGGAGCTACTAAAGTGGAGATGTTGTTGTTGTTGAATGTAAAGCAGGGGTGGCCAAATGCGGTCAGTTACGTTTTGCCGGAGATGGTACTTTTTACGGCACGTTTCACAATTCTGCACGATTATAACATTAAAAACTAACATTTTATTGTAAGATAGAGCTGGCATCATTGTTTCAAGCCCAATTAAAGGTGTGGGGAACAGGAAAACCTCTTCTATATATGTCCAATTGAAATTTTCACTGCATTTACCACCGATCTGTTTCCCTTCTCACTGTATAGGCTTAAGTGAGACCTTTGATGACATCCCGGGTGTGAAGAAAACCGCATTTTGAGAAAACGAGCCAAAGGTTTTGTAACGTCTGCGCCATGTGCGTGTATCTCTCGTCTTAAAGGTGCATTGCGTAACCTTTTATGCAATTTTTTTATGTTTATATTTCTGCGTATTTGACCTTGTGACCCAGCAACTGTATGAGTGGTCAGCATGGCACCTTTACTTTCAATCACGGTGGTCTCTACAACGCTCCAGGCTCAATTGTTTTGTAGGTTTTCTGGTGAGAGGCTCCGTCAGCAGAGAAAAACCTACCACACAAGTGATCCTGGAGCGTCATACCACTGTGATGGAAAGTAATGACGCCATGCTGACCACTCATACATCCGCTGAGTCACTACAAGGTCAAATACGCACAAATATCAGCTTTTTTTTTCCACATAAAAGTTGCATAATGCACCTTTAAAGAGATACTTCGGGATTTTTGACATAGGGCCTCATTTCCTAGTTATCCAGAGTGGTGTTGATGTTTGGAGATATTTTTTTCTTAAATTCATGCAGTTCTTATATTTGAAGAGTCTAGTTGCGCTAGGCTAGAGCAAGGCTAAAGCATTTCTATGGTATCAGTTAGCCTGCATTAAAAACAGTCTGACCCACTCCACAGTGCACCTGAGGTAAATCACTTATAACACCAGACTAACCATATAAATGTCTGTGTTAATAGAATAATTTTTGAAATATAACTGACCTTGTATCACATGGATTACCGCAATTTGAGGGACTATTTTCTCGCAGATCACTCCGCCGCTGCCTTAGCTTACAGCCACGAAGCTGATGCTGCTCAAATATAAGTTATTTTAAATGCAAAATGGTTAAAATTATTCTATCGACACAGACATTTATATGGTTAGTCTGGTGTTATAAGTGATTTACCTCAGGTGCACTGTGGCGTGCGCCAGACTGTTTTTAATGCAGGCTAGCTGTTACCATAGAAATGCTTTAGCCTTGCTCTAGCCTAGCGCAACTAGACTCTTCAAATATAAGAACTGCATGAATTTAAGACAAAAATATCTCCAGACATCAACAACACTCTGGATAACTAATGAGGCCCTAATGAGGAAATGAGGCCCTATGTCAAAAATCCCGAAGTATCCCTTTAAGCTGCTGCTATCTCCCATTTAAAATTGTCATTTACAGCGCCATCTCGGTTGCCTTTCACTCTACTTGTGGATACCAAACATGTCAATATTGATGAATAATAAGAAACTGGCCGGTGCGCCGAGATGTTTTAGTTATTTCCCAGAAATCCGCAGCTCACCAGCGGACAAAACATTATAAAATAAGCATCACAAAGGGTGAGTTTTGTGGGGTTTTATTTATTGTGACATTAAAGTTAAGATGTTAAGGGAGAAAACTAGCTGAACATCTCAACAAGGACCACTGCGTTCACCTGCTGTATCTCGCTTTAAAGATCTACTTGTCTTCATGCCATTACCACTTCACTGATGTAAAACATATCAATGGAACCATCCCAAAGCAAGAGAATGCAAATATATGAACTGATTTACATTTTTGTTGCCACGCTGTTGCTCTGCTGTGACATCAGCTGCTTACTTCCATACATTTCTATACAATCTTCCTTGTTGAATCAGGCTTTAAACACATCTTTAAACACATCCCATCCCACAGTTACTCGTTCCTTGGCCAGATGGAGCTTCTCCAAAACACCAGAGCCAGTTCATATCGGATCAGTAACCATCCGCGGCGTGGCTGGCTTTGACGTCAACGACCAATCTCCCTCCTTTTAATTGCCGATCTTAATGCCTCCTCCTCGGCATGCTCAATAGATCATAAGGAAGCGCGCCGCATTGTTTGAAAAGCATGTCGGAGCAGGCGTTTATTAGTGTCCTCCATCTGTTTTGGAGGTCTCCGCGGAGTTCTTTAAATCCAGCATATGTTCATTGGCGTACTTTTGATGCCTGGCTTTAGATCTTTTTTAAAATGACGAGACGATAGCGGTGTTTAGAGTAGCTAAGTGCCCAATGTTTGCTAAGTGAGACTCAAAATTGCCAAATAGTAATTGATCGGATAAGTGAGTATATGGTGTAAATATTTGTATCTTTTTGGCAGAGGAATAAAAGTGCTGTTTTAGATTAAAGTGGTTACATATGTATCAGATTTTGGAAAATACTTTTGGAGACCATGAACAGCCTTGTCATCTTTTGTCTTGGCAGTGGTGCGTTTTTTTGTATCTGTATCTGCTGTAGTGATGGAGGAGCTGATTGGGAATGCAAAGCTTTTGATTTTACTGGTTGATTTACTTTCCTTCTCTTACCTATAGTCATGAACGCTGAGGCATAACCGAAAGGACGAGATCCCAGATACAAGAGGTGGAGATGATTTTCCCCTGCAGAGCGGTCTTCCCTTAGAGCAGTCTTTCCCAGCCAGGGATTTGAGTATTTGAGATTGAATAAAAAGAAACTGACTAATAGTTCAATATTATTCTCAAATGAAAGCTGTATTTAAATGATATTTTGCAGAAAAGGTATGAATATGAAAGTATATAGTTTTAATTTAGACTAGGGCCAGGACTTTTTTGGATTAATTCTGATTGATTGATTAATTCATTACATAAGGTTTAGTGCTATTAAAAATATTAATCGAAATTATCACACTTTACAACTAGATGTTGCAATTTCACTGTCAAACTTGTTTATTATCATACACAGTTAAACCGACATAACGATCGTTCTCCAAAATATATCAAACTGCTAATGTCTTTGAGGTGTTTGAAATGATCACACAGGCCTCACATCTCCACAAAAATAAGTTAAAATGTAGGAAAATACAAAGCAGCATCGAAAATATACCTCTAAAAAATAAATACGACCCCGAAATTAATGAGGCTTAAATGTGATTAATCCATTAGAAAGGAATGAACTGGATTCAAACTTCAGCTGTTGTGCTATGACACTGTGCCACTGGCGAGAGGGCATCGCTTATAGGAGAGGTCGACTGAGATGTGGTTTATTGTAAGCAGCAGTGAGAGCTGCTGTCCTTTGGAAGGCTCACATACATTTCCTTTTTTATATCGCGCTGCCTTATGCTCTTCCTTTAGGCTTTTATAAGCTCTATCACAGGGGTCACAAATTAAATTTCACCAAGGTCCGAATTGAAAAAAAAAAGGTCAAGCAAAAGTCCGGAACATACGGGGTTAATTCAACGTTATATGGGGATTTTTAAGCCTTTATTAAATCTATTACTGTGATTAGAAAATAATGCAATTAATTGAATCCTGTTATTGTTTTTTTGTTCTAAAGATAAGTATTGGCTCCTAAATAGCAGAATGCATAGGCAACTGTAGCCTCTATTATACACAATGTGCACATAATATCTGACAGTGATGTGTTTCTTTGCTCATTTCAACACACTGAGCCCTGCTTAGTCCAAGTCAGACCTGCTCACTGCCGAGCGGAAGCAGCCACGCTATTTGCGCATTACGACCGCGCATGGATATTTACTTAGGGCGTCCACTGCTCTTTTTTTTTTAGCGAGCCATATTTCAGTCATTCTGAAACCGTTTCTAAAAAATTAACAAGTGTCATGGAGCTACACTCTCAGAAATAAGGGTACGTTAGGAGACCATTTCTGTACTCATAGGTACAAATCTAGAACATTGTAACCCAAGTGGATCATTATTGGTCCTTAAGATACATTATTGAGCCTTTTGGGAGTAAAAAGGGTACAATACAAATTTTCAAATTCAAAAAGCACATAAATGTACCCCTTAGGTTAAAAGGGTACAAAAACGTACCACGCATAGTACACATTTGAGCATAGAGGGTACAATAATGGCCCCAAGTAGGGACTATTTGAATTAATGCGCATGAATACACGAACAACAGTACCAATGAGGAAGGATACTGTCGGTAGTGCTTTGGTCTTTTGATCACTTTCCCGGGCGAGAACACCGGACTTGGACGTCCTCATGGAGGGACCGGCTTTAAGGGCTCTTTCCACCGAAGAGCTTTTGGAAAAAGTTATTCAATCCGGAATAGATGTGTCCGAGGAGGAAGCCAAACGATTCAGGGGTAAGTTTGAACAAACCGAGTACTAGAAGTTATATTCTTTTGTGAGTTACATTGTGCAAGCCTGGTCTATGCACACTAAGCTAGTTGAAAAGTGACTAAAATGCTGTTTAAACCATGGCTTTTGCATGCCCGTGTCTGGGTCAAGATATTTCTTTATTGTGTTTGTGTGTTATATGTGGATGTTATGTCAAATTGACGTGATAAGTTGAGTTAGCGTTAGGTTCGGTTTGAGCGCGTAGCTAGCTTTGGGCGGGAGGCTAAGCTAGCTTCAACTGCTGCATACATTGTATTAAATATCGGTGTATAGGTTATACATTTCACGTTACGTCCTCGGGGGCAATTTAAGCTACCGATTTGAAGTGTGGAGAACAACAGTACCCAGACGGTAGTCAATTCTGAACAACAGCGAGTGGCCGTGTTAGCGTTTGTGTTGGTAGTGTTAGGGCTGGTTTCGTTTTAAATCTAACGCTGTTGTAGTAGTAGTTGATGAGTTGGACTGGGATGTTTTTTTTTCTGATTTGGGATCATATTTTATGCTTTGGTTCCTTCCTTGTAAGCATACTTTGACAGATTTTTCTAAATAACCGTTCCTGTTTTGGCCTTTTAACTAATGTTAGCTAGACACTTGGTCTGCTCATCATGGCTTTGGTTTTCTTCTCTATCTTTGTCTAGATGTACATTTTACTTTTTTTGCAGTAATGAATAATGTTGTGAATTGATGTTAAACCAGTGCGAGTTGAGTTAGGCTTGAGTACTTTCCACGGATCAATGTTTACGGACCTTTCCCCATATCTGAGCCGCTCTGAGAATTCCAAAGCGGGCTTCATGTTGACGCGTGACGTCCTGGGTACGTCTGGGTCTTTCTTGGTGACTTTATGTTCGTGCTATGCTGCTTTTAAACAATATTTTATTGTTGGGGAGTAAACGCATGACTCGGGCACTAAGTGTTTTGGACAAAGGAGGAGAATATTCACCAATTACGCACACGTGCCACAATATACCGGGTTCAAAATTAAAAGATAGCGGCGCATGTTCTGGATTTGTAATGGGAAGACAAGGTGGGGCATTGTGGGAATCTTGAGTACTTTATATAAGATTGCCCCTTGGTCCACATGTGTAAATTTCATATCTACTTTGGCGCTGTGGCTGCTTTTGTTGTAGGTTAGATCTGGTGCTTTATTCTTCTGCCAAATTGAATGCATTTAAACAATATGCTAATCAACAAAAAACCTTTGAAATGACAATTAAGTTAGAACTTGGTGGTTTATGGCAAAAAATTAGTTAAAATTAGTTGATAACCTTATGTGATCTCTTTTTTTTGTAGAAAATGAGGTGGATGGAGAGACAATTGACTGCGGCTTGACAGAAAATATGATCGCTTTTTTGTTCCAAGGCTCTTTCAAAAAACAACTTAAATTCAATCAGTTTGTAAACAGTCTTAAGGAGACAGTTTTTACACTCACACTTGAACCTGTGCCACCAGAGGTGCAGCAGTCACCATCTGGGAGATCCAGGTATATGAACATGAAAAAAGGCACAATAGGATTGAAAATGTATTACATTTCTCCTGAAGCTTCTGTACACTGACATTGTTTTCTCATTTACTCAATAACAGATTGCCGACAAATTTTGAAATCCCATCATTCCCTGTAAATGTACAGAACAAGCTTAATAACAAAGAACCATGTCATAGGAACTCAAAAGACAGACACGTAATTGTGAGAGTTTTGTATGAGGCTATGGCACAATTCACAATGTAAGTATATAAATTGTGGGCACAATTGTTAAGTGCACAGTTTTAATAATGTTAATGATATCTGTATCTTTCCATTATAGGTATCCCACCAATGCAGAGTATGTACAAGTGGTAAAAAGGCTCATCGGGAAATATCCTTTCCTCAAAGACATTGAAGGAAATGGTTATGTAAGTGTTTTGTTTCAGTTACTGCCATAAATGAAATAATGTTACATTGCATCCAGAATTATTTTATTTGGAGGTTGATGCGGCATAAAAAAACAAAATACAATTTTCAATTGGGTTTTGATCAAGTAAGAGGGCTTTAAATCATTATATTGTTAAGACTTACAAGGTTTGCTGTAGAGGCGTCATGATTTTCAAGCAAAATTATGCTGCAAAGATTAAATTTCATTTCATTGTACATATTCTATACAATGAAATGAAATTTAAATGAGCAAAAAAAAAAAGGTTGATGCTTAGCTGAACAGCAAACAGCGACAAATCAAGAAACAACTGATTTAATGAATTGTAGAGGGTTATTAAAGGGTATTCCAATTAAGAAGTGACCTTGTTGGTTTTGGATGATTTTACATGCACTGTAAATAAAAACATTTTCTATCTTTCTAGCAAACATGGCACATGTCATTAAAACGGAAGTTTAAAATGGAGCGTGTGCCTTTGGTCCAATGTGATGAGGTTCAACAGTTCAAGAGAAAGTTTGGTCATCAAAATTCAAAGAAGTCCTGTGGCTCTGCATCTGTAGCTACAAAACGACAACATATGGTCAGTACTCAATACAAGTATACCTTTTCAATTAACTATTATGTTGCATTTTATAAATTTGTTTTTCCTTTACTTTTAGGAACCAATCGCCCTTGCCGAAGATGCAACTTCCATTGATGCTCACGTGAAGATTCTAAATAGCCAGTACCAAAAGATGATTCCTGATCATGCAATAGTTCGAGATCGCATGCAGCAAACATTTGTATGGCGTCAAAAAGAGATAGCTGAAGGAATGTCTGTGGAGGAGACTATGAAGAAGTACCCCTTTTTAAGTACCACAAATGGAGTAAGTCTTGTCTGTACATATCACATCATTTCTAGTTTGCCCTTAAATCATTGACTTCTACTCCTCCGTAGCTCACTGATGAGTTGGAACGTATCCACCCAGAAGTGAAAAACTTATCAAAGAAGTTTAAAGAAGAGTTAAAATTCATCAGTGCAAAAGTACTTGAGCAAACAAGAGGGAAGGCTTCAATCTTTGCTCACTACCAGGATGCCAAAGATGAGTCCCTGACTGAAAATGCACAAGGTATGAATTGGTGGCGTGCAGTGACTTTTTGAGTTAGGCAAGTAGTGGGAGGTGTTCATGATTAACCTGTTCATCGTCATCTTTGGCTTAATCAGTTTAAAGAAATGCAAACAACAAGTTGTTAAACGGTATAAAAGAAAGTAGTTGAAGTCATCAGTGATCTAACAGGATTACGGGCAACGGTTTCATAAAATAGACAAGTGCTCGTCATATAGTTAGAATATCATGAAAAAGTGTGTTCACTTCTGTTTTTTAACTTTAAACTGTGAAACTAATATATGATAGACTAAGATATGTATAGCCTTTATTTGTTATGATTTTGATAATTATGGCTCAGCTTGTAAAAAATTATTAAAAATCTCGCAAAATGAGAATATTTTGAAAATAGACTGTAAGCCATAATCATCAAAATTATAACAAAGGCTTGACATATGTCACTGTGCATGTAATGAGTCTATATCATAGTTTCACATTTTAAGGTGAATTACAGAAATGAACTTTTTCATGATATTATAATTATATGACAAGCACCTGTACTCTTTAATTTGGCTTCAATTATTGGCTTGAGGATTGGATTGCCGCTGGTGCTACTTTGGGGGGAAAAAAAAAATCTGACTGGATCACTTAAGCCAACTTGTGGATTTCAGGAATTAAAATGCTTAATTTCCAAATGACCAAATATAGAACAGGAAAGAACTCGCACAGAACTTGCACACTGTATACTTGCAACACCCATGTTCCTTTTATTAGATGAACGTTTCGGCCAGTGGCCTTCGTCAAGCAAAAACAAATGACCAAATAAAAAGCATCATAGTTCTCCTTGAAAAAACAAAAAAGGAAGGGAACATCCTCAAGCTCCTTGTGCACTGAAACAGAAAGGAAATTGTTCTTTCGACATTTTAAAATGAAATTGAACAAATGAAATTGAACAAATTATTTTTAAACTCTTTCAAAGCTTCGGGAATAGAAGTCCCACTTTCAGCAACAGATGTCATCTGATACAAGCTTTATCATTAATGTAATATATTACAATACTATTTCTTTTTCTACAGATATTGATCTACGTGCAACTGCCAGAGAAGATCAATCATTTCATTACTCTTGGAGAGGTATGTAGTAAAAGTTTTCTTAACTATATTTTTACTAAATTTATTTATAAAAAAAATGAAAATTGAATTCTCTCCACTGGACTAAAGTTATAAGTATGAAGATGCTTCACCACTCATTTGAGTACCTTCTTCAGCTCACCTGAACTTTATTTATCTTGTCATGCTTCATCTGCTGACAGCTGAAACATGTCAAGATAAAATTTACATCTTAAGACCATATTAGTCATCAAATGATATAGTATATAATATAAGTTTTGTTATTTTCTTTTACAGCAAGACCCAAAGCATCCGTATCCTAGTATTCAGCTGCTGGAAGGAGACTGGAAAAAGGCGTTCGCCACCAGAGTCCCAACCGTGGTAAAAGTGGACAGCGTTGAGGTGTGCCGTTGTTCAGGCATTGAAGATGGAGTCATCTCTGCATTCTGCACATACTTCATTTTCAACATTCAGTATCCACACTGCCTCAAGAACACTTTGAATTTCCTTCAAAGATACATTGCAAAAATATCACTGGAGGGGGACCAACCTTTGCCAATTACTGTGAGCCGCAAAATAAATCTACTTTATTGATGCCACAGCCATACCATTGTCCAAAATGCTCCCGCAGAGTATTCACAATAACTAAATTAATCCAGCACATTGGACTAATCCATGCCCATGAGCCCAACTTCCAAATTTCGTGTGGGATTAATAACTGTTGTTCCTCTTTCAAAATATTTGAATCTTTTCGACGGCACGTGTATCGCAAGCATTTTAATAGTAATCCTGTAAATGACTGTGCTGAGGAAGACTTTGCTGAAAGTGACTCTGAGAGGGACACTGAGATGTCATTAGTTGAAGATTTAAATGAACGTTTGACATCCATTGCTGCACCTTCTATTGATGAACTTTTAAAAGATTTTAAAAATAATTTGTTCAATTTCATTTTAAAGTGTCGAGAAAAAAATCTCCTTCCTGTTTCCGTTCAAAAGGAGATTGTTGAGGATGTTAACTTCCTATTTTGTTTTTTCAAGGAGAACTATGATGCTTTTATAACCTATCATTTGGAAAAAAAACGGTTTCAATATTTCTGAAATTCCGGAGTTGGCTAATGTGATCCAGTCAGATGATTTTTTCAAAGGAGCAACAGCGGCAATCCAGTCCCCGTATTGCATTACTGAACACTGCAAAAATGCACTAAAAATGACCGAGCCTGTCGATTATAAACTAATAGATGACAAAGGAAAAGTAATCGGTAGCTGTTCATACGTGCCAATCCATAAGGTCCTCAAAAACTACTGTTCAAACGAGGAGATCAAGGATCTTTTGTTTTCCAACCATACACCAGAGGCTGATTTTCTGTCTGACTATTGTGACGGGAATATTTTCAAAGAGCACAATTTTTTTAAGGATCATCCATATGCTCTGCGTTTGCACTTGTATGAAGATGAATTTGAAGTGGTGAACCCTTTGGGTGCAAAAAGAAACAAACACAAACTGTGTGGCTTTTATTATACAATTGGTAATTTAGACAAAAATATAGGTCACTTCAACGACATATTCATTTGGCTCTGTTGGTTCGCTATTCATTTGTGAAAAAATGTGGTTGGGACATTATTCTGAAACCTATGCTCAATGATCTAAAACGACTAGCAAGTCATGGATTTACTATTTCAGTTGATCAAAAGGAATACACCATTTTTGCTGGTCTTGCAACTATATCTTGTGACAATTTATCTGCACATATGCTTGGAGGATTCACAATGTCATTTAACTCTGGGAGAATATGCAGATATTGCATGGCAACATATAGAGACATCAAACAAATGTTCAGAGAAGAGGACTTTATATTGAGAACTTCTGATGTTCACAAACAGCATCTTCTGAGAGTACAACAGTGTCCGGATGACAAAGCAACCTATGGTGTGTACCGGCCATCTCCCTTTGAAGAACTTGATTATTTTGACACAACCACAGCATTTCCACCAGATGTGATGCATGATTTATTAGAAGGAGTAATTCCATTGGTTATGAAATTGGTTATTGGCAAAGCTCACACAGAAAAACACATAACAATAAGGGAGATTAATGAAGAACTAAAAGACTGTGTATTGGTCAGAATGACAAACATAACAAGCCTGTTCAATTGTCAGAAAGACTGCATGCTGTTGGTATTACAGGGTCTGCATCACAGAAATGGTGCCTATTCAGATTACTTCCATTTGTGTTAGCAAATCGTGTTCCTTTAAATTGTAAATATTGGAGCATTTTTTTGTTGTGTAAAGAAATTACAGAGATTGTCATGGCACCTAAGGTGAACAAAGAGAAGCTTCTGTCACTTAATGCATTGGTTGAGGAGTTTTTGACCGAAATGAAAAGTGTGTTTGGAGATGTTATTACACCAAAATGTCATTATTTAATCCATTATGCTAGACTTATGGAAATGTATGGTCCTTTATGTTTGTTATGGTGCATGCGATTTGAAGGTAAACATCAATATTTTAAGAAAATAGCCTTCACTTCTCGAAACTTTATAAATATTTCCAGCACTCTTTGCAAAAGACATCAGTTCAGACAATGTTGGGAGTTTTCATCAGGCAATATGATTGCAGATTTTGAACATGTTCCAGGGAAAAGCATTGAAACACCAATTGTTTCACTTCCTGCCGGACTTCAAAAAGCACTGACAGCTGATAGTCAATTTTGTCAGAGGGACTTTACGAAACCCGTGCAACGTGTTTCCCAAGTGACTGTGAACTGTGTTAAGTATGCAGTACATGATGTCTTCATTATTGGTTTGTTGCATTCTGAAAGGATTCCACTGTTCCTAAAAATCAAATACATATTGAACATTGATACAGAGTGGATTTTTTGTGGAAAAATGTTATTTCCTTTACGTTTTGAACACCATTTCTTTGCCTACTCAGTCAGGATGGATGATGAATGGATTTTAATGAGACCAGGAGATGAAGTAGATCATCAGGCATACGATGTGTATTCTGTTGACAACAACATGTTTCTGTCCATTCGATATTGTATTTGAAACATTGTCTTAAGTTGTTTGTTTGCTGGTAACTGTTCTTACTCTGCACAATGGGTGCTGGGTCTGAAATGAATTAAATTAATTTAAATAGTTGAGATGGAGAGGTATTAAGAAATTGTATTTTGTTAAATAAAATATACATTTAAGTCAAATTGTTTTGTAGCCTCATTAATATACAGTACAAAAATATTTTAATCCATAAAAGGACAAAATTGTACCTTTTTACAAAAAGGTACAAAAAAGTACCTTATACAAAAAAGGTACATCATTTGTTAAGATAAGGTACAGAATTGCCACTAACAAGGTACACAATTGTCCCTTTAAGGCACAATACACAAGGGTCCATAAATGTACCCTATATTAGGGGTACAAATTTGTCCTTGTGAGGGGCCTGCCCCAGTGACAAGCGATTGTACCCCTATGAGGACAAATCCGTACCTTAATTTCTGAGAGTGTAAGATGTAGGACTTTCTCTTCATCTGGGCTGTAGTTTACCACTCTACAGTCAGAGAGGGAGAGAGAGAGAGAGAGCAAATGCAGCCGCTAGCTCGAGGGGATTCACGGTTGGGTCCAAAGTTCGGATCCAAGGTTCGGGCCCGGACAGGCTGGCGCATGGGTCCGGATCTGGACCGAGGTCCGCCATTTAGTGACCTCTGCTCTATCAGGTCAAACTAAAAATTGTATTTATCCTACCGTGAGTAAAACACTGTCCGTGTCCGGTGTCCTGAGAGAATGAGACAGCTGTAGCGCAGGTCTGTACGCAGGTCTGTACTCAGCCGAAACGTGATCCAAACAAAAGCATGTGTTCACCCATTTGACAGACAGTACACTTTAATGAACATTTGAGTAAATGTGCCAGTATTCGCTGCACAGCTAGTTTTAAACTGTTGTCCCTCGGCAAGGTGTATAATACCAACAACAATTATAAAACATTTAGATACATTTTGAAGTTGAGGTTACATACACACGTAACATAGCATTAGTTCACATAAATCACTGGTAACATGCTAATGTTCATTCTGTGACTTGCACAAGATAAAGTAATTGGTCCAAGGGCAGGTCATACAGTTCAACCACTGTCTGAGAGGAAGTGTGGAGAGGGGGCTCAGGGATTTGTTTCGGATTCCTCTTGGATGCCTCCCTGGGAAGGTATCCTAGGAATTCATTTAAAATATGAAGTTTGAATTAATTTGAGTTTATACAGAGGTGTTTGAGGCACTTAGTTATTCTGATGTGGCACAAGGGAGGGGCCAAATTATCCATTAAATGAACACATTGTCATGAGAACACAAAATATTTAACAAACTGGACTACTTCCCCATATTTGTTAGAGCATTTGATTATTTCAAACACTTCTTTATCATTATCTTGCACTTTGTTGGTTAGAAAATGCTACATTGATGTTAAACGGCTAAAGTCAAAATGTCCATGCTAAAGATTCTATTGTGTGCTTTATTAAGACTTTGGCCACTATATTTCATTGAGTATGAAATGTAGAATAATGGACATGTCTAGATTACAACATTCTGACATTTGGCGGCCATAGTCACGAATCAGGAAAACCAAAGTGCATATTTTACTTAGTCTTATTTGACCTCTATGTTCCCGCTTCACGTTTTGCATCCTTTGGGACCCCCTCCCCGTATAATCTGTCTCTCAGTTTGTCCATTAAACGCGGAGCCGGCAGCTGTCCCTTTTTTAAATTGGGATGTTTTTCTCGAGTCATTTGCGCTGCCACTTTGTTTTTATGCACTAATAAAGCCGGGAAGATGGAGTGCTGGTCCCATCTGAACAGACACAATCTCCAGAAGAAAATGAAGGAGGGGACGGGCGGCTCAACGAAGTGGCCGTGGGAGGCTACGAGGAAGGCTGTCAGACGGCTTTGAAATTAATTTAAAATTGCTATTTGATCGGTCGCAAGTAGTGGTTTAGGTCATAATAATGAGATGCATGTGATTTTTGTGTTAGTTTAGCAGCTCAGTAGTCAGTGTTCTATACAGTTAAAGCTCTTAAATGTGTTAAAAAGGTGCACTTTGGAATTGAATCTTGATTTGAAAACTTCATTTGCAAATCTAATCAAGATGGCAACACTAGAAAGTGACACGTTCAATAAAGGAAATTTGATTCGGGGAACTAGTATTAGCTGGGAGGTTTTTTCTCTATTTTTTGGGAGCTTCTTATCACTTATGAAAGTAAATCCAGCCCAAACACTGAAAATTGGAAAGATAAACTTTGTCTGCACTTGGTAGCGGAGTGATATACTTTTATGGAACCAACGCTCCCATCATTATCTAAATATGCTAAAGTGTCAGGACCCACCATCCTTCAAAACAACTCTGCAACAGTACTTTCAACAGACTGGGGTATAGTGTAATAAGATAAATTAAATAAGGCGCCAGACGTAAAGAGACGGGATCAAAAAAGCAAAGAAGAGCACGAAGGCAACAAAGCGCTTATACTGATAGCATCTTCATAACTGTGTTTCCCACTGAAAACTGTTTTGTAGGCCTACCCACACCTGAGATTCCCATAGAACCTGCAAAATCCTGACTTCAGCCTGGGGGTACAGTAAATGTGTGAATGTGGCTATAGAGAACTGGCACACATTGCCCACATTAGCTCAAAACTGTTAAATATGTCTAACACACCTGAGTGAAGCTATGCTATGATCATCATCTAGACCTGTGGGTTTCAAACTGTGTGGCATGTTCTCCTTGTACTCCGGATCATTGCAATATTCATCCATTTTAGTAAAGTACATTTCATATGTGCTTTAGTAACGCTTTAGTAAGTCAGGTGTTTTGTTTTTTCTAGTTAAAACATGGTTTACACCCAGTTCAGACATAACATAATAAGCTAAATCAGCATTATCAGTACGCATGCGTGGTAATATTCCAGTCAGAGTTCACCACTACCCACAGTGTCAACAAAGCTCATTAAAGACATAATATCGTAGTGGAACAACCGGCTATTTAAAGTGGTTTTACGGCGATATGCCAGGTTCCCATTGTTCCAGTGTGTTGCAGTGTGTGACTGTCCATGTAGGCTTAATCAGTGTATGGAAGAATTTTGCCTTATTCACGAGAGCAATAAAGTTTAAATAAAGGAACCTCACGTTGTATATGCGAGCCGCCATCCGTACTCATCCAATTTCCTTCTGAAAGAAAAGATCCAGAACGTTGTGACGAATGTATTCAATTAGTAAGTTTGACATATAGCTGACTGGTAATGCTATTTGTAACCAATACGTTTGTTTACTTATTATACAACAACTGTTTTTTACATTTTATTTATTGGTTTATATTCCGCTTTCCCCTATTTTTCCCCTATTGTTTTGCCAATTTCCCCCCTAATTGTTTGCATATATTTTTCCCCTACTTTCTCCATTTTCTACCCATTTTTTCCCCATTTCTTGACATTGGAGATAAACTCAATATTGCAAATTTATATGTACTTATGCCATAGTTGCATGTAAATAAAGTAATGTTAGACCTTGATATATATATATAGCATGTACTATAGACTAGATTATAGACGCTGTTTACATGTCATCTAGACAGACAAATTAGTTGTCGTTAGCAAGTCTTGTCAGCAAGTTTTGCTCATCCTTGCGAATCAGATAATTATTGATATCTATGTCCAACACTCAAAATATTCAATATCTGTGTCACGATGCGATCTGGGTAGTCTGGACCTTTGACCTGGACCAGCATTCTTTGCGCTCAGCGAAATGCCGAATCCGCTCATTCACTAACATTGTGGTTAATTTAGGCCCTATATTGGTCTGGTGGTACTTGGAAGGTTGAGTATTTTGAGCTGGTACTTGGTGTCAAAGTTTGAGAACTGACTTGAATCACACCAGAGATGACCATAGACAAAAGCTCAAAGTATTATGATAAAAAGTAGAGCTGCTAGGGCACCACTAACACATTGTAGTGCTTTTATGTTTCTAAAATCTCAGAAATTGGATTTTAACAACACAATCCTGAACTCCAGTGCTTTCTCAAAACACCTAATTTTGAGAAACCCAGCCCTAAAGTTTTGTAACATGTATGCGACAGATTTCTCCGGTCTTCCGTCCCGGTGGCTCATAGAAGAAAAACTACCATATTTGGATCATAGCGTCATCTCGGGCACCCTTCAGGACACGTGGATGTAAAATCTGTCAATATTTCTGAATTCATGCGCGAGTGAAGGAACAAGGAAAGGAAACAGTCATCAGCCCAGGAAGTTAGCATCATAGCATCATAGCATAATAGCGTCAACAACACTGACGGAAGGGATCGGTATCGCCGACCACCAGGCGGTCCACTCTACCATATGAGCCTCTGTCGCCCCAACAAGAAAGCCAATCAGTTGAAAAGCCCTTGAAAAGGCGATAACAATACATTACCCTGTTCAAAAGCTAAAAAAAAAAAAAAAACAGGCAATTTAGCTTAAATCGTCTACTTTACACAAGCTACTTTTCAAAATCCCACTTTGAACTTTGCACAATCACCAATTCGGAAACTCATTCAGCGACAAAGGCCTACTCCATTTGCTGCAATCGCAAACAGCTGCTGACACCGCTTCAGCGCCGTTTTTCATCTCCATTACCATACAAAGCAGGTGGCGCCTTCACTGCCTGGTCTCGGCGTCCGACATCTGCATTCTCAATTTCTCCCTCAACGTAATAGACCGAGCGAAGCGAATCTCCGCATTTCACAACACCGCTTTAGGTAAACAATCTTGTATCGAGACGCGAGGGCCCATCATCCGCCGCCGAAAGCTGTCATTTTCCATACGAGACCAGGGGCAATCTTTGCGAACGGCGGAATTACATCTCGAAAACGTTTCACTTTCTGCACTTCCGATGTAAACCGCGGGATGCCACCATTTAAAGGAGACATAAACTGTTTTCAGCTTGTTTTCAAACTGTGATGTTCCCGGCGTTGTGTTGAACAGTATTTTGAAAGAATTTGTGACGTTGATTGTATACTATACATTTAGACTATATTTTGTAGGGGGGAAAAAGTAACTGGCTTTCTGTTATTGCGTAAATGCTATAGTGTTACAACTTAATGGGCGTGTTCCTAGGGCTGAACGATATTAACAAAAATGAATATCTCAATATTTTTGGGGACTTCCTCAATAAAGCAATGTTTTTGCAAACCATCAGAAAAATACAAAAATGTGCTGCAAACATCCACATTTACATTGCTCAATAAGATAATTGTCCTGAGTAGACTAGAACAAAGCATTTTCTTTTTACCTTTTTCCTTAATTTTCCCCCACTTTTCAACTTCATCCCCGTGAAGTTTTTCCCCTATTTTTTCTCAAATTTCTTTCACATTTCTTGGCATTGGAGATAAACTCAATATTGTTAATTTGCATATCTTCCAAACAGCAATTTCGATATTATCTTTTCGCCGATATACCCACCTCTATATGCTCCCTTGCTCCTACCATTTTGTCTAGCCTACGATTATCTACAATCGCGATGAGACATGTTTCTACTTTCTCGTAAACCAGCACGAAATAGGACATGCACAGAACCTCGCCCTTCACGTGGCAGGACTTTGGTTGTTTCTTCTTCTACTGCTGAAGCGCTCCAGCTTGTACTTCCTGGATTTTGTTGCCCCACACATTTTGTAAAACTCAGAGGGGCCGAGAGTCCACCTACTGTGTTTTCTTTAGACATTATTTCCAAGTTCAAGGTGGGAAATATCACTGCTGCATGATACGAAGGGGTGGGCAAAAAAAGATTTAATAAATATGATTTAATAAATATACACATTTATTCAACTCTGAGATAATCAACACAACAATAATATACATAAACCTATAACAAACTCACTCTATGAATTAAAAACACTCAAAAACTCCAGACAATAAAAGTAAGTAAGTAAAAGAGTAACACTAAGTTTGATAAATGCTTCTGTAGTGTCTGTTGCTGTTTGGCATCTGTCTGTGAGGTTCCTCTCATCATATCAAGTGGTCTAACCCTTTCACAAGAAGTACTGAAGCCATAACATGCAGTGACTTTTATTGTGTGAAAGGCAAACAGGAAGCAGTTTGTTACCATTGGGCGACTTGACAATAAGGAACTGAGGTTCACCGCTGTTTTGGACAAGTCTTATATTTTCAAAGACACATTTTTGAACACGCTCCATGATTTGTATTAGACGAATGAAAAGGGCGCGGCGTCTGACAGAACTGTAAGGATGAAGGACACACTCGCTTCTTCCCACATGGCCCAGGTCAATAAACACATGGGATCCACGCACGGAGCAGAAAGACACTGACCTAAGTGCCGCTGAATTAGAGACACAACGCTGGGTTCAAAAACTCTGCCTAGTTGTATGTGCGCACTGGAGAGCTGCGGGTCACTTCCAAACACACTCGCATTAGCGTCCATTGCGGAGCAGAACGTTTTTGGCTTGAGTTTCCTTCACTGACAGAAGCGGGAAAAGAGTCAAAGAGTCAACAGTGCAGAAGTGCTTTGGATCATGATGAAACAATCCCAGATAGTCAGTTCTGGAGATCGTAAGATGGATATTTTCCGGAAAAAAGGTGGCTTCCCCTCTTCAGGTCGATGGGGAGTCCTTGCCTCAAGTGGAGGAGTTCAAGTATCTCAGGGTCTTGTTCACGAGTGAGGGACGGATGGAGCGTGAGATCGATAGACGGATCGGTGCAGCGTCAGCAGTGATGCGGTCGCTATATCGGACTGTTGTGGTGAAGAGGGAGCTGAGTCGGGGCAAAGCTCTCGATTTACCGATCGATCTACGTTCCCACCCTCACCTATGGTCATGAGATTTGGGTAATGACCGAAAGGACAAGATCGCGGATACAAGCGGCTGAAATGAGTTTCCTTCGCAGGGTGGCTGGGCGCACCCTTCGAGATCGGGTGAGGAGCTCAGTTACCCGGGAGGAGCTCGGAGTAGAGTCGCTGCTCCTTCACGTCAAAAGGAGCCAGCTGAGGTGGCTAGGGCATCTGTTCCGGATGCCTCCTGGTCGCCTCCCTCGGGAGGTGCTCCAGGCATGTCCTATTGGGAGGAGGCCTCGTGGAAGGCCCAGGACACGCTGGTGGGACTATGTCTCCGAGCTGGCCTGGTGTCGCCTCGGGGTCCCCCAGAACAGCTGGAGGAGATGCGCGTGGATCGGGAAGTCTGGGCATCTCTGCTGAGACTGCTGCCTCCGCGACCCGGCCCCGGATAAAGCAGAAGAAAATGGATGGATGGATGGAGATATTTTCCCGTCACAAAGGTTTTCATCTCAACTGTTGCCTCAATATGCCAGTCTTTCTCGATTGATAAGACCTCAAGGGCCACCAACTGAATAAACTAATTTCTCTCCTGGTAAAACCATGACCACCATTCCCAAAACCTTACTGCTTTGAACACTTATTACAGGAACTTCTTATGAAAACATTGATTGAAACACTAACATTTCCAATATTTCCCATTTATCTTCATTCATATTCCTGGAGTAGCTTCTCGCCGTGATCCTTCTGTCACACTCTAATCTCCTTAGACGTTTTATCAGAATAGTTTTTCTTTCTTTTTCTTTTTGATTCGAGGAGGGCGCAGCGTGAAGGTGACCGGGCAGCTACATCTCTTTTTGTACCTGTCGAGGCTCCATTATGCACTGCAGAGTCGTCAGGGGAAATGAGTGGTTAATCAAGATGTATGGACTCGCGTACAGGTCATTACGGAGGATTTAATGACATGAGATGATAGCTGCCCGGTCAGTTAGGGCAGTCTACCGCATCAAGGGGGTTATAATGGGCGGCGATTTATCTTGAGAAGCCAATTTGATTACCTCGAGATGAGTACTTTGTAGCCTTAAACCCTTAAAAAGGTCCTGGGTTCCACTCCCAGATCAGCGGGAGTGTCTTTCTGTCAGGCTGCAACTCTACGTAGAATCCAATAGGTTGCCCCCTACCCTAGAAAGGGAGTTTGAAATCTGAATGGGACTATGGGGGTTAAATTGAATAACAGAAAGGAGAATATAAGAAAAACTCAAAAAGTATGTGCAGGACAAAATGGAATTCTTACTCGTCTGTCCACATTGAAGCCATTAAAAGAAAGGAAGACCAAAATGAGTGTTTTAGAACGCTTGTGTGCTAGAAATGCTGCATTGTGTGCATGTCTAATTAGACCGTAAATATGACACAACTAGGGCCGGGTACCATTAAAAAATTGTAATAGCAGTACTTTTTCCGGGGTCAGCCCTATGTTCCCCGGTACCTATGTTCCCCAGTACCTATGTTCCCCCACTTCTATTGATTAAGATTAGGGACCAGCCCACTATCCTTAGGATTAGTGGCAAGGGCAGGGTCAGGGTTACGCTGATTGATATATGTATGACATTTCACTCTCATGACTTGTGATTGGTTGAAGTACCAACTCACCTACGGAAAAAAAAAATTGCACCCGGGGAACATAGGTATGCACCCTTTTTCCGATACCTATACTGCAGTATTAGTCGTCTAGAACCAGAAAACAGAATGTGTGGAAGATCTGCACATGTACAATATCGGGTTCATCTCCAATGTCAAGAATTGCGTGAAGAATGGGGGGAAATAGGGTAAAAAAAAAGTTTATTTGAGCTGAAACAACGGAGTTGTTTTCTTTAATGCTGTCCCAGGACCAACAGCATCAAAACTTTGATCTAAAGATATAAGATTTTTTTTTATACCTGCTTTCGGTACTTTCATTTTTACGATACTGGTAGTACCTAATCTTTTTTTCTGATACCATACTGGTATCGTTTAACAGTACCCAGCCCTATACACAGCGCTCCCGTGCCTGGGACCTGATGGGAGTGAACATTCCGAGCTGAACTCTGCATTTGTATTTATGCTCTATAGGGGTGTCCAAACTTTTTTTCCTCCAAGGCTGCATATTGAAGTGTGTACAGACTGGAGGGCCCCAGATCAATGGTCAGTGCAGTCAAACATTTAACTGGCTGCATTTAAGGGAGGTTTAAATCATTCCCCATACCTTTATTTAGGCCTGGAACCATCATGCAGCTCTGTCTCACTATAAAATATTACTTTTTGAGGTTTCAATTGCACATAATTATGACATTTGCAGCCGAAAGCACCATCTCTGCTGATGTGTGCCGCGTTTAACAAGAAGCCTGAGGGCCACCAAGACCTGAGGGCCGCATTTGGGATTCAAGGGATCCGCAAGACAAAAAAGGTTGGGAAGTAACCTCCATCGAGTACCGTGGGGAATTACTAAGCAGAGCCTTATACCTGCAGTGATCTGGTGTCTTTGGGAATTCATTGTAGCCTGGAGTGGGCAAACAAGGCAAACAGCACTGCGCTCCGTGACTGGAATACCGCTTCTGAGAAGAGGGGCAGGAAAGAGCGAGCGTGAGGTAAATGCACAGGACGGCTTCACCTCATAGAATCTATAGGAGCAAAATGCACAAACTCTTTATCTTCCTTTCGAATGACAACAATCGCACCACTTGTTTTGCATTTTGACAGCTAAGGCTACATAGCGGAGGGAACACCCGGACGTGACACAAAGGCCAGCGGGTTAGCGTCGTTGTTAGCATTGCTGTTTCCCCCTGAAAGTGAAACGTGCTTAGAAACCCATCGCTGTGAAGGATTGGAATGTTAGAAATGTGTTAGCTGTGGTGTAAACTCTTTCCTAACAGTTTAATGTCAACATGCTCCCTCTTTAATTGTACATCAGAAAATCGGATAAAAAGACAGTGAGGATTGTGTGAGGCAACTTGGTGAAGACATATTGACATGAATGAAAGAAATCAACAACTGACTCTTTGTTTTTTGTACAGTATCCATATTACTCCATGTAGTATGTTGTAAAAGTTGTATCTGTGATCGTCTAAAATGCCTTTTATTCATCATCTGAGGGAAAAGGTAAACATCAGGTATCGGGCCTTCAAATAACGCTGGTATGGAGATATGAGGAATGTCAACAATGGGCAGAACCGTGAGCTGTCCTCAGGGGCGTCAACATTCTCCAACAGTGCATTGGCCGGAACTGCGAGCCGAAAGGGAAACGCTCATCTCGGCGAGGGGTGTGGGGGAAGGGAGCTGCTGGTGCTGGTGGCGGCTTATTGACACGGAGATTAAATGGGTCTTGCCTGTAAAAACCGCTGGCTCCAAATGACTCCGGCCCTCTTGGCGACAGCGCTCCCAAATTATCATTAGCGGAATGGATACGGGCGCAGCGGTGGAACGGCCAGTCCGCCGCGCGCTTGTTAAATCTTGCTCCGCACACGGGAGAATTAGAAGTTAAGAGTCTATGTAATGGCGTGTCGCGGGGAGGAAAGCTGGAGATGTTGGTGTATAAAAGAAAACGGCGGGATGGCGATCCGCTGCTTTAAGGTTATTATTTAAAGGGAGGTGCAATGACGGGTTAAAGGGATGGCCTGGTTATGATGTGTCTGGGGGTAGGCGTACTGTGTAGTTAAAGCTTTTCCAGCGGACAGGATGTTAAAGGTCTTCTTTTGGCTTCAAATTGTGTAAACCGCAAGGTAATTTGTGTTGGCCTCCGATGATGAATAGATTCCTTATTTACATTAAAAGCAGCTCAAGGATAAATTTCATTAAACAGAAAGACTGAAGGGAGATGCGGCACTTCGACAGACGATTTATGAACTTTTTCAGCAAAGAAATGGATAAAGGGCCAGCGACTGAGAGAGGGGGAGCTTCTAAAACTGTTGGAGACTGGGGCCCGAATGATATAGTATATCGGCCGGCCGATATATCAGGCAGATATGTGTGTATTTTTAAATATCAGCTATCGGCTGCTATCTCTGGAATCGAAAGTGATAGAGACTTCTTGTTTGCTTGCTCCGCCCCCGAAACATTGCGGTGAAAATCGGTCACAAGTTTGTACACCTATTGTATGTATTTCATGTTGTAGACTTTTGCGTATAATTTCAGAACCATTAGAGATAGAGACTTTGGGAACTGATTTTTGTCTTTCAAACAAGTTCCCTCCTAAGTACCTAACATGAATGTCCTGAATAACTCAGCCCCGCGCCCCTCATCAAGCAGTTCAACACAGTGCACAGGATAATAGACGAGACATTTTTCAAAATATTGGTAAAAATACTGGCATCGGCCAATCATATTTCTTTGATTTCAATCTTTACTATAATAATAAATGGTTAACTATAGGCAGCTTTGTACCCTAGTCACAATTCTGTCACGTGTTCAGCTCATTATGTGCGGAAAATTACACCCACATGGCAAACACGAGCGGCACAAGGATCAAATGTGTGTGTGGTTGTAGCATACTCACTCCCCTCCTCACAAAGTCTGAGCAAATTTCGGTCACTGCATCTAAAAATATGCGCCCACCGCTATTCCACGGCACAGTGGGGATTAAGCAGCAAGTCATTAATTAGTACTATCATTTATTAACTCATTATTAGCTAATTTTACAAAAACACTAATTGTGCATCTGAGTTTGTCATTTCTAAATTCAGAACCACAACAAATAGTCAGACTGATGAAAACCCTCGGAACAGGGGTGGGCAACGTCAGGCCCATTGGCCCTCCAGCATAGAAACTCTGACCCCAAGATGATTTTGAGTAATATTATTACACAAATCAGAGTTCAAATAGCCGTTAAAATACTAAAATGCGGAAAAAGACTTAAGCTTGAGACCCCTCGCTGTAAACCTAAAGATACAATGTAGTAATGGAAGTCCATGGCATGTTCATTTGTAGAGCACAATTTGTAAGATCCTTTAAATAAATGCTTCATAGTTCCATAAAGTAAACAAACATAATATTTTTTTTAAGTGAAAAGTGCAGATAAAATCCATTCAGTGTCATATGCACAGCTAAAAAGAACTGTTTTCAGCCTGGATTTGAGCTGAGTCCTGTTTCACATCTCCTGGAAGACTGTTCCAGATTTTAGCTGCATACAACTAGAGAAGGAAAACTTTGCACGTCAACTGCTACAGGCAGGTGCGCAGAGGACACGAGGGAAAACCCATGCATATAAGTAAAGAGATACTGCCTTTCTTGCAAAAATAGCTTTATTTGGTTCTGAGAACTTCATCATGCAAATTTAGCAGTGTGTGGGAATGATCTTTTTATCTGCATAAAGCAGGAATGCATGTGGAGTGGGTTTATGGGTATACTCCTTTTGTAATTATAGTTTTAATTATGTAAATATATATAAAAATGTAAACGCAACACTTTAGTTTGTGCCCCCTTTTCTCATGCGCTGTTCTCAAAGACATTAAACTATTTCTCTGAACACAATAGGACATTTCTCTCAAATATTGTTCAATGTTTTGCAATAGTGTCCACAATACAAGATATATCTTGTATTTTAAGAAAAAGGGATCTTAGAGGTGCACAAAATGGAGGTGAGATAGAGTGCATCAGTGTTCATTTTGACAACATACACAACATATTTTAATTAAATGTAAGACTTTTGACGAAAATATTCAATTTAAGTAGATTTAATCAAATAATTCTCTTCAATTTTAGCCTAGTTTTAGTTGACAACTAACTTTGCTTTTGTGATATTTATTAAAATCCTATTTAGGTCATCTGCTTTACGTTCATTCTCCACTGGGACAAAGCACAAAGCTGTTTCTTTGGCAGTGAATTTAAATAATATGAGGCTCTTTCAATCTGGAAGTTTGGATGATTTTAGTGTCATCTTTTCATTTTTATTTAGTCATATTTTAGTCAACGAAAATATCTGGACATTTTAGTCATAGTTTCAGTTTCATGAATAATAATAATGCATTGGTTTTATATAGCGCTTTTCTGGAGACTCAAAGACACTTTACATTGTTTAAATTCTTTATATGTATGTGTGCATATGTGTATAACTGAGGAGACGTTTGTATGTGAAGTGTTTTTTCAATTTAACTGCATGATGTGAATATTGTAATTGCTTGAACCGGACCCCAGGAAGAGTAGCTGTCCATTTGGAGACAGCTAATGGGGATCCAAATAAATAAACAAAATTGTATTATTCATTCACTCCATACTTGGTGGTGGTAAGATACTATTGCAGCCACAGCTGCCCTGGGGTAGACTGACGGAAGTGAGGCAACCAGTCTGCGCCATCGGCCCCTCTGACCACCACCAACCACTCACTCACTACATTCGCTAGGCTTCCTGGTGTTACCAAACGGTCTCCCATCCAAGTACTGACCAGGCCCTTCCTGCTTAGCTTCCAAGGTCTGACGGGATGGGGCAGAGCAAAGGCGGTATGTCCTCAACAACTTTGAGTCTAATTTTAGTCTGCAAAAACATTACTTTGACTAAAATTATGACTAAATATTTAAGGCAAGGCATGTTTATTCATGTACATGACAACTCAATGTGCCTCACAGCAACACCAGACACCCAAACACAATAAAAAATGCAATAAAAAGCATTAAAAACACAATAAAATTACATTAAAAAATGTAAGTTGATGAATGTGTTGTGATACGTTGTGAATAAAGACTATGGTTAAACAAACATATTTGCGTTTCACGATACAGGTGCCTCGATACAATACGCGTATTGTCACATACTCCGTAACGATGTATTGCCGATGTGATATATCGAGCACAGCCCTAATCCAGAGCATCCCAAACATGCTCAATGGGTGACATTTTTCATCTCTACTTTTTGCTATCCTTTTTCATGCGCTGAACTCAAAGTGTTGCGTTTATGTTTTTGTTCACACATTTCACTGCAACTCCTCCTCTTCCTCCTACGAGACGCTGATGCTATGTTCCCTCCTTTACATACTGTCAGTCGGATGGTTCCGCCGGGATGAGGGCTCTCTCTCTCTCTCTCTCTCTCTTTCATGAACAGAGGAACTGATTGACGCTGAAATTTTGGGGCGAGAAATATCAGTCACACTAAGCAGCGCCCCGTCTCTGCGATTTAGCAGCAAGTTGACGTTAAGTACGCCTCCCTCTTTTGAATTATAGAGACGGTTTTGTCTTGCGCGGCGTGTTAGACTGAAGCACCTTTGATCATCACCCACCACCGTCTGGATACAGATTAAAGCTCCTGTAACCGTTATGTTGTTTTCAAACCGGGAAAGAGGCAGCTACTTCCTTTAGTAAAATATTACTCCAATGCAAGTAAAAGCTGCACAGCTGTTTTCCTCTTAGCCTTCTAGGACCTGGCCTTCTCTTACTGTATGTGAACATCACATTTTGGGTTGTCTCGACAACAATTCTAATGTTTTCTTTACAAGGACCTGTTGTCCACATATGAGGCCATTATACTGCCACTTCATGGTGTCAGAAGAGTATTACACATTATGAGTTTCAAGATGGCCGCCAACACACCCTGAGGTGCAGATGGCAACTTCCAATTCAAACCTCGCCAAGGTAAAACATTAAATCAAATTTTATGGCTCAGAAATTATTCAGATATGTAAATAAGTGCTTAATGTTTACTATGGAAGTCAAATTTGGGGGGACGGGGGGACTTAGTTTTGTTGATTGGTATTATAAATGTTAGCAACAAAATGTGTAGAATGAAATTGGACTTTCCAGAATCATCCCAAGATACAAACACATTACAAACAGATTAGCATAGCAGCTATTCTGCTAAAGGTATTTGCAAAAATAATAATGCATGCGATGCATGTAGCTGTATAGCAAATACGGAAGCGAAAAGTCAAAGTACAGTACTATTGGCATTCATTCAAATGTTAACTCTTTGACTGTCACTGATGGATATATCCATCATTTAGACTTTTTAATATGAAAGAATAGCACAGGGTCTGCTCTATTTGTTCACTAGTGCGCCTAACAGCCAGATGCAAACAAGCCTTGAAATTGCCTCTGGGAGGTGGAGCATTTGCACCCTGGGGAAAAAGCACTGGAGCAGCATCAGCCGCCGGGAGCATTCACCGCCACACGCCGACAAAAACACTCCTACCAGCCCCACGTGGAGGACCCCACTCTACGCCAAACGGGGAACAGAACTTCCTAAACGAATTCCCAGAAAATAATGCCTCTAATCAAAACGCACATGACAAGGCTAGCCCAAGAGAAGACTCGATGAGACAGGATCAGAGTCAGATCAGTTTGAGGAAGCGGACGAGAGCGACACGGACGACAATGCAGGAGACACTGGATATGTTTCAAACAAGGGGCTCCCCAGACACGCTCCGACTGTCAGAGATGTGTGTCCCATTAGTGGGGTGACGGTGGTGCAGAGAGTAGAGCGGGTCGTCTTGTGACCAAAGGGTCGGCGGTTCGAATCCCGCAGGTGTCCACTGTCGTTGTGTCCTTGGGCAAGACACTTCACCCACCTTGCCTCCAGTGTCTGCGTACACTGGTGTATGAATGAGAGTGTGAATGAGTGACTGGTTCCTTGATGTAAAGCGCTTTGAGTGCCTAAAGCAGGTAGAAAGGTGCTATATAAAATGTGACCATTTACCATTTACCATTACACATGGGATAATGGAACAAAATGCATCGCGCCAATGACAAGTTAGCAAAATCGGGCAGAGAAATGCCCAAAAACACAATGCAAAGACAAGAAAACAAAATGAGAATCAGGCATCTTTTTAGCTGTAAAATATATTTTTTTTCTCATGTTTGTTACATTTATGACGTGGGAAGTCACAATTGGTTTTTGGGATGTTTTTAATACTTCAAAACGTTATGACATGTTGCTTTAAAGAACTCCTTTACAAAAGTGTGATGTTCTCCTCTTTTTGCCCAAAAAAGGACTGTTTTATTTTATTTTTTAATGAAAACTACCGTTGTTCATTAGTCAATTAAGAAGTAGCCGATAAACCTATAATAAAAAAAGCCTTTTTTTAATGAACGTAGAGACTTAGATCATATTTCAGTACTAGCATGTGGTTATCAGAGTTAAAGAGTACAACTTTTTTCTGTGGGACAGCGAAGATTGTGGGCTGGCAGGCAAGGAGTCAAGAGTGTATTAGTTCCAGTAGATTTAGCAGAAGATGGCACTGTTTTTCAGTCTTCTGTGAGATGTTTATTAGTTCTTTTTCATGTCTTTGTGGTACAGACAGACCACACATTTCTCTGATTGGTTACGACCATCAGAAATCGCAGACACCAGGTCCCAGACTATTTTCTTTGTATAGGAAAGGAAAAGCATAGTCTGGCTGTACTGTAATATTTACCAGTATTACTACAAACTCCCTCTACTGCTGCACATACTTTTCGTAAGATCTTAGCCCGGAGTCAATGAGTGAAAAACAAAGCAAAGAGCTGCGCCTCGACAAAAAATACAGGTAAATACAGCAATGTAATAGCTTTGACGCATTTCAGACGAGATATTTCGAAACAAGAAACTAGAAATCTAGGAGCTCTGTGTGACTCACTGCTTCTGACTGCTGTTTTTGGCTAAGTGAAGTGCTCGCTTTTTGGGTCACCGTACGTCAATGGAGAAATGGGAAGCATTCATGATAGAAAACAGCCGGGTTTTTGTTAGAAATAGCTTTTATCTACTAGTAGACATAGGCTAAGTGAATTTGTGTACTAGTAATGACACTTTTAAAATCTTACTATTTCTACAATCCTCTTTTTAGCCTTTTTTCTGGCAGACTATGAATTAGAGACCTGCACGGGAATGGATTTCAATCCCGTTCCCCCCCCTGCCCGAGGGAGTCTCACGGGTCCCGGCAAGTCCCGAGTTTTTTAGAGGCCATTGCCGAGCGCACACCACAACGCAGGCCGCCATGTGCCAAGTGCCAACACATAGGCCTACTGGAGCACGCTGTGTAACGGCACTTCAAAGGCTTTTCTCAAACCGTGCAGCGCTTTAAAGACATGTTTCATCCATTTATCAAATATAAAATACAAAACGTACGTCTGTGTTGTAAGAAGGATAGCAAACGTGACTCTTTTTGCAGCTTAACAGTGAGTTGGCGACATACACACTGAAGACAGCTTATCTTCCCATAGTGGAGTTCTGACGATGGTTTTTTTCCTTTTTCCATGTCCATAGATTCGTCTGTGTTACTGCAGAAGGGTAAAAAGCCTTTGTTTTCCTCTGCAGCGTGCATCACCTCATCGTAGATAGATCGTGATGAAACTGTGTTTCAAAGCGTCTCGGTGTGCGTTGGCTTTAATGGCTTATCCAGCGCACAGATAGAGGGAGGTTTTGACAAGTTTTGAGAGGAAATAAGGAGATAACGGCGGGTTTGAGTGTAGTTCAGCTGTAAGTCCGGTTGATCAGTGTGGAGTAAAAGCAGCCAGTGAAGGTGCAGCGCAGGGATCTTATCTCCATCATCCCGGTGTTCACTGGCAGTTATGCGTAAAAGACTGCACGTGTGTCTTACAGGCTGTTGTCTCCTCTATTCAGGACATGTCGGGACAATCGGGACCCAACGTGTTTTGGTCTGACCGCCCACTCCCGCCCGGGGCAGTTTGAATCCCGCCTGCTCCCGCGTGATTTGTGTCGGTCCTACAAGTCCCGCGGGAATACCCGTCTCGTACAGGTCTCGACTATGAATATATCTATCACAGACAAATAAAGTCAAAGTTAATCAAATCAAAATTTGGCCCATATGGATGTTTTTTCACAGCAGATTGTTCAGTAGAAGCACTTGTAGCTAATGGTAGCATCATGTAGCATGAAGCTAATGTCAGGATCACAGTTAGCACTCTCCGTTTCTTCTTTATTTATGGGCTGTTGAAACACTTTACTCCTCTCCATGTCTTTATTTAGTCGACAAATATATTCATAATTCAGCCTTTGTTAAAGTAATGGTGGAGAAATGGGAGAATGTTTTTCCCCTCTTTGTTTCCTCCTTCTGACTTCTTTGAACAAGACCGAAGATGCCGTCCATTTCTATAATTATACTAAAGGAGTAAATAAATAAAAAATGTGGGGATTACTGCAGCATCACGCTCGTGGCCTTTGAAGGTAGCTCATGGTGCTCTCTGCGCAGCTAATGCGAGTTAAAATGATAATAGCAATGCGGACGTTTTATGTCCGGGGGCTCTGGCAAAGTTTTTAATTAAATAATTATATCATTTCATAAAACAGCGTTAGAGGCCTGGTTGCATCAGCTGTTGCCGACCACTCACCAAAACATCCAGCGCAAATCGTGGAAGTAAACAATAACAGCAATCGTTCGTGTGATCCCTGACGTTAGCCACGCATTACAGTCGACACGTGGACTTTTCCCTTGTGAACATTGAACACATCCTCTTACAACAACTTGGCATCAAAGTAACACCAGGACTGTACCAGGTAGAGCGCTCGCCGCTGACTGAGCTACATGCATATTCCCCGCACATATATGAGCTTGTCCACTCATCACCGCATCATATACGTACACTTTAAAACACAGGCCACTACCTCTTCTGTCTGTGTTTGTCTCTCTCATCCAGTGCAGTGCATGGCCCGGGCCACTCCATTACCCGACTAAAGAACTAAACTCAAACATGAAGTGATCTACACTTAAGTCTCAGTGGAGGACAGAGAGAATGGGTCTGCACAAAGCTGCTGTAGCCTATTTGTCACAAGGCGCACTGATGTTGGTCTCAGTAGCCTGCACGTCGGTCTTTCTTATGTATTCTGGACTCGACGACAGCACTTCTAAAAACCCAAACCGATAATGGAGCGCTGATAAATACATGGCCTTAATGATGAATGCGGATGATGATGGACTTGGATGGAATGACTGAATCTGAGTTTTAAATGAAAGAAAGAAAGACAGAAAGAAAGAAAGAAAGAAAGAAAGAAAGCATCTATAATGCTCACGACCATGTCAATGGAGCATAAACACAAGTCTGCAAAAACAGAACAAAGCAATTTGCAACATCAATACCATTTCAACAAAGCTGGCACCTTTTTCAAAAATGCGCCTCGATTACAAATAACTTTTTCGATTTCTGTTTTGCATAGTTTAACTATATACATAGAGTTTTCTCACATTTCTCTCTGCACAAGACAACTACAATATTCACACAATTATATATAATGTGAATCAATAATAAATTAAACTCATCAACAGAAACTACAATAACCAAACTTTCTATCAATTCGCTTGTAATGACCCATCATTTTCTCCTATCACTGCGTCCAATGCCATTGTAATCAAACTGCTACCATTGGTGCTACAAGTACTACTAAAGTAAAAGTTCTCAAGCTATCACTTGAATAAACATTTGGCTTCACCAACTAAACTAACACACACTTTATTGCTACTACTGCGTCAAGTATTCCAACTGAGTTCACGGGTATAATGCAAAGGAGAAAGCAAGTGGCTCCAAACCGTGGAGCACCATTCAGTGTTTCTTTTTTTTTTTTTGCCTAATTGAGGTGTTTGCTTTTTAGGTCACAGCGCGACAACGGAGAGATGAGGGAAATTAATGACAGCAAATGTAGACGCGACGTGCCTCGAATCCGAACACGTTTGATTCACTTGTGGCGCACGCACAAAGCTAATCCTCCCGGGGGTTAGCGGAGGTTGGTCCTTTCAGAGAAAACACCAAACACTGCTCTGCGCATTTGTCTCTGTGGGGACTGGGAGATAGATTTCATGCCGGTTATCGGTCCCAGCAGGGGGCAGTAGAGGTGTGACACTGCATACATTCAGGGGCTTGGAACACAAAATGGGGCTCACAGCATTCGTTGATAGGAAACATGAGACGATTTGGCTTCTTCTGTGTAGAAAAGTCTTCATAACAAATAATGCAAGTCTGGAGTCTTGCCATACAAGAATCTATCTTCAGAGGGTTCTTCTTTCTCTTGAGGTAAAAGGGTTATGCTAAAGACAGTTTCAGTAATTAAAATAGCCTTTGTTCTGGGCTGGGTTTGGGAGGTTTGTGCTTTTTATCTATTGTTCTTAAAATGGTCTTCAATAAAACCATTAATCACAATATATTCTGCATCATGAAATGGTGTTCAGTAATATCGTTAATCACGATACTTTCTGACCGCAATATATCAAATTTCCCAATGAGGACAATAAAGTATGCAAATCTAAAAATGCAATCTTTACAGTATTTATTGTGCTTCTTAAACCGCACAATACAAAACATTTGAGAGCCTATTAGCTTCTAGAAAACCGCCTTTTTCCTTCCATTCAGGTGTCTTGTTCTTTGGCCCCAAAAGACCTCACTATTCCCCGACTATTGGCTCGACAAACAAAGGGGAAGAGTGGAGGAGCAGTAATTCCACTTACTGTCCCAACCTCTGACATTGTTCTGCAGGAGCTGTGCTGGCAGTCAGCGAGGCTAACCGCTAATGGCACCGACAGACAGGCTCAGCCGTTCAGAGCCAGATAATAGTCTCCACCACATACGAGATAATGGTCTCTCAGAGCGGAGACGGGATGCTCACGGCGTTCCCCCAGGTCTGTTTACGGCAGACGATAATTAATAGCGTGTAATTGATGCACCTTGAAGAAGTGGACACGGGGGACGGAGTTAAGTAGGAAAAGTAGTCGTCGTTATAGTGCTAGGTCAAGTGGTGATAGACTTAGCTCTAATGTACTGGAGACAGGAAAGAGGTGCGGTTTTCTATAGGTGTGCAATATGGAAGTAATAAAATGCACCGATGGGATTAGTTCAGTTCAATTGGTTTGACTGGGTACATAAAACACAAACAGAACATGTAAAATGTCTTGGTGCAACAAAACAAACTATAATAAACATAAGCAGAGGGGGACATTTATACATTTGAGTCAAAATACTATTTTTGACTAAAGACTAAAACTAATTTAAAAGCGGTTCAAGGTGGCTTTAAGAGAACCTAAACGGGCGTGCCAAAGCCTTTCCCCACCCACACACAAAAGTCAAAAGAGGCGGTCTCTTAAGTTTGGGGGTGACATGCGGGGGGTGAGTGTGTGGGCCTTTGCATTGGCACAATCACAGCAGACAGATTACGTGGGAGGGACTTGGTTATATACCACAGGTACGGGGCAGGACAATGGGCAGGACAATGGGCAGCACCTGATGACGATGTGTGGAGCTGGTGCGGCTTATGACGTTCTGTGGAGGCCGTGGACACGTCTCCAGCCAATCAGGAAGTAATAATTTAGTAGCAGAGTTTACCCTGAAGGGGGCGCAACCCATTCGTTTTCAGGCCAAAGTTAGGATTTGACACATGTTTGCGCTATAATGTCAGAATAATGTCAGGGACCAGTGGACAACACTATGAGACACCCATTGAGACAGTTTATAAGTTAAGAAAACTTGATTTGGTGTTTAGTTGCTCTTTAAACGATGAATGAAATGTCCACATATTTTCATCAACTAAAAAAAAAACGTAAAAACGCCCAGTGAGACAGTTTGAAAGAGACTCATGTCATACAAACACCCATGGTCTGACTAAAAAATAACTAAACCTAAATCAAAGACTAGAACTAAAACTGGTGCAAATGAACATTGGACATTAATCACAAATCAGTCCATTATATTTTAGTGGAAAACGTTTTCCCTGCGTTCTCCACTTAGTAAACGAACTTCGCGCTCTACCGGAAGTGCCAAGACCGCAGAAGTCCCGATTCGTGACAAATAGAGGTAAAAGTGGGCGGGACGGAATAAGGTGAATAATCCAGTTACTCAGATAATGGAGCTGTTGCGGCGGACATGAAAAAGGAAAATAAAGTCTGCTCTGCACCGCCAGAAGATTTGCTCTTGAAATGATCACTCACTCAGAGAACAACCAGCTTCAAAGCACAGATGTCATGTACTTAAACTTGATCTATAGACTGATGTATTCATCTTAATTCATTTATCCATTTATGTCTTAAGCATAATTCACCAACTCAAACTTGGATGCCCTTACAAAGAAAGACGCTGCCAAAGCTGTGTATGCTATTCACAGATTACTAAGTCACACCTCTGCCTGTGGACATCATGTTTCAGTGTTGGCTTGCTTCCACCAACCACTAAAAGCATGTTAGCACAGAATGTTGGGCAGCGATTTTTATTACAGCAGAAGGTTACCGCCGTTAGCTATTAGCCTCACTGACTGTCCTAGAGTTGTCAAGAGTCCAGAAAACAATATGAAAGGTTGCGGCAGCGAAATAACGGCTTTCCTGCCCTTTTGCTTTGTTTGTTGTGCCAATCGAGAGACGCTGGAAAACAGATACAGAAATAATAACAAGTACAAACCCATTTCTCAGCTCACAAGAGGTATATTTTCCTGTCAACCTCATGGGGAAAAAAAGTACTAAACGATATAGTTGGTTGGATAAATGCAATTTTGAGCATTTGTTTACCACGTTGCCATCTTTTCCTGCCACTATTTGTGGTATATATGCCTATCCACGGGTTCAAAAGCACCTGGGGTATAGGAGACGCCTTTAGGGAAATGCACTGTAGCACATAATACAACAGTACATAAAGATAGGCTTACAATACTAATGCTCATAGGCGAAGGGAGGGAATATACTGGACTAGAAGTTTGTTTTTTGTGTTTGAAACAGGAAACAGAAGGATGGATCTTTGACTTTATGACATAAGCAATTTAAAACAAGTTTCTGTTGGTTGTTTGTGGTCATATTACCATTCCAGGATTTAGGGAAACTTCATCACATTCGAATTGAATGCACATTTTGAATTGGTACATAAGTAACAAGTGATGAAAACACTCAAATTAATGAGCAATTAGAGCACTTCATTTGCATAAAAGGTTTATACACTTGTGCCTGTGGTTTATTTTTTTTATGTAGTGATTAAGCGTTAATGTGCCTTTTGGAAAATGGAAACAGATTTATGGCATAAAGTTTGATGTATCAAATTAAAAGAAACATCCTACTATGGGCCCCTCCTGGAGCCGCCACCTTAACGTGGTGGAGGGGTTTGAGCGCCCGAATGATCCAGGAAGCTAAGTTGTCGGGGGCTTCATGCCCCTGGTAGGGTCTCCCATGGCAAACAGGTCCTAGGTGACGGGTCACACAAAGAGCGGTTCAGAAGCCCCTTATGAGAGACCAACAGGCCCGGTTAGAACCATGATCTGTGGACCCACCACCTGCAGGAGGAGCCAGAGGGGCTGGTGAAATGTGATTTGGGCAGCTCCAACAGCTGCCCCCCGACCCGGCAACGTAAAAGTGGAAGAAAATGGATGGATGGATGGATGGATGGATGGATGGATCCTACTATGGGCTGTTGGCTGTTGTCTTGTACAAACAATTCTTTATCCAGGTCTTGTTGCCATTGCATTATGGCCTACAACAGAGTGTAACTGTAATCAAAAGAGATATCCGACACAGAGCAGCTAACAGCCGAATTTCGAACAATTTGCAGATTGAGACAGAGTTGCAATAGTCAAGTCTTGTTGAAAGCTTATACTGTAATCATTTTCGGGATCTTTCTTTGACGACAATTTGCTAATTTAGAGATTTTCCTGAGGTGATGAAAGCAATTTGTTTAGCGTGTGTCTCCAGAGCGATGGCCCGCTCAACCACCCACCCACAGGATCCTGAGACTGGATTTGACAGAGGAGCCACGAGAGCCAAGGTGCTGTTTGATCTTATGGTCCGGAGCAGTGTTTGAGCTTATCTGCACTGTAGTCAATGGGCAGCCTTTACCCTCTAAGAACAATGACAAAAGAGGAAACTGAGAATCATTACATTAGAGCTGGACATCATCTGCATGAAAATGATGTGAAATATCCTTTAAACAAGTAATATAATAATTCGACCATGTGGCAAGAGGTACAGTAAAAACAGAATAGGACCCAAGACAGTCCCTTGTGGCACACCACAGGACAATCAGTCACATCGTCAGCCCATCGTACGCTTTTTGGATAAAGCTGTGTGATGCTCTTTTCTGTTATGCTTTTTATGCAACAATGATCTGGAGAGGGCCTTTTCGACCGTCTAGGGAGAGCTCTGTGGAGTTACAAATCCTTCCTGTCTGTGGATGTTTCTCCTGTGCTGTGATTCTGGTTTCTCCTACCACTGAAACGTGCCCTTGCCAACAGGAGATTAAGAATCCCAGCGGAACTAGCTGAGTTCAATAAAGGTCAAAATAAAATAACTTAAGCAAGGATTTTCTCAGGAGTTGTGGGAGTAAACTGTACCCACTACTTTGGCATAATTTAATTCAATATTCATTCAATTCATTCAATATTGCTATTGTAACCTGTGAAGAATAAAACATCCCGCAAAGTGCCATTACTACAAAGAAAGAGACTTGCCCGGATGTGTGGAAGATTGTGGTGTTATGTGTATTGTCCCTTTCTGATTTTTAGTTGAACAAATTTACCTATTTCTTGCATTTTTAACTATGTTGTTATTCATCATTCACTGTCCTTTTATGTCTCTGTGATAGTGTTTTGTTGTATGTTTGTGCCTGTTGTATGTCCTATTCTACCTCTCTTGACATCAACCTGCCATGGGACTACGGATGAAAATTAGCCTATATGGCTAACTCCGGCACATTAACATGTTGAAAAAACACATGTTGATTAATGTGCACTGTCCCAATTCAAATAAAGAAATAAAAAAATAATAAAAAAATATGACCCGACACTTGCGCTATACGGAGGGTTGTTGTGATGGGGAGCACGGGGGGCAAAGGAGGCGTTTAAAAACAGTGGTCACTGTTGAGGTTTTTAGCTTGTTTTTTTTTTTCAATTAACATCATAGTTTTAAGATCAATGTAAAAAGAATCAAACTCACCCTTTGAGATGCTTATTTTATGACGTTTTGTCCGGTAGCATCTCTTTCCCACGCTCATTCATTCACACATTTTTGACATGTTTGGTATCCACGTGTTACATGAAAGGCGACAGAGATGACACTCTAATTCAAATGTGATCATTTCTTTCTCGGAAGATGATGCAAAACATTAGGACCTGCTTTCTTTACACTCTTGCAACAACATCACAATCTCCTACAGAGTCCAAACTTTACAATCTAAGAATATTATGAAGGTATGAACCATAAATTTAGGCATTTATGCCAGTGTTTCCCACACATAGACTATTCTGTGACTATTCCGCCACAGAATCAACAACGCCCGTCACATATTGCGTTTCTTTTTTCTCTTTTTTTCTTTTTTCTTTTTTTAACGCTATTTAAAACACGCATCGTATAGAACCGCCGCAGCGGTCAATTTGACTGAGGGGAGGGGGGTTTAAAATGCGGCGGCATTCCTCCTCACTCACGCGTCTCTCCCACATAGCCCACACACAGCCCCTTCCCTTCATGCATGTCTCCATCAGCGATCATCCCTGAAGCGTGGAAACAGTGTCTATTTGGTGCAGAGAAGACAGAGAAGCCTTCAAACCTGTGGGAAACACTGTATGCTGAAATAATAGGAACTTTTAGTTATGTACAAAATGCCTATATGAAAACATGAAATGACAGAAAACTTCTTTTCCTCATATTTATGACAGTAATCTATAGCAAAAGCTATGCTGGTCTTCGATCGATTTAATTTGTTGTAAGATATTGATCAAGATGTGTTTGAAATGACCAAGCTACCAGCAAAGTTATAGATACATTGCTTACTTATTTTAGATTAGACAGTTTTTTTGTTTCAGAAATAGCATGACTAAAATGCAAACCACAAGGCCTTCTGTTAAACGTCCTTTACAATGCTTAGCTCAGGACACAGAGTGGGGACTATTTTGTCTTTAATATTCAATTTGCGCACCTTGGTATTGGTGTTTCACTCCTTAGTAAAGTTTATATTGTGCCTCCACTAGCCAGTAGCAGTGGGCGAACACACCATGATAAGCATTACCGAGAAAGAAGCCCATAATGTCTGCACACATAGCCTTGAAAACTATCTGTCCTTTGTCATTCCCTTTGCTGTTGGAGCCAGTCGGAACACGTGTTTACACCTCCTCTGCAGTGTAGGACAGCGCAGACCTCCGGAGCGCGCTCGTTCCAGATGATATTTATGTCAGGTTGTCTTCATTAGGCCCACAATGAGACCCCATATGCCAAGCTGGAAGTCAGCCATCTTCCTCACCGCAGCAGGTGCCGCGGCGTCCTTTGTAGTTCGGAGAGAGGGGCGGCCGCTGTTATTTATTTGCGACGTGCGAGACAGCTCTGGTGAGAAAGCGCCTGCTAAGTATCATGATTGTACTGTATAGTTGCGATTTACGATTTGAAATGAAGTCAAAGTCAGTTCACGATGCCTATTATCACACGTCCAGGAGCAGTAACATTGGAGAGAGGAGTGAAATATGAGTAGCTAAACTAATGCAAGAGTCACATGCCTTTGAGAGCATGCAGTATATGGTTGGGATGTGAACGTTTAGGCCCGGATCAAAAGCTCTAATAATGTGAATCATTAAGCAAGGGGAAGATGGAAAATGTTCTACAGTGGGATGCAAATGTTTAGGTATAACATTGTATTGTTGTATTTCAGCCAGTGGCACAGAGAACATTTTTCAGTAAAACGATGAATGGATAAAATGAATATCCAACCAATTCTGAAGGAAAACCTAACATCACCTCTGGAACAGCCGAATATAAAAAGCAAATGGCTTCTGCAAATCCATAATGATCCTAAACACAGCTCAAAATCCACAATGGATTACATCATGAGGTGCAGACTGAAGGCCTGCTCAGTCTCCTGATCTAAACACTAATGAGGATCTGTGGATGAACCTTCAAAGAGCAGTGTGTGACAGACAGCCCAAAAATCTCTTTGTTCTGGAAGACTTTAGTGAGGAAGAGAATCCCTTAAACTAGAATTGAATAACTCTTGGCTGTCTAGAAAAGCATTTAACGCTGTGATACTTGCCATTTTGGGGAGCTACGAGGCATTCATTCAGGAATGAATGCAGGAGGCCAAACTTTTACACCGGCCCTTTTTTACATTCATATTATGGAAATGATGGAAATAAAACCAGATCTTTTTGGGGTAATGTTTTGGGAATGTCTCAGCTACAACCTCTCACTTTTTGGAGATCATTTTATCTTATATTTGCTCCATTATTTACTTTAATAGGAATTTTGATCTGGGGTGTCTAAACTTTCACACCCCACAGTCTATGTCAAAGTCAGAGTTCATTATACACATCCAGGAGCATACACATTTGAGTAAAGACTGAATATCAACTGCTAAAAAACTATTTAATTTAAGATTTAATTTAGGATTTCTCTCTATAGTTTAGTGAAATGAAGTAGCCTAAAGCCCGACTTATTCGAGTTTTAGTTTTGACGTGGGAAATGTAAAATCGTGAGAGTGAATAGTGTTTGTTTCCACAGAAAAGCTCAGGGAAGGTCAAATGCTGTCCCGTTGTTGGCACTGTTGCTCTGACTCTCGCCACGCTGGTCCTGTATTTTGTTGATGAAAGGCCGGACAGAGGTCATCGCTGCAGCGAAAGGATTGCTCATTCTACAACTAACGTTTCAAAATATCAGGCATTGCTGGCCTGATGTCTGTCACGGGTCATCTTTGGGAACCCAATGGTTCTATTTTTATCGATGTCCCGGTCTCACATACGACCTGCGCTTTTGAGCTATAACTTGAGATTTTCCTTGTGAGTAATCTTTCTCTAACATTACGCCATTGCAGAACCTTTCTAGTGTTGTAAATTAAAATACATTAACAATTAGCATGCTTTGTGTACATACCCATGGACACTGCATAACAATAAGTGCAGCCTTTGTAAGTTCAACCATTACGGTAATCAATCAATCAGAAATATGAATTAATACATGCCCTTTTGCCACTCCTTAAGAAAATGAGTTAACATGAATTTTCTATCAAGCGAGGAAGCCAGTTAATTACTTCGAAGTGGGTTATAAATGTGAAAAATTACAGCACGGGCTCGAAAGCACTCCAGGATATGGAGAGGAAATGCATCACACATACAGCAGAACACAGCAGGCGAACGGCGTTATTTTATACTCTATTTGACGGTTTCCATGTTGCCTCTCGTCTCGACCATTGACGTGTGAAGAGAAAAACTTAAGCATTGTGCTCATGTAAGTGATGGATCATACTGTGAAAAACTGCACGTCGAAATGGTTGCTGTTAGCATCTTGAATGTAATCAACCACTCAGCATGGACTGGAGTCCTTTCCGAAACCGCTTCCTCTTTCCTTTTCCGAAGCACTAACACTCGAAATGTGCGTTCCCACGAAGGAAAGGTCTGTCTGAAACCGACCACGCAGCGAGAAGTGTCGGACCAGCTCCTTCACAGCAAGTTCTTCAGTTCCACTTTTAGTTCAAAGTTTGAATTTGAGCACTTTTACAGTCATAGAGGCCTTTGTTAATGAAAAAGAAAGCAAACCTCAATGAGACCTGTTTTATTGGCAGTGGAAAAGCCATCATTTGCGAGTTTAAAGAAGCTAAAATGTATGACAGTAAATACTGTATGACCAATCTGTATGACCAATCTGAATCTGAAGGGGAAATCATTTGTTCAGTTAAAAGTAACATCATGAGTTTTGTAACATTATTTGACGAGGCTGTCACGTGTCTGTTCCGTGGGATGAGGGAAAGTCCGTCTGAAAGCCAGTGCTCTAGTGAAGGACCTTCTGTAGGCGCCTTCACGGAGGAATTAGTGGAAGTGAGTGGGAGAAGTAAGGAGGAATTTGGTTGCTGGGAGGGACATGTAAACACTTTAACCAGTGGCAAGACAACAGAGCGTACAGAATCCGTTACAGGCTCAGTGGTTGGACCCAACATTGCAGTGCCCTGTCGCTGTCGAGCACCATGACTTTCCAGCACCATGGCTTTGAGCTCTACGTCCAGCTAGTGAACAGTTGCTCCTCAGCATTTCTGTCTCCTCTCGAGATTTGACCAGATCCGCTACAAACGAACTCATGCCCATGCCAAATGTCAGGAACACTCATGGACAGAGACCAGAGCTGGACTGGCAGAGCAAAATAATTAGACTTTTTGGTCAAGACCGCCCATCCACCATTACCAAACTGCGCGCACTCCACACTGTCTGAGAGAGAGACGTCACCCGACGCCCCACGATGCACCACTTTGCATAAATATCTAAATATCTAAGGTTCTCTGGGTCGTGATGGGTGAATAAACTCTTTTCACTTAAATTGGCATCCTCACAATTGCCAGACTATGGTCACACATTTGCTCGATTGCTACAGTATCGCTGTGACCATCGGAGACTAGGGCCGATACCGTTACTAAAATATTAGTCGTCTAGAACCAGAAAACAGAACAATCATGTGTGGAAACTTGAGCAAACATAAAGAAAACATTTTGACGTTTATTGCATGTGGGTTTTGTTTGGGGAGACTGCTGTGAAAGCAGTACTAAGTAACGTGTTTACCTTAATAAATCCTTTCCGTAGTCCCTCTGGGGTAATACAAGTGTTAATGGGATGATTGGAGGGTCTTTCATCTCCCCCTGTGTCTCTGGCCAGAAAACCATGCTTGCAACTTGACTGCCACCGGGGCGGAGCAACCAATACACACTAATAGAATCACGGAGAAGAAGCTAACAGGCTAACGGGCAAAGCTAACTGCGGGCTAGCGCCACTTTAAACAGTATTTACAGCCAAGTTTGAGTGAAAAAAATTATTTCCATTGTATAACTGGATGTACAACACCTCTCTCTCCCTTCACCTTTTCTGTCAGTGTAGTATTTACTCTCCAAGACATTTAATAAGTTAAAAAATCGTAACTTGCTAAGACACCTGCAGTTGCGCTTATGGCCTCTAGGGGCAAGAGTTACTTAGTACTGCTTTAAACGGTTCCAACTGCTCAGCGAATGAAATAATCGGTGGTGCTTTTAAGGCAGAATATGTTTTGCAAGAAACGGCCAAACATCATGCCTCAATGGGTTCGTCAACATTTCAAAACCTGCTAACCCTGTAGCTTACACCCCTACAAATATGCCCTGAAATGCATGTTGTTCTTCTATCAGTTCAGCTGTTCGTATTCCGCTCAAACGTTAGTGCTTGAATGTTTGAATCCTGCACCGTGGACAGAGTCTTGATTTCAAATGCAAATCTAATTCCAATCTCGACGGAGAGAGGATAATCCAATCCCCAAAACACAAGCTAAAAGCCCAAACTGTTGATTTACCGTAGGCCTGTGCGCGCGTTCTCGAGTCTCTCTGCCAGCTCTCCCTGCGGCCTATTTATGGCAGAGGATAATTAATGGCGTGTAATTGCAGGCCGTAGGAGAAGGTGGAGCCTGCGCGGAGGGGATCGGGGCTGGAACAAGTCGAGCGCGGATGAAATGATAGTCGTCACAGCTGTCGGATCGCATAGCAGCCGACACTCTCCCTCTTTAGCGCCGCGCCGTCACTCATCCAGCTACGGTCACACAATATAGATTCCGAAGTCGAAGTCATATGCAAAACAGGTCTGTCACACTCGAATGGAGACAAAAGGCCGTTTCCGCGCTTCGGGACAGAAAGGTGTCAATGATCATCTATTAGTGACAAAATTCATCAGCTTCTCCCTCATGGCATTAGTCACTGAGCTACTTTTCGTCATGAAATCATGTGCAAACAGTTCAAATGTTAGCGTATGTTAGCAAAGGAGAACCTGGAGCTGGGACAATCTCACCATATGTCTTTGCCAAATCGTTTTGTGTATAATGTATTACTGTTTGTATCAACATCTAATAGCCTTCATTTGTCCTTTTTTTTCTGATGCGGAATGATCCATTTCAAAAACACTTTGAGGACAAATGACAGCAATAGGCAACAATAATGAGCATGAACGTGCTTCAGGTTTAGCTTCTGTATGGCTGTAAAGGGAGCTCTTATGCATTACAAAGTGCACTGAATTGCTAATAATAAACATACAACATACTCTATTGATTTAGATTAATTGTACAGCTTTCCTCAACCAAATAAAGCGTGTTGATGACATTGGAAGAACCGCCAAAGCTAAGTGTTGTTGTTGTTGTTGTTTGTGAGGGCCAATGGGTGCTGGCTGCTCTGCTTTGCGACGACGGCACTGTAGTACCGCCATATACCCACTAGGCCCCCATTGGAATCCATTGGACTTTAGACACGTTAAAAACAACTTTAATGCCCGGTGCCTAATTTTTGGAACTGTCTAGAGCTAGATATTCCTCCTGTGATTACGCTGGGTTAGACACAATCAGAGGCACCGGGCTGGTTATGGTAGGATACATTTTAGAAATCTCCTACTTAACGGGGGTCTGACGGTTAGCATTGGAGCTGCGCGAGCTACACTTCACGCAAGGGCCGAGTTTACAGTGAAGATCCCGCCCTTATGCCCTTATTAGGAACATGCTTCGTCAGAGCTGGGGAGGAGTCTGTAAATCTGCCATGATTTCCCCCTCGAACGTGGTCATTGTGGTAAACGGGGAGGAGTGAGTATTGACGGTCTATTAATAATATGTCTATGGTGAGGGCGAGCTTCATCGTGGTTTTCCTCTTTAGCTTCGCCACCAGCGCTGTATTGTCCTTTTCACCAGTAAGTTCACAATGATGTGAGTATTTCCACGATGTGAACGCGCTCGCTGAAAACTCTGCTGAATGTTGCTGAAATGCGGTAAAGTTTGAGGCGGACCCAGTCTGCGCGTGCACACGAGCTGAATATGAAAATGAGACAAAGGAGATCAGGACCCAAACTAACCACTTTACTGAAAAATAAACTAGTACTAGATTACCTGCAAATGCAAAACTAACTTCTTACTTTACTCGTTACTCTGAAAACGTAATGGTAAAATGGTAAATGGTCTCAAATTATATAGCACTTTTCCACCTACGTTAGGCACTCAAAGCACTTTACAGCAAGGATCCACTCACCCATTCACTCTCATTCATACACCAATGTACGCAGACACTGGAGGCAAGCTGGGTGAAGTGTCTTGCCCAAGGACACAGCGGCAGTGGGCACCTTCAGGAGTTGGGATTCGAACCCCTGATCTTCCGATCATGAGACGACCCGCTCTACCATCTGCGCCACCGTCACCCCATGGACAATCTGAGTACTCTAATGCGTTACTGAGTAGTAACGTATCGCCATATATTGCAAAACGATATTCTGTCCCAGCCCTAGCCCATCTTGCCCATGTATGAGTGAGTTGCTGTTGGTGCAGCCTCACCTCTGTCAGACGACCCCAGGGCAGCTGTGGCTACAATAGTCGCTCACCACACTGAATGTGAATGAGTAACGCAATGCAAAACGTCTTGTGTCCAATAAAAGCGCCATATAACCTCGTTGCATTATAATAATAAGAACTGCAGTATCTCTGTTTTATGTTGAATCTTCTGGAAAGTGCGGCACTATATATTTTAGCGACAGAGCCCTCGCTAAAAGCCCAGAGAATGTAACCATCCAATTAACAGCCTGATATTAGCACGTCGCCAGTAATCCCCTCATTAGGAAACGATCTGCAGGAGTCTGTAGATAACTGGTGGCGTTACGGCGGCGGCGAGACGCAGACGGTACACGCCGGCGTCTCGGTCTTCCATTCAGCACACCCATGATCCTCTGCTTTCTGCTAATCAGACACTTAATCACCATTTTATGAATTTAATCACTTACTTTGGCCTCGCTCGACATAATAATAGCTTTTTAGCATTCAGACACACGCTCGGGTTTGCTAATGAGACTCTTGCTTCGCTCAGGCCCTGAAATTAAATTGGCGGATTGATTGGAGAAGTCGGTAAATCAAACGGCATTGTTCACATTTTAAGTATAATGCGCTTGATTTAGAGCCGAGAAAGAAAAAAAAGGGCTTTTGTTGCCGCCTAAGTGCCGGGGGACTATTCCACTTCTCTGTTGTTCGATTAGCGCTATTTGTCTCGGAGAAATCAACTTCTTCCCGTTCGCGAAACTTGATCACGCTTTGCCGGGATGGTTTCACATGCACAAGCTGCAGACGAACTGGTGTTTATTTAGATCTCGTCTCACACGCCAAACAGCGAAAAGCAAAACTGTGGGGGGAAACTCGGCGGTAATTAGTGCGCCTGTAATGGAATTTCGCTCTCTTGTCTTGCGGGTGCTCGGATAAAGAGGTCTGAGAGTTTTTATAAATTAGATCACGCTTTTCTGAGACGGAGTGAACGTTTCTGAGAAAGGCAAAAATAAATACTCGGAGTTGGATTCTTCAGATGGGTTTTAGTCTCATGACTTTTTTCCTGAGCTGGATGTCATTTTGAGGACTGTATATGTAGGTAAAACTCCAAACACTTTAATCTAATCAAAGCAGTTGATTAGATTAAAGTGTTGTGTTTTTGCATTGATTCAGAGTTGTTTCATAGATTTCTGTGGGAAGTCCAAAAGCTAAGGATTCGTGATTCCTACCCTGATTTCAAGAGCTTTGAATCCCAAAAAACAAGGCGACATTTGTCAATTCCTCTCATTAAAGATACATAAAACACCCCACAACAATGCAAACCCATAAATGTAAACCTGACTCTATCCATTTTTCACATTTTGTCTCCACCACAATGGGTCGTTTTAGTTATTTTCATACATTTTAGTTGTCGTTTTCATGTTTTAGTGTTTGCTCATGTGTAAAAGTGGATCAGCAGCTGAGTCCATCCATCTTCTTCCACTTGTCCGTTGCCGGGTCGTGGGGGCAGCTGTTGGAGCTGCACCAGCCCCTATGGCTCCTCCTGCAGGTGGTGGGTCCACAGAAGGACGACCTCATGGTTCTAACCGGGCCTGTTGGTCTCTCATAAGGGGCTTCTGAACCGCTCTTTGTCTGACCCGTCACCTAGGACCTGTTTGACCTGGACATTTCAAAATGTCCAGTTGTTTTAAACTTTCAATGTTGTATGTATCTACCTGGATGAGATCAACCTTTGTTGGAATAATAATAATAGGGAAGGGAATCTTATTTGTATAGCGCTTTTCATATGACACAAGTCACACCCAAAGCGCTTCACACATGAAAGGGAGGGGGGTTCATTCACTCCATGCTGGTGGAGGTAAGCTACATTTGTAGCCACAGTTTCCCCTGGGGTAGACTGACAGAAGCGAGGCTGCACACATCTGCGCCAACGGTCCCTCCGACCACCACCAACCACTCACACATAGGCATTGGGTGAAGTGTCTTGCCCAAGGACACAACAACAGTTTGCACCTGCAGGAGCCGGGATTCGAACCCCTGACCTTCCGATCATGAGACGACCCGCTCTACCATCTGCGCCACTGTCGCCCCAATAATAATAATAATACATTGTATTTGTTTGGCACCTTTCTAAGCACTCAGGGTCGCCTTACATCGAGGAAACATATTAAAAGTACAATGCAAAACATTAGAGAACAATAAACAAGATAATGTAGAGTTCAGGCAGATAAAGTATCCAGGCAAACATAATGTCCAAATAAACATCGGCAGCTCCCAGGATCATTTGGGCGCTCAAAGCCCTTCACTATGTTAAAGTAGCAGCTCGAGGAGAAGAGCAGCCGAGTCATTTACACATTTTTTACTCATGCAGCATTCACTCATTTACTTATCAGTTTTGGTGACCCAATAGTACAGGGGTTCCCTAACTTTTCAGGCTGCGACCCCCAAAATCACCAGACCAACAACGGGGGACCCCCCCTCTGTAAATTATAGTTAGGGGGTCATTTATATAGGTATGTGCTAAATAGCGGGTGCAAACTCGAACCTAAAATGTTGCCCTTTACTTACTATTGGATGTTGCCTGTATTACAGTATTAGGGCCTCAAATCTGACATGTAAATGAGAAAATGGTGCATGAGTAAAAAATGTATAAATGACTGTGCTGCTGTTCCACTTTTGCACATGAGCAAGTGCTTTATAAATGACCTCCTTAGTATTTATAATACATTCACGTGCACAGCATTTAGAATCTGGGTTATCTGGTTAATGCCTGTTTTCATAGTATGTCTTGATATATTTGGCTTGATTTCACTAAAATATACTGCTTTATGAATTTCAAAAATATTTTGTCTTGTCTCCTCACTGTCTCATGACACTGTCTTGAATACTGAGTTTGAAAGGACATTTTTATGTTTATTTTTACTTGAAATCATCATTATGCCCACTCTTATTAATATGTGTTGTTTTATCTGTAAGAAAAAACATTGCAAACTCTTTTGAATAGAGTGGATGATTGTTATTGATGAGTCCTGGTGGGATCTGCACATATTCCCCTCATCTGCAGTGTCTTGCCTTAATTAATATGGCAATGGTCAACATCTTATTACGTTTTGTACTTTATTAGATAGTCAAATTCTCCCCTCCGGATATGAAGGGGCCAGAACACTGGGGAATGTTAGTTTGAGTCACTGGGACAAAATCTTACAGATACAATTGGATTTTACAGTTTACAGTGGCAAAGAAAATCACAATGGTATCGTCGCAAAGTCATTGAACATTGCATTTTTACAGCCCTTTAAGCACATCTTCACACCAAAAGAAAATAATTCTAACAAATTTTACTTATTTTTTTCCATGCATTTAATTAAACTACTCAAACAAAAAGCAGTCATCTCACTTTTACAGTCATTTACACCTCTCCCTCCCATGTTTAGTAATAATCTTTCACCCATCACCAAAGTTATTCAGACATGTGCAAGCAACCTGGGAATTCTTTTAATTATTGTTGAGATCAGAAAAGACAAAACATGGCATTCACGAGAGCGCGGAGAGCTCCGTGCCTTCAAAGTGGCATTTACCAGACGACGATTTATTAGTTTAATATGGATCGGGAAAAAATGCCATATGCTCCAATTATCTTGTGCGCACAACAAACGGGTAAATGGGGGAAAGATGAGGTTTGTCTTCAAATTCAGCTCTTCCATATGGAGGCAATACTGGATCTGTTTTTGCCAAAGCGGAATTCAGTTGCTTATCGGCCTTATGTGGCTACATAAGTCATTTATCTATCCAAGAGAGAACATGTTTTGCCTACAGTATCTATCTAATTCTAAACTTTCTCTTCACATAAAGTCAGTCATCAGTCAGACAAGGGGAATGGGATCAGAGTTTATCAGGAAAAGATGAGGAGGAAGCGAAGCCAGTTTCTTCCTTCACGGTACTGTTTGGTTTGAAAAATATTATTTTCAGTGGTTACAGGGTTTGTAGTTAATTAGATAGACACATGAGCTCAACAATAACATTTATTGTTGTTCCTTTGTTAAATAATTCAACAAACAGCAAGTGCATTTATAGCTATTCAGCTTCAAGTGTTTCAGGAACCTCTGATCATTCATGTAACTTGTAAACAGTAATTATAGAGGCACGTTTCCACATTTTCCATTGAATATAGTAAAATAAATAAAGCAAAAAGGGGCATGAAACATTGCCTTTAAAAGTTTAACATTTGCTGTACACAACAGTTGTCTTCTCTATCGAGTGGCGGAGCCAGAGGGGTTAAGAAAGTCCCTTCCCCCCTATTGCCACCTCGCTGGAGAACCCGACCGTTAGCCATGTACAGTATTTGGCCCGATTTCACACGCATTTGTGGGGAAAAAACTTGCCTTTCCCACACTTTTTAGCCTAGAGCTGTAATGTGAACCAAAACATTCCATGCGGATACAGTAGCTACACCAAAGTGAAGTGTTAAAGCGTATTTACTAGGGCTGGGACAAAATATCGGATTGGACTTGGGTCACAATACTTTGTGCTGCAATATCAAGTATTGATACTTTATCAAGTATCGCAATACTTTCAATACTTGGAGGCATTTTTATCAGGTTTTCCAGTAACAGTTACACATCACTTTGTGTTAATGCACTTTTCAATCTTAACACTTAAAGGGATATTTCAGGATTTTTGACATAGGGCCTCATTTCCTAGTTATCCAGAGTGTTGTTGATGTCTGGAGATATGTTTTTCTTAAATTCATGCAGTTCTTATATTTGAAGAGTCTAGTGGCGCTAGGCTAGGGCAAGGCTAAAGCATTTCTATGGTAACAGCTAGCCTGCATTAAAAACAGTCTGAGACACTCCACAGTGCACCTGAGGTAAATCACTTATAACACCAGACTAACCATATAAATGTCTGTGTTAATAGAATAATTTTAATCATTTTGCATTTAAAATAACTTATATTTGAGCAGCATCAGCTTCGTGGCTGTAAGCTAAGGCAGCGGCGGAATGATCTGCGAGAAAATAGTCCCTCAAAATGCGCTAATTCATGTGATACAAGGTCAGTTATATTTCAAAAATTATTCTATTAACACAGACATTTATATGGTTAGTCTGGTGTTATAAGGGATTTACCTCAGGTGCACTGTGGAGTGGGTCAGACTGTTTTTTAATGCAGGCTAGACTTTACCATATGCTTTAGCCTTGCTCTAGGCTAGCGCAACTAGACTCTTCAAATATAAGAACTGCATGAATTTAAGAAAAAAATATCTCCAGACATCAACAACACTCTGGATAACTAGGAAATGAGGTCCTATGTCAAAAATCCCGAAGTATCCCTTTAAATAAATGTCAAATGGCATTTTATTTCTAAACTTTGGACACGTGACTTTTTACACATTTTAAGGTAAACACATTACTTATCTTAATTAGGCCCTACTTACTATATCGCAATACGTATCGGATCGGCCACCGAGTATCGTGACATGTATCGGATCGTGACAAAAGTGGATCGTCCCAGCCCTAGTATTTACAACTTTAGATATGTAGAAGAAGTGCCGATGGGTGCAGGGCAAGTGGAAGACAGTGTTGAGGATTATACAAAAGAAGTTTTGCCAAATGGACGCTAATGACCGACCAGACGAGTGAGACTCGTTGGATAAAGAGATCGGCAAAGTACAGCAGGTTCTATGGGTGATCCACTGAAGATCCAGTACGCAGTGTGTGTAATGTTTTTATTTTGCTTATTCTGTGGAGTAAAGTTTAGCTCGAGCTGCGGATGCTAGTAAAGCCACGTGCCGTTAGCGGGGTGATTACTCATTGCTGCACGCGGGACAGAGGGGCGCGGCAGAATGTTTACATCATACAAAAATTGATTGCGTCCACGGGCCAAATACTTTGCAAATAAGAAGGCGACATGTGCCAAAAGGTTTTATGATCCATGTTATGATTTGCGGCGCAGTACGGTTACAGGAAGTCCCGTGTGATTAGAGGAAGTAGTTGGAGCTATAATCGTACATACTGTAGATAAACTGTTGAAAGTAGCTATTTTTTCTACCACCTTTTCGAGGACCAGGAAGAAATTAATTCCCATACTGAACCAATAGGGCTGCGTTCACATGACGTCACACCATTCTTAACAACCTATAATTTAAAAGGGAGTTGGTTGCAGCTACAAATTCTATTGTGGGCACTATGGTAACCGTCAAAATGGTGAATTTTCAACTTAGTTCATGGGTAATATCTCTAACGGTTGGACCTATCCGTAACCGTAACAATAGAGAGTGCAGAAAATATAACAAATGATGAAAGGACTTTCAGCCGTAAGATGTATGTGGCAGGTTTGTGAATCCAGTCACTTCCAAATAATGATCAGGGAAAAAACAGACATCTTCTGTTTGGACGTTTCTTTCCAAAACTGCATCTCTCTCATTGAGTTGCTGCTCCAACTAAAATTATGGCCTGACTTCCTAGAATGGTGTCTGGATTCACAAACCTGCCACATTCATCGTATGGCTGAAAGTCCTTTCATCGGACCAACATCAAGCACATCGTTTTGAATATTGCCTCCACTTTTGGACGCCCTTTTATGAGAAAATAATTGGACCTTAGTTTATACATGCTGAAAGAGAAGACACTGAACATTGTGACTGTTTTTGTTCCATGTGGATTGCCCCCAGTAATGATACAGTGCCTTGCGAAAGTACTAATACACCTTGAACTTTTGCACATTTTGTCATGTTTACAACCATAAACATAAAGATTTTATTTTGAATTTTTTACTGAAAGTTCACACACAAGTAACAGACAACTGTGAAGTGAAAGCAAAATGATACATGATTCTGTTATTTTTCAAAAAATAGAAAAGTGAAAAGTGGGGAGTGCATAAGTATTCATACAGTATGAATTAATACTTTGTGGAACCCCCTTTTGCTGCAATAACAGCAGCAAGTCTTCTGGGGTATGACTACAAAATTTGCACATCTAGAGACTGACATTTTAGCCCATTCCTCTTTACAAAACAACTCAAGCTCTGTCAAATTAGAAGGAGAGCGTTTGTGAACAGCAGTTTTCAGGTCTTTCCACAGATTTTCAATAGGATTTAGGTCAGGACTTTGACTGGGCCATTCTAACACATTAATATGTTTGTTTTAAACCATTCCATTGTAGATTTAGCTTTGTGTTTAGGGTCATTGTCCTGCTGGAAGGTGAATCTCCGCCCCAGCCTCAATTCTCTTGCTGACTCCAGCAGGTTTTCCTCCAAAATGTCTCTGTATTTGGCTCCATCCATCTTCCCAACTATTCTTACAATCTTCCCAGTCCCCGCTGAGGAAAAGCAGCCCCATAGCATGATGCTCCCCCCACCATATTTGACACTGGAGATGGTGCAGTCAGGACGATGAGAAGTGTTAGGTTTGTGCCATACATAACGTTTTGCATTTGGGCCAAAAAGTTCAATTTTTGTCTCATCTGACCAAAGCACCTTCTTCCACATGGTAGCTGTGTCCTCCATATGACTTCTAGCAAACTTCAAACAGGATTTCTTATGGCCTCCTTTCAATAATGTTACTTATACAGTAGTTGTCCCATGTACAGATTCCCCCAGCTCAGCGGCAGTACGTTGCAGCTCCTCCAGAGTTATCTTGGGGCACTTGGTTACATTTCTGACCAGTGCTCTCCTTGTTCGGTCTGTTAGTTTAGGTGGACGGCCATGTCTTGGTAAGTTTGCAGTGGTGCTATACTCTTTCCATTTCCGAATGATGGATTGAACAGTGCTCCGTGAGCTGTTCAAATCTTGGGAAATCTTTGTATAACTTAACGCTGCTTTAAACTTCTCCACAGACCTCCCTGACCTCTCTGGTGTGCTCCTTGGCCTTCATGATGTTGTTTAGTGACCAATACACTCTGACCATAGCTCTGAGGCCCTCACAGAACAGCTGGAATTATACTGAGAGTAGATTACACACAGGTGGCCTCTATTTAATGGTTAGGGCAAGGTGTGAACATTCTGCAGTCATTAGGAATGTTATAAAGGCAATTTAATGCACTAATGAAAATGCTGTATGAATACTTATGCACGCCCCACTTTTCACTTTTCTATTTTTTGAAAAATAACAGAATCATGTATCATTTTGCTTTCACTTCACAGTTGTCTGTTACTTGTGTGTGAACTTTCAGTAAAAAATTCAAAATAAAATCTTTACGTTTAGGGTAGTAAACCTGATCAAATGTGCAAAAGTTCAAGGTGTATTAGTACTTTCACACGGCACTGTATTAGCCAAAAAAACAGACAGTTACCATACAGTAGATAGATACCATGATAGAATTCTTACCTGCCCACCATCTCAATTTTAAACTATCGGCCATAAACAAGTCACAAAAAGAGTGATATTACATGGAAAGTAACATATCATACGAACCTTAAGTACTTCAGCTGATGGAACAATATGTTTACAACCAAAGCTACTATGAACCACGAGCCTTAGGAGGACTCTTCCAAAGGAAATGATCTTATGCACAAACTACATTTGGTCACAACAAACCTGCATGCACTGACTGTGGGATGAATGGTAAAACAGTCAAACGCATTACGACTTAAGAACCGACGGGAGGCATGTGGAGACAGATAAAATGACAGTTTCATCTCAACATGGCGTCTTCCAAACACGGTCACAGCGAGGCACTTGTGCTCAATTAGCACTTTTCATTTTGTATCATGAGCTGCCTCTTTGCCGTGCTAATATTTAGACATTAGGCAAGCTGTTATTTATGGAGGCGGCCAGTGCACAGTGGACCCCTGCCGTCGGCTCACACCCAGCAGCCAAGAGATTTTTTATTTCATGGCTGGATTCTTAAGTGCCCTTGAATGTTTTTTGCTAAACATGTCTGAACCAAGTTTCTCCATGATTATGCTCCGGAGAAATCTCATTGGATAAAAGTGGGTTTGCAAGGAAGCTCCCTGTACTCAGGTGCACCTCTGTACTTTTTTAACATTCATACTGATTTCAGTAGTAAATATGGATTTACTGAAAGTCAAAGAGTTTAGCCGTGGTTAAAGATGCATTATGCAACTTTTATAAAAATGTATCATGTATTTGACGTTTCGGTGACCCAGGTGGGTGGTTAGCTGGGCACCTGTGGGCCATCCCAATTTTGTTTCAGGTTTTTCTGGATGGAATGTACACGTAACCATGGAGACAGATCCATCAGCAGTGGAAACCTACCAGAAACCTGAAAACAAACAAACAATGGGATTGTTAAGAGATGATGTCATCGCTCTATATCCGGGTCCAACAGAACTTTAGTCTTATTTTCTATAATGGGATTTAGCTGAATTTAACCCGCTGTAGATCTGACTACAGGCTCTTTCTAAACTGATCACACAGAAATATCACATTTACTATGGATTTTCTTTAAGTCTTTTGTGGTATTAATAATTATCAAATACGTTTTTTCCAAACACAATGAAGGCTTATTTTAAATATAAAAATATGTTTTTCCTGGAGAAATGGTGAGATATATTTTTCTAATTTGGTGGAAAACAGTTGTTGGCCTTTTATCTGCTGTTATTTGAGCAGGAGATTTAGATAAAGTTGTGTTTTTACTGTGTCTGTCAATGGAACAGTTTGGATCCGGTAGATTGGTTATTGTGTGTGATGTCACACTTAACAGACGTATTGGTCCTGGAGCGCCCTAGAGGCTACCAGGATGGAAAGTAAAGGTGCCATGCAAACCCCCCATACAGCCGCCCAGTCACTGAAAGATCTAATACGCATTAATATTAACTGTTTTTCTGTACAAAAAGTGCATAATGCGTTTTAGAAGTACTCCTATTTCTTTACCAAAGTAAGGATACGGGGAATAATCGACTTACTGTAAAAGTGTCAATTTTCAGATGTGCCTCAAGTAAAAAAGTAAAGTTGTTCGACACAGATTTTGAAAACTGAAAGTGTGAAATGTGTCTTATTATGGTAAAAATGTATAGCTCAAAGAAGAAACTGAATGAGCCGTTTTCGGACTTTGCTCTTCCAATATTTCTGATCAGAGCGACTCTACTGCAGCTTCACATTCACCAACTGTTTGTACCCAAGAAATGACGAAAATGCATTTAAACCACAAAATTGTAAATACTTTTAATCCAGTAGAAAAAAAAGCAGTGGAGTAAAGTGTACAGATACTTGCTCTGAAATGTATCGAAGTCAAAGTAAACCTCATAAAATTGACTTTTCAGAGCTTTTCGTTTCAATCCACAAGCGAATCTTTGTAATACAAAAAACAGGAAATGCATTAGTTATCTCTCGAAGATTCAGCTTTCACTGCGGTGTAAAAACACTCGACGTAGCTTCACATCAGCCACACAGTCTGCACTGTCTATTTTTTCATCTCTTTTTTTCTTTTCTCTTATCAAAGTAGCGCGAGGACGAGGAGACTACGTGGGAGGGGCTTATGGGGAGATCGCTTGATAAACAGGAAGTGAAACTACGGTATACTTTCAGCTTTTTTTTTAGATCAATATTGTATTTTTTTAACCAACAAAGTGTAAAATAGCAATACAGATGTGTTTGAGATTATTATATATTATTATATACCTGCGATATTATATTATTATATACCTGCGATAAGCATAATGCCAGCTCTATAAGTAAAAGTACGCCAAATTTGTTCTTTGGGTGGGTGAAGTCCTTGATATTTCCTTGCAACATACAATACAATAGTAAACTGATGACCATTTGACATTAAAATTACAGCAAGTACTTTGGATTTCTGCTCTGTTTCACCGCGCTTTCTCCGTTTAATGGCTATTGTCTTCCTCTGCAGTGACTCGAAATGACTGTACTTACCGCACAGGGAGGCCTGACATGGCAGATAAATTATAGCGCCATTCCGTCACTCCCTATAGGTGCCTTCCACTAAAAGCCGCTTTAAAAACCCGCCAGACCAATTCTACGGGATAATGGCGTAGTTATAATTGCTTTGCCTTTGCATTGAAATGAAACGGCGCTGAATGCATATTTAATGGACACAATCTTCTATTGTCTACACCTAAACCTAAAATGTGGTGTTACAGGATAGAGGAAAACATTAAGACCTACTTTGTGTTGATCATGTAGAACCAAATTAAAAATAACGTTCAGTCGTTAGTTTGAGCTGAGCATTCCAGGTATCTACTGTCTTTCGTTATTTTACCCCATACCTCGAGTATCTTGCCAATATTTTTTACAAAGTGGTCAACTAAACTCTTTATTCAATGGAGTGGTGTGTTCAAAATGAAGCTAAAATACTCAAATTCAAAAGTTTGTACTCAGAAACATCAACAAAATGAACTTTCATAATATTATAATAGAAATAAAAGAAATACGACTCAGTTTTATCTTATCTGTAACAATTCCAAGTGCCCCCTGCTCAGTGCTCCCCCAGGTCCCCGTACTACTGTTTGGGAATCACTGGCGTAGTTAGTAGTGTTGGGGGTAACGTATTTCAAAAGTAAGGACTTATTACTTTTTTCAGTAACTAAGGAATATAACATATTGCTTACACAAAATATGCAAATGCGTTAGTCATTACAATTCAAGTAACTCGAGTTACAAGTGCATTTAAATGTATGAACGAAAAAATGCCAAACTTCCCCAAAATAAAATGCAGCATGCCAAATCAAGTTGGACACTGGTGTATAAGATCTGCAGTTGTGTGTAGTTAATGTCCTCAAAACAAAACCCAAGAGAATGGGGGAAAGTGAAGGAAAAGGAAATCTTTGACTGCATTTTTGTTATATATTATTACTATATTCAGTTTATATTTTGTAACTCAAAAGTAACTCAAAGTAGTGCAAGTCAGCTAATCTTTTGAAACAGTAATATGTAATACAAACATATTACATTGTTAAAGCTGTAATCACTAATATAGAATATATTACAATTTTTAAGCAACTTGCCCAACACTGGTAGTGGGACACTTATATTGCGCTTTACAAGCCAGTGTTACCAAGTTTCTCAAAGAGCCACACATTATTGCATTTACTCCATCAAATGTGTCCAGATTAAACCGCTCAGAATGTATTTAAAACCAAAACGCTGTGCCGTGGAACAGCCCTCAACCCTTCTCCTTGTTATCTTAAATTCACACATTAATAAATGGCATCATGGCAATTATCCGTAAGCCACAGAAAGTGTATCACTATTTTCCTGCGTGAAAACACCTACAGTCATACACGTCCAAACGCACGACGACACATTGCCGACATTGAGGGGAATGAAATCTCCTGTATGTCCACCACCTCACTATAGTGGACATTTCTTATTGGCGCCACGCTGACACATTCCCTGGCTCCTCATATATGAATGCTGCCGGCAATGAAAGCTCTGTTATATGGCCCAGGAGTGCTGACAGTCTCTTTCTCTCTCCCTCCCTTCCTTGCCCCTCCTCCTCCCTCCCTTCTTTTTTTCCAGGCTGCAGAGGGGCCGGCACGTGGCGAGGGGGGGGCCCAGGCAGGAAGGATGGATCTCCAGTCCAGAGTAAGAGCCTCCCCCCGGGGACTCCGCCGCTGCCGGACACATGGCCTCATGGGCTGCTGACCTACAGTCTGTGTGATTTATGGCGGCTGGGGGCTCCTGGCCACTGCTGCAGACCCCCACCACCACCTCGTCCACCTACTCCTCTCTCTCTCCGGCACGGGAAGGCAGTCGGGACCCCTACACTACCCTTCGCTTCGGCCGGGGACACTGCATCGTCATCACCATCCGCGGAGGAAACCGACGGCAAACGCGGATTGCGTTTTTGCTGAGCTCATATAAGGATAAACGCCGCTGTAAACATTGTTGCGCGGCTTGGCCTCGCCTCACGGAGCCTCTCTGGTGTGTGGATTGCTATCACTCACTCACTGTGTCAGCACTGGGGCTAAGGGCCAGATCAATGGAAGTGCGCTGAGTACATGGCCTGATGTAAAAACCGCAGCATAGACTGATAATCAGCATATCTTGAGGGACTATTTTTCCCAAAACATACATGGACTTTTCCACCCCTTGAGCGCACTGGGGTTGTAACAGTTTGCAAATATCTAATCTTGAGAGAAGACTGAAACATGAACTGCTAAACTAGTACATCAAAGTCTTTTCAGAACATGCGTCATGAAAATGTGAAAGTCTAAACTACATCAGAAGTAGGTTTTGTACAATAAAAAGCACCCCATGAAGACGGGATATTTTGGTATTTGCTTAGGATATATATGAAGTCATACACTGAAGTCTTTGAGGTTTGCAAATTGCGACCGATCAAATTAAGTCTTCAATAAACCCAAATAGGGTTTTCTCCTGAACTTTTCCTACGATTCAGGTCGTCGAAGCAGGAGTTATTGAGTCCCGTCGCCATGGTGCTGCCTCCGCCCGACAAGCGCCACGTGTGCCTCACCACCATCGTGATCATGACCAGCATGGCCTTCATGGACGCCTACCTGGTGGAGCAGAACCAGGGCCCGCGGAAGATCGGCGTGTGCATCATCGTGCTGGTGGGGGACGTGTGCTTCCTCATCGTCCTGCGCTACGTGGCGGTGTGGGTGGGCGCCGAGGTGCGGACGGCGCGCAGGGGTTACGCCATGATCCTCTGGTTTCTCTACATCTTCGTGCTGGAGATCAAGCTCTACTTCGTTTTCCAGAATTGCAAGGCCGACCGGAAGAGCCTGGAGACGGTCGCGCGCAAAGCATTGACGTTACTGTTGTCGGTGTGCGTGCCCGGGTTGTACCTGGTGCTCGTGGCGCTGGACAGCATGGAGTACGTGAGGACTTTTCGGAGGAAGGAGGACATGCGCAGCCGGCTGTTCTGGGTGGCGTTGGATTTGCTGGACCTGTTGGACATCCAGGCCAACTTGTGGGAGCCGCAGCGGACGGGCCTCCCCATCTGGGCCGAGGGTCTGATGTTCTTTTACTGCTACATACTGCTGCTCATCCTGCCCTGCGTGTCGCTCAGCGAGATCAGCATGCAGGGTGAGCACATGTCCCCGCAGAAGATGATGCTGTACCCGGTCCTCAGCTTGGTCACCATCAACGTGGTGACCATCCTCATCCGGGGAGTCAACATGGTTCTGTTCCAGGACAGCCGAGTGTCCACCATCTTCGTGGGGAAGAATGTGGTGGCCATTGCGACGAAAGCGTCCACCTTCCTGGAGTACCGCAAGCAGGTGAAGGAGTTCCCGCACCCGCAGAACGCCATGGCTCTGGAACTCCAGCAGAACTCGGTGAGCCACCCGCAGCCGCTGCCCAACGCCACCAGCCTGCCCCACGAACCCACGCCGGCACAGGACGTACTGGACACATGACGCCATTCACCGGTCTGTGACTGAACAGGCTTTTTGTGCGGCGGGTAAGATAAGCGTAGGATGGGATGGTATTTTTCTCTGTGCATTTCCAAAGAGGCTGCAGACATGAACCTTTTCATCAGATCGTGGTAACAACCAAAGTTATCCACACATGCAAAAATAGGTTATGTTCTTCCAAATTCCAACCCAAAATGTGCTCACTGAAATATCCTGAAGTCTAGAAATCCTTCAGTAAACAATGCACCCGTCACAATCAAAACCATAGTAAAAAGTTATTAAAAAAAACTTTACAGAGCAAAAAGAATATGTTAAAGTACACACAAATTAGATTATTAAATTAGATAATAAAACAATGTAGCATATGAAATTTCAACCTGGATAGACTCAAACAGACAAAAGCGATGATTAGAAAGATTTATTGACATTATATGTTTTTTTTGGGCGATCAGACCCCGGCAGTGAATTGCATTTAGAATGGATGGGTAGGTTAGAGTTGGAGATGTCTTCCCCCGTAGCCTGGAGACTGGTGGTGGTAAGGGAGGCCTGAGAGGATGCAGCAGGGAGAGCTGTAGATTGAAGAGGCAGAGACGGGGTGGAGGCGGGTCGCAGCACACTGGGAAGCGAACGAACCATGAATTCCAGGGGCTTAAAAGCAGGACTGAGGGCGACGATTGGCTGCTACGAAGGCGTGGCTCTGCGCTGACATGATCATTGGCTGGAGGTAGGTGATGCTACATTGGTCTTCCAGGTAGAATTTGTGCCGACAGTAGGCTTCATATTGTCAGTTGTCCTGTGCATAGAAACATTTAATAGTTTTCAACCTGGACTTGAACATTCTCAGAGTTGAGGCCTGTCTCACATTTACAGGAAACTGCTCCAGATTACAGCTGCATAAAACTAAAACGTGTTTAGTCCTGACTCTGGGATCCGCAGGAGACCACTTTGTGAGGTTCTCAGAGGCTTAATAATAATAATACACTCAAAGAGGCCTCACAGAAATACAAACATATAATCAAACATAAACCAACTCATAACAACTAGAGGGCAATTACTGGACATTAATAGCCTTTTTAAATAGGTGGGTTTTTAGTTCTTTCTTGAAGGTGGGGAGGTCAGAGCAGGCACGGGGCAGTAAGTTCTAGAGTGTGGGGGCGGCGATGGAGAAGGCTCTGTCTCCCGAGGTTCGGCACTTGGTCTTACAGGGGAGGGATAGGAGGTTGGCGCTGGAGGAGCGGAGGGAGCGAGATGGGGTGTGGTGGTGGAGTAGGTCAGTGAGGTATGCAGGGGCCGAATTGCGGAGGGCTTTGAAAGTGATGAGCAGGAGCTTGAACTGAAGTGGAGGTTCTGAAGGACAGGAGTGATGTGTTCACGGGAGCGAGTATGGGTGAGAAGGCGGGCAGCGGAGTTGCCGTGAAGAGACTTGTAGTATACAGAGCTGTTTTAAAGTCTATTCTCTGAGCGACAGGAAGCCAGCGCAGAGACCTGAGCACTGGACTAATATGGTTGTTTTTATGATTCTTGTCATGACTCAAGCTGCAGCGTTCTGTTGAACATATTATTACACACAGCAACGAATACAAATAAGTTGAATGTTCGGGAAGTAAGTATATTCTTGATGGAATGACTCGTTTAGCACTTAAAATAAAATAAAAACAATATTTGCCATATTAAACATCACCTGCACCTAAATAATAAATCTCATACCTTAAAAAAAAGACTGCATTTATGAAACCGGCGGTGCTCTTTGGGTCAGGGAGTCATTCAAAAATAATAAACACTGAAGCACTCTCTTGTAGAGTTAACTTTTATTGTCATTATACAATTGTATAGATTGCGTAGATTAGAGCTATATTGTTAATGGCATCGATCATCGATCTTTCAAGAGCCAAGGACGACTTCAAGAGCAGCGCATTTTTCCAGGAGCTACTGTTCAAAAAGATGTTCAAAAGACGTCGTAAATAGTAACAACTTTATCCTATTAAGGTCAAATCCTCATCATTTTTCTGCCGTAACAATATGAATAAATATATCTAGTGTGTTTGTTGCACGTGTGGATTACTTGAGCTGTTATCTATATCAGGTAGCAAACTCATGTCAATAACACCTTGATGGATGTATTTACAGAGACAAATACCAGCAGGACCAACGCTTACTTCAGCCACTGTAAGATCTGAGCCATTTGCAGCCCACGCGAACTGCTCCGAACCCGGACCCGTAATTCTCAGCATCACCTGCCTGTCACAAACTCTGAACCTACTACTGACTCCACTGGGGAACTTTTTATTTTTCGCGAGTCAGACTCTACGGTTTCTATCGTGCTGTGTTTTTAATCATTTTATTATTAAAAAAAACAATCGGAATAACATTGCAATGCCCTGTGACGTTATGTTGTTGGGAAGGACTCTCTCCCTTCTGGCCCTCTTTCGAATTTCATTTCTGGAAAGGTCGTTTTGTTTGATGGCGCGTTCGTGGCATTTTCTTGGAATGTGTGGCCCACCCAAAGGACAGACCACTCAGCATGAAGCACTTTGCGAAGAGGCGATGGCGGGAAGGGGGCGTGCGGCGTTATAAGGGCCTTTCTGGAGCAGGTTTGGTGGGAAATCCGTCTGTATTTGGTTTTGCAGAGAAAGGAGGAGTGCGTGAGTGTGTGCGTGTGTGTGCGTGTGCGTCGGATGGTGCGTTCGTTGCCTCCGGGACATTTTACAACCTAAAAGGAGAGCAGCTCAGCACTTGCTGACCACTGGAGCAAAGTCTATTGTGTGTGAGTACTAGGGCTGCAGAATATGTTCTATGATATAAATACAATTTGGAAGGTTTTGCTGATGTCGATTATGTCACAAAGAATATCACAGATGCTGATAATATATTAAACAGTTGCCATAACTTTTTAGAATTCAATGTCATTCGAGTGGTGTAAAGTCCTCAAAAATGGTTATCATTAAGCAGAGGACTCCCAAACCCATTTGCAAGAATGTGTATCAGATTCAATCTTTAAAGCAACCAACCAACACCCATGTTTACTTTTGAGAGCTTTTTAGAATAAATCGGCCTTGACCACAATGGAAGTGACTGACTTTTCCCCCACTAACAACTCATGCTTTAATGGATTAGATGCTGTCGAAATATTTCCAAACAAGAAATACATCTTTTTCATTCTTGCAGCGAGTGCCCATCTACAAGTGAGTTTTATTTTGCTAAACATTTTAGCCATTCTCATGAAACATGACTGCTGATCACCATACCAACTTTATTTGCAGCTTTTAGGTTGTGTTTGCTCAAGTGTGCATTCTCCCTCATACAATCAATGCATAGCCCGTCCTTTGTCAGACCGGTCCCAGCTGAACCGTCCCAGACTATATCGCAGAGGTGTTCCCTGACCAATTAGACAGGGACAAAGCTGGTCAGGCTTGTTGTCACCCAGGACTAGCCCGGGCAGCCAGGCTACAAGATTTTCCCAATTCCAAAACGTGTAGTCTGGGATTTGGCGTTTTCTTCGCAAGTTTTGATGGGCTGTTGCTGCACAGTTTTAGTCAGCAAAAAACACAGTGCTAATTCTGCGCACGTTATTTTCAATCCTGTTTGTCAAGTCAATTATGTAACAATCAAAAACTTTAATGCTGATGGGTGTTGAATTTAGTCGAGTTTGTCCGGAAGACTAAAAAAAGATTTCACAGCCTCGGACAAGAAGTGGAGCTACAGTGCCTAGCTAGGTTAATCATTAGCATGTTTGAAACTTTTAAAAACAGAAATACTGACTTAAACTTATGACCCTGCCTCTGACACCAGACTCAGAGGTTAGTTGTGAATATAATTTTTAAATGAGTACATTCATGTGCTGGTGATCGGCACTCGTGTTTCCGCCTCAGCTACATGTAAATGCTAACGTTAGCATTATGTTTACTTACAGGTAAGAGAAGTTTGAAGTTTGTTCTGAATGATGCGGGGTCTGAGAGTCTTCTGCATTTGTGTGGCGTGTTACAAGTTTGCATCAGTGACTTCAGAGGACAAAACCTACTCTAAAGCTGGGACTAGATCCGCTACAAAAAACATATTGTGCAGCCCTAGTGAGTGCAATACCTGTGCTTGCCTTTAGGCGGGTGCCACACCTGCCGGAAACTGTGCCAAGCCATAAGACTGACTTGTAAGAGTGATTCGCAGCCAGTGGTTTATGGGAAATAAGATGTTAGAAAGACGTAGGATAAGGAGGTGCTGGAGAAAGTTGAGGACTGAAGCTTTTGATTTCCTGTACATTCCTTATAAACTAGCTCACGCCTTGACATAAAAAAATAAAATAAAATAGAGCAAGCCCGTGAACACCTCACAGATGACATCATTTGATAAGTAAATACAATACAAACAGAAAAGAAAAGTTTATTATTATGATTATTATGGTTGATATTATTATGTACATTCTTTAACTGTTGGAGGCCAATGACATTTTAATAAAAGTATATAAATAAGGAAGATTCTGCGTTTTGTTTATATGAGTGTTTTGTTTGGTTAAAGTGTTATGCAAAAATTGAATATTGCTCTTCAGCTGACCAAGGTTTTGTTTCTACCAGGAGAGGAAGAAGGGTAGGAGCAGACTACTTCAGAACTGTATCACAGGTATGCTTGCAAAAGCCTATATAGAGATTTATATTCACCTTATTCAGCCCCGCCCACTTTTGTGGTGCGAGCATTTCCGCTCAGTCCAAGCACTTCCTGTGAGCGGGGATTTTCATTGTTCTCAATCAAAGACAATGCCGAAAATAAACTGGGAACACACGAAAAAGCTTAAAGAAAATATTTGTTCGGGCCTGACGGCACGAAAATTTGACTTCAGATTTGTTTTAGCTGTATTTTTTGCGTGTTTGCTGTTGTGACTTCACATTGAGGATTTGGTTGTGAGGATCTGTAAAGAACCAAACCCGAACAATATACTGTATTTTTACGTATGAGGGCTGGGACAATATATGTCGTATTTGCAATATATCACAATTGGTATTGCCTTTGTTGCAACAGTATTGATACTTTCAATACTTTTAAAATATTAATATTTCCTCAGGAACAGTTACACAGCTCTTTATGTTAAGCCTACATTTTGCTGTGGCAATGCACTTTACAGTCTCAACACTTGATGTTGGCACATAACTTTTGGACGTGTCACTCTGTTATCTTTGCTATAAATTTCACAATACTTACTGTATCGCAGTACGTATTTTATCGGCCCCTTAGTGTCATGATGTGTACGGAGTGTCTCAGCCCTAAAATTTACACAGCAATATGTCAGAAATGTCACATCTAATGTCAGCTTTAAGGTGAATTATGCAACTGTTTATGGGGGAAAAAGTTCATATTATTTCATTTAATATAATTAATATTAATTTGACCTTTCAATGACCCAGCGGCTGTATTTGGTGGCTTACATGGCGCCTCAACTTTCCTCTAGGACGCTCCAGGACTAATTGGGTTATTTTAGGGTTTCTGGTAGGTTTGCACTGCAGATGGATCTGTGTCCATGGTTACGTATATTCATCCAGAAAACCTACCAGTCATGAACACAAGATGGCGACTCCCACTGCAAGTTCCTGAATAAGGTGAATAGATTTCTTAAGAATATGTATGTTCAGGCATCTGTTTTAGGGCATGTCCTGTCGAGAGGAGGTCCCAAGAAAATCTAGGACACACTGGGACGTGTTCTTGATCCCTCAGAAGAGCTGGAGCAATTTCGACAGGTTTCCCCAGACTCTAACTGTGAAGCTCCTCCGCGGTGAGTGAAGTGTGATGCTGTTCGGAGCCAGCGCAGAGACATAAGTCAGTGCTGGAGGTCAGGTTGTCCGCAGGCTAACAGCTGCTGACCTCAGCTCTCCTCGCTCAGGCCTTGGACACATCCCTGCCATTAACAATAACTGTCAGCTCCACAGTGACTAACGCTCCGATGATCGCTCAGGGTCAGACCAGGGAGCAGACCCGAACACCACCCAGCGGCACAGAGGAGGCAGCAACTTCTACTGTTCGACCAACTCTGCCCGAGTTTTTCAACATTTCATAAGAGTCGAAACAAGAGGAAGGGAGAGAGCTAGTATACTTGTTTCAAATTCGTCGAGGGAATTATCAAATGAGGCTTTCCTCAGTTTTAAGAGCTTTCAAATTATATAATGTGTATGGCCTGAATGTGCTCTTTTATGTTACTATTCTGCTCGTTAAAGTGGGAAGACAAATCTGTTGAAAAGACAAATTAGCAGAGCTGCTGTTTTCAACACAAAGCATCTCATACTGAAGGAATTTGAGCATTGACGTTAAGGCTTGATTTAGAATTCAGTGTCACATCACAGAAAGTGACTCCATGCACATCCTACTGCAAATGCTTTCATTAGTTGGTCCATAACTTTGCTCGCTACGTGTAATGTTACATCATTGTCGAAAAACATACCTGGGGGATGTTTAGTTTAATTTTTGTAGGAGCTCTATACACATACCAATATGGATTAGCAATGTCTCAGACAGGAAACGGTATGACTTTTTATCTCGTAGCTAGTGGCTAGTATCAGAAATCAACAGCATAGCCTTAACCGAGTGAATTATCTCCAGTTCAGACCAAATCACTCCCAAATCTAACAGCTTCTGGACTGGAGCCTATAGGCCAGTGTAACGCCTCATTTGAAAGCTAACGGAATTATTTTTTGTCCTCCTTCAATGTATTGTAAAGTCAGACATTTGTAGGAAGAACACTGTGCATCAATAAACAATAAAGCATTTGTATCAATGTTATGAAGCTGCAGGCTAGTTTTTCCAACATTTTTGTGAAAGTGACCCTGAAAAGTGGCCCTGCAAGTTGTGAAATGTGCCTGTAAAATAGTTCCAGTGAAGAATAGGGATGCCACAAATATGTTACCATAACTAACATTTAAATTGAGTGGCTTCCTCTTTCACTGGTTTAAATCCAAAAACCAGGTATAGGGTCTTTAAGTGTTTGGGTAACGTGTTAGTAGCGGGTAGTCAGAGTGTCCCAGTGTCACATTCTGACCACAAGAGCTAAGAATAGAAGCAAAACGCCCTCAACTCAACCTAACCCAGTCCAGCTGACAATTCAAGCTTCACTATGATGAACACTTCTTGCATGACTGAGAGCCTTCACAAACGAGTAACTTAACACATAGTTTTGAAAGACGTTGTGCGCCCTCTGCTTTCCTTTAGTATAACTTCATTTTACAATATCAACAAACCTAAGAGTATGTTCTTCCAGCTTTGCCGTTTCTTTTGAGAAGTCAAGATGGCCAACTGCGACAGAAAAGTTCGTCAATGTCAGAGTGCGCACTTTACAGGCGTCTGAAAATGAAATGACAGCGTCCCTCACAGATATAAAGCAACATGTTATCAGTCTGGTATGATTGTCTTTTTGAAGAAGAAGAAGAACTTTATTTATATAGTGCCTCTCACAGACATGCTCACAAAGTGCTTTACATGAGAGCATTTTTACATTCACTCCACACTCGGTGATGGTAAGCTACATTAGTAGCCTCAGTTTCCCCTGGGGGAGACTGACAGAAGCCCTGTCACGACTGCACACATCTGCGCCAACAGTCCCTCTGACCACCTCCCATGCATTCACACACACATCATTCATCCTGGCCTATTGTACATGTGTACATGGGAGAACATGCAGACTCCACACAGAAAGGCCCTGTCCAGGTGGGAATCGAACCCGGGACCTTCTAGCTGTGAAGCGAGAGCGCTAACCGCTGTGCTACCGTGCCGCCAATTTAAAATGAATTTTCATTCATTTTAATAAAATGCCATTTTATTTTATCTCTGTGCCCTGATGAAGGCCACGTCGACTTGAAGGCCAAGTTACAATAAAGGCTTTTGGATTTTTTCATAATGGACGGAGTGTCTTGGTTTTTGTCGTCTGTGGGTACTACTTTTTTTTTTACATTTTAACCTTACACACGGGACATTTAATTCACATATTGTACTCCTCTTTTGTGCATTTGTGGTTTTGCTTTGCATGCGATGAAAGAAATAATCAAATAAGTTACAGCTTGCATGGTGCCATGACAACAGCACTCGGCGCTGCAGTATTAACCGGGCTGGGATTTTATTCATCTATTTGCAAACAACATGCTCAGTCGCTCAGTCAGTTACATTGTTTGTTTTCTTCTAGAATATTTAAGCCACAAAACACACATCTCCTCCTCATGTCCACGTGACTGAGATCCATCTGCAGTTTTATTTTCAAAGGGGCCCTGGTAGCGGAGGTGCTGCTGCCTCTGCTGCCCCCACGCCCACCGCTTTTGTTGCTTCAAGCTCATCAGACCTGGCTCCCTGCGCCTTCCCGCTCTTCTGCACAAACATATTGATTTTACTCAGTCAGAATAGTATCTGACTTTGGGAGTTTTTGAGCACACAGAGTCTGAGGAAGTGTACTTCATTTTACGTTCAAGGTCTTTTCGAATGTTAGGGTTTGGTCTTAAATATCCTATCGGCCCAAGTGAGAACACATAGATACAGACAGTGTCTTTGGAATTTCCCATATATGGTCATGAGGGGGGAAACAACTGACCTTTCTCCCATGCGTTACGGAATTTTTAATGTAAAAAAAACAAACTTGATATTTGCGTGCAATTAACCTTTTTTTAACCTTTTTTAGGGTGGTCAGCATGGAGCCTTTACTTTCGATCACGGTGGCCTGTGCAAACCTCCAGGTTCAATTGTTTGGTTTTCTGGTGAGAGGGTCAGCAGTGAAAACCTATCCCAGAAACATTAAAAACAATACGTTTGTTAAGTGATGGTCCAACTGAACTTTAGCCCTGTTCACTATAATGGGATTTAGCTGATTGTAACCTGCAGTAGAGCCGACTATAAGGCTCTTTATAAACATCTGATCACACAGAAATATCACATATCTCATATTTACTCTGGATTTTCTGGGATTAATTATCTAATTTCCATACACAATGACGGCTTTAAATATAAAAAAAAAAATCTTCATTTTCCTGGAGAAATGGTGAGATATATTATTCTTATTAGGTGTAAAACAGTTGTTGGTCTTTTATCTGTTGTTATTTCAGCAGGAAATTCAGATAAAGTTGTGTGTTTTGCTGTTTGTCAATGGCCAGTTAGGACCCAGAAGTAGCTTATTATTGTGAGTGATGTTACACTATTGACCCTGGAGCGTCAGTGATGGAAAGTAAACACGCTATGCTAACTATTCATACAGCTGCTGGGTCACTAAAAGGTCAAATATGCACTAATAAAAGGTTTTCTTCACATAAAAAGTTCCATAATGCACTGTTAAATAATGCTAATGAGTTATGAATATATTTTCCCACTAAATAAAGATACAGACATCGAATTAGGTTCATTAGGTCTTCTAAGAATGATTCTACTTTGTTTTTCCTATAGCCAGACCTTTGTGTTAGTTTCGTACTTGACAGTTTCGGTTACAACTGTGGCCTTCCTCAGAGAAGAAGAAGACTGCAAGAAGTCGGACTGCAGACGGCGCTGTCTTCCTGCTACTACAAGCAGGAAGACAGTGCCAAAAACTGTTTAAATCAGCTGACCAGACAGCACGTGATAACCTCTGAGGAAGGCCACAGTTGTAGCCGAAACTGTCAGGTACAAAACTAACACAAAGGTCTGGCTATAAGGATCAAAAGTAGCAAAGATACAGACACAGTGAGAGGAACAAAGTGGTTCATCAGCCCATAAATACTTTTTTTTTAAATGGACAATGCTAACCAGGAACCTATGTTAGCGTAATGCCACATATGCTAACGTTAGCAACGAGTGCTGTTTTTTTCGCTTCTACTGGACAATCAGTAGAAGCCACAATGGACCCGAGTTTGGCTTGATTTTATTTGTATGTCATAAATATGTTTATAGTCCAACAGAAAACGGCTAAAAAGAGGTAAAACTTGTGATTCCCATGAGAGGTTTTCTTCCCCTCAACTAGGCCACGCCCCCTTTGTATGATGCGTTGCTGTCTGTATCTATTGGAGCCCTCGGTCTGACCGGGTGTACGTGTATGCTATCAGTCAGTGTGACATTGGCCCACCCCTGAAATTCAGCACCATGAAATGACAAAATTGGGACAAGATTTTGGCGTATCCAGCAAAGCAGGATTTTAATTTGAAGTTATAAGATCAATTCGTTTTGGGCAATGGCGTGCTGAGTAACCGGGAGAGTTGCGGCACTTTTGGACCGGCCAAAATGTTTGGAATTAATAAAAGACTCTAAGCTTTAACTGGGCTGCAGCAGGAGCCTGAGCTGCTGTTGGAGACAGGAACAAACGGTTTTGTCATGTAAATATATCAAATCAGGTATTTGAGGTATTCAAATCAGACAGAACTCATCACGCTTTTAATTCATATCATAAGACAGTCACATAAGACTGACTGTGGAGATATATTTGGGCCAGAAGTGGCGTCCCATGTACTGGGTGTGATCCGACATCCAAGTGATAGTAAGTATAAAGTTTTACACATTTCCTAAATTGCATGTAATTGATCGCCTGGGTCTGAAATTTGATGTGATATAAGTAATATTAAGTAATATTCAGTCTGTCCCTTTGCTGATATCAGCAACTAACCAGAATCCCCGGTGCCGTCACCTTGGCCAATGAGACGAGCTTTCCTGTGAACCGGCCGATCAGCTCCGATCAGGAGGGGAGGGGGCGGGGGCTTTATGGTTTACTTTAGAAATTTTGCTCTTGATCTCCTCTTTTTGCAAACCAGGAGTGTTTTCTGGTCCAAACGGGGGCTCTGTGTCTGAAATCAGCAAATGGAGGGACTTTAGAAAGAATATTACTATTTAAAGGTGCATTGTGGAACCTTTTATGCGGGGGAAAAACCCAGAAACAGTCAATATTAGTGTGTATTTGAGTGGCCCAGTGGCTGTATGGGTGGTTTGCTTTCCATCCCAGTGACCTCTAAGACGCTACAGGTCTGACTGTATTTCCCTTTTTTAGGGTTTCTGGTAGGTTTTCTGGATGGAATGTACACATAACCATGGAGACGGTTCCATCAGCAGTGAAAACCTACCATAAGCTTAAAAACACAATTGATCCTGGAGCGTCCTATAGGCCACCGGGATGGGAAATAAAGGCACCAAGCTGACCACCCGAGTGGGTCACCGAGAAGTCAAATACACACTAATGATGCATGCGTTCCAAGCCGGTAACTGGTACATTTCCCCCTGCCACCTGGAAAAATGCCTTGGAGCCGCTCGAAGTGGTGATCAAAAATTGTAAACTCTGAGACCTCCAGACTGCTACTAGTATGGATATGAGATGAAGACAGTAATGGAGGAGCGCCGCTAATGATAAAACTGTAAGAAAACCACTGCATCAGTGACGTGAATGTTACATTTGGTCAATGTTATGTTGCAGGTTTTTAATTATATCTGGTTTGGAGAAACATTCATATAAAGTTAGCATCGTGTGAGCTAACTTAATTATTTATTTATTTAATTTATTTCATTCAAAAAGTCACATCATGCAATCACCACAAGACCGCCACGCCAATACAGTATGAAACGGAGCAGAGGAGAAGAACAAGTCTTATAATATCTGCCCCTTTTGTTTCTTCACACTTTACATGCTGTCTTTGAAAATATATGTATATACTGTATACATACATATAACTAGTTTTCAAGTGGGAAAGATACCAGTTACCAGATGCCTGGAACGCAACATAATATATATATATATATTTTTTGCATAAAAAAGTTCCATAATGCACCTTTAAATAATAATATTTTAATAGGAATCCATGGGCTGTCACTTTGACCAATGAGACGAGCTTCCTGTGAACCGGCCTGTCAGGTCGCCTCATTCCTATTTCAAACCGAGTTAAGCCATAAGCCACGCCCCCGGCGAATTCTGATGTCATTCCAAATGCAGCTTTTTCTGTTGGCTTTACTAATTTAATATTGTCGTTTTACAAATGTCTAAGGTTAGGAATTAAGGTTAGGGTTAGGAAAAAGGATTTGGTTAGAGGTAGAACAATGTGGGGGGGCGGGATCATGGTGTAACTGGGTTGGAAAGCGGAAAGACGCTGTCAGGTCCAATCAGGAGGACAGGTTTTCAGCCTTTTTATTTTAAAGGATCTGTATCATGCTATTTTAGCCATTCCAAAGTAAAGTATAGGCATATATATGATATATTGTACCTCTATCACTATGGAGTACTCATTTTTGAGAGAAATATAAGTATTTTTGGGGGGTATTTTCCCTACCCGGAAGACAAGACGCTTCGATTCAGTTAACTCCGCCCCTCTCTCCGCTCATTCCACATTCACAGTATTATAAATATAAATATTGCTGCAAAAAGTGAAGTTACTTCACATAATGCAGTTATAAGGAGTTGACATGTGCAACACAGTTTCATAAATGGCTAACACACACGCTAACACGCGTTTTGATTGACTCACCAAGCATCCATCAGGTTGGTTGATATAGTAGCTAGCTTAATCCCGGAAAAAATTCCAACTTCTGGCGAGTGCACTCTTCTTTAGGAAGGTTGAATAGTCCTGTTCCTCTCGTAGCCAAACGCGCATCTGTGGCATTATCGGTAAGAAAAAAGAACAGGCGGTGTCCAGAGTAGGTTAGAAAGAGCTCAGTCTTCAAAAACAACACTTATGCTCGGATCCATGGCTCCTCCAGCCGTGGGTGCGCTTGATTAGCGTCGTGGGACAGCACAGACGCGTCGGAGAGTTGCTGTTTTTTTTTTTTTTTTTTTTTTTCAAAAAAAAAAAAAAAAAAAAAAAAAAGTTGTATAAATAAAAATCAGGCCGTAAGGCATTACATTACAGACGTAGAGCACTTCCGTTCCCTTGTGACGACACAACTGAACAGCTCAGTGGTTTACCAGGAGAGGGCGGAGCAGCTGAGAGCAGGATTCAGGAGGATTACTTAGAACTGCGTGAATGAAGCCAAAAAATGCTCTGGGGGTGTTTTTGATAAGGAAATAGCATAACAACATGGCTAAAAACTCAAAAAAGTCGATTTTGCATGATATAGGACCTTTAAGAGATCACACTCAGGTAGTTTTGCAAAGAAGGGGTTCCCCAAACTTTTGCCTCAGGCCTCCACAGAACTAACAACAGCCCTGCCGCAGTTTGACAAAAGCATCCATTTACTTGAGAGCGCATGACTCCAAGTAACTCCTTTTAAAAGCTGCTTTCATATAGGACCTGCAGAGTTTAGCCCCTTCGCCCTTTCGCACTGGCTCCGGTCTGTGCTTATTTTCTATTTTTGTGGCGTAGAGCTCCGGGTCGCAGGTCCGTGTAACTGCGTGGGTGAGAGGTCTGTGTATCTGTGTGGGTGAGCGCGAGGAGAAAGTGTCTCCAGCACGACCTTTTGCAGACCTGAACCATAAGTCACAGCACAACACCATTTGTAATTGTCAGCCCACGAAATATATAGAATGTGAGCTGCTGTGTTTGGAACAAATAAAACATTTACATGATGTTGGAGGAGTCGGCATTGACGTCAGCTTTGAACGTTGGGTCGAAAAGATGGGCTTTTAGTGGTGCGTTCTGGCTAAATGGCAAATGTTCCAATATTAGAGTTTCAAATCGTCACCCTCTTAAAATAATGGCCTAAGTCACTTTTTGACAAAAATGTTTTTTTTGCCTAAATCAAATTCTCATGATACTAGCCACCTCTGGTAAAATGGCCTTAAGCCTCAGTTGAGGAGATCATGCATTTCCAGTCCTGTTGTATTACGGCCTAAGTCACACTATGTCAAGAGCGTGACTTAGGCCGTATTATTTTGCCTATGTCAAAAGGCAATGTGACTTAGGCAGTTTTACAAGCTTTTCAAAATGGAGACTGCTTCAGTCACTGAAGTAATTTCCATGATTCTCGGCTCATCCCCTGTTGGTAAATAATGATGATTACTACAATATAGGCTAGTCCTTAAATATTGCACTGTTATTTAGTATTTTATTTCAGTGTTTTAGTCATATTTTTTGTCAAGCGGCTGCATACCTATGTTCCCCGGGTCCTATGTTCCCAGGTCCTATGTTCCCCAGTGCGATTTTTTTTTTTCCGTAGGTGAGTTGTTACTTCAACCAATCACAAGTCATGAGAGTGAAATGTCATACATATATCAATCAGCTTAACCCTGACCCTGCCCTGGCCACTAACCTTAAGGATAGTGGGCTGGTGCCGTTTGGTTCCACCTACCCTACTCTACCCTACCCTACTCTACTCTACCTGCATTTTAAATGTTTCCACCAGCCCATTTTACAGTTAACTGGTACTTTTTTTTAGCACCTGCTTGGCCCTGGTACTAACCTGGCCAAGCAGGTGCTGTGTCCATGGATACAGAGTAATGGAAACACAACCAGGCTTTAGGACCAAACCAAGTAGAGTAGAGTAGGGTAGGGCTGGTGGAAACGAGCAATAATAGGGCTGACCCCGCTACAAGCTAGCAGTTAGCAAACAGTGGAAATGGTCCAGAACTGTGGAGGACCTTGAGTGCCACAATAAATGACGTAAAACAAATTAAATGAGTTCAGTAAAAGAGTTTTTAAAAGTAGATTTAGTAAACAATTACTTTACGCATTCACAAATCCATTTGGCAAAATATGTTGTAAACTGTATTAGCTTCTCTAATTAGCATCTGCTGTTTGTGCCTCCTTTTAGCTTTTCTGTTGCACTCCTGGTCCTCCTGGTCTAGTTAAGTAAATAAAGAGCAGCGGTGGAAGTAGTACTCAATATTCTTAAGTAAAAGTGCAAAAACAGGACCAAACATGTATTTAAGTAAAAGTATCTGATAACATTGTTAAGTAAAAGTATAAAAGTATGCATTGTAAAATGTACTTTCTACATTCTACTTTCCACAGTGCCTTGCGAAAGTACTAATACACCTTGAACTTTTGCACATTTTGTCATGTTTACAATCCTTGACGTAAAGATTTTATTTTGATTTTTTTTACTGAAAGTTCACACACAACAGACAACTGTGAAGTGAAAGCTAAATGATACATGATTCAGTTATTTTACAAAAAATAGAAAAGTGAAAAGTGGGGCGTGCATAAATATTCATACAGCATGACTTAATACTTTGTGGAACCCCCTTTTTCTGCAATAACAGCAGCAAGTCTTCTGGGGTTTGACTACAAGGTTTGCACATGTAGAGACATTTTAGCCCATTCCTCTTTACAAAACAACTCAAGCTCTGTCAAATTAGAAGGAGAGCGTTTGTGAACAGCAGTTTTCAGGTCTTTCCACAGATTGTCAATAGGATTTAGGTCAGGACTTTGACTGGGCCATTCTAACACATTAATATGTTTGTTTTTAAACCATTCCATTTAGATTTAGCTTTGTGTTTAGGGTCATTGTCCTGCTGGAAGGTGAATCTCCGCCCCAGCCTCAATTCTCTTGCTGACTCCAGCAGGTTTTCCTCCAAAATGTCTCTGTATTTGGCTCCATCCATCTTCCCAACTATTCTTACAATCTTCCCAGTCCCAGCTGAGTAAAGTGTCACAAACTTGTTCCCATGTGTAAAATGTGCCTTATCTTGTTTCATAATGTGTTTTATCTTTGTAACCTAAGAGCCCCTATGGACAGGTGTTGAAAATTAGCACATGTGCTATAACACTTTAAACAATGCATCTGGTTCGTCCAATGTTAATTGCTATGTCCATATTAAATAAATAAATAAATGAAATGAAAGCAGCCCCATAGCATGATGCTCCCCCCACCATATTTGACACTGGGGATGGTGCATTCAGGACGATGAGCAGTGTTAGGTTTGCTCCATACATAACGTTTTGGGCCAAAAAGTAGGCAGTGGTGCTATACTCTTTCCATTTCCGAATGATGGATTGAACAGTGCTCCATGAGATGTTCAAATCTTGGGAAATCTTTGTATAACTTAACGCTGCTTTAAACTTCTCCACAGCTTTATCCCTGACCTCTCTGGTGTGCTCCTTGGCCTTCATGATGTTGTTTAGTGACCAATATACTCTGACCATAGCTCTGAGGCCCTCACAGAACAGCTGGAATTATACTGAGAGTAGATTACACACAGGTGGCCTCTGTTTAATGGTTAGGGCAAGGTGTGAACTTTCTACAGTCATTAGGAATGTTATAAAGGCAATTTCATGCACTCAGAAAATGCTGTATGACACTTATGCACGCCCCACTTTTCACTTTTTTGTAAAATAACAGATTGATGTATCATTTTTCTTTCACTTCACAGTTGTCTTGTTACTTGTCTGTGAACTTTCAGTAAAAAATTAAAAATAAAATCTTTGTTTATGGTTGTAAACATGACAAAATGTGCAAAAGTTCAAGGCACTATATATTGCCTAAGTCACAAAGGCATATTCAGAAAATTGCCTAAGTCATTTATTTCTACTGTGTTACATAATTGGTAGACATTGTTATTAGTATGTCAACAGTCATCTGTTGTAATGGCCTTTTTGATTGAAACTGTTAACAAAATATAAAAAATATAACATTTATTAAGTTTTTTGTGTTTTCTGAGAAACTTGAAAAAATGACTTAGGCCATTATTTTAAGAGGGTGACGAAATATTATGTAAAGAGTAAAAGGAGTGTGATGTGGCAAAAAAAAATGTATATGACAATTTTTAAGAGCATTAAAGTTGTTAAATATTTTCTTGCCAGTACTTTAACGATGGTTGACGACGATTTCTAAAAGACAATTTCTTTTAAATTTGTATCATTTATTTGAGCTAAAACAACCAAGGACCATCCTTCAATGCTGTCATAATTACAATATATCAACTTTTCGCTCAATAAATGACTCATAAACAAAGCTTTTTGGGGCTAAATATTTATTTCATTTTTGCCCCATTTTTCTAATGTAATAATTTATTTCTTACCCAAAGTAAGTTGTGCCTCCTTGTATTTCATGTTCATTTTGGGATATTTTAAGATAAAGTACCTTTCAAACAGAGCTTAACAGCAATGGTTTTAATTTGGAGACATCATTTTACAGGCGACTGAATCAAAATGACCCTTCAGTATGGGGTTAATCTTTAGAGTTCATTCCTGTTGCATTTTGACATCTTCAATAATATCATTTATTGTGATAGTTTCCAACCTCAACATATCAAATTTTAGATTTTGTTAACGGGACAGGCCTAGGTATTTCTTTTTTCGGTAGTAATACCCAAACCACCCCTCCTGGAACCTCCACCTTAACGTGGTGGAGGGGTTTGAGCCTGAATGATCCTGGAGCTCTGTTGTCGGGAGCTTGGTGCCCCTGGTAGGGTCTCCCAGGACAAACAGGTCCTAGGTGACGGGTCAGACAAAGAGCGGTTCAGAAGCCCCTTATGAGAGACCAACAGGCCCGGTTAGAACCATGAGGCCGTCCTTCTGTGGACCCACCACCTGCAGGAGGAGCCATAGGGGCTGCTGCAGCTCCAACAGCTGCCCCACGACCCGGCAACGGACAAGTGGAAGAAAATGGATGGATGGATATTACCCAAACCTTTTTTATACCATACTGCAAATGTGTCAAACACAAGGCCTGTGACTTGTATAGCATACATTCCTGAGTATGTCCACACAAAAAAAAAAAAAAATAAGCAGAATGCTCACTCCAGCAACTAGGGGACAGCCAAAAAAAAAAAGGCGTATAGTAAAAATAGGAGATCAGGATATAAACAACACATTATAGCCATGTGGTAAATGGTCAGTCTGCCACAGGGTGGCTGTGGCTTCAAAAGCAGCTTACCACCTAGTGTGGCGTGAATGAATAATTACCACAGTGTAGCACTTTAAGAAACTTGTGACACAGGCTGGGAAAGCGCACTACAAGTGTAAGATGTAAGTGTAAGATTAGGCTACAGTCCTGTTGGGCTTTGGACCAAACCCACACAGTGTTAAAATCACAGCTATTACTCATTTAATGAAAGATATTTTTTAATAGTATTTTCCTGTTTACATTATATGTGGGAGCTGAATTTCAGCCGACAACTCAAAATGAGTTTGACACTTCTACCATATCGTTTAATGGTAACCCAGCTCTAGTGATGGTGAGATGAAGCTCTGCGAGGCATCGAAGCATTCACCCAACTGTGTCGACACATGTACCAACGCTTCAAGATTGTGTATCACAGGACACACCTCAAGGCAGAACTCTGGTGCCCGCTACCCCAAAATCATGATGGTCAGGTTGGTCCACAAGTCTCAGCGGCTCAGGAGAATAAGTTGTTTTCGTTTGTTTTGCTTGGTGCAAAGACACAAAATGACCGTGCGACTGTCTTTCCAAATGAGTTCACAATCCGATTCCCCGTCATATCAACCACCCCATGCAAAGCGGTTTGAATGAGACTAAAAACACTAGCGGTCTGAAGTTGACATTTAGCAAGAGGCACTTGCAAGCACGGAAATGTGAAAGTGTGGAGGAGCCACTTTCTGAAGGAGGAGGAGACCCCGCTGCGCGAGTTACTCTTTTAGAACTAAATGGTTTTGAGCTGCGAGTCATCTCTCCCAAATTTAAACCTGACATTCTTCCAAGCAAACTACTTCTCCTTCTCCCCTGTCAGGACAGTTTAACAGTGATCACTGCTCTGCCCAAAAACCTGCGTTGTGAAAACCGCCATGTTTGTTTTGATACGGATGGAGAGAGATCAGTTTAAATACAAAACAATAAGGTCCACTCTGGAACCAGACGTCCCCTGAAAAAGACATTCTAAAATCGTAGTGGGACTTTCTTGGTGAAATAAAGGCCATAAAGTAAAATATATGCTGATTATATGGAGACAATGCAAATATGCAGGATTATTCATGATCTAGACCCTGGCCGTGGCTGTAGACCGTAGTACTTTGCATATGAGCAAATGAGGAGCTTCTGCATTTGCTGTGGTGGGAAAGGGGTGCAGGGAGGTGACGATTTAGTATTACTGCAGCTAACAACTCAAGGCTAACCAGAGAAATTAGCAAAGGTCTTCACAGTCACGGGAATAAAGATGCTGGCAATTCCGCGGCATAATGTCCCTGATCTAGCGCGCATGTTAACAGTAATACAAATCAACGTGAAAGTATTTTAAGTATACAGAACACAATATATTGGACAAAGTACTGGAATACGTTACAAAAGTCTCTTGTTCTTCATCAAATCCATACAACTTTAGTTTCTCCACCAAAAGAGTAGAGTGTCAGAAACTAACAAAATTCAAATTGGGGAAAAATGACGTAGATTCTCAGTCATCCAGGTGGTCAATCAATCTTCTAATATAACAAAACAACTGGACTTGCATTTAAAAGAGAAGCCGAGTGTAGGAAACTTCCTCATGGCTGGTTTTGGAGACGGCCACACCCACCACTTACATTCTCCTTCAACTGTCAGTCTAGTTATGTTAGAAGACTGAAAACGATATCTGCTTTAGCAACTGAACTTGCTAAAACTGATTAGAAAAACACAAAACACGGTCAGTCAATTAAATATCCTCATTCTCAAAGATCCAACTATATATTTACCCATGTCAGATAGAGTCACCAAGTTTTGTGTGACATCACGCACATTTACCAAGCCACTTCCGGGTCCAAACTGTTGAGCTCCAGAGACAAACACAGCAAATAACGCAACTTTATCTAAATCTCCTGCTGAAATAACAGCAGATAAAAGGCCAACAACTGTTTTACACCCAATTAGAATAATATAGCTCACCATTTCCCTGGGACGGATATTTTTATATTCAAAATAAGCTCTCATTGTGTTTGGAAAAAATAATGTCATAATTAATGCCAGAAAAGACGTACTAAAGAAAATCCAGAGTAAAGTAAAGTTACAATGAATCCTAAAGTTCAATTCATCACGTAATTCATAACGACCAGTACGTTCTTGGAACTTTCTTTGTATTTGGCCCGGTAACAGTTTGTATCTTGCTTTGTATAACATCTGTACTGTTTGGAAATTCATGATCTTTTTAAAAATAATGAGTTTGTGTGGTCCAAAAACTCAACTTTATGAATTAATCAAACAGCTCTTTTTTGCAACATTACTATTGGTTTTAATGTGCTTTTATAAGTACTACCCCAAACCACAGTGCAGTCATTTAAATAAAGCAGTATAAGAGAACAGTATAAGATATGTAGAACTTTGATATTTAAAATGTGCTTTGCTTTTGCTTTTACTGCAATGCTTCTAGAAATGTTTGTAGCTTTATATTTAATGTGAGATTTCCAAGTAATTCTATCGTCTATAATAACTCCAAGGAATTTATTTTCATGCACTCGCTCGATAACAACACCCTCTATCTGAATTGATTCCTGAGCAGTTGCCAAATATCATCATTTTGCTTTTACTCAGAATTAAGGATAGTTTGAACCACTTATTGACACTTTTGAGTTCCAAGTTAACAATCCGACACAGTTGTTGTAAATCGTCTCCCGATGCAAAATATTTGTATCATCTGCAAACAAGATGAATCTAAGAATTTGAGACGTTTTACAAATGTCGTTAATGTACATATTAAACAATTTTGGGCCCAGAATGGAGCCTTGAGGTAAACCACACACAATTTGTCGACAACTCGACTGATAATCACTGATTTTCACACATTGTTTTCTATTTTTTAAGTAACTGGTAACCCACTGTAGAGCTACCCCCCTAATTCCATAATGTTCTAGTTTATTAATTGATATATCATAGTTTATTGTATCAAACGCTTTACTTAGGTCAATAAATAACCCTATTGCATATTTCTTGTTATCTACAGCATTAGTTATTTCTTCAATTATATCAAAGAGCGCGTGTGAGGTTGAGTGATTGTTCCTAAAACCAAACTGATTGTCCGAGAGTAAATTACACCTTTCAATAAAGCTGTCAAGTCTAGAATAGAAAACCTTTTCTAAGATTTTAGAGAATTGCGGTAAAAGGGAAACTGGCCTGTAGTTTGTGAAGAGATGTTTATCTCCTGCCTTTCATACTATCAGGAAATTGTTCAGTTTGTAACGATAAGGTACAAATGTATGTCAACGGCTTAGAGATACTTTCACTAACAGTTTTTAAAGTTTTCATATCTATGTCATAATAATCTGTCGAGGTTTTATTTTACACCCTTTAACAATGTCCAGTATCTCCTTTTCCTCCACTTTGGAGGAACAAGGACATAGGATTTGTGTCTATGAACTCGCAATTATATTTCTCAACGCTTGCAATTTTTGCAGCAAGGTTCGGGCCAACATCTATGAAGAATTGATTAAATGTATCGACCACTTCATTCATATTATTAAGAGTTTTATCCTCATCTTTGAAATATTGTGGATAATTGATCATTCTTGGTTTATTTCTAATTAAACTACTTAAAATATTCCATAAGCCTTTAATATTATTCTTATTGCTATCTAATAATTTATTATAATTTATACCTACCTTACCTAATTAAATGAGTTATGATTTCTACCTGGCAGCACAAGAGAGATGACAAACCGAGCGCTCACAGGAACAGCGATGGAATTGTGCAATTCAGGGAAAGAGTCAGGAGAAACCTAGGGCTTTTACAATCAAAGGCTGGCGTCACCTGCTGACGACCAGTCTGTGTTTATACGCCACATAAAGAGTAAAGTGGAAAGCCTCGGTGGTTTATTTACACGTATAGTGGTCACAAGCTGGATACCGGCGGCTGTAACATGTCACAATCACAGCGCTGTAAAAATAGGAACAATTACTGTGTGTGGCCATGGAAGGAGGTCTGTACCGACGCTCTCTCTCTATAGCACTATGAGTCACACAGAAAAGGGAACAATGGGGGTCTGTCAGACTTCTCCGACAAATCGCTGCCGCTTCACTCCAACTTTTCATTTGAAGTGTATTTTTAGACAGAGATTTATTGCTGTACTTCTTGGTTGGCTCAATGCATCATTTTCCCAATGAGAAAACAATATTGAGGTGAACGACGGAGCCAAAAATGCGCCCTGTTCAGCCCGGTCGGCAGTGATGCCAATAACGAATTACTTGGTAAGGAATTATCAATCAAATTTTATTTCTAAAGCACATCACAATAACCTAAGTTGACCAGTGCTGTACACAATAAAAATACAATATAAAAAGGCATAAAATATCATTAAAAACAGCCCATTATCACATTCACAACAAGGTACCACAGAACTAAACTACTGTATGTGTCAAACGCCATTCTAAACAGGTGTCTCTTTAGTTTTGCTTTGAACAGGGGCTGGTCTGTTTGTAACTTCACCTGGGCACCTGCAGCAGAACGTTAGCCTGGCTAACGCCAGACTAAAATCACAAGTGATATTTAGTCTGGGGACCACCAATTCATTTTCTCGTAGGAGAGGTGTGGTTTACGATTGTTCATAGCCGTTTATTGGGCGCTACGAATGTCTCTCATGCGTCTGCACGTAGCCATAGCCAATCGTATCATGGTATCAGATGACGTATGACGTACCTGCTGTAAACTTTTGAGCTAAACTATTTAGAACACGTTCTAAAGCTTGATCGAAAGATGGCATCGCGTCTGCTGCTGTCATGTTGGATCCGTAAATATTTTTTTAATTTTTTTTTATCCCTAAACAAACTACAAGCTTTATGCCAAATAGCGCGTCATCGTCTTACCGTCCCTCCTCGTTCTGTGATTGGTGCCCAAATCCATGGAAAAATGTCGGCCATGGTCCCCAGGCTGTTGTGAAGTTCGAAAAGATTCGAGCGCACACAGCAGTCTGGCGTTAGCCAGGCTAGCAGAACGTAGGGCTCGGGTGGGCTGGTGAGGGGTCAGAGTCTCACATACACAATTTCTTTAATCTGACTACTTTACCAGTAACGAGTAATCTAATATATTACTTTTTCCAGACCATTAATCATTAAAGTTACTTTTCCCATTGTCTATGAGTTACTATTCTGTCAATTTGAGAAAAATACATAGTTGTAATATGGGACAAGTCACATTTTCAGCATGAAGACAAGTCACGACATACACTTAGGCAAGGCAAGGCAAGGCAAGTTTATTTGTAGAGCACAATTCATACACGAGGCAATTCAAAGTGCTTCACAGTTGCAGAAAAAATTACAAGAAAACAGTTAAAATCAATCAATAAAACAACAACACAAAGTTAATCAATTACAGTAAAAGGCAAGAGTGCAGATAAAATACTTTCAGTTTTCATATGCACGGGTAAAAAGAGCTGTTTTCAGCCTGGATTTGAACATTGTCAGAGTTGAGGCCTGTCTCACATCCTCATGAAGACTGTTCCAGATTTTAGCTGCATGAAACTGAAACGCAGCCTCACTGTGTTTATTATTGACTCTGGGAACCACCAGGAGACCCCTCCCTGAAGTTCTCAGGGCCCGAGATGGTTCATACGGCTCTAACATGTCAGAGATGTACTTTGGTGCTAAACCATGAAAAGACTTGTACACAAGCAGAGCTGTTTTAAATTCTATTCTCTGAGTGACAGGAAGCCAGTGCAGAGACCGGAGCACTGGACTAATGTGGTCGTATTTCCTGGTTTTTGTCAGGACTCGAGCAGCAGCGTTCTGGATGTACTGCAGCTCTAACAGCTCGTTTAGAAAGGCCAGTGAGCAGCCGTTACAGTAGTCTAACCTGCTAGAGACAAATGCATGGATGAGTCTCTCTAAGTCTGGTTTTGACACTATTCCTCTGATCTTAGCAATGTTCTTCAGATGGTAAAAAGCTGATGATGTTATTGCTTTGATGTGGCTGTTTAAGTTCAGGTCTCAGTCCATGATTACTCCTAGATTTATAACCTGATTTTTTGGTTTTAGAGCGAGAGACTCAAGGTGACTGATAACACTTTGTCTTTGTGTCTGTGGGCCAAAGACAATGAGCTCAGTTTTGTCTGAGTTTAGTTGGAGAAAGTTGTTTTGCATCCACAAACTGATCTGTTCGATGCAGTGACAGAGTGTATCTACAGGCCCATGTTCACCTGCCGTCAGTGACACGTAGATCTGAGTGTCATCTGCGTAGTTGTGGTACGACACATTGTTGCTGTTTATTAGCTGACCCAATGGAAGCATGTACAGGTTGAATAAGAGGGGTCCCAAGATTGACCCCTGGGGGACTCCACAGGTCATGGAAATTTTGTCTGAGACACAGTTGCCAATTTCGACAAAGTACGTCCTATCCTCGAGATAGGACTTGAACCAGTTTAGAGCAGTACCAGAGATTCCCACCCAGTTTTCTAACCTGTGAAGTAAGATCCCGTGGTCCACTGTGTCAAAGGCAGCGCTCAGGTCCAGCAGAACTAAAACTGAGACCTTACCTGCGTTGGTGTTCATACGGATATCATTTGTCATCTTGATCAGAGCTGTCTCAGTGCTGTGGTGGGGCCTAAATCCTGACTGGAAAGTATCAAACACATTGTTAGATAGGAGAAAGTAAGTGAGCTGTTGATATATTACTTTCTCTAGGACTTTTCCTAAAAACGGTAGGTTTGATATGGGCCGGTAGTTGTTCAGTACCTTGGGATCAAGGCTGCTCTTCTTTAGAAGAGGCTTAATGACCGCGGTTTTCAAGGCCTTTGGAAATGCTCCAGTCTCAAATGAGATGTTAACTAACTGAACAAGTTGTGGTAACAAGCTGGTCAGCACAGACTTCAGAAATCTAGTGGGTAATTCATCAAGGCAGCATGTACATGAACTCAGACCGGAGATAACCTCTTCGATTGTTTTGTCAGTAACAGGAGTGAAATGTGTCAGCTCAAGGTGTCTAGCTGGTGGCAGGGTTGTTATTTGTGTTGTGGAAATTATGGCATTTTTTATGCCTTGGACTTTATCATAAAAAAATATTGCAAACTCATTGCACTTAGATGTAGAGATTAGTTCTAAGGGCAGTGAAACTGGAGGGTTAGTTAATCTGTTTACTGTGGAAAACAGAACACGAGAATTGTTTCTACAGTTTGCGATGATTTTAGAGAAGTATTTCTCCCTTTCTCCACGCAAAGACATCTTAGACATCACTAGAGGAGGAGAAAGATGGAAGTACGTCACTTTCTGAATCTACAGTAGCTTTGTTGATGTTACTGTAAAAATGCACTTCAATAACGCAAGTATTGGCAAGACCGGTTTCATTTGCATTTTGAGGCGGCAGGTGATATCAGCAGTTCATTAATGTAACTAATAAAATAACTTGTAATCTAACTTAGTGACTTTTAAAGCAGTACTAAGTAACGTGTTTACCTAAATAAATCCTTTCCGTAGTCCCTCTGGTGGTAATACAAGTGTTAATGGGATGATTGGGGGGTCTTTCATCTCCCCCTGGTGTCTCTGGCCAGAAAACCACAATTGCAACTTGACTGCCACCGGGGCGGAGCAACCAATACACACTAATAGAATCACGGAGAAGAAGCTAACAGGCTAACGGGCAAAGCTAACTGCGGGCTAGCGCCACTTTAAACAGTATTTACAACCAAGTTTGAGTGAAAAAAATAATATCCATTGTATAACTGGATGTACAACACCCCTCTCTCCCTTCACCTTTTCTGTCAGCGTAGTATTTACTCTCCAAGACATTTAATAAGTAAAACAATCGTAACTTGCTAAGACACCTGCAGTTGCGCTTATGGCCTCTAGGGGCAAGAGTTACTTAGTACTGCTTTAAAATCCAGTAATCATTAAAGTTACTACAGTAAGTTACTTTTTAAAGGAGTAATCAGGAACCTGTGGCAACACTGCTGGTCAGACATGGTTGCGTAAGTTCTGCCAGTGAAAAAGAGGCTTTAGGAAGGGTAGACAAAGCCAGGCTCTGCTGAGGATCAAATCTGGATCTAGACAAAGCTGGAAGAAAGCTTGATGTCCTCAGTAACCTCACATCAAGAGACTTTGGTGACTCTATCCTTCCAAAAACACGCTGGCCTACAAACCTGCAATATAAAAGATGGTTCTGACACTGGCTCCTTTAGGGAATCTCTCACACGGCTGAAATGTTTTTATCCGTCTTTAGTTATTTCTATACTTTAATCCATTCATTTTCCTCTATCCAAAAATGATGTTGAACGCTAACTATAAACATCCTCGTCTTTGCATCCCTGCTGACTCAGAAAGTGTTACGCCGTGTACTTGTTCGCACCGACATCCCGGTTTAGCGAGCAGACAGTATTCACTTGTCACAGAGCTTGAGCCGCGCGACCCGCTGTGCACGCTAATCTATATGGAAATCTGAGTCGGGGAGGGCTGCGGTCTCATCAGGGAGAACTCCAGCGCGGTTATTTGTTGCAGAGTGAAGCTCATTTCATGCTAAAAGTCGGAACAAATCGCTGGTAATCTACAAACATCTGAGGGTAAGGGTTTTTTTAGTTACACATTTCAAGTGCTACCAAAAAACAATCACCTTTCAATCTCGAAAGCTGCCTCCAAAGCGACAAAAAGTAGCATGCTTCTACTGTAATGTTAACCTGGGACACAGCAGTATGCCATCTCAAGAGAGTTTCAAACATTTACCGTCAGAGGCGATAGTTACACGGCCAGAAATGATCATAACCCTATTTTTTCCCTACATTTTTTACACAATTTTTCCCAATTTGTCCATTTTTCTGGTTCTATGACTAGAGATGGCTATGAGAATATTTTAGTATAGTTATCGTTCAGGTATGGGTATTAAAAAAAAGTATTGTTAAAGTACTATCTAAAAAACACAATGGTACCCAGCTCTATAAATGAGTGGCTTAAGTTTGTATTGAATGTATTGGAAAAGATTCAGAAACAATTTAGAACACACTGTACTTAAAAGCATCTAAAGTAGCTACCTGATTTTCTACCTGTGAGGTAGTGGCTTCAAAAACGTGGCCTGACAATGGCTTGAGAAATTAAAGTTATTTCAGATAAGACATTATTTAGACCCTTCCTGGAACCGCCACCTTAACGTGGTGGAGGGGTTTGAGCGCCCGAATGATCCTTTGGCACTGTTGCCGGGGGCTTGGTGCCCCTGGTAGGGTCTCCCATGGCAAACAGTTCCTAGGTGACGGGTCAGACAAAGAGCGGTTCAGAAGCCCCTTATGAGAGACCAACAGGCCCGGTTAAAACCATGAGGCCGTCCTTTTGTGGACCCACGACCTGCAGGAGGAGCCATAGGGGGCTGGTGCTATGTGATTTGCCCCACGACCTGGCAACGGACAAGTGGAAGAAGGTGGACGGATGGATGGATGGATGGATGGATGGATGGACATTATTTAGAGAAACGCAAAGAAATCTAGAGAACAGCCAGAAGATTTTGTACAGCATTGAAGTTGTGGAGGGCAAAAGGGTTTCAAAAATGATTATTTCTATTCGACACAAAATCATTCGCAAAGAACAAGAAGAAAAGACAGTAGTTGCAAAGAATAAATGTGAACGTTTCTACAGTCCAAACTTGAAAGGCTTTTTTCTGGAAGTTAAGAATGAGATTTATCAGAACCCCAGTCCTTGTAGCCAGCTATAATAATACCAGCGCCCTTTGTTGGCGAAATTGTGGACAAATGGGCGACTTAATGCCCCATTGTTAAGGTGTATTGGGTATAAAGCGAAGACAGACATTGACAAGATTTCCAGGTAATACTTAGTGGCTAAATACAGTATGTGATGTCAAGGAAAAAGGATTTGTTCAAATGTTTTGGCGATAGCTGCTCACAGTAATTCCAGCAAACCATACTCACTTACCTTTGAACAATGGACACAATAATATGTGTGAACTGTATGGAGAAGAAATAATAGTTCTTGGTTTGTTTGTTTGTTTTTGAAGAACATACTGTTCAATTATTTCACTTTGCCCATCCCTAACTGTATTGATGGCCATAGGAACAGGTTTGTGCACTTCTAGATGGAGCTTGTCACACATGAGCAAAGCACTAACAAACACTTCTGCCCAGAGCCCCAAGAATGGCTAGAATCTGCCCTTGTCGAAGCTGATTATCACTGAATCAGAATTATGTCTAGAATTTAGTTTGAAATAATTTTACAGCCCCTCCTCAGCCTTGCTTCCACATTAAAAGCCTTATCCCCCCAGCATAAGCTCGTATTTGTAAAGTACAGCAGCCCTGTACATATTTCAGACTTGTCCAAATGCAGATCTTGGCGTGCGTCCAATCTTTCTAATGTGTTCCCTGTGATGAATGCTGGAACCAAAAGGACACACGGCGCACAAAAACACGATGATCTATGCCGTCTCTGTCCTGTATAAGGCTAACCTTGATTAAAAGGATCGGAGCATGTGTCTGGCACATTGTCCGCCATTTGGACGTGGTTTTTTGAACATAGCTATCTGTCTCCATTTCACCCCCGCGGCTGGGCCAGGGCAAAAACGGCTTAATATTCATTCTCCGCCTGATAAGAATGCATTGTGTTGCCTTCAGACACTGTACCCAGCGTGCTGAAGGGATTAATCATCGACAGGACGCCTTATACACGAGGAGCTATGGGCAGGACAGAAAAACAAGTTCAAAGTAATGACGCACAGAGAAAAAAAAGACTTCAGGTTTTGACAGGGTTGTAATTTATTCAGACTTTTAAAAAGCACTTCGGGACAGCATTTCTTATGTTATGTAACTTGTAAGGTATTTCATAAACATTACCTCACGAATAGCAATTGTAATGTTGATTTACATAATATACAAAAGCATTGTACCTGATGTAAAAGCTAAGTCTTTGCATTTGTGTTGTTTGGTTCTTGACACTTGTTATTCAATCAGAGAGCAGAAAGAGACCCACACTTTGGGCTGGGATGCAGCTCCTACGGCAAAAAGCAGTTTGTACTAAACCTAAAAGGACCTACACTACACCAGCCTGACCTCTTTTTATTGGGAAACTTTCTACTGATTGGACCAAGCGTTCCTCGTTTTAGCCAATCACAACCAAGTTTCAAAATGGAGCTAAACAACAAAGCAGTGCTTAGAGGAAACTAGAGGTCGACTGATGTGGGTTTTTCTAAGGCCAATGCAGATATGCACCGCTGGTATTTTTAAAATGTCTCATCTATAATCCTGTGTATGAAACTGTAAAATGTGGAGACACAGCAAGTGCCGCAAACAGCTCCGACCTACTTCCGGTGAGTCGCCGGCTGTGAGTCGTGTCTTACTATTGCTCCTATGCCGATTGAGTTTATATGAGATATTTGGCATTATGAACCGATTGTGTACTGCTGTACGTATATCTTAATAAAGTATGTTATGCACGTGTTTTACTGATAATGAGAGTGGATCTGTACCATGGGTCGTTCTGAGCAGTGACTCTGGCCGTGGGTCGTGACTCACAGCCCGTGGGTCGTGACTCATAGGCTGTGAGTATATTCAATTATTTGGAGGAAGCCCTGGCGCGGGGATGGGTGACTAAGTCAGATTTTTTTGTGCTGTAAATACCCCATTACACCAGTGTTTTACACACTCCCAAAAATTCATAAAAACTTATACAACCCACCTGGTCCTCCTATTGTGTCACAGATAGGTTCACTGCTGTCTCCACTATCGGAATATGTGGACTTTTTTTTAAATCAAAAGACAAGTGCAGAACCTCCCAGCCTTCCTAAAAGACTCAATGGATTTCATTAACAAAATATCAGAGATATCCGATCTTACTGATGACACGTATTTACTCACACTTGACGTCTCGAGCCTTCACATGAGTATTCTACACGAAGAAGGTCTAAACACCATGAATTATTATCTACAAAAACAAAAACAGCTGGCAACCTTTGTAATGAAGTACAATTATTTCAGCTTCAACAGGACTTTTTATCAACAAATGTCTGGGACCAGTATGGAGACAATATGTGCGCCCAACTATGCCAACCTAAATATGTTTTTTTTTAACAACAGTACGTCTTCAATCCCGAAAAAAACATCTATGTTCAAAACATGTTGCTTATGTGGGAAAAACTCAACGGAAAATAAAAATACGCATAAGTGAGCACAAAAGCGCCATCAGACGTCAAGACACTGACTCTCCAGTCGCAATACATTTTAATGAACTCAAACATGACGTGTCATCTCTCCGCTTTTGTGGGATAGAGCAGGTGCCGATCCCTCCCAGGGGGGCGACCACAATCTCATTCTGAAGAGAGGCGAGGCCTTCTGGATCTCTACATTAAAAACTCTGAGTCCTAAGGGACTTAATGACGAACTGTTGTTGAGTGTAATGTTGTAATGGTGCCGCGGTATGTTTGACCGCACCGTGAAACCTTTTTAATTAATTCTGACATCTAGAAATGTCAGATTTTGAAGTTCTTGGTTTTCAAATAATCTGCATAATTTTGTAATTATTATGGAAGTGAATTGCCTAATTATATGTGCTGTGAAGGCAGGAATTTTTGTGATATTGGTGATTATTGGATGCTATGATCAGGTATATGTGATTGTTCCTGATTGGATATTGCTTGTTGAGGCAGTCCCTGAGCTATAAATGATCAAGCGGAAAGGGCGGTCTTCAAGTTTGATGAAGGTCAGAGTGACCTAGTCCTGCCACGATACCACGATATAAGTCGATTACTATATCGACTTGTGTGGTGTGTCCACACTTAGATCTGCTGCTATCACTTATCACTTTATATCACTTAATACGCCTACACATATGTAAATACAATCCCGCTGTTGTTTAATGTCAAATTGTTGTTGTCTTACCATGTAACTTTTATTTTATCTTATCTTATTTATTTCATATTTTTGTTTTGTTTATTGGTTTATTTTGTAGGGACAGTGCAAGTTAATGAACAAGCCACACCGGATTGTAGCCTTGGGCTAATTTCCATCCGTCGTCCCCATGCGCACTCTCAAACACGCTCTCATTCATCCTGGCCTATTGTACATGTTTTTAGTGCTAGGGGAAACCGGAGTACCCGGAGGAAACCTACGCAGACACGGGGAGAACATGCAAACTCCACACAGAAAGGCCCCGTCCTTGGTGGGAATCGAACCCGAACCTTCTAGCTGTGAAGCACAAGCGCTAACCACTGTACTACCGTGCCGCCCCTATAGCCTTAGTTTTTTAGCTTATTTTTATCTTAACTCTGTGTTATATGTTTTATGTCGCACGTTTGCATCGAGAAGAATTCCTAGTTTGTGAACCTGTTCTCAAACCATAGCAATAAAACCTATTCTGATTCTGATTCCGATAAATTTAACTGAAAACGAGCTTCTTCTAAACAGAAACACATCTGCTTGATGTGTGACTTTGTGACTTTGTGACAGTGACTTGGACGCCAATATTCATTGCTTTAGTGACACCTGAAACATCTGAGTGGTTTCCTTTTATAAAACAGCAAAAAACTGATTCTCTCTCGTGTGACATGTGATGAAAGGCACCGCTATGTCGGGGTTAGCATCCTTAGCATGCTTGTCAGCGGCTTTTTAGGTCGAACCATGGATGTAACACCTGTCTGCTTCCTTGATCCTCCTCCTCCACCACTCTTACTATGAAAACCACCGCTAACAAAACCTGTTCCAGTGTAAGTTGCCTGTATTTTTCCTTACGTTTTGTTATTCCCCCTCGAGCTTCCCTACTCTCGTCCATCGTCCTTCCCTCGTCTGAGATCATGCTCAGATTAAAACCAGTAGCTGCGGTTTCTACCTGTGATCAGGCATCCAAAGAGCACTGTTGCCACCTGCTGACTCAATAAAATAATGTCTACAAGTAAGATCTTTGGAAGTTGCACAAGGCTTTACTGCATCCATTCCCAGTGAAAAACATAAATGACGTCTATAGATGTAAAGGGCAGTCAGTGAGTTATAATACTGCAGTGATGTACATGAAGCAATAACTGTGCAAATACTGGAGTAAAAATGTGCACAGTAGGTCAGTCAAAGAAATGGTCTCAGGTCAAAGTCTTCGTTAAATCCAAAATGCTTCTCTTTTGAGTAGAGCAGCGTTTATGTCCCCGCCACAGTTAGAGGGAAAACAAAAACATTCAATCACCCAAGAACTGGCAAATCGTACCAAATCAAAGGAGTTATAATTTGTAACACCAGCAATGTGATTTACATGCTCAAATGCCCATGTGGGATACGTGATGCAGTATCAGAAACCAGGATACAAAACGCCCAGTCTGTCCATTTCACTGACCTATTGTGCACATTTTTACTCCAGTGTTTGCACATCACTGCAGTAATATGATTCAACATGGTTCTCTCCCTCAGCGGTTCAAGTTCTCTCATCCCCAGGAGTGCTCAGGCACAAAAATGTTCTTCTTCTTCTTCTTCTTCTTTATTTTGAACATGTGAGCAACACAAGGCACCTTTACAAAATTTTAGACATAAAAGGCTGTTACAAATCAAAAAGACAAAAGCAAACTTGTCAGATCTCTGTGCACTTGTATATTTTGGCTTTGTTCAAATGTCCAAAAAGGAGTGAGGAGAAGTTAAACTTATTTAACCCCACCCCCTATTCCAAACACAGTTAATAGCATATTTTTCCTGTTCCTATATAGTTTCTCAAAACTCAAAATGGAATAAATAAATAGTAATAAGATAAACTGTTTTTTTTTTTTTTTTTTGTTGAAAAATGAAAATGAAAGCACACACGAGACGAATCACTTACAATCTTTAAATTCTGTTGTCTCATATTTCAAAAAAATGTTTTCTCTATATTTCTTTTTGAACTGAATCATACTTGAGCATTGTTTTAGATCTGAGCTTAAATCATTCCATAATTTGGCACCGGAAATGGAAACACAAAAACTTTTCATAGTTGATTTGAATTGTTGTATTGTAAATTTATGGTCATCAGCACTCCTGAGGCTGTACACATTTTGTTGTGTGAGAAAATGTTTTTGTATATTGTTTGGTAAGGTATTCTGCTGTACTCTAAACATTATTTGGGCTGTTTGATAATCTACAAGGTCAGCAAATTTAATGACTTTTGATTCCAAGAACAGTATGTTGGTATGATCTAGATAACCGGATTTGTTGATAATTCTCATGGCTCTTTTCTGAAGACGAGTTAATGAAATCAGTGAACTTTCGTAATTATTTCCCCAAATTTCAGCACAATAACTTAGATAAGGTAATACCAGTGAACAATACAAAATATGAAGAGATTTATGATCTAAAAGGTACTTTGACTTCTGCATTATAGAAATGTTTCTTGATATTTTATTCCCAATATGTTCTATATGACCTTTCCATCGAATTTCATCATCAATTATTACTCCAAGAAATTTAATTTTTTTCACAATTTCAATAACGGATCCATCTATTTGTAATTGAACATTTGATTTCTTACTGCGCCTACCAAATATCATTAATTTAGTTTTACTTAAATTTAAGGTCAGTTTGTTAGAATCGAACCATAATTTATTTTTTTTTAATTCTGCACTTATTGCTTCTATTAATTGATCAAGGTTATCACCAGAACAAAACATATTGGTATCATCTGCGAAGAGGACCATTTTCAAGCATGTTGAGATGTTACATAAATCATTTATGTATAAGTTAAACAGTTTAGGGCCCAACACTGACCCCTGGGGGACTCCACAAGCAACATTCAAGCACGCAGATGTATGATTACCCATCTTCACAAACTGTTGACGGTTACATAAATAACTTTTGATCCAATTTAAAACAACTCCTCTGATACCGTATCTCTCTAATTTATTTACTAGAATATGATGATCTATAGTGTCAAAAGCTTTTGTCAAATCAATAAATAACCCGGCTACATGTTTTTTGGAGTCAATGGCATTGGTTATTTCTTCAACTGTATCAATTATTGCCAGGGATGTTGATCGGTTTTTCCTGAAACCATATTGATTGTCGGTAATTATATTATGCTTTTGTAAGAATGAGTCCAGTCTTGTATTAAATATTTTTCTATAATTTTTGAGAACTGTGGGAGAAGTGAGATGGGTCGATAGTTTGTGAAGAGGTGCTTGTTACCATGTTTAAATAGAGGAATAACCTTGGCTGTTTTCATGTTATTTGGAAATACACCATATTCAAACGACAAATTACAAATATAAGTCAAAGGTTTTGAAATTGCAGAAATAACCCATTTGAGTGTTTTCATATCTAATTCATCACAATCAGTTGATACTTTTGTTTTACATTTCAAAACAGTATCAATGACCTCATTCTCATTTACACATGAAAGAAACATGGTACTTTGGTTTCTATTAATCAAAGTATAATCAGGAGTTTCAGGACAAGAAATTTTAGTGGCTAGCTGCGGACCAATATTTACAAAATACTCATTAAATTTATTTACTACATCATCCATGTTATCAAGACTTTCCTCATTAACTTCGAAATAATTTGGTAATTTTTTTGGACAGGTAGCCTTACTTTTTATTGTATTATTTAAAATATCCCACATACTCTGCATATTGTTCCTACTCTTTGCAAGTATTTTATAGTAATGTTCTTTCTTAGCAGCCCGAATTATAAATGTTAATTTATTTTTATATGTTTTATACCTGCTTTCGGCCTCCGTTGATCTTGTCCTTATAAAGTCACGATATAGCTTATTTTTTTCTTACATGCATTTTTTATTCCGTTAGTAATCCATGGATCATTTCTACGTTTTGCATTGCAATTCATTTGTTTCAAAGGGCAATTTTTGTCGTAAAAAATTTTGAAATAACTCAGAAATAAGTCATAAGCTGTGTCAACATCATTGGTACTGTAAACATCATTCCAATTCTGATTCAACAAGTCATTTTTGAGTGCGTTTAAGGCATCAATTGTCTTAACTCTCTTCCAGTAAGAATTATTGTTTGAATTCCTACTTTGGTAATCTGCATTGTAAATGGTAAATATCGGGAGATGATCACTGATGTCACTGACTAAAATTCCAGTTGCAGAAGTGTTGTCTATATTGTTTGTAAATATATTATCAATCAGAGTGGCACTCCCTGATGTTATTCTTGTAGGTCTTGTAATGTTCAGTGTCTCCTCTTGTTGTAGTAATGTTGGTCCTTATATATACTGTAAATAGTGTATATTTTATGTATACTATATAGATATATTTTTTTTCTCTAGTTTTCTATACTATCATGCTGTGGTTTCAATTGTGGTTTCTGTCATCACCTTTCAGTGGCTATTCATCGCAGATCTTTCTATTGACCTGCCTATGGGTGATTTGCCCCTTTTCTTTTGGTCCTAAATGTGTGCACACACATACAATCTCTGTAAACTCTCACTCGATGGTCATGTGATGACCCCTGTGATATTGTAGGTCATGTGATCACCTCATTATGGACTACAAATACCTGTGTGTAGCCAACATTTCACTGTGTGAAGAAGGGCTAGTGACGCCCGGAACGTTACCGTGTGGTGCTGAATAAATTCTTTGGGAGGTCAACAGCGGTGCAGTCTGTACTATCGAACTCTTGCACGCTACTAAACTTATTCGGGATGTGCGTGTCTGTCCAACCCTCTAGTCAATGAGTTAACCTCTTAACCCCCACCTTAACCGAGTGCATTTTCTCCAATTCGGCTTTACACAAAAAATTACAGCCTATAGGCCTGTGTAATGCCTCATTTCAAAGCTACAAATTGATCTACAGTAAAAGTATCTTTTTCCTCGCATTGCCATGTTGCCATCACTTAAAAAAAATAAAACATTTCCATCATGGGTATTTGTCACATTTTTGTTACTTTTTTGGTCACCTTTTCATCGCTCTTTTGTCTTGTTTTTCTCGCTGTTTTGACGCTTTGTTCAAGACGCTTTTATTGGGTAATGCACTGGAGAAAATGTGGTCAGTTCAGGTGGGGGTTAAGAGCATAAGTTGGAAAGAAAATACACCATTTTACATGTTATGGTGATGGTGGGTCCCGACACCCAACCAGTTAAGAACTACTGTCTTAGAGGGAGCTCTTTTGAATGACAAAAATCAGCAGATTCCAAAACAAAAAAGTCTCTATCTCTTATGGTTCTGAAACTGTAAGCAGTAGTCCAACATAAAATATATAAAACACAATCCGAGGCGTACAAACTTGTGCGATGTTTCTCAGCTCCCTTGAGGGAGTTGTGGGAGAGCTTGTTATAAGGCTCTGACTGAGCTCTTTCCAATACAACGGGAAGTCTCTATCACGTCCCTTCCAGAGATATATCGGCCGTGTTTCGGCATTATATCGGCCGATAGCCAACATTGTAAAATAGTCACATATCGGCCAGTCTATATATTGGTCGACCTCTACAAATTACAGCAACAGATCAAAGGTCTTCCTTGTTAATTTAAGGTAAAGTCGCCATTTAACAGACTCTTATTTCTCTGTATAACTTTGTCTGCCGTTTGAAACCAATTCTCTTTTGTAAACACTACAAGAAGGTGTTCCATTGAGGTCCATTATAAGTTATGAAATATCACGTACCAATGCAAATGTATCTACAATATTTAAAACGCCAGTTCATTTAGGTCGGCCTTCAGAGGAAAGCAGGGCTCAGATTAAGGCTGAGCTAATACCCTCTATTGATTTTATTTCTACCTCATTAAAAGTTTGAAAATTCCAATGAAAGGTCACACGCAGTTAAAGCTGAAGAAAGATGAAGTAGGCTCCTATGCGGCTGCAGTAACAGAATCTCAACAGAGCACCATACGCCAATGTCAGAATCACTATTCAGGAGAGAGGGCCGTCCGAAGGCTATAGGCGACGCATGCCAAGCAGCAGCAGTGCAGTTTGGTCAGATTAAAGGGATATCTAAAAAGTGATTTGAACCTTTTGCAAACGGCATCCCTGCTTTACCTCATTTTCTTAACAGTCAGTAATGGCCATGTAAAAAAAACATTGCGGGTGGCGCCATATTGTTTTGGTTTGTGCCTTTTTCCCATTTACCGTAGGTGCATTTTATGACCCACATGACACTTAATTATTATAAATATCGGCTGAGATCTGGCTTAAAAGATATATCCCTTTTTACTGCATAATAATATCATACAGGCTGCTCCTATAGGGCTTTTTTTCTCCCACAAATTACCTCTAAAATGTCAGGTATAGGGCTTTTAAGGTCCACTTTCTTGTTTCTGTGAAACACTGACACTGCTGCCTCCCTCTGGCAAGTGCTGTTACTGCGAGTGCGACACAGACCAGTGACTGATGCGGATCAAGTGGACCGAGTATGGCAGGAGTGATGGAATTATCGTAGGGCTGGGTCAAAAAAGTGGCAACAAAGCAACTTTCTCCTCCTCCTGTTCATTAACCTTTGAGGCCGACGTCATGAGGTCGACCATGAGGAACCTTTTGCAGATAGGAACAGGAGCTTCAGCTGCTCCGTCTGTGTCAGGACAATCTGAACCTTCCTAACCCAGCGGAGGGAACAACCAGGAACTCGCCAACAGCTGAATCATTAAAAACTACAACACCCACGCAATGGACTATAATATACCTCCATATCCTGCAACGAATTTAATGACATTACCAACTGGACAAATATAATCTGAGCAACTGCACAAATGTCAGAATGATGTGTTGAATAAACAACTCTTTATAAACGTCGCTATTCAATTATCACTGACTCCCAAAGTTTCAAACATGAACCAATATGAAAATACACAGACTGTTCTTTTGCAGCGGAGCTTCTGGCTTAAGTTTTGTTCTTGTAAAAATGTAAACAAAAGTTTGGCTCCTCCTGCAGGTGGTGGGTCCACAGAAGGACGGCCTCATGGTTCTAACCGGGCCTGTTGGTCTCTCATAAGGGGCTTCTGAACCGCTCTTTGTCTGACCCGTCACCTATAGGACCCGTTTGCCATGGGAGACCCTACCAGAGGCACAAAGTAGTGATGGGCTAAACGAGCCGAGGTATCAACACACGTATCAAGCACAGAAAGCAACACCTCAGCCAAGCCATGTTACAAGCGTATCATTTCAAGAAAAGTCACGTGACCAGTACTTTCACAGCGTCATTTTGTATCTTATGCAACGTGCAGCAGCGAGCAGCAGGGCGCGCCAGTTGAACGAGAGCGACACCTGGCTCATTTTGTCATTTGGGATTTATGCACCGATCGCCGATCCTGTGGATGCCCTTGAGCTCGAGCCGCCACCCAAATCTTTGGGCACGAGGCAAATCTGCCCTGAACAAAATGATTCAATAGATCACGTGTAAAGCACAAGCGCCATCTGTTTTCTTCTCCTTGAAGTGCAGCGCAAAAACATAGATTTAGGCTAATACATAGATTGTATGTTGTATTGTTTGTGTAGCTCTGTAAGGAGAGTGTCTGGTTTATAAACTGGAGGTCGTGAGTTCAAGTCAGGTGATGGTCCATGATGATTTAGTCGTTTGACCAGTCATCCACTGATAAACTAAAGCAAAAAAAAATGCCTTGTGCCTTGTCACAAGCACTATCCTTTATTAAATGTTGGTCAGTGACTTCATTTTTAGATAGTTGTATCACTGATACTTCTCATTAATTCTCATTGATTTGTTTCTATTCTCATTATCCAATGCAGTTTTCCTCTTTCTAAATGATCAGTCTCAGCTGGTTAAACAGCTCAGTCCTGACGATTTGGTTCACATTTCTGAACGAGAATAAATAAGCTCAGTCAGTGTTGAGTTCGCTTTTTTCAGGCTCACTGCTGCAATGCTTTTTCACCACCAGATGGCGCCTAAAAGACTACCAACATTTTGAAAAGTGTGTGACACACACTTTGAGGTATCATCTACTAGGGGTGTGCTCAAAAAATCGATACAGCAATATATCATTGCAGGCTTCTAGACAATACATGTATCGATATGGAAGCCGTAGTATCGATACTTGATCCGGCTCTTTTTAAACAGCTTTAATCCATCGTAATTTGCCAAAATGGGCGCCACGAAGGCGTTCCCTTAAGGTGCAGTACACATTTCCGCCAGCGGTGGTGGTAAACTGCACACGCTGCTAGGAGACGTGGAGAAGTAGACAAGCCTGCGCAAAGCAGGAAGACAAACTTCGAAAAAACGTTTGGCTGTGCCCCCAGCCATATTCAAGGAAAAATATTGGAGCACTACGGATTTTAAAAGGTCGAAGACAAGATCGAGCCACCACTAACAACACAGGTTTAAAAAAAAAACAACAACAACAACGAGCTCTCAGTGAGACTTCAAATACTGTGGGCGAAAAATGCCCAGTGTTTCAGTAAGACATTAAAAAGTCCGTGGAGTGAGAGATGCAAAGTGTCCTGCGTTTGTGCCCCTTTTGTAAGAGGGAGAACGCCATAGTAAAAAAGGCAGCATGATGACAGAGGTGAGGGTTTTTGTATTACTAGTAAGTAAGTAAAGTTTATTTATAAACAGATATAATCACAGTGCTATAAAAGAGAATAGGTAACTTTACTCAAAGCCTGAATAAGGTACTGAATAAACAAAACTGCTCAGCACAGTCATACTGTTACTATTGAAAATAAATGCAAAGTACCAGTATAAAATAATTTGAATTGAAAATTGAATAATAGTTTTGATTTAGATATAGACTACTTTATTTTCAGAGAGTGACCTAGTGTAGAGGAGCAGCCTGCAGAAGATGATCTTCCTCCTGAGCCTTAGCAGATCATATTCAGACAGGAATTCTCTCTTCAAAAACACCAAGACTCATTTATGTTTCCAATTAATCAGACTGAATGAAATAAGGGCATATACAGAGACATATCCTGGTATTTTAATGCTTTTAGCCCACAGCAAAAAAAGAAAAAAGAAAACGATTTGGTATATTTATAAGGCTTCTTTTTTTACTTAAAGTGTATCGCGATATGTATCGTATCGTGGCCCCTGTATCGCGATACGTATCGTATCATGAGGTGGTTGGCAATACCCAGCCCTATCATCTACCCATCACTATCACGAAGCCCCCGATAACAGTATCATTCAGGTGCTCAAACCCCTCCACCACGTTAAGGTGGCGGTTGGACGAGGGAATTCATAAATTCCCTATAATAAATCTTTCAGATGTTGCTGTGGCTCTAGCGCTGCAAGACCTTCTTTATACTTTCATATACTTAGGACAGAGCTCATATTTTTATTGGATGAATGGAAAGTGTCGCAAGGAGGCAGCACAGTGGCTTGTGGGATTGTTCTTAGCTCCCGTTATGGGCTGATGAAGAACATCCTGAGGTTCCTTTGCTAAAGCTCCTTTAACTCCCTCCTAACTGCACTGACACATTTCGCTGCTCCTGGTCACGGCTGACAATGACGCACGTCCAGGTCAACAAAGAGGAGAAGGAAGTTTGTAAGTTTATTCACACTTTTTAGATGGACAGACACAGAATACACCAGAACTAAACCAGAGCCAAATCAGAATGTCACCAGAACACCCAGATCACGGGTCTCCAACCTTTTTTCAAAGCTATTTTTACACAACAGAAACTCGTGTAACTAGTGACTTAAAGGGGTTCAGAGTTATCAAAGATGATGTTTTAAAGAAAATGTTTGCCCTTTATTGATCCACATGTTTGCTGATTGTGTCTACCATGTTCAGACCAAAAAGGAACTGCATCTATATGTGAGTCACGAAGCGCGTGTAGAAGTGTAGAAAGTACTTTGCATGGCTATTTGTGCAACATTAAATTTTAGTGTTGTTTCCTCGACAAAAGGGTTGGTGTGACCTCCAAATGGATTCCTATTACTATTATAGGAAACACTGACCATCAACAAGCCCAGAACATTCCACCAAGGATTTTTGTCCTGATAAATCTTTACTGTCCGCGGTATATATTTTTAATGTTTCATAAATATTGCAGCCGTGAATTCTGTCCCAGAAAGCAGAAGAAGCGCTGAAAAATTCAGGGCCTTTTCGTGTCAAATAATTGTGCTGACTGTAAGAAATAAAAATCAGTGACTGGAGAGGTTTACAATATGCTGTCGATGTGAATTTAAAGCGTTGTTATAGAAATAAGTCAAATATCACAGAGTCCGTAACTTGATGTGATGATACTCGCGTTTCAGTGGTCACGTTGAACCCAGTGCTGAAGGCTGGGTGCTCAGTCTGAGACAGGTAGATATCATTGCAGTATTGACTTCAATTAGAGATTGATCTGATTAGAGTGTTTGCCCATGTTAGTGTAGGAGCGCGGTCGATCTCCAACCAGATCTCTTAGGCCATTTCTTAATAGCTCGCCAAACATTTTTCTACATGCACTGGATGAGTCACATTATAGATGTATTTTCTGTTTGTTCTTAACATTTGAACAGAATTTGTAAAACAATTACATGATTAAAGTATAAGGACAAAATTCAAGTATTTTTTGTTAAAGTATCATGGCTCCACACTCTCCAGAGGGAACTCCTTATGAGTCGCATTAGTTGTGTTGATGTAATTATGTCAATTGCTCAAATAAACTACTAAACTAATGCAGAAACAAAGCAGATGATAGACGCAAATCTCTCACTCTGAACAAGCAGGGAATGTTTATTTGTTTATTAAGTGAAATGAAGGAATAGAGTTAAATATCTAAATATACAGGGCTATTTTGTGAGGGTAAATAAATGGCGTCAAAAGTATTTGTACGCAATAAAAATCTACAAAGGCTTCCACAGGGTTCTGTTTTAGTTTGGCAATTTACAGGTCAGGTCCATAAATAATATTGGGATATTGACACAAATCTTATGTTTTTGGCTCTATAAACCACCACAATGGATTTTAAGATGTGCTTAAACTGCAGACTTTCAGCTTCAATTTGAGGCTATTTACATCCAAACCAGATTAACGATATAGGAATTTCAAGCGTTTGTATGTGTGCCTCCCTCTTTTTAAGGGACCAAAAGTAATGGGACAAAGCAACAATTATAAATCAAACTTTTTCCTTTTTAATAATTGGTTGCAACTCCTTTGCAGCCTGATGTCTAGAAGGCATAGACGTCACCAGACGCTGGGTTTCATCCCTGGTGATGCTCTGCCAGGCCTCAACTGTAAATGACTTCAGTTCCTGCTTGTTCTTGGGACATTTTCCCTTCAGTTTGGTCTTCAGCAAATGAAATGCTGCTCAATTGGATTCATGTGAGGTGATTGACTTGGCCACTGAATAATATTTAACTTTTTTGCCTTAAAAAGCTCTTTGTTGGCTTTAGCAGTAGCTTCGGGTCATTGTCCATCTGCACTGTGAAGCGGCGTCCAAGCATTTGGCTGAATATGAGCTCATAATGTTGCCCGAAACACTTCAGAATTCATCCTGCTGCTTTTGTCAACAGTCACATCATCAATACAGCAAGGCAACTTTATTTATACCGCACATTTCCTACAAAAGGCAACTCAATGCGCCTACAAAGTACAACACCAGTTCCATTGGCCCATACAAGCCCATGCCATGATGCTGCGCCACCATGTTTCACTGATGAGGTGGGATGCTTTGAATCATGGGCAGATCCTTTCTTTCTCCGTACCTTTCTCTTCAAATCACTCTGGTACTAGTTGATCTTTGTCTCATCTGTCCTAGGATGTTGTTTCAGAACTGTAAAGGCTTTTTAGAAGTTTTTTTTTTTTTTGCAAACTCTAATCAGCCTCCTGTTTTTAAGGCTCACCAGTGGTTTACACCTTGTGGTGAATCGTCTGTATTCTCTCTGGTGAAGTCTTCTCTTGATTGTTGACTTTGACACACATACACCACCTCCTGGAGAGTGTTTTTGATCTGACCTATTGTTGTGAAGGGCTTTTCTTCACCAGGGAAAGAATTATTCGGTCATCCACCACATTTGTCATCTGTGGTCCTTTGGATCTTTTGAAGTTGTTGAGCTCACCGGTGTGTTCTTTCTATTTAATAATGTTCCAAACTGTTGATTTAGTCACGCCTAATATTTATTCTGTCTCTCTGATGGGTTTGTTTTGATTTTTCAGCCTAATAATGGCTTGCTTCATTTATAGTGATAGCTCTTTGGATCTCATATTGAAAATAGCAACGACAATATCCAAAATGCAAATATCACACTTGGAATGAACTCTGGACGTCTCATCCGTTCCTTATAAATGGGATACTGAGGGAAGAGCAGACGCCTGGCCATGGAACAGCTGAGCAGCCACTTGTCCCATTACTTTTGGTCGCTTAAAAAGTGGGAGGCACACATAAAAATGCTTGTAATTCCTACACCGTTCATCTCATTTGGATGTTAATGCTCTCAAATTAAAGCTGAAAGTCTGCAGTTTAAGCACATCTTGGTTGTTTCATTTGAAATCAATTGTGGGGGTTTATATAGCTAAAAACATAAGAATTGAGTCAATGTCCCAATATTTATGGACCTGACTGTAGTTACACAAGCGTTCTCGAAGCAGAAGTTGCTCTCTCATGGTTTTAGTAGCTCACCAGGTAAAAAGGGCTGTTGAACCCTGCTCTAACAGGCTTCGTGGTCAGGATAACTTGGCAGTGGCACCAGCACTCGCCATTGCTGTCTCGTCTTTATCTACAATTTGATGTATCTGTCTGGAATTTGGGTCTGTCCAACAGTCGATGGGGAAAGTTAAACCTGTTGGAGGACTCTCTGTGTCAATCTGCAGTTAAACCTGCTATGTATGGACTGAACAAAACATGACATTTTTAACAAATAAATTATGCTTGTGCCCTTTTTCAATGGAACTCGATACATGGACTAAAGTCATGCAACTAAAACCTGCGTAGCCAAGCAGGGTTAAATCAGACATTGTAGTTACATTTTAGAGCTGAACGCTTCAAAGAGTATAGGCTTGGTTCTGTTATAACTATAAAGTCATATACTTTTTTGTTTCGTTTTTATGCTATATAATGTTACATACATTTAACCAACTAAAGTATTCATACATTTAGTATAAGGTTTCAAAGTTGTCATCTGTTATTGTGTGTACTGATCTCTGTATAAACCACAGCAATGTAAAGCAAAGCGACAAGTCCCCAATGGCACACAGATAGTGCCGTCTTCACAGCAGGGGTTCAATCAGCTGGAACATTTAAAAGTCAGCTGGTGCACTCAAGGCCATAATGTGCATGCATAGGAATAGCAGGGGGCACACAATCAGTGCAAACCAAAGCTGTACTAATTGTAAGCCATTTCGTTGTGAACAAGTCTGTCAGAATACTGTTATGAAGGATTTTATTATACACTGAAAGAGAGAGAAATAATGTGACAGGGTGAATATTGTCCCTTCTGGGTTTCTTTATGGCATGCAGCTCTATCATGGCACTTCCTTGTTAGCGGCTTGTTAGTATACAGGTGAAACTCAGAAATGTCTTCGTTTAAAAAAAAAAATTTCATTTATTTCATGTAATATTCTAATTTTCTGAAATGTTTGGGGTTTTTACAAGCTGTAAGCCATAATTTTCAAAATTAAAACAAACAAAGGCTTGACATATGTCACTTTACATGTCATGAGTCTATATCGTGTCTGGGGCCCCGCCAGTTCAACATCCACGCCCACCGCGCCTATATCTGGTGGGTGTGGTCTAGGGCTAAAACAACTAATCGATTAATTGACGACTAATACTAAAATAGATGTCGACTATTTCAATAATCGATTCATCGTTTTGTGGTTCTCATAGACTCAGAGCAAAAATAACATGAAAATGTAGTATTTTTGATGAAAACCTACTTTGTTTTATAAGTGAAGCTCCAATTGTGTACGTTTTCCAAAGAAATATTTACTTATTTACTTGTGCACTGTAACAAGTGAAGATTGAAGAAATTGGGCAGAAATCATGCAACTTCATTAGGCCAAGGGAAGTTGGTTTTATTTATTAAAGAAGAGATGCTTCCTAGAAGCCAATGGCAACTAGGCCGAGTAGTAGAAACATGGGAAGATGATGGTTTAGTGCGCAGAGTAAAAGTAAAAATAGGTGATCGTAATACACCAAAGAAACAAGTAATTGAGCGGCCAATCCAAAAACTAGTTGTTCCCCTAGAAAGTAACTAAAGTAAAGTAACTAAAATAACATTAATTGGACGTCGTCCCTGCCTGATATGCTCACATCAGACATGTTTTCGCAAAGTTTTACGTTCTGTTAACGTCCATTTGTGAATCATGTATTTTTTTTCTTATACATGATTGGTGGGAGTGTAAATGTACGTTAGTTGTCCACTAGAGGACGCCTAGTTAAATCTTCTTCGCTTAAGCGGAAGTCAAGAGACCTTTCCTCACATGCGGTCTTGAGCTTGATGGACTGCAGCAGCCACAGCCATGCTGGACCTCTGGTCAGGATTGAAGCATATTTCAAGATAGCTGCCCTGTGGAAAGCGGAGCGAGGTTCGTGTGTGTGGTGGACATTTAAATGTATTATTTGTGTACATTATACTCCAATTTAATTTATGTGTGTCAAGTGCATGCGAGCACATGTTAATTGGCATATGTGTTTTTACATATATCTTTTCCAATTGTTTTTGTTTCTGTGCTTCTTTTATAGTTTTCACGGTGCGTGATGTTAATGGTGCTTGATGTCACTTTGTGCCCTTGTCATGCAACCACAGTAAAAAAAACTGCTGCACCTGTTCGAAACTCTCCGTCTCATTCATTCCTGGGCCCGCTACAATGGCTGTTACAGCGCTGATGTCTAAGTGCTGGCTAGTGTTTTCAATGAGCCTTGGTGTGAGGCTGCATATCCACTGCTAACCACAAGGTACACCAACTACTGACAGAACAATTGTAATATTTCATGTTTATGTTCCCATCATTCTAACCTATACAGTATGTGTTTATTATTCTTGTAGAAAGAGGTGTCATTGCTGTTTTATTTGGGTCTGTTTGACTGTTAGTTTGGTTTGTTGGTTCTGTTCATTACCTTTTATGGACAGAATTTCTAGGCGCAGCCAGGGGCTTGGGTTTGGGAACCTCAGGATCTCATCTCTGCTGTTTGCAGACGATGTTGTTCTGTTGGCTTCATCAAATCAGGACCTTCAGCTGCTCTGGGGCGGTTTGCAGCCGAGTGTGAAGTGGCCGGGATGAGGATCAGCTCCTCCAAATCCGAGGCCATGGTTCTACACCAGAAAAAGGTGGCTTCCGCCCATGGGAGGTGTTCCAGGCATGTCCTATTGGGAGGAGGCCTTGTGGAAGACCCAGGACACACTGGTGGGACTATGTCTCAGAGCTGGCCTGGTGTCGCCTCGGGGTCCCCCAGAACAACTGGAGGAAATGTGCGTGGATCGGGAAGTCTGGGCATCTCTGCTGAGACTGCTGCCCCCGCGACCCGGCCCCGGATAAAGCGGAAGATGGATGGATGGATGGATGGATGGATGGATGGATGGATGGATGGATGGATGGATGGATGGATGGATGGATGGATGGATGGATGGATGGATGGATGGATGGATGGATGGATGGATCGTAGTTTAAGCAGTATATGAGACTTAACCTGTACTGGCAAACTGCACAAAGTAACGAACAAGCTTAGTCACATTTACCTGTTGGATATATTTACCCTCAATGCTCATCTGATAAGTAAAAATCTACTTCAAAAGAAAATAAATACCATTTACAATTTTTGTAATAATAAAAACTCAAAACTTTAGTTTGACTCCTGTCTCTCATTTGACCACAGTATTCCCCACATGCTTACCTGCGGGACTGGGCTTAAAGCTGCCCTAAGCTATCCCGTTTACCGGTCTGGTATGGTTGCATTCCCACATTGCGTCGCTAGATACGTCACACTCGCACACAGCAGTGGACTTTGTACCGCAGAAGGAGACCTGGGCTGCACCTCCCTCACCTCACAGCACACCACCCAACACACTCCTCACCCCCACATGCCCCCCGCACCATGTAAACACTAACACGTGAACAAGAGATCGCAAATGTTTGAAGCAGCAGACACAGCAACAGTTAGCGGCTAACAGTTTAGCATTATGACAGACGTTTACAAAAAGAGTGTGAACTGACAAACATCTGACTGACCTGCTCTGATGCAGCTGAAATCCTCGTGAAATGTGCGTTTGTTTATTAATCCAATATCTACAGGAGCTGTCAGGTCTTTTTTCTCCTTATGATCACAAACTAAAGCAGCACCGGAGGCTGAGGCTGATGGAGCAGAGCAGGGTTCACTACTCCATCTACTGAAAAAAAGCTTTACAGTTTAAAGGTCAGATTTATATCTTGCATTGTACTAGCCTAGCATGAAGCCAGCTTTAAATAAGCGCTCAAATCAGCTCTCAAACCAGTTCACCAGCTCTCATAAAAGTTCTTCACCAGCTCTCATAAAAGCAGCTCTCAATAAGTTCTCAAACCAGCTCTCAAACCAGTTTTCAACAAGCTCTCAAAGCAGCTCTCTAAAAAGCAGCTCTTAAAAATCAGCTCTCAAACCGCTGCTCAATTAGCTCTTTTAAGGTCTGAGTAAGCTCTCAAACTATCCCACAATCTGCCCGATTGTGCCCAACATAACCTTTTACCCTAAACGTAGCACCATGGCATTTTAGCAGAGTAAGGTGGGTTTAGCCGAGTTTGGTTTGTTTACCTTTTTTTCCCTAACGGTTGTTTTCCTTTGGTTGATCAACTAACTAAGTTCATTTGTCTAGGCTTCATCTTGTTCGGCCAAGTTTTATTGGTTGCTTGTCTTATTTTATTGTGTCAAGCTTTTGAACATTTCATTAATAAAAATAGTACTCAATTGCCACTGCTCTTACTTGCCTCTGTTCATATTTATTGCCAGACTTACTAGTGTGGTATATTTAACATCCAAAAAAGGAAGAACACTCGCAACTTTTTCTTTTTGTTGTTGACCACATTCATTTATCTTGTCGGAAGTAGTTACTTGTTTTTACCTGTAATGACAAGAATAAATGCGACACACGCTAGTGATGCACGAGTTGCGGGTTCGGGTCGGGTCATGATATTCTCCTTTTATTGCGGGTCGGTTGGGTCAAAAAAATGCCGGTCATTCACCTCAGTCGCACTGGGCAGATCTGAAGGTGCAGTTAGACCAAATGCAAATCCCACAGCACGGGCAGTTGATTCCTGTGTATTGTCAATGTAAATGTGCGCACATGTGCGGGTGAAGAGTGTGCGAGGCGGCAGGTGCGTTAGAGCGGTGAGAATTAGTGGCAAAACGCTACAGCTGTTCAGAGCGGAGTGAACGCAGCGGGAGGAGGCAAACACACGCATTCATGAACAATGTATTGATCATCTGAATTTGGAGCAACACAATCACCTGTTCTACATCATGAAGTAACAAGCGAAACAGAGACACCGTCTGAGAAGAGGAAATCTTCATTACAATCAGCAGCTGTGGTTCAAATGCCTTTCCAGAGCCCAGGCATTCGAATCAGAAGAATAATACGCTTGAATAAACTTAAAAAAACACGGGCGCGGGTGCATTAAACAAGGTACTGGATTACAAACATGTTTAAAATGTTTAAAAGGGGTTTTTATCATGACACACACACATGTATAAACACACATATGGCACACCCGTATTTTCTTTGGCATTTTCTCTAGTCCGTTCGTATCCAAACCAACATGATGCGTTTTTCTTCTGAAAGTGTACCATTTTCCACGTTGATTCTCAATATCAGGCAGAACAGATCAGAAACTGTTGCAGTGGTTTATGGTCCTTCGTAAAATGGCCAATAACGAATCTTCTATAATGTTGCACAGCGACAGCTGCCATCAGTCGGCCATTGTCAAGCGAACCAGTTCATTACACATCGCTTCATTTGGGAGCAGTTTCATGTTGAATAGAACGACTCATGAGCCGGTCCCATTGCCCAAAGTGCCATTTATGATTACATGGATGTGACTAGTGGAAAAATACTGAACCCTTCACAGTGAACTATCCATCACTGAGGTCCTTGTTTAGTTGCGTCACAATTCTGTCAGTATATTTTATTGAAATGACACACGTTATCTTCCTTTGTATTTATCTTCCAATCTATTTCTCTTTCTCCAACGTGAGCGATGAGGGAAAACTCCATGTGCTTCACTTTCCTGTCTAGAGGGTGATGGTGAAAATAGCCGTGTGCATTGTTTATAGGGATATTGTCACCAAACTGTGGAGTTTCCAGATTTACTTGTGTTCAATTGTTCTGAACAGAAATGGTTTGCATTACGTTTGACAATGGGTGATTAAACTACTCTGTTAAAAGGTTGTTTTGTGTGAAATAGTAACATTTTGGTTATGAAAAAAGTCTGTGCAGAGGGTAGGGTATTTACTAAGAAAATCTGGATGGTGTCTCTTTCCGGTATGGCACGATCTGAACTGTGGAGCTTGATTCTTTACGAAAATATTTGTCATCTATACCCAGAAAACAGAACAATTCAATACGCAAATATGTTCAATATAAATCGATAAAATATTGTAGATGATTATTTAGTATTTGATAGTACTTTCAGGTGTTTCCCTTATGCGTTCAACTTCTTACTGAGAAGCATGAGCTCGCTGCCTGTGAGAAACTCCTGCCTGCAAACACCGACCTCCCCCACTCGATCTGTCTGGAAGGCAGAGGAGCAACACACGTGTTAACTTCTGTTGTATTTAAAGCACACGAGAGACTTTATTTCCTCGTTCAGCACATTAAATGTATCAAATCAAGTCCAAATCGTGACCTTCATATGGAAATACGCATTGAACCGTGACCGTCGCATCCTGAGTCACAATGCACAGGAAGCCAATATGAAAGTAACTGGGATTTTGAGCCACTCGATTATTACGAGACCCGACCTCAGATCGTACCATGTAAACAACATGGCTAAAGCTATAACAGTAATCTGAGCTCGGCCCAGTCTGATCATCTCCGAGTTTACAAGTTGGATTGATCTGTACAAGCTTGTACTTGTCGCAGTCAAGCTCTTACTATTGCGGCCAACTAACCTGTGTTCGGACCGGACAATGTCGGGGAAAGACTGTACAATTGGACACCCCTGGGCAAGGTCAGAATACTGGTACTTTACCTATTCTTGGTGTACGATACCGATACCTGAAAGATACTTGTCCAGTGTCTGCGTACATTGGTGTATGAATGAGAGAGTCAAGGGGTGACTGGTTCCTTACTGTAAAGCGCTTTGGGCCTGATAAAGGTAGAAAAGCGCTATATAAGTTGAGTCCACTTACCACTTACCAGTTGTCGATACCTTTATGGAAATATTTGTCATCTAGACCCAGAAAACAGAACAATAATGTTTAGAATAATACATCTTACAATATCGGGCTCATCTCCAATGTGGAATAATTTGGGGGAAAATGGGGGAAATTGTGGGGGAAAATAATAATAAAAAATGGTGTAAAAAAAAATTATATATATATATATTATATAACAATTCTGGATAAAATGAAAATGGGGAGAAAAACATAGGGAACATCGTGAAAAAGTTCATTTCTGTAATACAACTTAAAATGTGAAACTAATACATATATTATAGACTCATAACATGCAAAGTCATGAGTCTATGTCAAGCCTTTGTTTTAATTATGAAAATGATGGCTTACAGTTTGTAAAAATCCCAAAATGAAAATGAAAATTTGAATATTACATGAAATCAATTAAAAAAAAAGAAAGATTTTAAACAGAGAAATGTGGGCCCTCTGAAAACTATAATCCTGCATATGTACTTAGTACTTGGTTTGGGGCTTTTACTTGAATGACGGCCTTAATGTGGTTGCGCGTCATGGAGGCTCTCAGCCTGTGGCACTGCTGAGGTGTTATGGAAGACCAGGATGCTTCAACCAGAGGAATCTGACATCGGAAGCCCATGTCCAGATCCGTCTGTGTGTGGAGGCTCTTGATGCTCTGACTCCAGCCTCAGTCCACTCCTTGTGAAGGTCCCCCACACTTTTGAATGGCCTTTTCCTGACAGTCCTCTCCAGACTGCGCTCATCAATATTGTGAAAAGGGACTATATTGTAGGCTCAAAGTGTCTCCTTTCATCAGATAATGAATCCAAAGGTTAAATGGTCTCAGTGGTTTCGTAGAATTCACCATCATGGGGAAGACTGCTGACCTAACAGTTGTGCAGAAAACCAGCCTCCATAAGGAGGGAAAGGCTCAAAAGGAAATGGCAAAAGAAGTTGGATGTTCTCAAAGTGCTGTATCAAAGCATATTCATAGAAAGTTAAATGGAAGGAAAAAGTGTGGAAGAAAAAGGTGCACAGACCGCAGGGATGAGCGCAGTCTGGAGAGGACTGTCAGGAAAAGGCCATTCAAAAGTGTGGGGGACCTTCACAAGGAGTGGACTGAGCACTTAGCATCCATGCCACGCAACCGCATTAAGGCAGTAATTCAAGTAAAAAGGGCCCAAACCAAGTACTAAGTACATATGCGTGATTATAGTTTTCAGAGGGCCCACATGTCTCTGTTTAAAATCATTTTTTACTGATTTCATGTAATATTCTAATCTTCTGAGATTTTTATTTTTTTTTTTTTTACAAGCTGTAAGCCAAAATGAAACAAAGGCTTGACATGTCACTTTGCATGTCATGAGTCTATATCATATAGTCTCTCATTTCAAGTTGAATTACAGAAATAAATGAACTTTTTCACGATATTCTAATTTTCCAAGTTTCACCTGTATATATATTACAAGTGTGTGTATATACACTCACCTAAAGGATTATTAGGAACACCATACTAATACTGTGTTTGACCCCCTTTCGCCTTCAGAACTGCCTTAATTCTATGTGGCATTGATTCAACAAGGTGCTGAAAGCATTCTTTAGAAATGTTGGCCCATATTGATAGGATAGCATCTTGCAGTTGATGGAGATTTGTGGGATGCACATCCAGGGCACGAAGCTCCCGTTCCACCACATCCCAAAGATGCTCTATTGGGTTGAGATCTGGTGACTGTGGGGGCCATTGTAGTACAGTGAACTCATTGTCATGTTCAAGAAACCAATTTGAAATGATTGGAGCTTTGTGACATGGTGCATTATCCTGCTGGAAGTAGCCATCAGAGGATGGGTACATGGTGGTCATAAAGGGATGGACATGGTCAGAAACAATGCTCAGGTAGTCCGTGGCATTTAAACGATGCCCAATTGGCACTAAGGGGCCTAAAGTGTGCCAAGAAAACATCCCCCACACCATTACACCACCACCACCAGCCTGCACAGTGGTAACAAGGCATGATAGATCCATGTTCTCATTCTGTTTACGCCAAATTCTGACTCTACCATCTGAATGTCTCAACAGAAATCGAGACTCATCAGACCAGGCAACATTTTTCCAGTCTTCAACTGTCCAATTTTGGTGAGCTCGTGCAAATTGTAGCCTCTTTTTCCTATTTGTAGTGGAGATGAGTGGTACCCGGTGGGGTCTTCTGCTGTTGTAGCCCATCCGCCTCAAGGTGGTGCGTGTTGTGGCTTCACAAATGCTTTGCTCCATACCTCGGTTGTAACGAGTGGTTATTTCAGTCAAAGTTGCTCTTCTATCAGCTTGAATCAGTCGGCCCATTCTCCTCTGACCTCTAGCATCAACAAGGCATTTTCGCCCACAGGACTGCCGCATACTGGATGTTTTCCCCTTTTCACACCATTCTTTGTAAACCCTAGAAATGGTTGTGCGTGAAAATCCCAGTAACTGAGCAGATTGTGAAATACTCAGACCGGCCCGTCTGGCACCAACAACCATGCCACGCTCAGAATGGCTTAAATCACCTTTCTTTCACATTCTGACATTCAGTTTGGAGTTCAGGAGATTGTCTTGACCAGGACCACACCCCTAAATGCATTGAAGCAACTGCCATGTGATTGGTTGTTTAGATAATTGCATTAATGTGAAATTGAATAGGTGTTCCTAATAATCCTTTAGGTGAGTGTATATTACAAGTCATGTTTATTTACCAAGTCATGTCACTTCCTTTAATGCCGTCCTTGGACCAGCAGCATCAAAACCGCTTTTCGATACTTTAATTTGTTCAATACCAGAAGTACCTAAACTTTTTTTCCCATACCATACTGGCATGGTTTAACGGTACCCAGGCGTACCTGCATCTCCCCTATTCAAACAGACGAGTGGACATAACGATTCCTCATTACCATTTCCAGACTGACTGACTGGTGCATTGTGTGACTGTCCATAAAGCGACTCCGCAGCAGACGGTGACCCTTAGCTTGTGAGCGAGTCGTGACAGAGACTGTTGGAAGGAACAGCCCGCGGGGAAGTCTTTTCAAGGTTAGCGGGAGAAAAAAACATCGCAAACTCAGAGGACATGCAAGGGAGATTATTAGAGGAAACAATAACAAGATGATACTTTTGCTAATGTATTCCGCAATCACAATTCATTTCCTGCACCATTCTCGGTTTTATCCTCAATGCGAAATGCACAATCCCTCTCCTCTAATGTGACAGCTGCTATCAGTTGGCCATTGTTAAACCATTCACTACACGCCATTAGTTTTAGACAGCCATTTTTTTACGTTGAATGGAGGAACTCATGAGCCGGTCCCGTTGCCCAAGTGCCAATAGCGATTACATGGAAGTGACCAGCGCGAAAATACTGAGCAGTTTTATAGTACATTTTCCATCTGGCGCCACTGATGTCCCTCGGATCAGACTTGGCTGAAGTTCAGCCGGGGAAACCTTTTAAAACGTGATATAAAGTGATCAGACCGCACACATTAGTACATTATTCCACAGTTAATAATCTGTCACTCATATGAAGCCAGATTAAATGATTCTGATGATTATGTGAGACCGTAATCTTTCCGTTGTGTGCATAGATTTGTGGCATCAAAATGAGGACATCTTCACATTGTGAGGCCTTTCACAAAGACTTTACTCAGACGTGGGGACTTCAGGCTTGGAGACGGGACGATCGGCGTCACTTTTGGTTTTGTGTTGATCGGTCAAATATCGGCGGAGATCTTCACATCTTCGGACGACAACCGAGCTATGGTCCGTTTGTGGAGCTTATTTACTGTACGAGCGCCGGCGGAAACACGCAATATCCGGAGTTTAATGAGGTTTTCTCAAAAACAACACTCTTTTCATAACTTGGTTTTATTGACAAGTACGGATGGGTCAAGATCTTGTGAAAGCCACAAGATCTCGCAAAATCAAATGCCACAAGATTTTTCGGCCCTGAATAGATTCATATTGTGGATTTATTTTACTGAGCTGCATGCAGTACACTCGTTGTAGACGGCTTAAAGGTACTTAAAGGAATATTTACCGTGATTATCTGGACTATTAGTTCATAGTTTGGCTCGGGGTGCGTCTTATACTCCAGAGCAACTAATACGTTATTTTTTTTATTCAAATATATAATTTCACATGCCGCTAATTGAGCATCAGGAAGAAAGTTTGGCGTGCCGCAATGAAGAAAACAAAAAAGCTAATCACGGGCTAAAAGCTAGATGGCCACAGCTAGAGGAACGAGTTTGCAAATGAGAGCTTGAAAAACGTACTGCCGGGAGAGGCTTGTCAACGGTGCAGTTAAGCCTCCGTGCTCAGGTCGTTGCCATGGCGATTGTTCAGAAGTGACACCGAGGATGAAGATTTCAATGGATTTAGTGATTTGGAGTGAGATCGAGAGTTTGGCATGATCTTTATGCTATAGTTATCTGATCTGTTTATGTGACATTAACATGCCAGACACCTATTTAGATTGTTCTTTATGCTTCATGTAGCTAACCATCAATGTGTACGCCTATTCAGCCTGTTGTTTTTTTCTTCATTAGGCATTTTTTTCCTAGTGCGTCTTATACTCCGGAGCGATGTATAGTCAGGAAAATATGGTAGTTAAAGCTGCCCTTAGCTACACCCTTTGGGGACGAGCAGAGCAGGGTTCACTACTGACACCTACTGACAATAAAAATTCAAAAAGACATAGCTGAGGGCAGCTTTAACAGAGTGCATTTTCTCCTGTTCGGCTTCTTGATTGGACTTTACAGCCTATAGGCCAGTGCCAGAAAGCGAAGACGTACAAAACTGATCCAAACTGATCTTTTTCCTTGTGTTGTTGCCATGTTGTCGTTCCTTTTATTAAACTTTTTTTTCCATTGATTTTTGTCACTTTTTTTGTTGCTCTTTTATGGCATTTTTGTTGTGTTTTTGTCACACATAAATAACTTTTTTCGTTACTTTTCTGTTATTCTTTTGTTGCTCTTTTGTGGCATTGTTGTTGCATTTTTGTCACTTTTCTGTTACTCTTGTCGCTCTTGTGTTGCATTTTCATCCTCGTTTTCGTCTAATTTGGCTATTTTGACACTTTTTTCAAGAAGCTTTCAGATTTGGGTAATTTAGAGGAAATTAGCCGGATGGAAATTAGCCCATGTGTGGCTTGTTCATTAACATGCACTGTCCATACCAAATAAACTAATAAATAATAATTATAAAAATGGAACAAAATAACTACACACCCCAACATCAAAAGTGGAAACCCCAGCCAAATGAAGCTCTGAGACACTTTGGTGCCATCTATCTTCCAGAGATGGTGGACGGAACATGCATCAAGGCGTCGCAGACTAAAGGTGCGTACAGACCAAACGCTGACACGCCATCAACGTCCATGTTAACCCTATGTAGACGTGCTTCAACGCGCTTCCAAATGTAAGCAAAGCCGTCCGCGTGTATGTAGCGTTGCAAATGCGAGCAGATGAGGATTAACGCGCGTCAAAACCAGTGAGAACAGCGCGGTACAGAGCAGGGATGCCCCGCCCACTGCTTCATACACTCAAGTAATCACAATCTACACGTGCGTTCATTTACGCCTTGTTAACCAATCAGGGACTGGGCTCAAATAGTGAGCACAAGCGTCACCTGTTACCTGCAGCAGTGGCGCAAAAAGGGCATACGCAATATATGCCTTTCATAGGGGCGCCGAAAGGACGGGGCGCCAATTAGTGATGTATCGGTCGCGAACGATCCGGCTCTTTTGAACGAGTCTTTACAGTGAACGATATGAACGGGTTCGCGGAGGTGAAGTATTTTTTTAATTCCTCTTTGGGGGAGAGGCGTCACTTTAGTGGTGCATGCTTATTTTGTGAAACAAAAGTCACTGCTGGAGTGGGGCAGAGAGGAGTGCAGAGGGACTGTCATCTCCACCGCTGCTGCTGCAGCCCCATGAGGAGCTCAAAGTGAGCATAAGGCAACAAGTTTGAGAAATAAAAGTCCTAATGAAATAATAAACACGGTTACAGAGGAGATTGCGTTGAAGCTTGCGTTGTTTTCTCCCCTCTTGCGCGAGGGAGAGAGAGGACGAAAAGTTACGTGAATGAAGCAACAGAAGCTTTTAATCGGGCCGTGTGATTGTTTTTTTGTGATAACAAACTCCATAGAGGGAAATATCGATGTTATATTGTGTGAAATAGTGACATTTTCGTTAAAATAGTCAATTCAGAGGGTATTTATTTTCTTTAAAAAAAAAACACACACATCAAAGAGCCATATGTGTGTGTGTGAGGGGGTTAGTTGCGGTAGTTGCGCCCCTGACCTGCAGCATGGAGGACAAGTTGATCATGGCGGTTTGCGCTCGGCCTGAGTTGTATGACACGCCTCCTAATTATGACGCTTGCAAAACTTCACGCGCCAGCAAACATTGCCGCTTCACACTCGCGAGAAACGCCTGTTTGGCGTCCAACTAGAGGCTGAAGGAGCGTGGACGCACATTTGGTCTGAACGCACCGTTAAGAGCAATTACTTTTTCCAGTGTCATTGTCAGTGTCATTCCAGTGTCATGACAATGTTTTGGACGTTAAACTCATTCTAATGTTGACTTTTTGGCATTTACTTTGAGACTAACTTTTCCATCAAGGTTCAGTTTCACACGTTTGGCCTTCCGATGCCCACTGTAGTGGACACATGATATCCTAAAAATACAAACTTTTTTTCCCCAAAAATATTTTTTATATAATACATAATTATATATTCACGGCAACCCCGTGAACTGCTACCCAACCCCGTGAACTGCTACTCAACCCCGTGAACTGCTACCTTAACGTGGTGGGGTTGTTTGAGTGCCCGAATGATCCGAGGAGCTATGTTGTCTGGGGCTTCATGCCCCTGGTAGGGTCTCCCATGGCAAACAGGTCTTAGGTGACGGGTCAGACGAAATGCAGTTCAAAGACTTCTATGGATAGTACTACAGCAAGGACCGTGACGTCGCCCGGTATGGCGCAGCCGGGGCCCCACCCTGGAGCCAGGCCTGGGGTTGGGGCTCGAATGCGAGCGCCTGGTGGTCGGGCCTCTGCCCGCGGGGCCCGGCCGGGCACAGCCCGAAGGGATGACGTGGGCCCGCCCTCCTGTGGACTCACCACCCGCAGAGGGATCCGTAGGGGTCGGGTGCAGAGAGGACTAGGTGGCAGTCAAAGGCGGGTGCCTCGACGACCTGGTCCGCGTGCGCAGCTTCTGGCGTTCGGGACATGGAACGTCACTTCGCTGGGGGGGAAGGAGCCTGAGCTTGTGCGGGAGGTTGAGAGATACCGGCTAGATATAGTCGGGCTCACCTCCACGCACAGCCTGGGTTCCGGATCCCAACTCCTGGAGAGAGGCTGGACTCTCCATTTTTCTGGAGTTGCCCGCGGGGAGAGACGGCGGGCTGGGGTGGGTTTGCTTATAGCCCCCCAGCTCAGCCGCCACGTGTTGGAGTTCACCCCGGTGAACGAGAGGATCGCGTCCCTACGCCTTCGGGTTGGGGACAGGTCTCTCACCGTTGTCTCGGCCTACGGGCCCAACATCGGTGCAGAGTACCCGGCCTTCTTGGAGTCCCTGGGAGGGGTACTAGATAGTGCTCCGACTGGGGACTCCATTGTTCTACTGGGGGACTTCAACGCCCACGTGGGTAACGACAGTGAGACCTGGACGGGGGTGATGGGGAAGAACGGCCTCCCCGATCTGAACCCGAGTGGTGTTCTGTTATTGGACTTCTGTGCTAGTTACAGTTTGTCCATAACGAACACCATGTTCGAGCACAAGGGTGTCCATAAGTGCACGTGGCACCAGGACACCCTAGGCAGGAGGTCGATGATCGACTTTGTAGTTGTGTCATCTGATCTCCGGCCGCGTGTCTCGGACACTCGGGTGAAGAGAGGGGCTGAGCTGTCAACCGATCACCACCTGGTGGCAGGCCAAGCGTGCTGCAGCTCGTGCAGTCACAGAGGCAAAAACTCGGGTCTGGGAGGAGTTCGGAGAAGCCATGGAGGAGGACTATCGGTCGGCCTCGAAGAGATTCTGGCAAACCATCCGGCGCCTCAGGAGGGGGAAGCAGTGCTTCACCAACACTGTTTACAGTGCGGGTGGGGAGCTGTTGACCTCGACTGGGGATGTGGTCGGGCGGTGGAAGGAGTACTTCGAGGATCTCCTCAATCCCACTGTCACGTCTTCCGATGAGGAGGCAGAGGCTGGGGACTCGGAGGGGGGTTCGTCCATCACCCAGGCTGAAGTCACTGAGGTGGTTAGAAAGCTCCTCGGTGGCAAGGCCCCGGGGGTGGATGAGATTCGTCCCGAGTACCTTAAGTCTCTGGATGTTGTAGGGCTGTCTTGGTTGACACGTCTCTGCAACATCGCGTGGCGGTTGGGGACAGTGCCTCTGGATTGGCAGACCGGGGTGGTGGTCCCTCTCTTTAAGAAGGGGGATCGGAGGGTGTGCTCCAATTACAGAGGGATCACACTTCTCAGCCTCCCCGGTAAGGTCTACTCCAGGGTGCTGGAGAGGAGGATCCGGCCGATAGTCGAACCTCGGATTTAGGAGGAACAATGCGGTTTTCGTCCCGGTCGTGGCACACTGGACCAGCTATATACCCTACATCGGGTGCTCGAGGGTTTGTGGGAGTTCGCCCAACCAGTCCACATGTGCTTTGTGGATTTGGAGAAAGCGTTCGACCGTGTCCCTCGTGGTGCCCTGTGGGGGGTGCTCCGGGAGTATGGGGTGCGGGGCCCTCTGCTAAGGGCTGTCCGTTCCCTGTATGACCGCAGCAGGAGCTTGGTTCGCATTGCCGGCAGTAAGTCAGACTTGTTCCCGGTGCGTGTTGGTCTCCGCCAGGGCTGCCCTATGTCACCGGTTCTGTTCATTACCTTTATGGACAGAATTTCTAGGCGCAGCCAGGGGCCGGAGGGTGTCCGGTTTGGGAACCTCAGGATCTCATCTCTGCTGTTTGCAGATGATGTTGTTCTGTTGGCTTCATCAAATCAGGACCTTCAGCGCGCACTGGGGCGGTTTGCAGCCGAGTGTGAAGCGGCCGGGATGAGGATCAGCACCTCCAAATCTGAGGCCATGGTTCTCCACCGGAAAAAGGTGGCTTCCCCGCTTCTGGTCGGTGGGGAGTCCTTACCTCAAGTGGAGGAGTTCAAGTATCTCGGGGTCTTGTTCACGAGTGAGGGACGGATGGAGCGTGAGATCGATAGACGGATCGGTGCAGCGTCAGCAGTGATGCGGTCGCTGTATCGGACTGTTGTGGTGAAGAGAGAGCTGAGTCAGGGGGCAAAGCTCTCGATTTACCGATCGATCTACGTTCCCACCCTCACCTATGGTCATGAGATCTGGGTAATGACCGAAAGGACAAGATCGCGAATACAAGCGGCCGAAATGAGTTTCCTTCGCAGGGTGGCTGGGCGCACCCTCCGAGATCGGGTGAGGAGCTCAGTTACCCGGGAGGAGCTCGGGGTAGAGTCGCTACTCCTTCACGTCGAAAGGAGCCAGCTGAGGTGGCTAGGGCATCTGTTCCGGATGCCTCCTGGTCGCCTCCCTCGGGAGGTGTTCCAGGCATGTCCTATTGGGAGGAAGCCTCGTGGAAGACCCAGGACACGCTGGTGGGACTATGTCTCCGAGCTGGCCTGGTGTCGCCTCGGGGTCCCCCCAGAACAGCTGGAGGAGGTGTGCGTGGATCGGGAAGTCTGGGCATCTCTGCTGAGACTGCTGCCTCCGCGACCCGGCCCGGATAAAGCGGAAGAAAATGGATGGATGGATGGATGGATAATTATATATAATTGCCTTACAAAGATTGGGGGATTTGAAGAAAAAAAAGTGACTGGACAACATTTTATTCCTGGTAGTCAGGAGGATATGACGGGGCAGGTGCGGCTTGAATTGAAGTGGAAGTGTCCATCATGAGTGCTGTTACACATCTGATCTGACTGGCCCAAAAGTCCGTCCGTCCACCGGGGAAACTCCCAGTGCTGCAGACCACCCTGAGTGAATGTGATTGGAGAGAAGCGTCGCGGTTGTGACTTTCCTGATTGTCTGTTTTCACATTAGCCAGACTGAAGGATTTTACTATTCCACAAGTCCCTGCAGTCTTTTCCCTGACGGCGGGACTCTAAAAAGTCCCGCTGTTTGCGGCGCGTGAAGTTTTGCAAGCGTCATAATTAGGAGGCGTGTCATACAACTCAGGCCGAGCGCAAACCGCCATGATCAACTTCTCCTCCATGCTGCCGGTCAGGGGCGCAACTACCGCAACTGCCCCCCCTCCCACACACAAACACACACATGGCTCTTTGATGGTTGTTTCTTTTTTTTTAAAGAAAATAAATACCCTCTGAATTGACTTTATTTTAACAAAAATGTCACTATTTCACACAATATAACATCGATATTTCCCTCTATGGAGTTTGTTATCACAAAAAAACAATCACACGGCCCGATTAAAAGCTTCTGTTGCTTCATTCACGTAACTTTTCCTCCTCTCCCTCTCTCTCCCTCGCGCAAGAGGGGAGAAAACAACTTCAACAAGCTTCAACGCGATCTCCTCTGTAACCGTGTTTATTATTTCATTAGGACTTTTATTTCTCAAACTTGTTGCCTTATGCTCACTTTGAGCTCCTCATGGGGGTGGAGATGACAGTCCCTCTGCACTCCTCTCTGCCCCACTCCAGCAGTGACTTTTGTTTCGCAAAATAAGCATGCACAACTAAAGTGACGCCCCTCCCCCAAAGAGGAATAAAAAAAAAAAACACTTCACCACCGCGAACCTGTTCATATCGTTCACTGTAAAGACTCGTTCAAAAGAGCCGGATCGTTCACGACCGACACACATAGACTGTTAAAAAGAACACATCACTATTGGCGCCTGTATGAAAGGCATATATTGCGTATGCCCTTTTTGCGCCACTGCTACAGGTAACAGGTGACGCTTGTGCTCACTATTTGAGCCCAGTCCCTGATTGGTTAACAAGGCGTAAATGAACGCACGTGTAGATTGTGATTACTTGAGTGCATGAAGCAGTGGGCGGGGCATCGCTGCTCTGTACCGCGCTGTTCTCACTGGTTTTGACGCGCGTTTATCCTCATCTGCTCGCATTTGGAACGCTTCATACACACGGACATCTTTGCTTACATTTCGACGCGCGTCGAAGCACGTCTACATAGGGTTAGCATGGAAGTTGGTGGCGTGTCAGCGTTTGGTCTGTACGCACCATTAAAGGGGTGTGAGATGGGCGCAGTGATAACGTTTGTTTTTCTAAAGCTACAGGCCGTTCACAAAGTAATCTTTACTAATTCAATTGTCAATGTCCCAGGCACGAGCCCAGAGTGCAGAGGTAGCTCATTAGTCCACTCATGATTTCAATTGGTAAAAGGGGCCTCTTGGGAACGCGCTCTAGTGATAAGTCAATGCAGAACTAGCAGGCTTTTTCACCTTAAATAAACCCTTCGGGAATGGGGACGTGTGATGTGAAATATCTCAAACTAAGCTAAACTGACTTCTTAAAATAACAGAATAACTTTGTTCTGCTTTATTTCTGCTGATAAACTGAAGTTTATCTGCTGGTCCCACTCATTTTACTGTAGACGAGTATATTTTGCACTTATATAGGCTGAAACTGTGTGTGTACTGCCCCCTCATGGCTAAAAAGTATATGGAAGTTTGATTTTGTGAACTTCCACTTTTGTAAAAGTAAAACTCCACGTCATGAGCTCACAGCAATCTGATCAGTGGATCCTTCCCCAGCACAGGAGGGAGCGAAGTGTAGGTTTTCTGTATTACATTCACAAAGCAGCAGGCGCATGTGTCATTAGCTCGTAGCATTAGCACCTTGGAGATGTCGGCTACTCGAATCTTCTGCGTTTATTTGATGCTGTTCTCGGGGGTTTCTCGTCGCACGGACCGCGCCCCTCTCGCTTCCCCCCATGGCTTTCTATGCCGACCCACATCAGCAGCGATTTCAAACTGCAATTGTGGGCAAAGTTTGGACTTTGGTAGCTCTTTAAGTTGGCCACTGCTCGTTTAGAAACCCTTTGAAACCCACTCTGATCGCAGGCTGCACATCTCACGGAAACGGTTTTGCTTTCACAGCTTCTTCTCTGGCCGCCCATCAAGGTGACTGCCATGATTCCACCGAGCCATCTCTTAGCAATGGGATGGAAGAATGGAAGCATATCACAGCAGGAGAATATCATGTTAAACTTGATGTTCAATAACAATATATAAGTCACAGTGCCCCCTAGTGTGGCTATAACCTTTGTGACAACCAACCAGTGTGACAAACAGCTTCAGTCTCCCCTATTCGGACTACTTTATATTGTAAGTGTCGTCACTTCAGTGTTGTCCCATAATAAGAACCAAACATCACGGTATGGACAGAGTGAGGTTATCAAGGACTTTTAAGTGGATTCCTGGACGGCGAGCAGGTGAGCTCTGAACCATTTGTCGTTTATGCAGGAGTGAGAGGGGAGGAAGTCCTTAGTGAAACAACAAGATCTTATTTTGACGTTATTAATGTGGGCTTCGGATGTGAGATCACTAGATGTCAGGAGGTCAACGCAGCATTGACAGCGGAGAGGGAGAATGTGGGAGGATTGGACCGGGATGGAAGAGGAGCACATGCTGAGTAGAACTTCAGTCTGTTGAGCTGAAGGAAAATAAAAGCGAGCCAGCGTTTGATTTGTAAGAAGCAGGGATTGAGACGATCCGGAGGCAGAAAATGCTAATATCAAGATGAGTCATACAGTGGGACGAGAAAGATTTCGGCAACACAGATTTTTTTCCATTACTGGGAGTACCTAACCTTTTTTTTCCAAATACCATACTTGTATCGTTTAACATTACCCAGCCCTTGTTATAAGAATATCTCATCTGCCACTTCATGCTCACCGCTCACATTGCTCACATCCGTGGTGCCTAAACCTTTGCACTCTACCGTACATACATCATAATGGCCGTGTTGTGTTCGTTCACCAACCATTCCCAAACTCCAGTGTGTTGCAGTGTTGTAATGCCTCACAATAACAAACAGGAAGGACGTGAGACTAAAAACTGAATAAAACTCTCGGTCTTTCCATTTCAAACGTTTTGTCAATGTACTTTGAGAAACACTGGAAAAGACAATATAGCGAATGGAATTGAAACAGTGTTAGGTCATGTACTGTATTCTGAAACAAGGTGTAAAGTCTGAATCGTTCGGTCATCGTTTCCAGTGTGCTCATAAGGGACTCGCTTGTTAGAGGCAGCGGGACGGGCCAGAGACACTGAGCTTGTTAACTGCAGCGGTGGTGGTCGGGAGGTGGAGGACAGTAAGGGTCATTAGCGAGAGTGGAGTGGACCTGATGGATGACGTGAAATGTGACCGGTAACTTGCCATGAGATGAAAAGCCCCATAACGTGGCACGATTAAGGCCTTGTCCATACGAAGTCAAGGTGAGGACTAAACGCAAACATATTTGAGCAATCCAGTGCATCGTCCATACGAACCCGGCGTTTTGTGAAACTAACATTTTCCAAACTAGGTCCCAGAGTGGAAAGATCTCAAAACACCGTTTACGTGGCTCCGTTGTTAAGACGTCTCCGCAACTTAATCTACCGACCTTATGAGTTTTACTCATGGATCTATGATGGTTTTACTCCGCTCCTCTTTGCTCCACTGCACAGGTGCAGGCCACAGGTGACAAGTAGAAAAACACGGCCGAGTCAGTCTGTGTTTTTGGACTGACAGTCAAAGTCCGGTCACTGACAGATTTTTCTGCTTAAAGGGTGCGTTCAGACCAAACGTGTGTCCACGCTCAGTCAGCCTCTAGTTGGACGCCAAACATTGCTGCTTCACACTCGCGAGAAACGCCTGTTTGCTGGCGCGTGAAGTTTTACAAGCGTCATAATTAGGAGGCGTGTCATACAACTCAGATCACGTAACTTTTCCTCCTCTCCCTCTCTCTCCCTCGCGTAAGAGGGGAGAAAACAACGCAAGTGAAAGAGGTGTTTTGCTTCAACGCGATCTCCTCTGTAACCGTGTTTATTATTGCATTAGGACTTTTATTTCTCAAACTTGTTGCCTTATGCTCACTTTGAGCTCCTCGTGGAGGTTGGAGATGACAGTCCCTCTGCCAATCCTACACTCCTCTCTGCCCCACTCCAGCAGTGACTTTTGTTTCACAAAATAAGCATGAACAACTAAAGTGACGCCCGTCCCCCAAAGAGGAACTTAAAAAAATACTTCACCTCCACGAACCCGTTCATATCGTTCACTGTAAAGACTCGTTCAAAAGAGCCGGATCGTTCGCGACCGACACATCACTTTCGACGCCCCTATGCAAGGCATATATTGCGTATGCCCTTTTTGCGCCACTGCTGCAGGTAACAGGTGACGCTTGTGCTCACTATTTGAGCCCAGTCTCGGATTGGTAAACAAGGCGTAAATGAACGCACGTGTAGATTGTGATTACTTGAGTGCATGAAGCAGTGGGCGTGGCATCGCTGCTCTGTACCGCGCTGTTCTCACTGGCTTTGACGCGCGTTTATCCTCATCTGCTCGCATTTGGAACGCTTCATACGCGCGGACATCTTTGCTTAGATTTCGACGCGCGTCGAAGCACGTCTACATAGGGTTAACATGGAAGTTGGTGGCGTGTCAGCGTTTGGTCTGTACGCACCTTTAGTCTCGTTACGTCTGAAGAATAAACTCGCCTCCTCGTCACTTCTGTAAATCGTAAATCCTTGAATTCATTTTCACTGTTTACATTCCACAAAAGTTTACTGCGCATGTGCCCTTTACATCTTGTTCTTTTATCTGTGTTAGCGTCACAGCGCCACACACAGGCCTGGCAGATGAATCACGCCGTTTTCACAGACCTGAGTCGACCCATGTGGACGCACACATTTACTGAGCTGGGTTCGTGCTTACAAAGAAAGTTTCTGAAAATAGAAGCGTTTTGTCTTCGTGTGGATATAGTGTAAGTTGAAGCTGTATAGAACCCGACTGTATGTTGCCCTCACAGCTCCGGTTTGTCGCGCTCCATTTGCCTCTCGACTGGCACCTTTCAATTCGAAATAAAGCACCCTCCATCGTCTAGCGTTGCCAGGTCAGAGATATTTTAGTGTAAAATGTCTTAATTGGCTTGTTGCACAGTGTTCCTCTGACCTGAAGCTGTGAGTGCCAGTACAGCCTGTCCGTATTCATTTGGAGAATAACTCAGATCCGCTGGAGTAATCATATTGTCTAAAGATTATGTGGCGGACAGTGAGTTCCTGGTAGATGATCACTTACTGCATGTTAAAAACTTATGCAGGATGTAAATAGTTCAGCCTGTGTTTATAAAGGTTGGAGAGTTTGTCTTGAAGCTAAAGGCTTACAGGCAATAAAGAAATTAATATTGATGAAAATAAATACCTATATCAAATTATAACTACTGACGATTGTTTTAATGCAGATTAGTTAACTATACTTAAGTATGTTAAAATTTAAGTGAAAGTAGCCAATGAGGACTCTTCAGCATGGTGAGCTGCTCTGCGATTGGGTCCGGGGCTCAGTCCCAGAGCAGAGTGTGTGTATGTTTTTTGGAGGCGGACTCGGGGCCACAATAACTGTTCCCCAAAGCCGTCTACGGAGAGCAGTTTGACATGCTTTTAGCGGCTCATCACTTAAACAGGCGCTGATGGGCCGGCCCCATTTCAAGCACGTTGAGACATTAGGTCTTGGCAAAGCCTTTTGGATACAAATGTGGCTATAAATGTTCATAATGAAATTTTCTTGGTAACCTAATTGGTCTTCATTGAGTATTATTCTTGATACAATATTATTTATAGATCATTACTCTGTAAAGAAAATTCTATTCACAATTATTTTGAGCATAGTGCTCCACAGCGCCGTCTGGTGGGGCCTGACCCCACTGGCCCCAAATGCAGAATCGTCACTGAACAACACGGCAATGACAAAAAACCACAAAGTGCTGGAACACATAACACAAACACACATAACTTTCAAAACTAAATATTGAATGGATTTGCGGTGTTGATCCAATCAGCAGCAAATGCTGAGTCAGTTCACTTTTGCTCAGGCTCACAGTAGCTCAGTGTGTTCCAAATGTTTCATGTACAGCACTTTGGGTAGCTGGTGTTATTGTAATCATAAACCAATTGCTATATGAATAAAATTAACCTTGAAGCTAAGCCGAGTGAAGACAGGGAATGACAGTGGATGGTAGCTTCACAGTAAAATCTTTTATCTGGATCAATTTTGTAAAAACTGTAGTGTCCCGTATGAGAGACTATCTCGGCCAAACTCTTCTGCGCCCTCTGCCCAATGGCAAAAACTGCTGTGGAAATTGTGCACAGTGCAGCAACACTGTCAAGACGGGACATTTTTGTCACCCCTACACGGGCAAAAAGTATCCCCAAAAAAGTGTGATTACATGTGCATCCACCCACGTAATCTACATGTTACGCTGCTCATGTGGTCACGTTGGAAAGATTAAAAGAAAACTTAGAGGATTTCTGAACACAAAAGCTCTATCCTCAGGAGCGAGACTGTCCAGTGGCTGCGCACTTCAATGATATGGACCATGACATCAGTTCGCTCAGATTCATTGGCATCAAGCATGTCCCCTGCCGCCTACAGGGGCGACCATGACAAACTCCTAAAATAGAGAAGCATTTTGGATTCATACGCTTCAAACCCTAGTACCAAAAGGTTTAAATGATGAACTTAACTGGAACATTTTTCTTTGAACAGTAATATAAATGTGTGTGTGGAGATATTGTATTCTTGAATATATGCATGTGGTGGATCAGGTTCTTTAATTGTATTGCCTGTTTGCTATGCTCAGTGTTTTAAGATTGCAGATACTACTTTTTATACTGATGCAGATTACAATTAATGTTATTCTGATGATATGGAGAACGATAAATACATTTTGATATAGGCCTATGTATTTTTAAATGTTTGTATTTCTGCAGCCTATAACCGGGCACCCCAGGGTGCTTGCCATACCCTTGGCTATTTAAGATGGCCTCATTATTTGCCAGAGGAAGATCCTGTCGGGTCGAAATGTTGCATATTAAATAAATATGTGCGGGAATTCCTTTATGTAACTTGGATATCCAATTTTAGCCAGATGAAATCTTGCCTGTACAATTCGAATTTTATAACACACTTATTCAAAAACTAAACAGGATCCTACCACTAAAAACATGTGCAATAGGTTCCCCTCTGGGGCCAGGACTCCATTTTAGAGCCAAGTCCTGCCCCAAAGTTCCACAGAATTGCAGTTACAGAAACCCGTGTCCTCGCTCACCGCACAGCTCCATACCTGACTGCACTCGGCTGCAAACTCTGCTCCAACAGTGCCCCCTGCTGGCTTTAGACGTGTGTGTCGCTTGAGGTCCAATCAGCTCATGAAAAAGCCCAATCTGAAATCATTGTTTGAGGAAAAAAAGGACATCCATCTTGACGTTCGGCTTGTTGTGGCTCCGTCTCAGTAAGTGCCACTCGCATCATTTCCCCCATTCAGGAAAACGCGCTGGCATTTGGCATCTTATCATAGCACAAATGAAAGGCATTGTAGCGGGACTTTGAAGGGTTGACAGGAGTGGAGAGGCTATTGAGGTGATTACAAACCGGGCACTTTGGGGTGGGGGGGTGAGGAGTAAATGTGGAAAGATGAACTAGAGTCGAGCGAGAGAAGTAGTGCTTATTTCATCCCAGTCGCACGGCATTCAATTCATTTCGAAAACAAAGAGAAAACAATCAATTGTGCTCAAAAAGGAGTGGGATCAAGTGTGACCTTTTTCCCTACCCTTTCACTAACTAATGCTTATTACAACAGCGTCCTGTATAGCCGGGGTTTCCATACTTTATGGACATTAAAGGCGCATTCTGCAACTTTTTATGTGAGAGAAAAAAAGCGGATATTTGTGCGCATTTGACCTTGTAGTGACCCAGCTCCTGTACGAGTGGTCAGCATGGTGTTTTTACTTTCCATCACAGTGGTCTCTACAACGCTCCATGATCAATTGTTTTGTAGGTTTTCTGGTCAGCGGTGAAAAACAGTTGATCCTGGAGCATCCTACATAACATTACACATCATCAGTACACATTTCATACAGCGTTACTGTGTGAGCAGCTTTGACTTGACTTCAGCCATTGTTTCAGACCTGTGTAAAAACTGTTCATGTCAGTCTGCAGTTTTAAATCAGTGGACAGAGAGCTCCACAGTCTGGATCCATTAAAAGAGAAACTGGACTGTCCAAAAGATGGTGTCAATTTTGGGAGAACACAGTCCCCACTGACTGAGGCTCTGGCGGAGGGTCTGTGGGAGTCCTGACGCCGAACAATGAGAGCAGAAAACAGCGGCGACACATGACTGTTCAAACATTTAAAGAACCAATTTCAGAATACTAAAATGTTTAAGGTTTTCGAAAGTAAAAAGATTATGTCTATGAATGATGTCACAGTGATGCCATCTCATAGGTTTTCTGTCAAATACCTTGACTGCCTGTTTGTACAATGAAACAAGCGGCTTGAGTGTGGACGGGGAGGTTTGTGACCATGACGTGACGCAGTAGGACAGATGTGGGAAAAAAAATCATTGCATGCATGTATAACAGGGCGGCCTGATGGGACAGATCCCTCCTGATAAAACGAAAACAGTTCAAGTTGGATTTGACCTTTTTACACACATTTTTGACTTGACTTTGAAATTTAAGGTTGTTGTCAAGAATAACTCCAAGATATTTGGTCTCTTTTACTTCTTGTATGAGTTAATTGTTTATGCTTACTTCAAAAGGTGCTGTTAGAAGGTCTTGTTTTAATTGAGAAACAGACACGTCACGTTTAAGGTTAGGTGAGACAACTCGAGCCATTTAGAGATGTTTACTAGGACAAGTGTCGACTGCTGCGCTGCCAGAGCTGGAGTTTTAGCAGCCAGATGAATTACTGTATCATCTGCATACAGCTGGCAGTTGACAACTTGGCAGCTATCAGGGAGGTTATCGATGTACATTGTGAACAACAATGGCCCCAGTACTGATCCTTGAGGAACACCCACGTTGGGGAAGAGAGCTGACATCACCCCATTAACCTTAACGCACTGCCGTCTTCCCTCAAAATATGATTTTAACCATGCTAAAGAGCTTGGTGACATTTTAAAGAGCTGGAGTTTGTTAAATAGCACGCTGGCTTTTTTTTTAGGTCTAGAAATATACTTGCCCTTTGTCTAAAGGCCCTTTGATCTTCTCTAGCAAGAAACAGTTAGCTGCTTCAGTGCTGTATTTGCACCTAAAACCAAATTGTTGAGGGTGCTGCAGCTGGTTTGACTCAAGATGTTCATTGAGTTGTTTTGCAATGACCTTTTCCAGGATTTTAGACACAACAGGGAGAATGGCAATAGGCCTGTAGTTATTGGGTGTGTCCTTTTTGCCTGACTTGTGGAGCACCTCTTATTGGAAATCACACACAAAAAAGTCCACCTTGAAACAAAGCGTACCAAGTAAATGACTGTAAACATATACCGACAGTGCACAGTGATTAAAAACAAGTGAACCTGGAGCTCCGCGGAGTCTCACAGCGCGTCAAAGCCAACAAACAAGGTTGGGAATGACTTGCCAGCCGATGGCAACAACGCGCAACGTGACACTCCTCTGTGCTTTCATTCCAATTAACATGCAAATAGAATATAGAGCCAGGCTTTCTCACGGCGTGCAAGCGTATTAGCATTCAGATATGCATTATTGTCTTCCCTGGGCGCAGGGGAACGCTGGTTCGTCCTGCAGGTGCCCAGAATGTCTCCGGTTGGAATCCAGGGAGGGCGGGGGCATTTCTGTGTGAAGGTGGCGCATGATTGAGTGGGACAAACACAACAGCAATAAAGGCATTGTGAGCCGCCGTGAGCATTATGGACAAATACTGCCTTTTGATGGGGGTTTGGAAATTATAATCAGAGGAAAAAAGCAGCTGGACGACAGGGCGGGGCATGGGAACTTCCATTTTTTATGTTGAAATTAACTGTACATGTTTCAAAACTCTTCATTTTTGTCAACATAGGAGATTAAATGATACACAGAATATCTTTTGATTGTCTCCACTGTCAATAAACCAATTCAGCTGATTGGAAAAGTTTTGGTCCACTCTTTCAAGCATGCTGACCGGTATATTGGCAGTTTCGGTTCGGATATTATTCTGTAGATCTTCGAGGGTGTGTCGATCGTTATAAACCCGGGATTTGAAATAACCCACAGGAAATAATCACAGTCTAATCAGGCGAGTACGCAGGCCAATTTTCGTCCCTTCTCAGGGAGATCAGTCACCTGGGGAGGGTTTCTAGAGAAAATTAAGATGGAGTTCATCGTGAAGAGTTGGAAGAAGAGAATGTCCCGAAATGTCAAGGACAACTGCACGTTTATGAGCAGAATGCTCGACAGACAAACTCTTCCATATTATCAGGTGGAATGTCATCATGGTCCTCGTCTGTCTTTTCTTTCTCTTGGACACATTCCCCGTCTCATTGAAGGCATCCATTCACAATAAAATAGATTTGCGATCTTCCATTGGGCCCTCACTCAACCCACTGTGACCCTCCTTAACATCACCACAAACAACAAGGATGTTCCCACGCTGGATGTTCTCATATGGTCAGATGAAACCAAAATGGAACTTGTTGGTAAAAACTCAACTCGTCGTGTTTGGAGGAGAAAGAATGCTGAGTTGCATCGAAAGAACACCATACCTACTGTGAAGCATGGGGGTGGAAACATCAGGCTTTGGGCTGTTTTTCTGCAAAGGGACCAGGACGACTGATCTGTGTAAAGGAAAGAATGAATGGGGCCATGTATCGTGAGATTTTGAGTGAAAACCTCCTTCCATCAGCAAGGGCATTGAACATGAAACGTGGCTGAGTCTTTCAGCCTGACAATGATCCCAAACACACCGCCCGGGCAACGAAGGAGTGGCTTCGTAAGAAGCATTTCAAGGTCCTGGAGTGGCCTAGCTAGTCTCCAGATCTCAACCCCATAGAAAATCTTTGGAGGGAGTTGAAAGTCCGTGTTGCCCAGCGCCTGCCCCAAAACATCACTGCTCTAGAGGAGATCTGCAGGGAGGAATGGGCCAAAATACCAGCAACAGTGTGTGAAAACCTTGTGAAGACTTACAGAAAACGTTTGACCTCTGTCATTGCCAACAAAGGGTATATAACAAAGTATTGAGATGAACTTTTGTTATTGACCAAATACTTATTTTCTACCATAATTTGCAAATAAATTCATTAAAATCAGACGTGATATTCTGGATTTTTTTCTCATTTCTCATAGTTGAGGTATACCTATGATTAAACTTATAGGCCTCTCATCTTTTTAAGTGGGAGCACAATTGTTGGCTGACTAAATACTTTTTTCCCCCACTGAACCTACTCAACCTTACTTACACTGCGACAGTGGCGCAGATGGTAGAGCGGGTCGTTTCATGATCGGAAGGTCAGGGGTTCGAATCCCGGCTCCTGCAGATGCAGACTGTCGTTGTGTCCTTGAGCAAGACACTTCACCCAATGCCTGTGTGAGTGGTTGGTGGTGGTCGGAGGGACCGTTGGCGCAGATGTGTGCAGCCTCGCTTCTGTCAGTCTACCCCAGGGGAAACTGTGGCTACAAAATGTAGCTTGATAAGTGGAAGCTCTGCACACCTGAGTCGGCAACGGGTGCGTTGAAGAATAGAATACTTAACTTGGAAAAAAGGCTCCCGCACACTGTCTCACTCTTTTACTTTGCTTTTATTGCAGCAACGTTTCGGTCACTCTGACCTTCAAACTTCTACAAAATGTAGCTTACCACCATCAGCATGGAGTGAATGAACCCCCCTCCCTTTCATGTGTGAAGCGCTTTGGGTGTGACTTGTGTCATATAAAAAGCGCTATACAAATAAGATTCCCTTCCCTTCCCCTTCCCTACACTTACATTTTCTTACTTACTCAACCTTACTCACTCTTGAGGGCCAGCAAATATTGGTCTAAGGGCCGCATTCAGGCCGCACTTTGTCCGCCCCTGTTCTAAACTGTTACCCAATACCTTTTCACACATGGAACAGTCATTTGATCCATGCACAAACACCAAACTGATACGACTCAAGACCAAAGCCCACCAACTATTTTGCCATTTTAATTTTTTTCTTCACATTATTGCTTTACAGTAAAATGCATTGGTTGGATATGTCCAGTTATAGCAAGACAATACATTCAATATAAGTTATACAGATGTCCTTGGTAATATTTATAGTAACTAACTTTACATGAAATATATATATGTATATATATATCATTTTTATTTACTCATAATTATCTTTATTCTCCACAAACAACTTCCACGTCACATTGAGCTCACAGTGCATCGGGTCGCATTCGGAAAAAAACACACCGTCCCTTCTCCATTGCCACTCGCCTTTATATATATCTACATCTATAATGTGCGCTTCACTTTGTACATTGGATTGCCATAGAGTCTGATTTCAAACATGGAATATGGCGTACAAGTTGATTTTTTATTATTATTCCTTCCAAAAGTGACATTAACAAAGAGACAAAATGGATCTTGCATCAACGGACATGACCACACAGCGCAGCATCGACGCCAAGGTCACATAAAAAAAATAACATTATTTATTTTGGGAAGGGGGCGTGGGGCAGTCGTATATATTGCAAGTCCAAAGAAAACAGGTCCAGTTTAAAGTTGTTGTTTTTTTTTTTGCTTCTGTGTGGTCACCTCCTTCTGGAAAAATTCTTTTTTTTTTCTCAAATCCCAAGAGTTGATTTTCGTCATGCTAGGGTTGCAGTTGGGTTTAATGCCCCTTGTATAAGAAAACAGCGGGTGAGGAATGGGTCCCCAATAAAAACAAAACAAAAAAGAAAAATGTCCGCGTTTCGGGACACACACACACTTGTGAGCTCACACGGCACTAGACAAACCGACGTCACTCCGTTTTTTTGTTTGTTTTTAAATATGGCAACCGCTCTGATCCTTTCACATGGAAATTGCATATAAAAGTCCCTGCTTGGCGTGAAACAGGTAGGGTTTTTCCAAACACAACGCACGCAAAGTTTTTGTCTCCGTTACAGGCGTTTTTGCTTGACGTCGAGAAAAAAAAAAAAATGAAGAGAAAAATCTCCCAGTGTAGCGCGTAGCTGCCGAAATTCTTTGTGACCAAAAGTTGTCTGAGGACATTATTTTTTGTACATGCCCGGGGAGCCTTGAGTTGTTCGCTGTGCTGTTTAAAAAAAAAAAAAAAAAGGATCCATGATTTTTTTTTATCCTTACAAGTCCCCGCATGCATTACAGACACAGGGAAAATGTGCAATGACAAATTTGAGACTGATTTTTATTTTTTTGTAGCAGGAAAAAAACCTAAGAATTAATCGCACCGAAATGTCTCACGCACGCACACGGAATACGAACGCACTCACGGAAGAAGGAAGCACTGTCTTGATTCGGATGAGAGGACGGCTGTTAATAAAGTGCAATATCTACATGAAACGGACCACCGGCGCCACCTCTTGGAGATCTCCGGATTTTTCCCTGATAACCGACAGGCTGTGATGGCACCCCCTGCTGTCCAAAGGGCAGAAGTTCGAGTTGTACGGTTGTTGTTGTCATTGTCGCCGGCTCACCTGAATAGCTTTTTTGTTTTTTCAGTTTGTTGGTTTGAAATTGTGCGGAGAATGCCGGAGGAGGGAAGGGGAAGGGGGTGGGGGGGGGGGTCGAGTAACCATCACTGCTGCTGAAAAGATACAATGTAGTGGCGCCTTCCAGTGCCGGCTCCACCTAGTGGTCAAATCTCCTTACAGCACAAAAGCAAGAGAAAAGCGATGTCATGTGCAACTTGGTTTCAGTGAAAAACAAAAACGAAACCGTGTCCTTTTCGCGTTAATAAATAAAAAATAACATACATACAACTTTACATTGTGCAGTGCTGCATAACGACACCATCACATTCTGTAGGACTGATCTGAGTGGAAACGTATTGTTTCTAATGAAGTAATGAAGAGCTCTTACGGGGAAGGGAAAGAGGCCATGCAGAGACGGGTCCAGGCAGGAGGGGGAGGGGCTTCTGAGGACACGCCCCTTCACAGGACACACCCTTATTGGACACGCCCCCCACTCCTCGCGCGACACTGCACACCGCAGTTTGGCATTTCATGTAGGAACAATGTGTTCTGTTCTGTCCAGGAGGAGGGGGAGCTGGGCGTTAGATGTTTTGGTCTCATCTCCTGAATGGCCAAAGGTTTTGGTTCGAAAAGACTGGCTTTGGAACAAACGCGGACGTCCGGAAATTTACAACGTCAAAAATCGACGACAATCAACAAAGGGGAAACGTCCGATTCCCCGACATCTAAAAAGGCATGCGAAAGACGGGTGAAGGGTTATGGCCGCGCAGATCAATGCCGTCGGAAAGAAAACGGAAATCGAGGACTGGATGTCAAAATGTGAAAAAAAGGCTCCAATCCCGGGGGGAAAGAAACAAACTTCGATTCAAAAAGTAAAAAAAACTGTACCGAAGTCGGAAGAAAAAATAGTTCGTAGATAGGTCCATTATTACTGGAAAGAGGAAAGGAACTGATGGCGGGCGGGGCTCGGGGTCAGTCCTCGATGCACATGGGCAGGTTGACGAAGGTGAAGACGTTGAACTCGATGAGGATGGAGAAGCAGAGGAAGATGGCGTACAGGATCATGACGTAAATCCCCAGCTTGAAGTCCAGCCGCCATTTGTTCAGGTGGATCCCCAGCACCTGCCAATCAGAGGACAGTATTAAGACATCCTTTTGGGTACGTCAGCATTAGGGATGTCACGGTTATTGTGACCAAAATTATCATGGTTTTTGGTATTATCGCAGTATTTTTTTAATGTGTGTTAATAAGTTCAGAAAACATTGATAGTCCTACACAAACTGAAAAAGTATCAAAAAAAGTGTAACAGTGTTTGTTATATTTAAAAAAATACAGACAAAGCCATACCAAAAGTGCAACTTTTCACATCAAAGTAAATGAACTATAACTATGAATTGGTGATCGTTTGGAGGGTATTACATGTACTATTTATAGCGCCAGAACTGTGTTAGAATATTTTTAACGAGATAAACCCTCTATATCAGGAATATTGTTCTCAGTTTGTGTCCTTCCAGTGTGCTTTCGCTCTGCAGATTTGGGAAAATGGCATCAGACAGTAATCATTAAATTCATAATAATGCGGCGAGAGTGAATCTATTGCATTGGCGACCAACTTTAATCTGCCCTCCAGGAGCCCTGTAACGCATTTGTGCCATTTCAATATGGAGGTATCCGGACACGGTTTATATGCTGGCGGTGGCGCCAGTGCAGCTGCACTACGGGGCGACTCGTTACATTCTCCCTCAACCTAAAGTCCCCACATCATGCATGTCTGCTAAAACGCTAACTTGCACTTGCATTGGCTATAGAGCTGTGGTGACGGTCACACAGGTGAGTCATGAGGTTCGAAGTATCGCTGCCTTTATCTCTAAAGGAGGGCACTTTTTTCCTGCACGCTCCACAAACACGATAACTGTCTTCTATCAACTGTCCTTCGGCTTTCTTAAAATACCCAAAATACACCCAAACTTCAGACTTGGTCCTGTTTGAAGGCTGATAGAGTGCTGTCGTCTCAGAAATGATTCCAGCTTCGAGAAAGTTTTGTTTGGTTGTAAGCTTTGGAGTGCGCCTGCGCAGCAACTTCAGCAGATGAGACGGCGGCCGGTGAGGCTCACTTTGCCTACACCGTGAGCACGGTAATCCACCGAGATAATATAGTTTTTCAAAAACAAGACAGTAATTATTACCGTCAACATTTTTACCAGGGTTTACCGCTACACCGGTAACCGTGACATCCCTAGTCAGCATGGATATTTTGTATTTGAAATCATGTCTATGTAATGATTGAGACACACAGGGTCAGGACTTCATAACTTTATGGCGCCGAAGTGCAAAATGGACCTTTTAACCACTTTAGAACTTCCAGGCCAACATAGTGAATAAGAATTTGTTCTTAATGTTTTGCCTGATAAAATAAAATAAATAAATAAAAGACTCACCGTCAAAGCCACTGATCCCAGCAGCAGCACCACAGAGTAGATCAGCCCCCGACTGTTGATCATGACCTGGAAGAGAGGAACAGATACATGTGTGCCTCTTGTTCCCACGGCTCTCACTCCTTACACTGAAACGCTGACTTACCACAGACCCATAGCTGATGCACACGGTCTGCAGGAACCAGGGCACCCCCAGCCCCACCAGGATGTCAAAGACGTTACTGCCGATGGTGTTGGAGACCGCCATGTCGCCGAGGCCTGAGCGAGAGGAGGTGGGGTCAGTGGTTAGTGTGGTTTTCCCTCTAGACCGATACATACTGTAGCCAAACAACCTGCTTCAATATCACGGGAAGAAAATGAAAAATCTATAGTTCTACGGCGATTCAGGTCAACTTTTCCCTTCCATGTCTTTTATGGGTCTGACTGAGTGACCAGAGGATCTGACTAATGGCATGTAAGTGTGATACAAATAAAGTCTAGCAAGTAAGCAAAAAAAAATCCATATGATCAATTAAATCCTAGTCTTCCTTGAGCTTATTTCTGTAATCTAGAAGCAAACATGTCATTGGAAAATTTGGCAGCTTCAATTATTTTACTTTTGCTCTCCCTCATAAAAACCAAGTGAGTGTGGCCAAGTTGAATAATATTAACATGAAATTAAAATAAATGAATGTTTAAACATTTTCACAAAGTCTAAAAAATGTCTCTTGGTTTTTGGCTTGTTGTGCCGTCGTCTGGGAAACTCTGCATAAATGACAATACATTTCCAATCGACAGTGTTACAGGTCTACATCCCTAACCTTAGCACGATTTGTTTATTTGAATTAGGAAGAGACCAAATGAATGTCATTATAATACATGATTAGGGATCTACTGAACTTTTCCCCCAGTGAGCTGCTTTTGCTGAATAAAAACGGCAGATCAAGTTATGTCTGGGGGATATTACAGAACTTTTAGCCAAGATTATTTTTGTCAGAATTCCTCCACATGTATGAGTGTTATTTTTCATGACATTAGGAAACCTTCACCTTAGAGCTTGGGATTGTGTCATCAAAACTTTTAAGAGTGACTCAGCGGGCTCTTCTCTCAACTTTATATTGCTATTAGCTAATGTGTATTATTATTCGCGACATGGTCGGTGCTGAAAACGTTTCTCTGGAAGAACAAATCCTAAGAGGACTCTTGCGCACAAAAAATCTCCAGTTCTCCTGATGGAATCCAAAATTCATATATATTTGTACATATTAAATCTCTTATTAATTCTAGGAAACATGTAAATTAGAATAAATGACATACCCAGTCAGAAATATGTTGGTAATATCACTTGTAGTCTTATTAACGCCAAGTAAAGTACTAATGTATTACTGCTAAAAGTTATTAATGCCTCGCTAACTTGTGTTTACAAATCGGACACTCTCCTTGTTGAGCTGCGCGGGTAGAACGTCACGCCGCCGCACCAAGTGCCTATGCACTCTGCTATTTAGGAGCCAAAACTTATTTTTAGAGCAAAAAAACAATAACAGGATTCAATTGATTGCATTATTTTCAAATCACAGAAATGGATTTAAAAAAGGCTTAAAAATCCTGATATAACCGTGAATTAACCCCGTATGTTCCGGACCTTTGCTTGACCATTTTGTTTTTCATTTTGGACCTTGGTGAAATTTAATGTGTGACCCCTGTCCTATATCATGCAAAATCAATTTTTTGGAGCTTTTAATCATGTTGTAATGCCATTTCCTTCTCAAAAACACCCCCAGAGCGGTTTTTGGCTTCATTCACACAGTTCTCAGCAATCCTCCTGAATCCTGTTCTCTAAGCAGCTGCTCCGCCCTCTCCTTGTAAACCACTGAGTTGGGACCAACGTCTGTAATGTAATGCCTTACAGCCTGATTTTAATTTATGAAAACAGCTTTCTCATTATTTCTGTTGTAAGAAAGAAAGGAAAAAAAAGAAAGAAAAAAGGAAGTGTACTGTAAACATGTCCGCGCTGCCCCTGTAGAGTAAACAAACACAACCCTGAGCATCCGGACAGATGTCATGTTTTCACCGAAGGTTGTGAAGAAGGAGCTCTTTCTAACCTACTCTGGACACCGCCTCTTTTTTCTTACCTAAGGATAATGTCTCAGCGAAAAAGCGCGTTTGGCTTCCAGAGGACATGACTTTATTCACTCTTCCTAAAGACAAGTCCACTCGCCAGAAGTTGGAATTTCTCGCTGGGATTCAGCGTCTAACCATGCATGTCACTTCACTGATGGATGCTTGGCGAATCTTGGCTAAAACCAAAATGGATTCATTTAAATTTTCTGCAGTAAGTAAATCAAAACGTGTGTTAGCGTGTGTGTTAGCCATTTATAAAGCTGTGTTGCACATGTCAACTCCTTATAACTGCATCATGAAGTAACTTCACTTATTTCTGCGATATTTATATTTCTGCTACTGCTACTGTTGCATGGGCGGAGAGAGGGGGCGGAGTTAACCGAATCCAAGCGTCTTGTCTTCCGGGTTGGAAAAATACCTCCAGAAAATACTTTCTCACAAAAATGAGTACTCCATAGTGGTAGAGGTACATTATATCATATACATGCCTATAGTTTACTTTGGAATGGCTAAAATAGCATGATACAGCTCCTTAGCATGATACAGATCAATTTGTAATGAAGGCAAATTTGCCTGGTACCCAAACAATTGGGTGGGGGCTGGGTGTCATTTTCTTTTGAGGTTTTCTTGTTTATTAGTTTTCTGCCATTCGTGTCCTCCTCTGGCACTTCTTGTCCTTTTATAGTGAAAGAGAGGCGCCGACATATGCTAATGAGGCGGTGACATATGCTAATTGGTCCTCTCACGCACGCGCTTCGGCATTCACCAACCTCAAAACACAGCCACGAATTATTTAAAAACGCAGTTTTCTGACAAGCACGGATTTTAAGATCTTCATGAATGAGGCCCAATATATGCTAGTTTTATTTATTTATTTATCTATCTATCAGGGACGATACAGTCAGCAGAGCTACAATTAATGTTTGCAGCTGATGCGATGCATGAAGAGCTTATAGCTAGTGCCAATTTGCAGCTCATGTCCCTGGTTGGGCATTTCTACACAATTTACAATAATAAAATACATGAGTCCAACATTTGAATAAAACTTTGTCAATCACACACATACATACTGTATACGCTCACACCTACAGACATTTTAAACTCAGATATGGTTTTAAGTTCTGTGGGTAATGAGTTCCACAGCTTCGGACCAGAGTACGAAATGGCAGACTGACCAAATCAAGTCTCGCGGTGTGGAATCGTACAGTTGTGATTGATGGAGCCTCTGGTGACTCTGTTCCTGTCTAGTCTCTGTATAAATGAACAGAGTGGATCGGGCGCTAGATTATCGACACATTTGAATATTAGTTTGAGAAGACACAACTTGCCAAACTTTTTAAAGCTTAGCAGTGCTTCTCAAGGATATCACAGTGATGGTAGCGGATTGGCTTTTTGTCCACAATCTTTATTGCTATATTGTATAATGATCCAATACGTTTAGTGGCTGAGGGAGCGGCCTGGGCCCATGCTGTCATAGTGCGTCACAACACGGATTTCTATGGTAAGGTTTAATAAACTCTAACAATCTATTGCGAACTCTGATTAAGATGAAAAGAGAGCTTTCAACAGATTTTTCACAAATTAAAAAACAAGGTTAAGTGACCACTAGATGTGTACAGGTATCCGACCGTACAGAAAGGCATGAAAAAGGCAGTTTCAGAGGTGTTGTTTGTATAGTTTTTGTATTATTGAGAACATGATTCCAACACTGGCTTTTTCTTTTGGACACATCTTATTTAAGTTTAAATCGAGACAGGAACACTGGCTCCTCCTGCCATCTGAGAAAGGAACAATCTGAAAATAACCAACAGATCAAAAATATATTTAAACAGCCATCTTGGAGCGCTGCAACATTAGTGGAGAAACTAGACTGGGTAAGTAGTAACTGTATCGACCTGTGCCCAAACGCAGATGTATAGTGTTACGGTCTAGCCCAGGGCCAGGCAGAGCTCCTAAAATAACCCCCCGCTGTGAACAGCCTCGTATCGATCATTGGGTGAAAGCCACACCTTGCCGAGCCACAATGAGGCTGGCGATGCAGTCTGGGACACTGGTGCCCGCTGCCAGGAACGTGATGCCCATGATGACGTCAGGGATTCCCAGTGTGTAGCCGATGATGGTCACCTACGGCAGAGACAGACAGAGAGGTCAGTGTGTGGCTTCATCAGTTCGGGAGCAGTGCGGATGATGGCTTTGCTGTCATGAGGCAGACAGATTTTTGATCATATGCTGTGGTATAGAGATTAGGATTGTGTCGTCAATCTGCTTTATTTTTAATCAATTATTCTAGTACGGTTTTATTTTCCTCGCTTGGCCATTTAAGTGACAACCGCCGTGGTGGAGAAATGATCCGCCACACTCAAATTACCAGCAGTATCTCCTCGACTCTTTTCACATTCTTTTTTTTATTAAGCTGTACTTTTGACTAATGTTAATTTACAGATATCCATCCATCCATCCATTTTCTTCCGCTTTATCCGGGGCCGGGTCGCGGAGGCAGCAGTCTCAGCAGAGATGCCCAGACTTCCCGATCCACGCACACCTCCTCCAGCTGTTCTGGGGGACCCCGAGGCGACACCAGGCCAGCTCGGAGACATAGTCCCACCAGCGTGTCCTGGGCCTTCCACGAGGCCTCCTCCCAATAGGACATGCCTGGAACACCTCCCCAGGGAGGCGACCAGGAGGCATCCGGAACAGATGCCCTAGCCACCTCAGCTGGCTCCTTTCGACGTGAAGGAGCAGCGACTCTACCCCGAGCTCCTCCCGGGTAACTGAGCTCCTCACCCGATCTCGGAGGGTGCGCCCAGCCACCCTGCGAAGGAAACTCATTTCGGCCGCTTGTATCCGCGATCTTGTCCTTTCGGTCATTACCCAGATCTCATGACCATAGGTGAGGGTGGGAACGTAGATCGATCGGTAAATCGAGAGCTTTGCCCCCTGACTCAGCTCCCTCTTCACCACAACAGTCCGATACAGCGACCGCATCACTGCTGACGCTGCACCGATCCGTCTATCGATCTCACGCTCCATCCGTCCCTCACTCGTGAACAAGACCCCGAGATACTTGAACTCCTCCACTTGAGGTAAGGACTCCCCACCGACCTGAAGCGGGGAAGCCACCTTTTTCCGGTGGAATTTACAGATATTTTTATGTAAATTCATGGCCATTATTTCCCAGTTACAAACAAAATGGCTGATTTTCAACAATGTCCAATTATGATATTCAATCCCACAAACTCCAAGGTGAGGGTTACCGTGGATTAAGTCTGCATTTTCCATACGTATAGAGAGATACTGCAGATGAATAATAATAGTTTAGACACATCAGTTTGAAACTTTTCCTCTAGTTTGCTGACATAAACATTGGCAAAACATATTGCAGTGTTTCCTTTTCATCATCAAAACAGTTCTATGTGACGACGACCAACTTAAGCCATCGTTCAGCAGTGGACGTACCATCCAGACCATGACGTAGGAGAAGATGGCGATCCATAGTGTCGAGAGGATGAAGGACACCATGAAGAACCTCTCCCAGCGCGGTTTGGCACAGTTCGGCACGGTCAGGAACAGGAGGAGGAGCAGGGGCCACGAGATCAACCATTTGATCTTACTCCCACACCCTCCTGGGGAAAAAAAAAAAACATCTTGTATAGCTACTTTCTTACAAGCGGACTTAAGTTTTGCTTTCAGTCACTTTCTGATTTGCTTGATTGCTTCGAGTTTTTTGTGTTGCATTAGGCCTGGTCGAGTTAAATGACTTACAGTGGGTGCAAACGTTTCTTCCTGACGATTATCTTTTAGAGCTGAGAGATTTATTGGTCGTCTTGGACGCACTGCTCACTGGAGATCCATCAACAGATCTTCAATGATGCTTTGGTCAGGAGACTGGGAAGGCCACAGCAAAACCTTCAGACTGCACTTCTATTTTAACTCCAGTTTTTGTCTCAAATGCATGAGGCTTGTCTAAATGTTATGCCTAAACTTTTGTAAGCCACTTTTGCAATCTGGTGACTGCTGTTTTGGGGCTTCTGTGGTTGTAGCGGCGTTGTTGTGAGTGCGCTCGGTTGTGTGCCTCGTGTCAAATTCAATCTTCCATTCTACAAACTGACTACAAACGACTGCGTCCTATCCGTGTTCTGTCCAACGTTTAATCCTGTGGCTGGATCAATCACCCTTTGGGCTTGTACTGCAGCCAGGGGCACAGAGAACATTTCATGGGTAGAACGAAGAATGGATTAAAATAAATTCCAACAAATTCTGAGGGGAAAGCTTAATCTGTGAAAAAAGCTGCAGTTACAAAGCAAATGGCTTCTACAAACGGGAAATGATCCTAAACACAGATCCACGATGGATCACATCAAGAGGTGCAGCCGTGACCTTCACAATGTCCAGACAAACATCATTGAAGACCTCAAAAGGGCAGCCCAGAAATCTCTTGGTTCTGGACGACACTTGTAAGGAAGAAAGGGTAAAACTAGAACTGAAAAAACATTTTTGAATTCTTTTGAAAATGTAAAAGTTCATGCCTTTTGAAGATCATTTCATCTTCCCCTTTCTTCATTGTTTACATTAATAGACATTTTGTTCCTGAACTTTTGCACCTTACAGTATGCAATATCCTCTCTGCAGTTTTTATCTGGTAAAAGTAGCCCATGTGGGAAAAGATCCTAACGAGACATGCCGTGACTGAGAGATTGCGTACTTGGTATGTGGAAGGGAGAGATGGTGTCGCTCTCCTCTGACTCCGGCTTCTTGTCCTCGGGAACCGTCCCGTTCTCCAGGTCCGCCTTCCCGTCCACCACTTGTGTCTCCACGCCATTCGCCGTCTGCACCAACTTCTGGCGCTTTCAGAAGACACACACTGAGTTACTGGGCTCACGCGAAGACGACTACAGCTCAAAAGGAGTGGTTTTCATCTGGTGCAGCATCAGACCCCAGACAAGGTGCCACCCAGTTCAATATAGTGAGTAAGTTTTAGTTGATTTGAAATTTGATTGAATTTGCACTGATCTAAAACCGTCTAAGCCCGTATGTGTGCTGCCCCTCATGGTTAAATGGTGAACTGCAATTTGGAATTTTTGAAGAGCAACGAGCCTGCAGATGTGATGAGTCCCAAGACACCAGTTAAGAACCACTGCTCTAAAACATCACCTGTACCACCACTCTTTTAGCATGGTCTTTCTGTGTATATGTATCAAGATTGTGGTAAACGGTTCCAACCCCCTCAAACCCAAATCTGGTTCAGAAAGTACATTTTCCATTCATGTACCCCATCGATTAAAAAAACCCGGAACACTTTAAAAGAATGATTTCAATTTTCCATATTTCATTTGGAATAATCACACTGAGTGGTCTTTGTTTTGCCATTAAACTCTTTGTTTTGGAATTATTGAAGGTTTTTTGTCAATGTTCATTAGGGAAAAACATAGTGCTATGGAACAGTGGTTCTCAACCGATACGGCGTCAGGACCGACTATGACACTAGGACAAGCTGTGACCCAAATAAGTGAATTTGTGTAATAAATTATGCTAAATATTGTCTTTTCCCTGAAAATGAGAGTTAATTAAGCTTTATGTAAGCCTAGAAAGCTAAAACCATGATAAAAACAAGCTACTAACAGCGATTTTAACAGACTCAAACGGTGTTACTATACGCTTTCAGAAAATGAATAAAGTCTCACGACCCACTGAGAACGGTTACGAGACTCTTTCAGTCCTGACCCACCAGTTGAGAACCACCAGAAGACACATCAATGCTCCCAAATTCTAGTCTTCATGCCAGTCTTTTATCACAGATTGGCTAAAAAGTTTTGCTGAGGTGACTATCAAAGTATTTGTTTTCTTTCAGGAATTAATTTGGATTTGGGCAAGTAAATTAAAAGTAGGTTTAGAGTTGTTCCAATACCAAAGCAAATTTGATTCTGATTCCAGATTATCCAGGATCGATGGTTAAACCAGTATTGTATCATAGTAGTAGCTTTTTCAGTTCAACTTGAGTGGCACAACTGTGTTTGGCTGAATCGTGCATAATTAGCCATGTGCTCTGGGGTTGAGTGTCATTTTACAGGCCTTGCTGTTCTTTGAATTCACACTGACTTCGCCAACTATCACCATCCCATTGGATGGGTACAAAATGCAATCGGAACAACCCAAACAGAGTACATTTTAGCTGTATATGTAATGTTTCAATCAATAACTTCATGTTGTTAATTGACAAGAAACCTCATAAAGTGACACAATACCAAAGTACATTTCAGAAAAAAAGTATTTGACTAGACTTGGAAAGACACCTCCGTGATGATGAGGCGGCTGGCCATCCTCAGCCTGGTCTTGGGTCCAAAGTGGCTGGTCACCATGACTCGGAGGCCGGCCTCGGGGAAGCGGAACTTGGACGGACTGGCGTTAATGATCTCGTCCACCATCACTACGGAGCCGCGGCTGTATTCTTTAGTGGGCTTCACTGTAGAGGGGGAAAGAGAAGGCAGTTTTCATTTGCAATGTTGGACGACCTTTGGTACATTCAGAAGCCTTGGTGATCACTCGGACTTTGTGAAATGAGTTTGTCATTTATAGCACGGGCTGACGTGATTGAACTGACGTTATCTGGGCCTTCTTGATGTGTTTGGCTGGTTTAGGCGAGTGATGGGATTTACGGCCGAATCTTTGGCAGTCTTTTATGTCGATCTTTTTAAGAAGCCAACCAGGCCTGATTTGCTCAGAGGTACACATTTTGATGGAAAAATATATATACTATTGGATGCAACAGGATTGATTTTAACCTTGGAAATTCGTTCCATGTGCATAAAACTTTGTGCCACAATCAAAGGCCCTGTACCCAATTTGGTTTGTAAAAGAAAGAAGACTGCCCATGATATTAATTTTGTTATATTTCTCCTTGTATTTATTGTGAGCTTGCCGGCTATATATTTTTGTTTTGTTGGCATCACTGTCGAAGTGACCCTGGAATGTGGCCATTGCAAGTTGGGGAAAATGCTTATAAACTCATCCCTGTTAAGAATTGTGAAGTTGGAAATGAACAACACACACAACAGCAAACGGTAAAACCTTTTGCTCACTCTTTCATTGCTGTAAACACAAAATAAAATCAGGTATAGGGCCTTTAACAAAAAGAGCTTTGCCAATAACGTCTTCTGAACTTAAACTTGTGGCTTGTGCTCTGCTCTCGTTTGTACAGTTCCATTTGGGCAAATTTGAATAAAAAAAAAAAAAACAGCCAGAAAAAGAGCCATTAATTAGTCCTTGCACTCTCCTCGTTTAGCAGTAACAAATATAGTACCCATTACTCGTAAACATAGACCTTTACGGATCAGTATGTGTGTGGCAATGGCTGTTCGCTGTTGGAACTAAACTCTCTTATATGCAAACGGTGCTGGCGCAAACAGCAGTTTATCTTTTGAGAATAATCTCTCCCAAAGCCGCCCAGTGACAGGCTACCTCGGGAATATTAATACGCCCTGGGCCGCAGTTGGAATCACTTTGTCTTCAAAGCAAATAGCCCAAGAAAAGTTTCCCATTTCCAAGTTTGTTAGAAATGCTACATCCTTTGTCACCAGCTCCTTCTCCATATGTTTACAATGTTAATGCTGTTCCCTCGTCAGAAACAAACCTGGAGTCGCCTTTTGTTTCGTTCGTGCATGTTTGCGTTGGGGGGGACCTCTAGGTACCTCACGATTCGTTATAATACAAGGGGGAAACCAACGATAATGTCACAATACGGCGATAATTGATATATAGCACATAAAGAACCTACGATACATCCAGAATTGTATTTTTAATCTTTTTTTTTTAAACATACAACATATTATTCAGGATTTACATTTGTTTTCATGCGCATTGTACCCCTTGGTTGGTAATTAGTTAATTTACTGATTTACATTGCATTGCATAAAGTAGGCTACACTATATCAGAATTTAACATATGCCATTTTTAAAATTATTATTCATTCAATAGCTTTGTAAATTTTATTGCACTGTCCATCATAGACAGAACAGCCCATGTCCAAAAGCCCCTGTGCTTTATTCATTTAAATATTTTTATTTAACAATAGAATTGAGATGGTTAGTTTTTAACGCAGCCTTTACTACAGCTCCGTGTAGATTTTCTTGTGTGTTTATCATAACTTAGCCATTAGCCTACAGCATTCTGATTTTGCTGCAACTCAATTTCACTCAATGTGCACATGCTCTATCCGTTTTCTTTGCATTTTCTGAGGACTTTTTAGTTGGGTTAGTTTGACAGATGAATTAAGCCCCTGGGCATAAAGCGGCTTAAGAATCGCCAGAGCTGTTAGCGGCTATTTAGCAACATTAGCCTGTATCTTGGAATCACTGCAGACTCCACGCTGCAGCACTAGCACAGACTCTAATTTAGGAAGTGTAGTCTGTAATAAAGTCAGCTTTATGTGGAATATTGTATTTCCACTGAAGAATTCTCCAGTTTGTTGCTCTTTTCTCTCCTCAGCAGAGAGCTGCGTCCCGTAGAAGCGCTGGTCACACGTCAAGTGGTATCGGTTTCTGGTATCGGGACCTCATTAATGAGTATGAGTACAAGCGTGTGGTATTGAGCAGATAGCCAATACTGGTATCGGTGCATCCCTACTTAATTTCGTATTGTCCTTCAAAATATCACAGTAATTGATATTACAGTCACATCCCTACTACAAAGAGTGTCTTGTTAAAAACTAACAACTATTGTTTCTAGCCCAATTCTGAAAATGCGATAGTGCCTCTTAGATAAAACTTTGCAAAGCACCAGTTGATCCATCTCAATCTCTTTAGCGTTTCTTTCTAAAAACGTACGTAAAGTTTGAATTTATACTGTGGAACATTCCAGAGTCCAAAGAGTCAGGTCTGAGGAGAGACGGGTCATTTTGGAGGCATTTGTAACAAAACAAAGGTTTCTAACTTTAATCCATTTTTGAGTCTTTTTTTCTGGTTGCTTACCCTCTTTTCGAGCACTTTCTCCCCCGATTCTCCCCCACACCGACTGGGAACGCCGCTGTGCAGCTGCATCAGTCTGAACTTCAAATGGCTCTTCCAAACGGCCTGCTGCAGCTTTGAAGTTTCCCCTGAATATTTATGCGCACTGGCCGAAGATTGATTTGCAATTCTGTGACAGCGCGGACCTCCGAGCCGGCGATAAGCAAAAGTAACTGCTGCGCGACCTGGTTTTACCCCCGTCCACGCAACCGCTTTTGTGTTTCAAGCCAAAGGGGGCATTTTTTTGTTTTTTGCAGTTTCGAGCCATTTGGAATAACATTTTAGCCGATAAACACAATTGAATGCAAGCTTTCATTACGGGTGTTGTTCTTTGGTGAAAAATATCTTACAGATCAAAAGAGACGCTGCAGGAGAAAGTGTACTGCAGGTTAGCTTTCATTTAATTTCTTAGTTTTCATATCAAAATACGGCCTTTTATGCATAAAAATTGTCAAAATTGCCTATGATGTGACAAAATCTGAATAATTTATGGCTTTGTTTGGTTGATGTTGGATACAAAAAGAAGGGATTTTGGATATTATGTTCAGAGCTTGAATAGACTTCAAATGTTGCCTTGTTTTTGTCTTTTTTCTTTTTATTGTTCTTTAGCTCAATAGATCTGACTAAGGGCTGGTCCAGACGAGGCTGTCATCTTGCATGCACACATCTGCTGCCAGTGCCGAGAGGGAGTCGCTTAGGGAAAAAGTAAAAAAAATAAAAATAAAAAAAGGTTGACTGAGGCGCTAAAGCCGCTGCTTCCCATTACAGGAACTTTCTTCATCCCACTGTGAGTTAAACACAGTCACTGAGAGAAAGAGAATATACTGAGGGCTCTGCTCAGGGGCTGGAATCAAAGGGCGCAGGGATCTCCTCGGTGCAAAACAACCGGCATGCGATTGACATGCTTTTGTTTCCGTACAAAAACAACACAATGCCATCGTGTTGCGTTGTTTATTGCACAAATAAGCCCAGGACTTGAATTGGATAACAAACCGGTGCGCTCACCTTTCACAAGAGTAGACCAAACTTAATTGCGTGCTGTCAAACGAGACACAAATGGTCCGAAGCTCAGATCAAGAAAGCACGCGTTTGTGGTGCTCATTTTATATATGGTTAGATTCATTTTTATTTACAAAGAAATAGTTTTTGGAATGACATGAAATACAGAGAGCTGCATTATATGTACGATATTAGGGGACATTCCCATTAGAGTTATATACATATGTCACTTGTTACATGCCAAGAACAAAATGTCTTAGACCTTGTATACGAGTGGTGCAGGTCCTACATGACTCTGCACCCCTCGAAACTAATGTTAATTCCAGTATTTAAGAAGTACATTTACATAGCTAACATTGGGCTGCATAATTGTAGACCTAAATGTTCACCTGTACTTGAAGCGAGTTTCCTTAAATAAGCGCCGCATCCTCTGATGACGACCTTTCAGTCACTTTGAACCATTTTCAAGCATTAACAGCGGTTCATTTATTGCCGTTATTCGAGCGTAACCCATGGAAACAACTGGTACCTAATATAAATAACCAATAGGTGATATTGGAAGCACCTGGTTTCTGCACAGAGTATGCGCGAGCACATCAGTCACACGTCTCATGTTTGTCCACATTGATATCAGTCTATTGTGCGCAACAAAGCATGGACTAAACAAAAAAACGACTCCAGGTATGTGTTTAAAATAACGTTATGGCCAGACGTAAAAAAAAAAAAAAAAGTTTGTATAAATGTCCCGTTGGCATGCCAGAGGGATCAGCCAAAGTTTAGCTGCATATTTATTTGCTAATACCTCGCTTTAATTTGAAGTTTTATGCATGCAAGAGCGCACATAAATTAAGAGTGTAAACATAGGCGGGTAAACACTCCCTGTTGTGAACCTCATTACCAGTCCGGGGATGAGAGAGCGTGCCCAGAGGAGGCAGCAGCAGCAGCAGCAGCAGTAACAGCAGCAGTGGAGATGGCAGAGCGCAACACAGACTGCAGGAGACACTAGACAGGAGGAGGTTTAGTCAGGCTAAACAGACAGGCGTGTTAGAGCGCTCAACACACGGCTCAAGCACAGAGGAGCTACGCAGTTACTACGGCATTTTAGAGCAGAATTTAGAGAAATGTTATTGCAGCATTGCCAGAGGTGGAAGAAAACAAAGTAGTGCACAACTATAGATAATCGCAGTAGTCTCTACATTTCACTTCTCTGCAGAGTACAAAGAACAAATAAACGACTACCACATACCTTGAACTCCCATCCACTACATATTCATCTATTACGACTGCTATCATCTAATACTACCACACCATATGACCACCGTTCATTCTCTCGCACATAGGGCTGGGTAAACTATACCAGTAAGGTAATCAAGAGAAAAATTTTAGGTAAGAAAAAATAAAAGCACCGAAAGCAGGCACCTATAAAACGTTTGGATGCTGTTAAAGAAGCGACTTGGTTGTTTCAGGTCAAATAAATGACAAAAATGTCTTTTATGGAATGCATTCATATTATTGTTTTGTTTTATGGTCTTAGATGGAAAACATTTAGGTATCGAAATAAAGTATCGTTCAAGTATCGGTATCGTAAATAAAGTATTATTCACGTACCAAATGCAACGGTACTAGGGCTGGGTACCGTTAAACAAACCAGTCTGGTATCGGGAAAAAAGTTTAGGTACTACTGTACCTAAACTACCGGTAACGCAACAATGAAAGTATCGAAAGCAGGAACTAAAAAACAATAATTCTTTAGTTCCAAGTTTTGATGCTATTGGTCCAGGTACAACATTAAAGGAAGTGACTTTCAAATTATTATTTTTTTCTCATTTTATTATTATTTTTGTCTATCTCGTCTAATGTGTGTTGCCCCATGTTTAAAAAAAAAAAACTTGCCCCAATTTTATCCTCGTTCACCCAATTCCCCCACCCCCCAATTTTTGCTTTTTATTTAAATTACTAACTATTTACCCAATTTTTTACCCAATGTATTCCCCATTTTTTCAACAAATCCTTTCACACACACATTTCCTGGCATTAGAGATGAACCAGATATTGTACAAATTTGCATAATCTTCCACACATTATTGTTCTGTTTTCTGATTATACAGTAGGTGACAATGTATCGGTATCGAAAACAAAGTATCGTTAAAGTACTGGTATCAATTTTTTTACTTTACAGTACCCAGCCCTACCCACACATCATTCATCCTGGCCTGTTGTACATGTTTTTAGTGGTAAGGAAACCATAGTATCTGGAGGAAACCAAGGAGGCGCCCTAATGCAAATTGCCCACTGCTACACAAACCTACTGCACCTTCTGTTTGGCATGAAAAGTGCTACATCAATAAACTTGAACTTGATCGTGAGCACAGACTGTCTTGGGCGCCTACTGTCTCACATATGGAGTCTACTGCCACACATACGACACACCTTCTGCTACACACATATCCTTGTGTGGCATGTGTGTGCAAATGCAGCTCATATGTATAAATCTCCAACACATACCATGCCAACCAGTGCTACACCATCACTACCACATGTCAGTTAAAATACTGCTATTATGAAAATATTATGCCAACTGTATGTGATGAGGACTACAACCTCTTGACAACTAAAACCTCAAGCTGTGCAAGTTGTTATACATTAACTTACACACTCATGACACTGCACTACACTATATGTATATGATTTCTGTCCACCTCCGGTCATTAGCCAAGACGACACAGTCCCACGACAATGAACTGCATCAACAAAAGCATTAAGGAAAACTTTATTATGCAGGTCCAATTTTTTTTCTTGACATTTCATTTTGGCCCATTCCGATAAGACTCTGCTGCTATCGCCCAACGGAGAACTGCGCACATTTAAACAGGAACAGGCTGAACTTTTGGAGCAGATAAAATTCTTTGCTGAGGCAGTTCACAGAGGTTGAAAAGACTGTGGAGAAGTATACAGTACTGTGCAAAAGTTTAAGGGATTTTCTTAACAAATTGAGTTAAAGCAGTACTAAGTAACTTGACCTTAATAAATCCTTTCCGTAGTCTCTCTGGGGGTAATACAAGTGTTAATGGGATGATTGGGGGGTCTTTCATCTCCCCCTGGTGTCTCTGGCCAGAAAACCACAATTGCAACTTCACTGCCACCGGGTTGGAGCCACCAATACACACTAACGAAACCACGAAGAAGAAGCTAACAGGCCAACGGGTAAAGCTAACTGCGGGCTAGCGCCACTTAAACAGTATTTACAGCCACGTTTGAGTGAAAAAAAAAAAATAATAATAATAATAATAATAATAATATCCCTCTGTCCCTTTGTCTTTTCTGTCAGCGTAGTATTTACTCTCACGGACAATTAATGAGTAAAAAACCGCAACATGCTACGATACCTGCAGTGGCCTCTAGGGTGCACGAGTTACATTAGTACTGCTTTAATGCTACATGACGGGGACGCTAATAAAGACCCCATTCAAAAGTATCTAGACTTTTAGAAAACGTTTGCACTGCACTGTTGTTTTATCAGTAGATTGAAAAGGAAAATTAGCGCGAGAGATTTGAGTAGAAGATAAGCCAGATTCTTCCACATGTAGATTAGCATATTGATCCGAAGGTTTTTGCTAAGCCTGTCTGGATAACCTCACCTGGGGAGAGCAGGGGAGACGTGGGGTCATCGTCCCACACAAAGTCACATGAGATACTACCATCCTCCAGCTCGCTGCTGGCCGCCGCGTTCCCGTTGGCCACGTTGGTCTTGGGCTTCCTCGAGAACACCTTCTGCAACCTCGAGTTGAACCTGGAGAGACGTAAAAAAAAAATGTTTTAAAGAAAGTTGAATCGTACTGCATCATCTACAACGTCTACTACGGCTGCAAATGATATCTCAGTAGATTCTGCACACGGGATGTTTTTGGCTAACTTCCTGTTGGCCAGTGTAGGTTGACGACGACTTCCTCTCCACTTTTTGATGTAAATTAAAAATAGAAGATTAAAAGAAAAAACAGAAGGAAATTTAAACATACAACAAGCCGAGAGTGTCTCATAAACATTAGTTCAGTTGTGGCACTATTTTACCATCTGTCAAATTAGCGTTAGCCTTTAGCTTCACGGCTAACACATCTACACTTACAAAGAGGTCTCCTATGGTGAAGTATTTATATCTGGGATCAAGTTTTAATATGTTGTCAGTAATTACCCAACAGCAGCACATTTTCTGCCACGTACTACTTAAACTTTTATTCATTTCAGCGGCTAACTCTCCACAGGAATATACAAAGATAGGAAAATGTTAGCAGGAGGTTTCTGTGCAACATTCTGTGAGAAGAGTATACAGAGTATAGTGCGAAGATTTAGTATATAGTACAAGACCTACAACCATTATCAAAACAATACCATTCCAAGTACTCCTACTAGTACTACTACTACTGCTGCTTCTTCAACAGGCCAGAAAATAATCCTAAGTTTTTTACGACTATCGCCTCCACTCCTACTTTATAACTTTCAAATACTTCAAACAATACAATATATCTTCATTATATGTTGGAGCGACAGTTGCTCAGACTGCCATCGTGTCCTTGAACAAGGCACTTTGCTACAATACCAGCTTACCAACGAGTCAACGACAAGTATGGAGGGAATAAGTGCAACATAAAGCGTCTTCGAGCGTCCAGAAAAGCGCTATATGAAAGCGATGCAGGAATGTCAGGTTTGTTACCAATGAGCTGCCAATTATCCTAATGTCCTCAATCTTTTGACAGTGTTCCCCATCTGTTTTTTACTAGGCCTATATGACATTTCACAGCCTCCAAAACACGTCTTGATCATTATCTTACAACAACAATACCCTATAAACAAATACATTTGCGTGACAAGATAGTCAACAAAGCGCTGATAAAGTTTGGGTTTTTGTTTTTACAAGACGATAAGTAGAAAAAAATAGACAATAATAAAAGTGATTAGCCAAACAGATAAATGCATAGCGTTATCAGTTAAAGGCATGTGTAAATGTACTATCGTGGCTGTCTGTTATTTTGAAAGGTCAAAAGGTTTTCTAATCTCAGCAACTTGGGCATCACAATTATTTCCCAGTTTCCCAGTGGAAAATACGAGAAGTGGTGGCGTTCATGTTCAAAGAAGGTACTTGAGTCATCTTCTGTACTTGGTAGTTGAGGTCTCCAAACGTTTCGCCTCTCATCCAAAAGGCTTCGTCAGTGAACAAGATTACACTCAGCACACAGCGTAGATAAACACCAGTTGGGAGGAGTTGGGATTGACCCGGCTCCTCCCCTCTAATCACAGCTACTCTCCCCTGTGGGTAAACACCTTTGAAGTAGAGCGTCTGTAACGACCTGCTCCCCCCAGTATCGGTCAGTCCTGTCCTATTCATGGCTGATCACTGCTAATTACCTGCCTATTGTTCTTTTGTTAGCTGAGGTATCGTCTTCTTGGACTGGCCGTGTCCTGTCTGTTTTCCCCGAAGCAGATTGGAGACTCTGTAAGACTGTTAAGTCTTACAGAAGAGACTTTATCAACACCGAAGAGAAAGCACAAGCGGCCCTCAGTCGGCTGTGCACCTCCACCTTAAAGCCTCCAATCACTCCTTTGAGGACGGGGAGTTCAAAAATTTTAGCTAAAGAAGAACGTTGGTTTGAAAGAGGAGTAAAAGAAGCTATTTTTGTCAGAAAAGAAAATCCCTCCATGAACCGAAATGGTGGACTCAGATTTAATCTTTCTGCTTTTTACTCCAATCTGCTTCGGGGAAAACAGACAGGACACGGCCAGTCCAAGAAGACGATACCTCAGCTAACAAAAGAACAATAGGCAGGTAATTAGCAGTGATCAGCCATGAATAGGACAGGACTGACCGATACTGGGGGGAGCAGGTCGTTACAGACGCTCTACTTCAAAGGTGTTTACCCACAGGGGAGAGTAGCTGTGATTAGAGGGGAGGAGCCGGGTCAATCCCAACTCCTCCCAACTGGTGTTTATCTACGCTGTGTGCTGAGTGTAATCTTGTTCACTGACGAAGCCGTTTGGATGAGAGGCGAAACGTTTGGAGACCTCAACTACCAAGTACAGAAGATGACTCAAGTACCTTCTTTGAAGATGGACAACTCCTGTACGACTGAGAACTTACACAGACGTGGCGTTCATGTGCAATTTTCTACTTGCGGCATTGACCACAATTACGAGCGCGCATTAAGGCGGCGTCTTCTCTTTCCCTTGCTCTGGTTCACAACAAACCGCAATAGCTGCTCTGTGTCACTTTGCAGTAGTGAAGCTTCGGCGGATTTCTTTGGCTGCCAGTAGTCTCCAATGGAGGGATAAGCTTTGGAAGAGATCTTACGTTGGACAGTGGGAGGACTTTGGGGAGAATGGGTGGAGCATTGTTTGAGCCAACGCAACTACACCAAGAATAGGCACTGCAGCCAATTCAAAGATGCTTCAAACACAAACTCCAGGTATTAAAGAAGTCAATGTTACTTAACACTCCACCTTTAAGTTATCACCTGATCTCTAGCCTCTGCACTGCGAGAGAAAAAGCCATGTAAAGTTGTTGTCGTGAGTTCCAAAACCTACTCTAGCCGTCCTACATTATCACACAGAGGAGATGAAAGGCTGTGACGCGGCGTATACTGTGCATTAATTAGATCCAAACATCCGGCTATAGGGTTCACAGGACATGGCCTACTTATGGAACACTGCAGCGCTGGAGCCATACTGCAGTAAAAGAGAGAGAGCTTACTTCAAGTAGTTTCGGCATCTAAAGCGCTTTAAATGTACTATTTATAAATTGAGCTTAAAAAAAAAGTACTTGTTTGAGTGTAAATGCAGCCAGGAAGACTGTGTTTTACCCTCACTCCTACCTCCAATCGCCTGTCTGTCACGGTCAACCAATCACAGCCATCGACCATTCAACCTCACGAGCCATTCATATAAACACTCTCTTTTCTTACTTAATCTGTCCAATTCTTAGCATTGTATTGCAGCCAGCGGCACAGGGAACATAGATGGTAGAATGGATTCAAACAAATTCCAACTAATTTTGAAAGCAAACCATCTGTGAAAAAACCTGAAGTAGAAAAAAAAAAAAAGAGGATGGCTTCTACGAATGGATAATGATCCTAAATGCATCTCCTAACCTAAACATCGTTAAAAATCTGTGGATGAACCTCAAAAGAGAAGTCTAGAAATCTATCCGAACTGAAAGACTTTTGTAAGGAAGAATGGCCAAACATCCCTCAAACTTGGTTGCCTGCAAAACACATTTATAAGTTGCGATACTTGCTAAAGGTGGGGCTACAAGTTAGTGCTACTAGGTAATGCAGGGAGCCTGAATGTTTGCTAAGGCCTTTCTTAACCCTTTTCTGTGATTTTGATAATGTGAAATATCAAAATAAAGCAATATTTAACATGCCGGGAATTAATGTCTCATCTGTAACTTCTTGTTTCATGGTTCACATTAAAATAGACTTTTTTTAGGCTTTAAACCACATTGTTTCATCAAAGACAGACCTGTACTAGTATTTCACTACATTCACACAGTTTTGAGCAATCCAGTTTCTTCTTGTCCGGTATCAGTGCTTCGTTTTGTACTTCCTGGATACAATGTCGTCATTGTGAAAAACCCAAAACGCCCATAATCCAACATTATATCAGTTCAAAGTGTGTTTGCCAGGCCGTAAACCACGCCGTAAATTGAAACCGGAAGTTATTCTAGTTACTATTCAATTCCTACGGAGACATTTAAAATCATAAAATGTAGATTATCAAAGGCACCCAAAATAATTTGTTCAAGTCCATTTTTAAACCCCATATGCTATGTCCATCTTTAACTGACATTCTGACCAAGACCACCTAAACTTTTGCATACCTCTTTAAATACTTTTCCCATAAACTGAGGATGGGGTGAATGTACAACTGTCTCATGTAAAGAACTTTGTGACTACGTCTGTGAAAGGCGCTATACACATTAATCTCTTCTTCTCCGTAGAGAACAATAAATTACCTACATCACTGCAGTCTTTGCGGTTTGCTTATTGTGAGCATTCTCATTTCAATGAATACAAATTATCCTCCTGATAAAAAGACCCCCTGATCAATAAAACACCCTGGTGCTCTGGGCTTATCTGTTCAAACCAGCCTCAGAAACCTTGGGGGTGTGACCAAACATTATTTTTTACCATCTGAAAAACATCTCAGTGAGGAATACATTTGGCAAATTTGATCTTGAAACGACAATCCGAACTTTTATCTCATCTCTTATTAATTATTGCCGTTCTTTGCAAAGAGCACTCTCAGCATGAATTCAACTGCAACATTAAATAAAGTTTCCTTCCTTACTATGATATTTGATACCTTTGCATCTATTCTATTTTCCATTTTGTCACAAACCTGTTGGAAGCCACAAAGTTAGCTTTAATTTACAAACGGGCAAAAAAGTTACACCTATTCGCTTTGTTCTAAAGTTTCCGAAGAGTATTTTGCTTCCATAAATCACATTGTTTGCCGCAGCGGTCCGGCACCGAGACCATTAACTTTTTTAGGTCCATAACGGAGGCTTTCATGTGGCTGCAGTTGGATCAGAGGGCCATTAGTGAAAACTGTTCAGATGGGGGAGCGCCAGACTGCCTTTGGAAAGTCATGGGAGGACGGCCACCCAGGGTAACAGGAAATGAGAAAACAAATTAGGACTTTTAATGATGTAGAAAATGTGCTTAGTATTTAAAGGGCTCATGTACCTGTGGGTTGTTCGTGCATGTTTAGTGTTAGTGCGGTTACTTTGAAATTGCATTAAGTTTATGTATAGTACACTTTATTTTCAACACTATTTACATTGTGTGATTCTCATTGAAGACATTAAACTATGACTGAACATGTGGGATTATATAGGAAACAAAAAAGTGAAAAAACTCAAATTGTGTTTTATAGTTTAAATTCTTCTAAATTGCCACCCCAGTAGTACACCGTCTGGAACTTCTCACATTTCTGCCTAAATTGGTCACCAAATGTGATCTGATCTTCATCTAAATCACAGGAATGATTGAACAGTGTCTGCCTGAACTAATACCACCCAAACATTTACATTTGATCATACAGTACACCGCCTGGCTCTCACTGAACTGCAGCAATTTTGTAAAGAGGAATGGTCCAAGATTCATCCTGATCGTTGAGCGTCTGATCTGCAACTACAGGAAAGCAGTTATTGCTGCAAAAAAAAGGATCAGCCAGCTATTTAATACAGGAGTGTACTTACTTATTCCATGCATGTTGTGAATGTCTCAGGTTTTTCTGCAAAATATCTTGATAAACTTGTGATTTAATTTTTCTATTGATGATAGCACGTTGTTCAGGCCCTGATGCAACAAAACGATTGGTTGGTTGAAGGCATTCATTTATGAACACATAAGGAATTACGTTTTCAACCAGAGTAACAACATTTCTCCATTTCTATTGACGGCTCCTCCATCACCCCCACCCCACAGGTAAAGAGTCTGGATGTCATCCTCAACAGCACTTTCAGCGCCGTCTCAGTCTTTCTCTCACTCCACTGCAGTCCCCGAACACAGCCTCACTACTGCAACTCTCTACTGTTCGGTCTCCCTCGAAAAAAACAAAAAACAAAACAAAAACCTGTCCACGAACTCCCAACTGGTTTAAAACTCAGCTGCCCGCATCATCACCACCACACAAACACCCTCCATAAACCACATCGAGCCAGTCCAACAGCAGCTCCACTGGCTCCCCATCCACAACCTCGCCCCAAATTTGATTATTAAGTGCCGCAATGTATACCCTTGAGCTTCTAAAAGTATTACTTTTCTAAACACCCTCAAATGAAAAAGTACCAGAAGGGATTTCACAATGTTTTTTGTGTACCTTATCATTGAACACAGGCACACAAACATCTTTTTCACTTGCAAATTCGTCATTACATTTTGCTTAAGCTTCACTGCGGTTTAAGACAGACCACAGTGCAGTAAGATTCCCTGCCACTAAATGAGCAGAAGACGATGATCCGGTTTAGCCTGGCTCTCGGCGCTGTGGCCCGGGGGGAGATTAGACTGTCTCTGCCCCAGACAGGAGACTGCAGCTCGGGGAGATGGATTACTGCAGGGGGAGGACCACAAAGGCACAGCGGGAATGATTGGCAGAAGTTTGGAGCTAAAAATCTATTTCAGCCACACATACACACACAAAAATCCATCTTAAATGCATTTCCTAACAGTGACTAAATAGAGGAGAGGTCCATGGATTGACCACAGGTTCGATTCCCCAAGTTTGCATGTTCTCCATGCCTGGGTGGGTTGTCCCCTTTCAAAAATACTTATTTACCCAGGCTTTGCATTATTCCTTCACTCAGCTGGTCACACTTAAGTTGTAGTAGCAGCATTAATAGAACATGACTCTAGCCTACATCAAGGATGGGGAACATTAGGCCTCAGGGCCAAATGACCAGGCCCCTAAGGCAATTTTCATATTTAATATAATGTAGATGAGGGTCATGTGATTTTAAGTGATGTGTGATTGACAAGTACTGCATCACTGCCACCACTAAGAAAAGGAAGGTGGATCTTGTATGCCGCATATTCCTGGAAACATTGACAAATGATTTCTTCTTTGTCAAAGTGAAAGGCAAGCCAGTGTGCCTAGCATGTGTTGAGGGGCTGGCAGTGATAAAGAAGGTCAATCTCCAGCGCCAATACACTTCAAAACAAATGCATTTGGATTGCTCTTCGTCGGGAGTTTGGGAGCCCAGCAAGCAGCTTTCACAAGACCGACCCAAACTTAGAAAACCAGTTTCGAGCAGCATCATCATTACTGCAGCTGACATCAGATGCCTCAACAAAGATAAACTATTCTATCGCAGGAATACACAATACTGGAGGAACAGCGAGGAAAGTTTTGTGAGCCACGAAACAATATGGACAAATAATGCCTTATGAAATTCTTCAGGAGGTGCCAAGGCAAAAACAGCAGCTAAAAGACGAACTATGAAGTCAAGCTACATGCAGAGGCTATGCTAACAGCAGCTAAAGTTGTGCCAACAGTGGCTAAATACCATCATGGGTAAAATCACCTTTTTCAACGGCATATGACGTTGTGAAATATAAAATCTCGTAGGACACGCCTTTTTTAGTGAGGGCGGTCCTCTCTCCTCTGGCCAATCAGAGCCCAGCAGTCGGGTTCACGTCACGTTAGCATCAAACCGCCTCGCACGTCAATGGAGCCACTGCGTATATGCAGTTCATCGCTTCCGTTCTGCCATTTGAACCCAAATGTTTGAGCAAGAATGAGTAGGACTTACTTCATGATCAAGATGTAGCCTGCATACATGACCACCAGCACCACGCTCTCCCACCTGCAAACCCAAAACCTTTTGATTATTATCACTCAAAATCTTCGCTCAGAGATTGTGTTTGTACTTTATTTGAACATGATTCTTCCGATACAGGGGAAGAAAATGGATACAAAATGTTCAACTTACCAGACAATCTTCTCGTCGTATATGAACTGGAAAAAGCAGAACAATTATTTAGAACTTTTGACCCAAGAGTCAAATCATCATGCAGTACGTTACCGAAGAATATAATGGAATCATTACGTTGATGCGCCTTCTTTTTTAAAATAAGGATAATGTGGTGGTGACGAAATGGTGAGGAGCTGACTGTATAGCTCCATGGTCGACTGACTGCGATCTGGGACTTTATCTTTTCTCAGGACACTTTCGCCCCAATTAAATACTGTAGTTGTAAGAACGCAGAGGATGAGGAGAGCGGCCGCTTTTGGGAAAAGCCATACAACACTTTTGTGGCGTTTTGAAAATGTATATGAATGTAGAATGCCTGTGTGAATGCTTGTTAAGACTGTATGCTACTGTCGCAATAAATCTGGTTCCGACGCGATCCGAGGCTTCCTCTGGTAAATGATTTCCTGTCACAAGCTCAGTACAACCGGTCAACCTTCATCTCAGATTCCAATACTTATCGGCCTAAAAAATGTGTTTAAACAATAATACTTTGAATGAAACTGACTAAAAGATTGTTGAGTTTTCATCGACTAGGTCTAAGGTCGCACTCACGCCTGAGACTCGGTTCGATTGGGGACCAAAATTGCAACATTGTTTCCTTTTTCCAACTGATACGGTTGGCGTTCACGACTCTTTTTTTGTCTATCGGATCATCATTTTAGATGGAGCAATCCTCTGCAGCCTGTGGTGGCGCTGTGTCAAAACCTTCCACAGATAAAAACGGTGACGAAGAAACACAAGAACAAGAAACTCCGCTCTCTTCTGTCGTCGTGCTACTTGTCTGTTATGGATGAAGCATTCGCACAATGATCCGATTCAGAGTCCGTTTTAAAAGGATATTTTAGGATTTTTGACATTGGGCCTCAGAGTGTTGTTGATGTCTGGAGATATGTTTTTCTTAAATTCATGCAGTCCTTATATTTGAAGAGTCTAGTGGCGCTAGGCTAATGCAATGCTAAAGCATTTCTACGGTAACAGCTAGCCTGCATTAAAAACAGTCTGACCCACTCCACAGTGCACCTGAGGTAAATCACTTATAACACCAGACTAACCATATAAATATCTGTGTTAATAGAATCATTTTAACCATTTTGCATTTTAAATAACTTATATTTGAGCAGCATCAGTTTCGTGGCTGTAAGCTAACGCAGCGGCGGAGTGATCTGCGAGAAAATAGTGCCTCAAAATGCAGTAATTCATGTGATACAAGGTCAGTTATATTTCAAAATTATTCTATCTACACAGACATTTATATGGTTAGTCTGGTGTTATAAGTGATTTACCTCAGGTGCACTGTGGAGTGGGTCAGACTGTTTTTAATGCAGGCTAACTGATACCATAGAAATGCTTTAGCCTTGCCCTAGCCTAGCGCCACTAGACTCTTCAAATATAAGAACTGCATGAATTTAAGAAAAAATATCTCCAGACATCAACAACACTCTGGATAACTAGGAAATGAGGCTCTATGTCAAAAATCCTGAAATATCCCTTTAACCAGACAAAGACCCACGTTTTAAAAAACTCTCACATTTACAAGTGACTAAAATGTGACTAAAACTAAAAGACTATAAGAGGGCTGCCAAAAACAACAGCGATGCAGCATGGAGGAAAATGTGTGCGCTGTGTGTGCCAGGAATGGACTTTTATCATTGGAGAAAAACTTACTGCGATGAGTGCGATGACGGAGAGGATGTAGTAGGAGGAGTCCCTGAACACAGCCCAGAAGGTCAGGATCACCACCTGCCCAACAACAGCACAGTGTGTTATTCGATCTGTGCCACGCAATATCAAGACACATGAGACGTCAACTCTGCTGGATGATGTTCAGGAACACGTCCATTTGACATAAAACACTCTGCTATTGGCCAAACGTTGGAAATTTGAGGTCGGGATGTTTCTGCTGCTGTTAACCAATACAACGCAGACCAGATCAGTGTCGAAGTTTTATTTTGGCTGACAAAAACAACGCTAAAACAAGACAAAGTACTTAAATCTCCAGATATTTTCATCGACAAATTAAAATGAAATAAAAAATGAACAGCTTCCAGAGACACAGTTTGAAAGATTCTTATCCTAGGAACAGTTCTGGAGCTTCGTTGATGCGGGAGAGGGTCGATGAGGCAGCGGAATATGTTTAAATACGTTTGCAACTGACTTTGGGAGTAATCACAGTGCAAAAAATCTGTCTGAAAGTCTCCCAAACTGCATCCGTTTCAATAACGGCGATAAACATGCACTGACAACTTTACGCTGGCGTCTAGGAGTATTTGTTTGTATCCAAATGTCCGTGTCGCAGTTGTCAGAAGTGCCTGAGAGAAGCCGAAGCAGCAGATGGCTTTGTGTCCCTTCAGTGGATCCCGTCACTCGAACACATTCTGTGTAAAATGTTTCTATAAATACGACTTGGGCTGGTCCGTACCTGTCCGGCGAAGATCCCGCACACGCCAATGATGCACAGGATGTTGAAGACCGCCGAGCCCACGATGGTCCCCACCCCCACGTCGCCATGGGTGATGAACACACCTGCAGAGATGGCCAATCAGAGACAAGCAGACGGAAGGAGGGGCAAAGAAATCACTTACAGGGCTCACATTTACAGGGCCAATAAAGATAATGGACTTATATTATAATCTCATCAAAAACATAAGAGGAGAATCCATTCAATCAATTTTCATAAAATCTAATAGAAAATTACCAAGGAACGTTACCAAACATAGCCCAGAGTCTGCGTTTTTTAGCGCATATGCAAGAAAACACGAGGCCAGAACCCCGTTGGCCTTGTTTGAGCGGCAGAGAACGGATGAATTATGTGGAGAAGCCGTCTGCTTTGACCTGAAGAGTGGGTAAACTTACACTGCAAGTTGGATTTTAGTGAGATCTGAATCCATCTCTGAATCCATCTCGAAACCCTGGACCTCCCCTGGTGGATCAGACCAATCACATGGCAGGATTGCCGTGAATGGACGGGTTTTACATTTGCCAAACCAACACCAGGTGCTGGTACTAGGAACACTAGTAATAACATTTCTAAAAAAACTAAGTGGTGATCCAATCAGCAGCAAATATCCAAATGAAAGTCCATCCTCTTCAGGAACGATATCTAGTATCAATCTGGCGTTTGCCAGGTCGATGTGCAGGAGGAGAGTTAGGCCTACAGGTTCACTTCAGTGTTATGGCAAAGTTTACGCAGAGAGAAAGTGCTATCAGACTCAGCCTGTTGCCATAACAACGGATTGATTGACAGACTTCTGCCTGGCTTGTCAGCCACTGACTGAGTTTGTGTTATGGAAAGTCTGTCTCCGTCGGCCCCATTTGAATATCACGTTAAATGATATTCTTAGTTCTGTAGACTATAGGAGTATGTGGAGGAGTGAGAGTGTGATTTTCATACCGATGACAGAAGCAAACAGTTCTGGAGCTGAACTGCCCGCTGCCATGAATGTGGCTCCAGCCACATCTTCACTCAGGTCCAATTTCTGTAAGACACAAACCAACTGGTGTTAACAAGAGCAGTGTTGCTCATGGAGAACAGTTTACCAACACTGTAACAGTGTCTTATGTCTGTCGAGGTTTATTTGTATGTGGCCTTTTGCTCTGCCCGATCCCGTCAGACCTTGGAAGCCAAGCAGGGAAGGGCCTGGTCGGTACTTGGATGGGAGACCGTTTGGGAACCCCAGGCCTGGGTGAATGAGGTTGGTGGTGGTCGGAGGGGCCGATGGCGCAGACTGGTTGCCTCGCTTCTGTCAGTTTACCCCAGGGCAGCTGTGGCTACAATAGTAGCTTACCACCACCAAGTATGGAGTGAATGAATAGTGCAATGTAAAGGGTCTTTGAGTGTCCAGAAAAGCGCTATATAAAACCGATTCATTAATATTTGGGTCCATTTCTATCTATTGTGATTTGTAAAAACATACATCACAAATCTTCTCCAGAGACGTCACAAAGTACTCATCACAGGTGATGGCCAGGGCCAGGAACATGTACAGGGTCTGCGGGAGAAGAAAACATGTTTAAACAGAGGAAGCTGGTGAAGCCAAGAACTCCTAACTTTCCAAAAAAATCCATTCTTTGTGTGGATGAGTAGCAGGAGAAAGGTAAACAAATTATTAAAGAGTAAAAAAATAAAAAATAAAACAGCCACATGAGCTCTGGTCCGCACTGTCCTAATGTATGCGGGCTTTACAGGACAAGCGGAGGAGAGGGCCTAATTAAAACATCGGCCAGATGTCACTTCAACGCGCTGACGTGCTCTTTTCCCTTTACAAGTGACACAATCTGCATACAGAGAGGGGAGAAAAGGCAGTGCAAGTATGGTAATGTATATGACGACAGTTTAGGAACACTACCCAGATTTGATTGTTTATATTTTACAAATACACGCTTGGATTAAATATGTAATGTCATATTTTTATGTTAATTGTAAAAAAATAAAATAAATAAAAAGAGTAAAAAAGGCAAAGAGATGAAAGTGCACATGTACTTTTGGAGGGAGGGAGAAAGTGTAGGGATGTAATGCTCTATGCTGTCCACAGGGGGCAGTGTAGGACCATAACATGGGATCAGGAGAGCCTAGAGAGAGGTGTGAAATATCTTTATGCTGCAAATTAAGGTTAGTAACTACGTTTTTTTGTGGATATTGGCCATAATGTTTACATTTAAAAGACATATACTATAATTCTATAAAAGTGACCCTTAAAGAATTAATAAACGTTTACAATAATCTCAATGCATTTCATTTTTTCCCCATCCAACTGTTTTATGTTTATCAGAGTATAAAAATTTTAGATCAATATATTGGTTACCATTAAAATTAAATGCAATTAAAAGAAAATCCACTGTTATTAACATACATTTTGTCTAAACTGCGACAGCAAAGGCCCAACCAGGGACATGAGCTGCGAATTAGCCCTTTATGCATCGCATCAGCAGCAACCTTAATTGTATATGTTGATTGCATCGTCCCTGACAAATAAATAAAAGATATCTTGATGAGTTATAAATACTCAAATTCTGAATATTTGACCCTAATTTGAGTAAATTTGACTTGCCAAGTAAATATACTGTATCTGCCAGTGGAATAAGTATTTTTACACTTCCAGGTAAATTGAGATTAATGATCAAATTTTAATACCCAATAAATAGAATCAAATCCAAGCATTTGTTTTACTACAGACATTTGTATTTTTGAACAAATGCGTGTTTGCAGTGAGCGGCTCACCTTCCCCCAGACCTGACTGTAACTTTACGTGGAGCGAGATGTTTCCAGCTAGTCTCCATGGAGATGTCGACTAAAGGTCGCCATGTGTGAGATTTAAATAGGTTCGTTCCTCATACAAATCCATTCTTTGATCACCAAGTGCAAAAGTAGCTTCACGCGTCGAGCTGCTCATTAGGAGCATGTTGTGTACTGATGGCAACAGCAGAATACAAAATGTTACGCCTTTAAAAGCGCCAAAATACTTGAGGAGACGTCACATTTGTCATCTACAAAAGGAAATTAGCCATTTCAGACTTTGGAATGAGCCGATTAAGACATTACGAATTTCCTGCCTCCATTGTTGAATGAAATATAAATTTACTTGTATATTTCAAAAGGTAGTGGTAGGTAGGGATCTTGATTTATGCATACAGAGTGGACGGCATGATAATCCTACAGAAGAACACAGATAAATATTGCAGATCAGACATTCTTCCTCAGAAGATTACAATTCATCATTGGACAGACATTTTGTGTTATGACTGAGGATAACACAGAGAAAGTCCTTTGTCTCTTCTCCTCATCGAAGCAGGCCCGCATTAGTAAACAAACGGCCTGCCGGGGGTGAGCTGTGATTGGCCGGGATCCACACGCCCACAGAGCAGTCGCAGGTAGAATGAGTGTTACATAAGAGGCCAACTCCACCGGGAATCAGGCTTTTCACATCTTTGTGTTCAAAGGATGGAGGTGACCTTCATGTGCTGCGTTTGTGTTTACAGTTTCTTTCTAAAGGCCAGCACACACTATACAACTTTTCCAGTCTTATACGATTTTATAAAGAATGGGGGTTCCCACACTACATGACTGGATTTGGTGCGATTATAGAACGTCTGGGGGTTCACACTTATCGACTGAGAATCATAAGAGCGAACACACTACACGATTCTGTTAAACAGCTGATGTTTTATAACACAGCACGTCTGTCCTTTTCTCCTCCGGACACCAGATCTGAAAATATAGGCCTCTGTTTGTGAGCGTGGGGAACATGTGCATCTCCTGATTGGTCAACAGTGTCATGTGATCGCTGTCACAACAACGCAGTACAAGCTGCTACTGCTACTACAAGCCTTCAACTTGGCTATAGTTCTGTCAAAATGTAGATAAACACGAAGCTACACGAAGAAGCGGGACATATTTCTTTGGATTTAATAAGAAAAGGAGATGGACCATCAGCCGCCAGACGGATGAGGCGGAGGAGAAAGCGGAGAGAAGCGAACAGAGAAAAGTAGCTGGAAAGTCCGTGTCCAAACTCCGCAAGTGCCGGGGTTAAACTCTGTTTGCGGTTGAACTGTAGCTGGAAAAGGTGGTTCTCGTGAACGTTTGGTGATATAGGAGTTGTGCTGCTTCGTGTGAGGCTTGCTGTGACCATGAAATTAGTCGTTTGTGCCGCTGACAGAGAAATGACGAGAGAGGCGCTGCAATGTTTTTCTGTCTTTATTTCACTCCGTCATTGGGCTCGACCCCGACACCCCTCCATTGCGACATCCCGCTAATCCGACACTTTTTGAGTGTAGCCTGTTCAGTCTGTAAACTCCACTATCCTTAAGGTTAGGGCTATGGTAAGGTTAGGGTTAGCTTGTAAACTCCACTATCCTTAAGGTTAGGGCTAATGTAAGGTTAGCTTGTAAACTCCACTATCCTTAAGGTTAGGGCTAAGGTAAGGTTAGTGTAACTACTATTTAAGTTAGGTTAGGTTTGTAAACTCCACTATCCTTAAGGTTAGGGCTAAGGTAAGGTTAGCTTGTAAACTCCACTATCCTTAAGGTTAGGGCTAAGGTAAGATTAGGGTTAGTTTGTAAACTCCACTATCCTTAAGGTTAGGGCTAAGGTAAGGTTAGGGTTAGTTTGTAAACTCCACTATCATGGGCGTCGGACTGGGGGGGTAAAGGGTACTGAGTAACCAGGGCCCAGAGCAGGGTGGGGCCCTCAAAAGTGCTGCTATAAACGCGTTCTGTATTGCAGTTTTTAAATTCCTCATAATTGATATAACAACGGAACATAACCAGGCTAAAATACAATGGTTGCTAGAAAGAATTTTGTACAAACAATAATGATGGATGAATCTCAAGGCCCTGACACCCCTTTAAAAATGTGCCAAATGGTTCAGCCTACACACCGGCGTTCAGCACCGCGCTATTTAACTCAAGTGCGTGTGTGGAGAGCTCCGTAATGCCATGACACAGAGCTAGGAAAGAGAAATGTTAGTCTTGCCTCGCTCTTTCGCGCATACAGGCTCTTTTTTACACTATTATCGCGGGCCTGGGATGTAACTTTCTGTGATAAATGACAGTTAAACATGAGTCAAGTCAAGGCGAGTGCCTCCTCTCTGCCTGCGCTGCTGCAGCAGAGTGAAGCAGAGCGCACTGACCCGCCCTGTCCGCTCCTTCTCTTCTCATTTTAATTGCTGATGTTTCCCTTTAGCTTTATTTACTGTTATCGACTGCCATCAGGCCAAAACAGGGACAAAAGCCACAGGTCGCTCACGCTATTTTCGCAGAATTAATTATGCAAATTAGCTGTGCGCATTTGCAGACTCGTTCATTATAAATGCACAGCTTCAGAGACTCCTTTGACTTGGTTCTAGTGAAAATGTATGGGACGGCCCGTGTCAGACTCTTCAAGCTTTAACAGAACAAGAATTTAACAGCACTGTAGCCTACACCTAAACGTGGGATTGAAAAGATGGTGAGACCAAACCAGGTTGACGCATTGGATTTCTTGTTCATGAACACATGGGCAAGAGGCAACGTATCAATGAATTTTATAACATAAACTAGTATTTTAAAGTATTATTAATGCCTATTAACAAACAAACAAAAATCCTGTGTGCCGGGTGCAGCCCCCACTTTAGTTTGATGTGATATCTTTAAGGACTATGTAAAACTAATAATCTTAATTCTAATAATAATCTTAAGGTTAAAACAGACAAACCACATACTGAATATACAGGATACAGTTTGTGTAACAATGTTACAATGTAAAAGAAATGAACTACACAAACTAAACCACAGAATATGTTGAGATGAGTATAAAATGTGAATTGACTGAACGTGCACGTGGGAAGGGGCGTCAGGGGGCCCATCAAAATAGTTTGTACCTAGGGCCCAGAATTTGGTGCTACTCCCCTGTCCACTATCCTTAAGGTTAGGGCTAAGGTAAGGTTAGTTTGTAAACTCCACTATCTTTAAGGTTAGGGCTAAGGTACGGTTAGTTTGTAAACTCCACTATCCTTAAGGTTAGGGCTAAGGTAAGGTTAAGTTTGGAAACTCCACTATCCTTAAGGTTAGGGCTAAGGTACGGTTAGAGTTAGTTCTAGTAGGCCCACGTATGTGTATTAATTATCTTGTGTGTCGGAATGGCGGGACATTGCACAAAAAATAAAAGTGTCACCACTTTTGGGGGGGGATTAGACCTCAATGTCGGAGTGGGGGGGGTGTCGGACCAATAACCCTGTCATTGGCCGCTGCTTTCTGTTTGTTCGCTTTGGGGACGGTAAAATCACCCACATTTCTCCTGTGCGTCCAAAATCGTGCTTAATAATCAAACCGGTTTGATTTCCTACGACTGGAGTCTAGTCGCGTCTTTCTGCTGTCCACACTACACAATTCGTGACACCCCCCCCCACACACACACACACATACACACACACACACTACGAGACACGACTCTGCGCAATTGCCTTCGACTAGCCTCGACTGGAGAAGACTCGGTGCGATTATAGGTATTAGGCCATAAGCTCCACTGCAGGTGTCGTAGCATGTTGTGTTTTTTTACTCATTAATTGTCCGTGAGAGTAAATACTACGCCGACAGAAAAGACAAAGGGACAGGGGGATATTGTTCATCCAATTACACAATGGAGATCTTTTTTCACTCAAACTTGGCTGTAAATACTGTTTAAGTGGGGCTAGCCCGCAGTTAGCTTTGCCTGTTAGCTTCTTCTTCGTGATTCCGTTAGTGTGTATTGGTGACTCCGACCTGCTGGCAGGCAAGTTGCAATTGTGGTTTATGACACCGGGGGAGATGAAAGACGCCCCCAATCATCCCATGAACACCCCAGAGGGACTACGGAAAGGATTTATTAAGGTAAACAAGTTACTTAGTACTGCTTTCAAAACTAGAAGACTTGTTATTGATAAAGAAATGGACGTCGTTTTGGGGTTCAAAGTTAATCAGACAAGGGATTAGATAATAGAAAATCCCTTAAAGAAAACCTTCGAAATCGTGTTCAGTAAGACTTTGTATAAACATTGAATTGATGTAATATTCAACCCCCTAATCGTGAAGATAAAGGAATTTGTTTGTTTTCGGTTCAGGTTTCGGCATCCCCAAAGTGTGGAGCGACGAGGAGACTCACCGCCACAATGTGCAGCATAACGGCTCCGGACTTCCTCTCGTCGTTGGTGAAGAAGTCCTCCGGGAACTCGTGGATGGCTGCACACACACAAAATTCAACTCAGTTTATCGCTCAAAACTACATGTGTGCCGCTAAATGCTACTCGAGATATTGTTTGATTATTATAACATGATCACAGACTCCCCCGAAAGGTCGATATTTCCACGATTTCACCCCAGACTGATGCAACGAGCGTCTACTCATTTCTTAAACACTTAATTACTCGGCCGTGTTTTCATAAGAGCTGATCAGTGTGGCTCCTACTCCCCGCATAATGACATTAATATGTAATTAACATTCAGCGGCTTCACACCAGGGGAGCAGTTTATTTAAAATGAACGCCGCGTAGTAGAAAGTTACGCTTGTTGTGCAACTTGATTGGTTTGGGGCAGATGGTACAGCTTTTGTTGTCGTTACAGTATAAAAGCATATCCCCTTTTTTATATTTCTATGCCACAAATGCAAAAGATCTTGGCATATTTCATTTCGTAAGATTTGTAAACAGGGGAATGAGGGAGTTTTTGATATTCAAAACTAAATTGGATATAACTGGCAAGTTTTGAGCAAAGATTGTGTAAAAAAAAAAAAACTGTCTGAATTAGTTTTAGACCTGAGTTTTTTGTGCGTTTTTGACAAATGTTCGCAGTAGAAATGGTTGAGCAATGTCATCGAGTGGTTCCTGTCTCCAAGGAAGGACGATATTTTCAAAAGAAAATTTAGATTTGAATCCAATTTAAATACTTAGAAAAAATCTAATGAATGATTTTCAATGCCCCGCGGAAACCCTATAAATATATCACAACATTATTTGCACTATTGGCACTGATAAAAAGCTGATAGCACTATTAGTGCTAATAGTGCCATCAACTTTATCAGCGCTATTAGCAACGGTAAAACTGATTGCACTATTAGCAAAAAATGCACTATTAGCGCTTTCCCATTTTCTCCCCACACCCGGAGGCGCTCCCTCATTCATAAAGTGGGACAGTTGAGGATGGGAGAGACCAGTCAGCTGAACAAACTCGGCCGGCCCGTTTACCTGTTCAATGCTGTACCTCGTCTGTGTGTATTGTCTGGCAACAGACTTGGAGAACCGCAATATGCAGAGCAGAGCCTCTGCAGTATGAACCAGCCTTTACTCAAATCTGTGTCCCCGCTCCCCGCACACATAATAATCAAAACGTTCAGAATAGCATATGGCCCTGACGATGATTTTGCAATTTACAGATCAAGTACTCTAAAAAAGGTTTAAAAAAAAGATACAGTACATTCCTTTCAAAACTCTATATAGCACACCATTTGGTCATATGTGATTGTACAACACTGGCAGGAGGAGCCATAGGGGCTGGTGCACTGTGATTTGGGCAGCTCCAACAGCTGCCCCCACGACCCGGCAACGGACAATTGGAAGAAAATGGATGGATGGATGGATGGAACACTGGCATTTGTACAAAGTGGTGCTTTGGGAGGTTTGGCATTTGCCGTTTTGATGAAGAAAATCAGGCCCTCCACCAAGCAAACCAGCCTACCCCTGCTTTAAAGGATAGACAGTTTAGTCCATATATATAATAATTAGAGATAGATTAATACCTATTCAGCCCCATTCATAGAAAAGGTCCTGAGTCCTGTGTGAACCTTAATGGCCGCTCTGTCTCCTCCTACGCAGCCTGTTCCTTAAAAGGGCAAAAAGGCGGGAAGCCCTGCGCTAGGGGGGCGGGCATAGCCTCCACAGAGCTCCAGAGCTTGATTGACAGGCTCTGGAGCCAGTCAATGCACTGAAAAGGATTCCTCAAAAGTCTTGTTAACTCATCAAAAGTGTCCTGCATTTCGAGTAAGAAAGATTGTTCGCCCAGGGCGCCGTACAGCCCAGGCCCGCCAATGCATCAGATTCTAGAATCAGAACGGCCGCCCCACGGAATACAGCTGTACTCAAACAGATGACAATGAAACAGTGCATTTTTCATAAAGAATAAATTGTTTCCATGTAATTGTGCAAACTGGCCAACGCCGTACATCTCATTAAGGAGACGCGTGATGCCAGCTGTTCCACACCTGTGCTGCATCATATAGGCTTGAATAGCAGTTTGGCTGTTGTGAGAAAGGCGAGGCATGACTGACCCAAGTACGAGGCCAAGACGAAGCCAAGTTTTTGGGAATTTGTTGTCTTTGGGAAGAGTCACTGAAGTCTGTTTTACCCTTTTGTACCCTCCCAAAGGACTTTGCTCTCTCTTGAAGCCTGAAGAAGCACATCTGCTTGAATGTTTATGCATTTTCACGCGTAGACCCACACAGAACTCCTTCTCTTTGATTCATAGTAGTAAGTTAAGTAGTTCCTAGTTATTAAGTAGTATTATTATACGGCCCTTCACAATGCAAGTAGAACGCTCCATTGATTTGAATGTGATTTCCCAATGTTCTACCGGTCATTATTTTTTGATAGAAGACCTCTGTAAAAAAATAATGACCGCTGCCAATGGCAACGGAGTTCGTGCTTGTAATACAGGTCTTTCATATCACTCCGCGAGTAGTAGTAGCGGACAGGCGGACACTATCTCTGTCCCCGTCCCTGCGAGAGAAGTTGAGGGAATCACTCGTGAAGTTAACGGGAGTCCGACGTTCAACTTACCCAGAGATTCACCACCATTCCTCCTCTCCAACTGTACCTTCAACTAAGTAGCTAGACTAGCAATAAGTAGCTAGCTGTGCTGCTACTAGCCTCGCCACATTGCCTGGAATCAACAAACGTTGCCAAGCAACGCGCAAACTTTAGGGAACTATTTGCCGCGGAAATCATTAAATAAACCTTTCTGCCTTCATAAAAGTGTATGAAGTTTATTTGTGTGTGTACAGTTGGCAAACAGCCGTATAATAAGCGGGATAATGTATAGAATGCCGGTCATTATTGGGAAAATAAGTACCGACCTGAAGGCATTCTATACATTATCCCTATTGCCCTGAAGGCATTCTATACATTATCCCTATTCTATACATGTATAGAAGGCATTCTATACATTATCCCTTACGTAGTATCAAAGGAATAGAACACTGCCAGTACATAAGAAATCATTTACCGCTAAATAGCAGTGAATCTTTTAATACTTTCCACACATTTTCTTTAATACCCTCACACTCCCTTTACGTTGCATCACCTAGCAACCACTGACATCACACCCATTGCTACAAATGTACAAACAACAGTCAGCGTTCGAGGCAATTTTAGCCTCCCATTTCAGTCTTTAGAGAAAAAAACAGAGTGAACAGGCATGGGGCTAATCGCCATCACGTCAGGCCTCCAACAGGACGCAGCGTGGAGCGGCCGACACCACACAAGACCGTCTCACCTTGAAATAAGTGAACCTCCAAATGAAAATACAAATGCTAGAAACTACAGTGCTGGGCTCCAGATGATGTCACAACATTGTACGGGAAAAAAAGTATTTAGTCAGCCAACAATTGTGCAAGTTCTCCCACTTAAAAAGATGAGAAAGGCCTGTAATTTTCATCATAGGTTTACCTCAACTATGAGAGACAAAATGAGAAAAAAAAAATCCAGAAAATCACATTGTCTGATTTTTAATGAATTTGCAAATTATGGTGGAAAATAAGTATTTGGTCAATAACAAAAGTTCGTCTCGATACTTTGTTATATACCCTTTGTTGGCAATGACAGAGGTCAAAAGTTTTCTGTAAGTCTTCACAAGGTTTTCACACACTGTTGCTGGTATTTTGGCCCATTCCTCCATGCAGATCTCCTCTAGAGCAGTGATGTTTTGGGGCAGGCGCTGGGCAACACGGACTTTCAACTCCCTCCAAAGATTTTCTTTGGGGTTGAGATCTGGAGACTGGCTAGGCCACTCCAGGACCTTGAAATGCTTCTTACGAAGCCACTCCTTCGTTGCCCGGGCGGTGTGTTTGGGATCATTGTCATGCTGAAAGACACAGCCACGTTTAATTTTCAATGCCCTTGCTGATGGAAGGAGGTTTTCACTCAAAATCTCACGATACATGGCCCCATTCATGCTTTCCTTTACACGGATCAGTCGTCCTGGTCCCTTTGCAGAAAAACAGCCCCAAAGCCTGATGTTTACACCCCCATGCTTCGCAGTAGGTATGGTATTTTTTGGATGCAACTCAGCATTCTTTCTCCTCCAAACACGACGAGTTGAGTTTTGACCAAAAAGTTCCATTTTGGTTTGATCTGACCATATGACATTCTCCCAGTCCTCTTCTGGATCATCCAGATGCTCTCTAGCAAACTTCAGACGGGCCGGGACATGTCCTGGTTTAAGCAGGGGGACACGTCTGGCACTGCTGGAATTGAGTCCCTGGCGGCGTAGTGTGTTACTGACGGTAGCCTTTGTTACTTTGGTCCCAGCTCTCTGCAGGTCATTCACTAGGTCCCCCCGTGTGGTTCTGGGATGTTTGCTCACCGTTCTTGTGATCATTTTGACCCCACGGGGTGAGATCTTGCGTGTGGAGCCTCAGATCGAGGGAGATTATCAGTGGTCTTGTATGTCTTCCATTTTCTAATAATTGCTTCCACAGTTGATTTCTTCACACCAAGCTGCTTACCAATTGCAGATTCAGTCCTCCCAGCCTGGTGCAGGTCTACAGTTTAGTTTCTGGTGTCTTTGGACAGCTCTTTGGTCTTGACCATAGTGGAGTTTGGAGTGTGACCGTTTGAGGTTGTGGACAGGTGTCTTTTATACTGAGAACAAGTTCAAACAGGGGCCATTAATACAGGTAACGAGTGGAGGACAGAGGAGCCTCTTAAAGAAGTTACAGGTCTGTGAGAGACACAAATCTTGATTGTTTGTAGGTGACCAAATACTTATTTTCCACCATAATTTGCAAATGAATTCATTAAAAGAAAAAGAAAAATCAGACTGATTTTCTGGATCTCATTCTGTCTCTCATAGTTGAGGTTTACCTATGATGAAAATTACAGGCCTCTCTCATCTTTTTAAGTGGGAGAACTTGCACAATTGTTGGCTGACTAAATCCTTTTTTTCCCCACTGTATGGACTTGTATGGGGACAGGCAAAAATTATATTCCAGGACTTAGTCTCAACAAATTCAACATTTTCTTTCAGAATAGTAACATTCATGTCACATCACAACTTTCCAAAGAGCTTTTAAAATTGAGTTGGTGGGCAGCTAACAACTCTATGGTAAGGATGTCACGATTACTTTTTTTAAAATCATGATTATTGTAAGGACAAATGTGTTTTATTCGCAATTGTCGAAATTAGGGAAGAAAATAATATTTCCTCAAACCTTTACACTGTCGTCTCAATATTCACAAAAGACAGACATTATATGTACATACATTTGTATATACCTGTATATGGGTGGTTTTAATTGAAAACCAACTGAACATTCAGCCTTATATTTTATCTTTATATTATTATTAGCCGTGTCTAAAAGGAAGTAAACTGGTGTGAATGTTTTCAACAGACATTCTACAATAAGATAGTCCCTCTGATCTGTGTCTCATGAATTCACTATAATTACATCATAATCGAATGAACCTACCGGCCCAATTCCATGCGTCACACAGTTTCACTTTTGTTTTTACATGGTTCTTTTGGGACTCTTCCTTTGGCAACGTTATGCATTTATCATGCAGAAATGGATAAGATTTGCTCTCTGCACATTGACATGTGTTTTGGGGTGGATTTTAACACTTTTCAGCCTTTACAAATCTGCTACAGCTCATGAGACGTGACAGCGGTTTACCGTGGGTGCTAAAACTCTTAAATTAGCTCTAATAATCGCAGTAATTATACAAAAAACAGTTCATCTTGACATCCCCCCCATTCTGTGGTGGTAACTATGGCCCTCATTCCTGGGCCTATCCACGTGAAACAAAAACTGTTAGTTTTCTCAGTCAGTATGAACTAAAATCCTAATTCAGTTTTCGGTGGAAAAGTGATGACAGTGTTCAAAAATTAGGTTGTGGCGTTGTGACTTTCAGGATGAATTTGAGTAGGATTGCAGATGTAATTTATAACCAATAATCAATCAATCAGAATTTTATTTATAGAGCACTTTTCATACAAAGTTGTAATGCAAAGTGCTTTACAGATTAAAAACGATTACCGACAGCCCAACCACCCACGCTCATGACATTGAGGTTTAAACTACAGCTCAAGCAGCTTTTCCATATGAAAACATATTTTAGCGCTTGCAGAGGAGTTTTGCCAAATAATCGTAGCCATTGCGATCTGCTAACTGCGACCATTCCAAATTGCTCTTTCAACTTGCTTGCATTAAGTCCTGCAGCTCTACTTCTCACGTATGGATTTCCAATCAGCGTTCTACACCTGAGACTCTTACCTTTACCGCGAATTAGCGTGCACAGTTGGCACACATGACTAAAGCTCCCTTTATGGCGTGGTACTGTGTAATCTGGGCTCGCTTCATCATGTGCATGCCTATGGAGTACCTAATGCAATTACATCACATAAAGAGGTTAGGCCGAGCCCCGCGTGCGTCCATACATCTACAGTGGAGCGGCAAAGCGTGATGCTCCAGTGACACTTGTGACGAGGGTGGGAGGCACACTCGTGTAAGCGGTGGAGGTTATTGAGATATCGCTGCTCTATTAAGTGCTATTACCGCAACATTAAAGTGCATGCAACGCCAACAGAAATTAAAAGTAGTGGCACACCTTGCTTCATCAGCGTGGCCTTGGACTTTTGCAGTGATAATGTTGCTTTTTTTTTGTGTGAATATAAAATCCGGACACTCACAGCAATACTAATAGAAATGGATCCACGGGAGCCTGACGAGATGGATTATTAGGAGTTTGTGAACCAAGTTGGCTTTAATAATTAAAGGTTGAAGGATCGGTTCCAACATTTTCTCTTTTCACATCGGGTTATACACATGAAAAAATTATTTATGCACTTTATATTCATTGGTTACTATTGCTAAACTGCCAGTTTAGAGTTTGATTTAGGGTTAGCAATTACAATGTAATAGCCAGCCCAGTACTGGGCTAGTGAAACTTTGCCTCGGTTGGTTGTTATGACACGCTAGGTGGCTACTGTTCACTGTCGCTTCGTGTTCATCCAAACAGTCCATAGCTCCGGTAAGGTGCAAAATTCAATATTTATTTCAATGGAAAACCCATAATGTTCAAAAGGTTAAAAATCCATTAAAGACACATGAACAGCGACACAAACTCCGCAAAACCCCGCACCAAAACGGTAATTGTCCAATCATACATCCTAGCAACCTAGTTACTATGAAGCTAGGTCCATCTAGCTGTAGACCTCCAATGCAAAAATAATGGGACATTCCAGCAATGAGCACTGTGCAGATGCACTTTTTTTTTTTACTGCTAACCATCGAAAAACCCTACCAAAAACCCTACCAGAGAAAGAAGAAGCAGCAAAATGGTGAAGCGATCTGGCAATGGAGGCTGTAAATCGGACACTAGATACCACAAGAGTGTTTCTAGGGGAGTCCAGTTATTTCCCTTATCATTGTGGCACCTGTAGGTTTAACTAGCGTTGGCTAACTTTAGTGAACCGAAGCAATGCTTCTATTTTTAGCCATACTACAAAAGCAAGATGGTGCTTATCTGGCAGTGCAAGAGCACAGCTGGTCCACAAAGCTGTGCTGTTGCATTTAAGGAAGAGATCATGAGAGTTCTCCGATTTCGCTTGAGACCTGTCTGTATGCTTTAGTGTCAATCGTTGTCCTTTATCCTTCGCTGGATAGTGTAATATCTTGAATATATCCCTCTGCTGTAGATTGCAACCCCTTTTGCCTTGATCTGGAGAATATCGTGCATTTATTGCTCCAGTTAGAGTCACTAACAAGAGTCACCCTAGCAGTGGCATCAGATAGTTTGACAGACGTAGTGGGTGGGGCTTTTGCAAAAGGTCCTATGCAGATCCAGATCTCAAAGCGTATTGACAGGAGAGCTTACAGCCTATATGCCAGTGTAATACCTCATTTGAAAGCCAAAAACGTGTAGCTTCTAAAATAAGTGTAAGATAAGTGTAAGGTCAAATATTAAAGTGTGTGAACTTTTTTGTGCCAACATTTTGATGGTCAGACAGTGTGTATGCAGCTTACCACCACAGAGTATGGACTGAATGACAAATGCTGCCTTGTAAAAACTTCATGTGTCATGTGAAAAACACTATACTACGATTTCTGTGCCGAATTCCCCTTAATCTTACATTTTGAGAGTAGAAGTGTCAATGCTATACATCACGAACTGGACCCTCTTCAAAGTGCAACTCAATCGGTCCCCAAACTCACACATTTCCACAGCCGATATAGATTATGCTCCAAATGCATTAAAACGACTCTGAAAACTTGCAAACAGCGGTAAACCGAAGTGATAACCTTCTGACGGAGGCAAGTTTGACCTTGTTAAAATTCACAGCACTGACCCGGACGAGCCCGTGACCTCATTAATGGTTAGCGTAGGAGCATAAATCTGAATATGGAATGCAGACGATGCCCCTGGTTCGTAATGAGGTTGTGGGTATTTTTTCCGTGACATTAGCATTGACGGACGACGGAGCAGCTGTAGGTCATCTGCTCTTGACAGGTTTATGCGCCAAATGAAACGTGTCTGGCAGGCTATGGCCTCCAGACAGAATGACAACCGTTATTTACTGACGGGGCATTCACAGATAGGGCTTTGTGTTGGCGACAGCAAGATGATTCTGGGTTCCTTTCAAGATGCAGTGGCCCAAACTCAAGTATCGACTTTTACTAAACAGGATTTGAGAGTCCTCTCCCAGGGTTCAATATTTTCTGCGTTTTGAAAGCTGTATAAGACCTCTGTTGTGCACAGTTTCTCAAAGTTTTCTGGGGCGTCAAAGGATGTGTCCTGTAAGATCAGATTTGCCTCACCTTGCGCTACAACCTGGATTTATTTGAGTCAGAAACACTTGTTGTTTGAGTCATTCGCGTGGTCTTATGTGCCCATTCACATTCATATATGAAATGGCAAAGAATGTGAAACACTTTATTCCCGAAGTGGAAATTTACCTTTGGTTTCACCTTATTAAAAAAAAAAAAAAAAAAAAAAAACACACAAGACACATTAACATGCAGCATCAAAACAAGGCACACTACATTCCCTGTAATATACCTGCCAAAGTCAAAAACGAAAGGTCTAAGAACTAGAGGTCGACTGATATTTTGACAGTAGGGGACGCTTTATTCAAGGAACAGGCGATTTATTCAGGATAGTCCTGTTTAGTAGGTATTTCAGAGAGAGCTCATTTTAAAAAGACAAAATCAGCAGATTCCAAAAACAAAACAAAAATCTCCATCTCTTATTGTTCTGAAATTATAAGCAAAAGTCTGCAACATAAAAATACTGTACAAACGTGTGACCGATTTTCTCTGCAATGTTTCTCAGCTCCCCTGAGACCTACAGTAAGTTGTGGGAGTGTTCACTTTAAAGCTGTGAATAAGCGCTTTCCAATGCAAAAAAAAGTGAATCACTTTCGGTTATAAAGATATCGGCCTTTAATCGGCATGATTAATCGGCCCATAACCGCTATATACCCAGAGGTCGAGCTCAAGTAAGAACCAGGCTAAAAGAAAACACCGCAACTCTTCTAAATCGGTTTCTGTTGTACATATATCGACTGAGAGCACATTCAAAACTATATGAAAGCTTCACCGAATGATACGTATGTCCTTACAAAGGCGAGGATTTACGTAGGAGTTTGAGTCTTGGAGCTAATGGCCAACAGCTAGTGCGCATGCGTGACGTCACGTGAAAAGGACTTTGTAGAAACTTGTTCACAACAGGCAACTCCAACAAAATGAGGTGCATCTTCTTCACCAACATAAACGGGAGACTTTCCAGACAGATACAGTGCTAATGTTACTTAGCACTGTAATCTCGATCTCTTTAGACGATGTCAACTGATAAAACTGTGGACCATAACTAAAAGGTAAAATTGCAATAACCTTTTTGTTTGCTCTGGTTCACGTTCATGTCATTTCAAACTATCCGACTCGGTCCAGAATGTCACAACAGTAGTTAAAAAAAGCCCTTTATAAATAGCACTCTTAACCACTCAAGTCACCGTTTTGAATTTCCTGCTGCTCAAGCGAATTGACCGCCGTCTCGCTCTCCTCTCCATCTAATAGCTGCAGCCGTTGATCGATATTTAAACACTGCTGCCACCTGTGTTGTGTGAGAGCCCACGCTGTCGCTGTACACAGCCTCTGCAGGGGTTAGAAATACCTCAAGGTTCCACAGAGGGCGCCAGGCAGAGGTGGAAGGATGCAGCCGGGGAGAGGTGGGCCATGGCTGGCCCGACCAGGAGCAGACGGGGGAGTGGGGAGTCTGTGGAGGTCGGAACAGACAAGCCCCCCGACGGGTTTGTCCAGGGCGCAGACACATGTGGAGGAAGGGAATACGTCCGGCATAAGGAGACAGCGGGAGGGCTTTAATGCTGGGACGTTTATTATGCAACGCTGTGAGGATCGAGAGGACAAGTCAAGCGTTACTGATGTCTGTTTGCAAAGGTGACATCTGGAACTTCAAACCATGACATTTGTGCAATGAGGAGAGAATACTCATGACATTGATATTACGAGTTTATGAACTCAATTATCGGTCATACTTAGTTAGGAATCCGATTTTCACCAGAATCATTTTCAAAGTTCAATCAATCGCAGCAGCTGGAAATACAGACGTCCGACTTTCGTGATTAAATTCTCCCAGACCAAAGTCGGCAACCAAGTTCGCACAAGACAAATTGCAAAGCGAGCAGGGACACACACAACAGTGCACAGATGTTGAAAGATTGAATACATTCAGAAACTACAAAAATCAATCGGGAAATGTCCAACTGAAGATTTATCTGACGTTATGTATCGACCAGGCTGTCAGGCGAATCTTTAACACCTGTGCGCACTGTTGTGTGTCATCGCCCACTTTGCAACTCTAATGGCTTGTGGACACTGCACGATTTTTTTGTTTGTTTGTCAAGATTTTTAGATGTCACATTGCACGATGTGGGGATGGTAAAATCATGAGCTGCACTCGTCTGCACTGTGCGAGTGTTCAAAGAGAATCGTAGCTACGACCAAAGTTTGGTCGTAGCAGTTTCAGGCTTCAAAAAGGCGTGTGTTTAGTCCAAAGAAAGTCCCGTAATCTGCGGAGTCAGACCCATTCATGCCCGGCCTCTGTTGCCTGTGTGCTGATGTGTTGTCGAGACGTTTCACGAAGAAGTGTTCCAAGATATCAAACACTGCCTGATGTCGGTCGTAGCTCGTCTTTGGTTGTATGACGGTTCCATTTTAAATCTTCCCGTCTCACTGTACGACCCAAGACCTGCGATTTTCAGCTACGACCTAAGATTTTTCTCAAGACTAGTGGTCGTACGTCGCAGACGGCCAAAATCGCACAGTGTACACTTGCCATAAGGGAACTTTGGCCATGGAGAAGTGATTTGGTTAATCACGAAACTTTGGCCGTCAGTAACTTTCTGCCTTTTGTCGCTCATTTCTAGTGATGGGATTCTTTACGGTTCATTACTGGGAGCCGTTCAAAAGACTTCACACCAGCCAGATGACTCACAATATCTAAGACGCCATACATTTGTTTTATTTAAAATCATCACAAATTACAATGGGACAGATATTTACGCTTTGGAAAAAAACACGCGTTTGTGAATAAAATCCTCCGCCACAACAAAAAAAGAGGCTAGAACTGTCTGACAAATCATTTTTAGTGGATTAAGCTTTGACTTTAGTGAAAAAAAGCTCTCGCTTGTGTGGCCTGCTCCCTTGTGTTTGTTCGGGGAGTTCTGGGTAGAACTGACTGAAAAAAAGATCCGGCTCTTTTCTCAACTGAGATCTGGTTTGAACCGTTCACCGTAAAGAGCCGGTCAGTCATGAACGTCACATCTTCCCCTTGCGTTATTCTTCAAATTAACAGACATTTTAACCAAGGGTGCCTAAACCTTTGCACACTGCAGTAAAGAATGTGCATGTCTGGTGTGAAGAGCTTCCAACCTCGGGCCGAGGAAAGTATTTTGGTAAAGCACTCTGAATGGCAAAGTAAGCACGGCTGAAAGGGAATAGTGCGCTCCAAATGTGGGAAAACCTTCCTATAGCCCTACATTTAGTCATTGTCACCGATGCAGTCTTTGGAAAGAACCCCACCTCTGCCTGTCCTGTTGCCATGCAGTTTGACCTAGTTATACCAAACCACTCCAGGACTACGGTGATGCGCTGCCAACAGTCTGGTGCCGGTCCCAAAGCACTCTGCAGAGAGTGAGGAGGACAGCCAGGCCTCCAACGGATCTAAACCGTGAAATGGCTCAATAACGAAGAGGAGAAATGAACAGGTTCCATTATTCTATGCTTGAGTGAGAATTTTTAAACAAGCTGCACATGTAAGGACAACTTAAATATGCACACCTGTCTCTATTTGAACACAAGTGGAAATGCTCCATCTTTAAAGCTGAATGTTTTCGGTGCGAGCATTTTCTAAACCAAGGTGGAAAGGCCTGTTGCCTCTTCCCGAAAGCTAATTTTATCCATCCTGCTGTAGCTGTGTTTACCTCCAAAGCATGTGGCATCCAATTTGGCCCTGAACTCCGAAAATCTTCATCTGTCTACCAAATATAAAAAGTAGTTTGGGCACCTGAAAAACTCTGCGCCCGTTTGCTGGTTCAGCTGTCTCTCTCCACCGCTCTAATTTAAAATCAACCCGTCGATAATTATAGGTGCGTAAAGTGTGCATAAGAATCCCATTGTGAGATGCAGGTTCACCACACTTTAGTGCTCAAATTCAAAGCAACAATGCGGAACAGGCGTAAAATGCTAATAAACCAACATGCCAGCGATGCCAAACATGCCCCTAACTAGGGATGGGTATCGTTAAGGATTTATCGATACTACTACTCTTATCGATACTCCTTATCGATCCGGTACTTTAACGGTACTCTTATCGGTACTTTAACAGAAAATATACTGTATATAGGTAGATTGAGACTACCGTATACATAGGCATTAATCCTTGGTCTATATTATTTATTTATTACTCTACATTTCATTTCCACTTTGCGCATACACTTAATATATGGGAGTTAAAATACTTCACTTACGTCGCTTTAAAAAAAAATCATTATTATTATCTAGTAAATCAAGGCTGTTGGTTAGATTTGGCTGTAGCTCCAAATGAGTCCAAATGTGCAGTAAAATAATGAACTGTTTTCTGCCTCTCAGCTTGTGTCCAGTGGGGTCGACACCGGCTCGCGCTGACGTGCACGTGTGAGCGCGCACATGCCACTGTGTACGCCGTTTGTGGAAAAATAGACTCCACCCGAAACTCTTTAGTTTGGGTATTTGTGAAAGAAGAAAAGTGCGAGTGGCTCGTCTGTCTGTTCAATACGAAGTCGTTACGTTTCGCTTTTTACCGCGGGTTAGCGGCAGCAGCTCGTAACACCGCGTGTCTTTCCCGCGCGCACCTGTCTCGCTGCACACGGCTGTGGAGGGGAGACGGGGCAGTGGCAGAGCGCAGGGGGGACACCCTGCACTTTCGTGTGGGTTTAGCGGGGATGAACAGATCCGATGCATCGAACGCATCCATGAGGGCGGAGTGATTATTTGAGCGCAGCAGCCCCCGTTAAGAAGACCGTTAAGGCTGGAGCTTATCGGTCCGGGTGGACCGACACACGTGGCCCCGGGGCCGTTATGATACCGGGGTTCGGTACCCATCCCTACCCCTAACACTGAGCAAGTGTGTGTGATATTTCCAGGTCAGCTTTTTGTCTACCCATAGACTGTATAAGCAATGGACAAAGAGTGTGGCTTCCCCCATAGTGTTTAGCATGGGCTAACAGAAGCTTGTTCATCCTCGCGATTTGGCTGGGTTTTTGAAGCCAGCTCCAACAGGTGGAGGTGAGAAAGACAAGCATAGGTTCAAAAATGACTTCAAAAAGTTGGAAAAGTTTCAATGGAAAGTCCATTAGAGCAAGGAACTTCTGGAGCCAGCCCCTATTTCCTACAAGGCTTCAGCAGCTAATAGCGATGCTATGTCCATCTGTTTTGATGCCAAAAATTAATACTTCTGAATCCTCTTGATTATATCTATTGTTTAGTCGAAGTCCCCTCCTGAAATCGCCATCTTAACGTGGTGGAGGAGTTTGAGCCTGAATGATCCTGGGAGCTCTGTTGTCGGGGGCTTCGTGCCCCTGGTAGGGTCTCCCAGGGCAAACAGGTCCTAGGTCACGGGTCAGACAAAGAGCGGTTCTGGGTTAGTCCCTTATGAGAGACCAACAGGCCCGGTTAGAACCATGAGGCCGTCCTTCTGTGGACCCACCACCTGCAGGAGGAGCCATAGGGGCTGGTGCAATGTGATTTGGGCAGCTCCAACGGCTACCCCCTGACCTGGAAACGGACAAGTGGAAGAAAATGGATGGATGGTTTACTCCAAGTGCCACGGTGCCAGTTTATACATATTTACCCCAAGTTCCCTGCCAATCGATTTCCACACGGCTTCGCAGGGCAACAAGACAAAAACCATCCACCGCAGTGTGATGTCCTGACGTGTTGCACTCGGAGAGTAGGCCGCAGAGAAATTAACAAAGCTGTTTTAGACCAATTTAGCATTGTCTAACCAATAAAGAGTAAGCTAGTGATCAGCATGAGTTTGAAATCGAGGTGGTTCTTCTGGACCCACCAAAAGAGTACAAGCCGTGACCCAAATATCATAAAATATTGTATTTTGCACACGTTTTTTTTTTTTTTTAACAAGCAATAGATATGCCTTTAAGACTGAAATTATGATAAAGAGCAATGTTTTGCATATTTCTGATGGTTTGCAAAGATATCGCTTCATCGTCGTTATCAAGAAAGTCCCCACAAATATTGAGATACTCATTTTTCTCAACATCGCCCATCCCTAGTTTGAAATGATTACAATACACCTGCAAAGAGCACAAAAAGGATATACTGTATGTAGTCTCATCCTCTTTTTTTACCTCTTTCCTTGCAGCACAACAGCGCAATGGCAACCCTGGAGACAGTATGACTTCCCGTGTTCTATACTGTAATGTCCCCATCATATAAACTGGTTTGGAGTATTTTAATCTCGCTTTGTGAAAGAAAGAGCACATTTTTTTTCCCCACTCGTGGGGCTTTAACAGCTTCCTTGATTCATATTGGTGCTGCTCAAGTTGACCATGAGCTCTTATGGAAAAACAACTTTTCGACGAGACAATCAACTCTTCACTCCGTACGTGCTGCAAGAGCGAGGGCATGTACCTGGTCAGATGGGGCTGTTGGTGCTATATACAAGTCTGGAGAAAAAGGTGTGGAAATGCGTGTGGGCCCTGGTCTGCAAAGGAAGTCTTTTTTCTGATTATATGGACTTTTTGCCCACCAAGTTTAAAATCATTTAACAGTCTGATACCAAGAGTCTCTTTAGCCCCAAGGATCCACAAAACTAAAACGGTGTGAAACATTTATGCAGAATAGAAGTCCAGATGATGATTTTCCTGCATCAAACTTTGCACTGGGACCAATTAGTTTTCACATTTTTGGGTGTTTTTTTAGATTGGACCCACATGGATTTAGATACCACCACTATTATCTTGTATCCTGTGGGCAGAAATTGAATACTTGTGTTCCACTCTCATTTATACCCTCCCAGTGGCTTATGTATGCATATTCTGAGCACTCACACAACCTGAAGGCCACAGCTTCTTCCAGAACCAACATCATCCATAAAGACCAAACACAGGCTGTATAAACCTGCTTTTATTATTATTATTATTATGTATGATGATGTTTTTTCGGAGATTGGACAAAACATTGCCTTAATGTTAAGGAGGCTAAAATGACGCAGTTTTAATTTGTAAAATTTTGCTGGCTGGACATTTTTAATCTTTATGGAAAAGTGGTGACAAAAGAAAAAATAAATCATAGTGACCGACAACACTCTTTACAATTCAAAAGATTTTTCGACACCCTGTTGTGGTACTGTATTAGGATTTATGTTTGGCCTGGACCTGGGTTAGTCTTGGTACAGACCTGGCTCAGACTGTGACATGGCTGGTTTATTCTAGTGATGGGTTGGGTCGTGTGAACACATCGCTACAAAGAGCCAGCTCTTTGAATTGAGGGCTGGCTCTCACATTATGAGTCTGTCACTGGTCTGGAAAAATCCACACTCACCGTTCTACCAGCAATTGTATCTGGCCAGCGCTGGCATCAACTAAACTTTAAGGCGGAGCAAACACGAGTGTTGTTGTGCTGAAGTGAGTGATTCCATGTAAATATTCAAACTACTGTTCATATGGGGGTTTTTTCACCGGCGATTGTAAAAAAACACCCTGTGCTATCCCATGCACCCTCTGTGAAATGTTCATCGAGTAGACTCGCTAACAACACATGGCCGCAAATAAACAAATCTGATAGCACAGGTGTGTTTGGCTTTAGCAAATGAGAGCGGCTGACTGACTACATTTACATAACCCTAACGGAATATTAGCAATAACCCGGCCATGACCTCTGGGTTACTCCTTTTCTCACATAAATATTCGGACATGTGCATGTATAACGGAATATTCCCATCAAAAAGGAACATTAAAGAATCTTGGTCTTTTCAGTACAGGAAGTACTTGTACTTGTAGACTACGGAAATACGAAGCAGAGCTAAACTCTCCGTCCCACCGGCCAAACTCGTCACCATGGGGCACAAAGCATTCAGCCGCTCTGCTCCCCAGCTCTGGAACTCACTCCCCTCTGACCTCTGTACCATAGACTCCCTGCCACTCTTCAAATCCAAACTCAAAACACACCTGTTCAGACCGTCCTACAACACCTAGTTATGCTCACACCATCTCAATGTTGTTTTTAATGTGTCCATTGTACAGTGTCCTTGGGTGTTTTGAAAGGCGCTTTTAAATTAAATCCATTATTGTAATTATTATTATGTCAAACACAGATGCCGCACAAGGAAACCGATGACTTTATTAGTGTGGTAAACTAAATGAATATAATGTCTTGTTGACGAGAAAGCACCCAGATAGAGAGATCTACAACAAAGGTTGTCCGACCTGCTATCGGACTTGGACTGTTCATTATCCCCCGTGTGTGTTGCTGCTGTTGTCTTTGGATACAGGAAGAAGAAGCGTCATGACATTCTCCTTACATTGTCTAAGCATTGGGGTTTGGATCGTGATATTCCCAATTGATTACAATGACCATGTAGTAACTCTTGTCTCCTCAGGCATGTAAACGAGTTATTCCAAATGTTTCAGAAACCTGTCCTTGAATATTGACATGTAAACATGATAGCTTGCGGAGCTATAATGGTCTGGGGGCATTCAGACAAAAAAGTAGCCCATGTTTTGTAAGGCCTATGTGTGTGTGTTTCGATAAGATAAAATATACCTACCTAAAATGCACTTCTGTGCTTGATATGATTCGTTTTATGTGCTTTAGACAGTAAAATGGTTTGTTCTCAATATCTGTGCTTAGTTCTCAGTTTTTTAGCTCCCAAAAGGTTCTTCATTTTATTGCTGATTTCGGAGAAGATCTTTTTCGCTGACCTGAATCCCATCGTGACTTTATTCAGAGTCTTCGCTTCGACCCGGCTCAATCCTGGTTTTCCCATAATGTTCATCTTAAATAATTCATAAAACAAATAAATAAATAAATCAATAATCACGAAGTACGGCTTATTGCGTATCTCTGCACTTTGAGAAGTTTGTCGAGGGTTTTTTTCCTCGCATCCTTCCACTGGCTCTCCCATATGGACTAGAATTGATTTTAAGATTCAGTGGAAGACTTTCAAAGCTCTAAATGGCCAGGGCTCCGCGCTGTACTTCAGAATGTGTATCTCCATACATCCCAGAGCGAACTGAAAGGTGTTCCTCCTTCAAAACTAGGAGGATAAAGTGCATTTTCAGTGAGGGCATGACTCTGGAGGAACCTGACTGACTTGGCAACAAATTCAGTATAGATTCTTTAAAATCTCTTCGTACAACATTTTTTACTGATTTCGTTTGCCATTCCCTCGACATTGACCCGCCAATTAGCTACTCCATCCTTTAAGTACTTTATAGACCGGCGTGTAATCCATATTTAATGACGTATTCGCCCTACAGTGTTCTTTATATTATAATCTGTTAATATGGCCGACATAATGGCGTGTTGCGTAATGTGGCTCAGGGTTGGGCCGCCTGTTGTCCTGAGGAGAGATGGACCGCACTATAAGGGGCGGAGGCTAAATGTTGTCCTCTTTGACTGTTATCTTCGTGATATCTGAGAAACCAGACACTGATGATAACTGAACTACTGTAGACGGGGATCTTCGAGCGCGATGGATAAAACTCCGAAACGTAAAATGTAGGCACACCAAAAAGCGAATCATCCGAATTCTGGGGTTCTCAAGTTCTTGCACACTCTGATACATCTAGGAATAGGTCAATTTGTCCCCGATTTAAGTTCAAGAAGTCGGTCAGTCTACGACAGCAATAACGATCTTTTTCAAGCAAATTAAAGCAGACATCTCCTGCAAAAATCGACTTTGAGGGAACGTTACAGTTTGGTTTGGAGTAGTACTTTATTACATTCAGGCAGTTTTGAGTAATCCTCAGGTTAATGCTGTCTGATTTAGCCGTTTCTTCTTCTACGGTGTCAGCGCTTCGTTCTGTACTTCCTGGATACATTTGTGTCATTGTTAAAACCCCAAACGCGCCTCCAGATTTTTAAAGCCCATAATCACACATTATAATCGGAAAGGAAGGAAGGAAAGGACTTTACTTTCTATAGCGCATTTCACAGACATGGTCACAAAGGGCTTTACATGGGACAACTTTACATTCAGTCCATACTCTGTGGTGGTAAGCTATAACTTCAGTTTCCCCTGGGGGAGACTGACAGAAGCGCTGTGGCGACTGCACACATCTGCGCCAACCGCCAACTGCATTCACACACACACACACACATCATTCATCCTGGCCTACTGTACATGTTTTTAGTGGTAGTGGAAACCGGAGTACCCGGGAGAAAACCTACACAGACACGGGGAGAACATGCAAACTCCACACAGAAAGGCCCCGTCCAGGTGGGAGTCGAACCCGGGACCTTCTTGCTGTGAAGCACGAGCGCTAATCGCTGCGCCACCGTGCCGTGTGTTTACCAGTGATGAAGCTGTAAACCACGCCGTGAATCGAAACAGAAAGTTATTATTTTTAATAGGTTATTCCCAGCAGGAGGAGACCCAGGCAAAGTCGTCACCAGCTCTGGCGCCTTTATTTCATTGTTACTATTTAAGTCTTACAGAGACATCATTTCAAATTATAAAACATAAGATAGCAAAGCTGAGGGACCAAAATAATGCTTTTGAGTCTATTTTTAAACCCCATGTGCGTGACCACTTTAATATTTTTTTCAATTTGGAGTTAGAGGAGGTACTTTTATCTTAATTCAAGTGTAAAAAGTGACTCAATTCAGGGGCAAAATGACTTGTATCCTGAAAATGTGACTTATTCTAGATAACTTTTTGCGGTGTAGAAGGAGGGAGCTCTTTGGGACCTCCAAATCCAAATCTTAATCCCCATAACTCTATTCCAGTTCCTGAGAGTAGAAGGGAAGGGTGTGTATACAGTTCCACAAAATAAATGAACAGTGACACTAAAAACATGTACAATAGGATCCCTTCTGGAGCCAGGGCTCTCCTGAAAAGGACACATTTCTGGTTCGGGTAAATAAATCAGATTTGTGCAGCGCATGTCGGGACATCACATCTAAAGCTCTCTGGCCGTCAATGTAACTACTGATAGAATGTAAGCTTTATTAAAGACCATTTTAACACTGTACTATTTTGGTGTTGTATTCTGGTGTGTTGGGAAACATTTCTTCAAACTGCTGCCCAAATCCCGAGGTCAAAGGAATCACTAAACCTGCAAGAACCCTCCAGAGAAGCATTAGAAGATGCAGCGGTCCAACAAACCAATCACATTATGCTGCGCGCACGTCCGATACAGCGAGTAAATGTGAAATAACAGCTGTAATTACACTGGAGAGAACGCTGTCATTTTTCATACTGCGCTGACAGGAGAGGGATGTTTTGGCAGTGCGCCTGGGTGTTCTGCCAGTCACAAGTCGCGGCACTGACACAGGCGGCCCCCCACTCACTACAGCGGGCTCGAGACCACTACAGGAGCCACGTATTCCTCTGGGTCATTACCATCCTGTTAGGGTCATTATCCCACTTCAGTGGACAGGGCCTGGCCACTTGTAAACATGGCACTGATATGATGAGTGGGGACTCTCCTTTTGAATACAGACTTGATTGCAACGGTTTATGCTCAGATGTAGTTCCTGACAAGACAAGCAACAACATTTTAAGAGCTGGCAGGATTGACACGAGTTTAAACGGTGGAGTAAAGAGAACGCGTCTAGTGAAAGTGTTTAACAATTGCCTCATGTGGAACAATCTCCCAAACCATATCAAAGATTTGAAATGTCGGCATTTTTGACTTGAGTGAATAGATTTGTCCACTCCATTGTTGCTTTTGGTAATGCGCGCGTTTCTGCTATCCGCTATCTCAGCTGGTGTTTCCAGAGCAAGATGGCGTCGTATTTGTTTGAATGGTCTGTGCGGTGCTCATTGGTGCGTTTGTTTCTGCAGTATTGGGCCATTGTCCCTCGTGCGAGAGCTGAAGCATACGCCCGCACCATGTGGTCGAATAACCAGCGCGTGAGAAAGCTAGAGCGGGGCCAAAGTGGAGCTACAGTAGGCTATGTCATAAAAAGTTATGGTTTTGGTTAGAGCTGTACGGCACTTCTGTACAGAGAAAAAGCCCATGACGCTAAAAGTTTGGTTAATTTCCACAAAATGTGAGTTGCACTCGAGCGGTTTGTTTTACTTGGCCACTCACAGACACACACACACACACACAGACATCCTATCTATCGTATTTTCTTCTGCAGTACCACAGAGAGGCCACTAGGGTCGTCCATGGTCCAGAGAACCATTTCAGGAGCTTTCCCAGGCAACATTTCTCTTAAATGTAAAGTTAAAAAAATTCAAAGATTAAAAGTTCAAACAGTTAAACTGGACATTTTTCACAGTTGACCGACGTTTCAAGAATCATCCGACTCTCTTCTTCAGGGGCCATTTCCTATAGATGTTTTAGATTGGGTGGTGCCATCCTCCAGTGCAACTCCAGTTGAAATGTTTTGAACTTTCAATCTTTTATACATCTACTTGGATGATTGAGGACAATCGGTTTAGAAAAAAAATAAAATGATTTGATCATGATTTTAAGGTGTACTTTATCGTCTCCCTAGGGAAATTTGTCCTCTGCATTTGACCCATCCTTCGATGCCGCTGGGGCTTTACAGGCTTAATTCTTACTCAACGATCTGACAGTACATACAGTAGGAGGAAAAGTAAGTACACCATTTGGAATTTCTTACATTTCTGCCTAAATTGGTCATAAAATGTGGTCTGATCTTTATTAAAATCACAAGATTTAAACAGCGTCTGCTTAAACTAACACCACCCATACAATTACATGTTTTCATATTTACTGTTTGCTGGCCATAACATGTAAACATTCACAGGAGAAATTCTACTCACTTTTTCCTCCCACTGTATGGCAAATTAAGAGTCTGTTAGATCCCTTTTGTTGGCCAATTTGGCTGACAAAAGAAGCTGAATAAAAGGAGTGAATAATACTAGACGGCGGAGCTCCTTGACCTCAGGGTGTTCTGGAGCACAAATGCAGCTTTTGGACCAATTTTTGTCGTCTCACGGGCCCCAATTACCCCAGAAAGGCCTGCAATCATCAAAACCTCAGTATAAATGTGGTGGAATCGCAGTTAAAAACCTCCCTGAGATGCGCCCAAATAAATGATTCACAAAGACGCACAGGGAGCTGCTAAATGTGTGATTACATCCCTGGTGGTTTGACCCAGTCCCAAACCTGAATAAAAAATGTGAAGAAGAGCCTCTTGCATAACACCTATCTGCCAAATCAGTATGCACGACACCAACTCTACAGAGCTTTATACCATTGTTCAGCCGGAGAGCGTGCAGAGACCTATGGCAAATTAAACATACGCAGGAATGTTATTGGACACTACGGCCGTCTTTGTTCTGGGATTCACATTTACATACAGTGGGTTCAGGAAGGAGTTTGGTCTGTTTTTTACTCAGACATTAAAACGTTAGAGAGAAACAAAACTTGCTAAAAGTATATAGTGAATGATCTCGCCCAATCTTATTGTCCCCGAGCATGCAAACTGCACACTGTCACTGAACAGAACCCAATACGTGCTTACTGCGAGGCGAGTGTGCCAACTGCTCTGCCACTGTGCCATATTTTCCAGCAACAGGCTTATTTAGCAGTATATGCGGCCCTATAGCGCGGCAATAGGAGGTTTACAGAAGAGCTGCGTCTGCATTTTAAGTAAACGCATGCAAAGAGGTCAGGTTTGCGTTCCCCTCTGCAGGTGCACCGCTTTCCCCCCGCTCGCTCCTCCCTCTGTTGGCATGGAGGAGCGGGGTCAGTTTCCATAATGCGCTGCGGCATAATCCGGTTTGTTGTAATTCTCTTTATAAAATAAAGAAAAGCCTTCTCCTCCTACCTTTTCCACTGGCAGATTTACCTCCTCCCAGTCCCGTGCCAAGTGTCCGCCGGCCGCTCGCAAAGCTTAGACTTTCTCAACCGCGGCCAGGTTCGGACTCCTACCTTTTAGTTTGGAGTCTGTCCACAACAATCCATCCAAAAAATTAAATGACAGAAATACACCGAATTTGGCTCTTAAAAATGGCAGTATATCCGTTTAAAAACTACTATTTTGAGAAGTTATTGCAGACAAAATACAGATAGGTCAAGTGGACAGTGACCCAAATTGAAGCTGAAAATCATTATTTTGGCATCTTCAACTTTAATATGAAAATCAGTTGCCCCATTACTATCCATGATACTGAGATTCTTTAGAACTTTTACTGTTGCGTAATTGAGAGTGTCCTAATCAGTTGTTTTACAGTGTGGTTTGATAATCTCACTCTGAAGGAGAAGAAGGCTTTGAACAAAGTGGTTCTCTCAGCCAGCAGGATGATCGACTGCACTTTGCTGCTCCTGGAAGCCACAAATAAAACTCTACTCTTAAATTGAGCTTTACAATTGTTAATGACGCCTCAGGCTGAGCTGCTGGGGCCATTTTTGAGATGAATCCCTTCAGGGAAAAGGTATCGCTCTCTTAAATGTCCTACTGATCGCCATTCAAACAGTTTCTTTCCACAAGCTGGTATGACTTTACACAAAGCACTTTAATTTTTTGTATGAACTTTTTATTGTGCAGTTTCTTATGTGGAATTTGTTTGTTTTTATGTCGTGTAATGTCCTTTTATACGTTGACAGGGCATTTTGAGGTCATTGCACACTTTTTCCAATGTGGTTTTCATACTGCAAATGGCTAAATAAAATGAACTGATATGAAGACATGAAGTAATGACAGAAGGCAGGGGTTGCTTAGGATTTCGCCTAGAGCTCCCTCTCCAGGCAGCAGGGGGCAGCAGAATGGGTCTCTGTATAGGAGTAAATGGATTTTTTTTTTAAATAAGGAAAAGAAATATTCTTGATACAAGATGTGAACAAGGGGTGGGCTATAAAAACATTCCATAATTTTCTTTGGCCTCAATCCCAATTGACTCATAACTTCAAAAATAACTGCATAACTTCAAATCATAACGCCGCCCAAGAAGTGACTTCCTGTTTCGATCCAGCGCACCAAAATAAAAGCACTATCTCATTCATTAGTTCAGCTGTTCATTAGTTCAACTTCCTTTCTGCCTAAGCAAAACACTTGCAATGTGTGTATTTAATTATATTCTTGTAATGTTGCAAGTACCTGCCGAACTAATCAATGAGATGAGCTGTGTGCTTTTATTTTGGCGCGCTGGATCGAAACAGGAAGTCACTTCTTGGGCAGCGTTGTTATGATTTGAAGTTATGCACAGAGTCCATTACTATGCACTTCCTATCTGCGTATCGCCGTTTAAAGCCATCGGCTTCATCTGAAAGTTCCCACTTCACTGTGAGTAAGGAAAGTGTCAGCATTAAACTAAAAAGACACTGAATACCACAAAAACATCACAAAGATTGGCAGCCGTAGTTGTGCGTATTATAGAAGTGTGAAGGATTAACCTGCATTCCACCGGTCAAGGAGATTCTGTGGTCACAAGGCAAACATGCAAACTCACAACATGGTCTTGTAATGGAACCCGGGACAAGAACTGCACGATTTGAGAAAAAAAAAAATCATCCGGCACAGTGTGACATTACACAAACCCTTTCAACACACTAGGTTTCATTCCAATAAAAAGCAAGGCATTTAAGTTACCGTACCTTGATGATTTAAGCTTTAAATAGCGATTGCGTAACCTTTTACAACATAATTTAGCAAAGTATCGCCCTGTCCTACCTAGAAGGCCTGTGCTAATGCGTGCAAGAAAGGCCAGAACAATCAAAACGACAAACACATCTCTGAAATTCTTCAGACCTAAACCCCAAATACCGCGGATGCAATGCGGTGTGTAAAAAGCGTTCCATGCCGTGCCTTTTGAACAGGGAGCATGTGCAAATGGCCGAGGAGATTAGCGTCATATCTGAGACCGACGAAATCAAAATGCACCAGATTAAAGGCCAGCGCAGAGCCAGGCTAAACTCCCGACTTTTCCACTACAACTGCTAAACCCCACGGCTAATTACTGCAAATAGGCTTTTCCATATCTGGCACCGGAAACAGGACTGGGGATATTGGAGCAGTTTTAAAAAGTCTGTAAAAAGGTAGCCGTGTTGTCATTTGAGACTTTTCTGATTGCAAAAACCCCAGCTACCTCATCACGCAGTTTTCTAGTAGCCTGGACAGCACACTTGTGACACAGGCTTCTCCTGCTTTCTGTTCAGAAGCAGCCATCATTACCTATTATGCTTTTATATCTCGCCAATCAGAGGTGCAAATCGAATGCGGATACTGAAAAACCTCATCACTTCTCTCACCCGTAATTCGAGCAGTCTCGTGAAATAGTCTCGAAGTTCAACACAGTAAGCCGCCATGTTGGACGGACCACGCATTTCTTTGATTGGGATTTTGAGTCATCTCCGCGAGTTCTGAGGGGCGTGATTGACAGGCGGATTCACCAGACCACACTTCTTTGTAAAGGATTGGAAAAGCGTGTAGTCTAGCTGGCCAGGCTTGCAGTTTCTCAGTAACCCTTTTAGCCATTGTTTCACTGGACTATATTAGTTCTGTGCTCGGTTCTCGGCAATGGCTTCCTGTTACTTAGAAGAATAGGCTTAAACAGAGATCTTCTTGTGTATAAGTCTCTCCGTGACCAACAGCTTCTTTAACCCTGCTTTTGTGGATTTCTGACTTCTGTAAAGTCCTGGTTTATTCCTGGTTTGGACATGCTTTAGTAGTCTAATCTGCAGTCATTACTCGTTTAAACCCGATTTAGTTTAGTACTGGTTTAGTCCTAATTTTCACAGCAAATACACACACTCTTCACAGATTGGTATTTTCGGGGAGAATTGGCTCTTGCGGATCCCTGGCTAAGAGTCAAACATGTCCACACGCACAAAGAGAAGCTGAGCCTTCAAACATAAATGAAGCCAGCGTTTTGGTGGTTTGTAAACCATCATTACTGAACTCTAGAGTGAAACTGTTTCAAGGAAAGGCAAAGCAGCTTTATTTACACCGCGCATTTCGTACACAAGGCAACTCAATGCCTCTCGTTTCAAAATCTCTTTCTATTGTCATACTCTTGACGTCACAGCGCGAGCGTTGTGTCTGTTCCGCATCATCTGCTGACCTTATTATGGCTTTTACAGCAAAATCCTTCGCTCCACCGCGAGCTGCAAGTGACACGGAGAAAAGCATCAAGGAAACAGCCTCCATTCTGTCTAACAGGAGCAGTCCGGTCACTGACGGCATCACGACTATAGTCCAGTCAGATCTGAAGCATAAGTTCACCTCCTCGTCTCTTCTGCAGATTGTACTGTACATCCAAATCACATGTTTGCACCGCTGTGGGTCGCTCGGAACCATTTCTGTTAAATTACAATAATGTGGTACGACTCAAGATCTCAAAATGACCAGTACAGATTGAAATAAAAGCTGAAATGTAGCATTTCTCAAAGTTAAAACTAGATATGTGACTAAATTGCTGCTTAAAGAATGAATTGACTCATGGGTATTGTTTGTTCTGAAAAATAAAGCAACTGCCAGTACATCCTACTGCGCCCAATACATCTGCAACTATTATACTTCTACATACTGGGAATTAAACAAAAGCACTTTTAGCTTTTATAAAAAAAATAAAGTTGCAGACTTTTGTGTTAAATATTTGTAAATTCAATACATTTCCTACAACTCCTACTTCTACGAGTGTCTGTGGGTTAACGAGTTAGATTACCCAGATTGTTTTTGTACAGTAACAAGGAGATGGGGACTGTCCCGACTTTACAGCATCGGAGGTTTCGGTAAGCGTGATTACATCAAAGTAGCTCGTCACCTTATTTTGCTTATAATCTGTATGCTTTACTCTCCAAGTTGGCAAACTCCCTGGGAAGACCAATATGTTCATCGGCGGTTTCATTGCTTTTACGGCTGTTGATGCCTCGGAGCTTTCACGTCGGGAAACTGGATAGACAAATAAAGGAGATATATATATATATATAGATGTTCATTATTGGTAACGCAGGAGTCCCTAAAGCCCAATTTGCACAGAATTAGAATAACCGAGGGACCTCAGGTAAAAAGTAAAAATGACTGACATCCTTGGAGTTTCTGCCTGTGCGAATCTGCCATGTCAGTAATATGGAAAGTGAAAATTCCCCCAATTTCTTCCTTGGGTAACTCGGCAAACTCTGAGGTCCTCAGGTGACTCTAGTCCCTATAGTTCCTCGACATGGTGTTTTCAAAGTTTTTAACCTGCGTAATGAAGTCAAACTAAGGGCAACATATTTTCAACAGTACATTTATGTCTGCATTTAAGCATTATACGTTTGTTAAGTGTGAGGTCACACACACACACACACACACAATAAGAAGCTACTTCCAAGTGCAAACTGTTGAGAGTACTATAGATAAAACACAGCAAAAACAGCAACTTTATCTGAATTTCCTGCTGAAATAACAGATAAAAGGCCAACAACTCCTTTACACCGAATTAGAATAATATAGCTCACCATTTATCAATATATTTTACATTTAAAATAAGCCTTCATTGTGTATGGAAAAAAAAAAAGTATAATTAATGTCATAGTGAGTGTGAGATTTCTGTGTGATCAGATGTTTAGAAAGAGCCTGTAATCAGCTCTACAGCAGGTTAAAATCAGCTAAATCCCATTATAGTGAATTGGACTAAAGGAAATGGAGTGATGACATCATCATTTAACAAACGCATTAATAATAGTCTGCGTCTAAGCATTTCTCCGACTCAAATGCTGTAATTATCCGTTTAAAAAGTGAAACAGGAAGCACGGCCCCGTTAAACGGAACAGCACGGAGAATCTGAGGATGTGTTTGGTGCAAAGTTTAGATGGAAGAGCCTCAGAGCGAACGGATTAAAAGGAGAAAGGAATCTGCTGTTTTATGAGAAAAGTTAAAATCCCAGAGACAAGACGATGTCGTCATTCGAAGCGTGCAGTAAAAACATCTCTTCTCGCTAAAGCAAAGCACATACAAAACAAACCTGAGAGTCGGCACTCGCAACACAAATGAATAAAAGATTATATTTTAATAGAGCTACTGTATGATCAAAAGGCTTGTCGTCATCATTCAGGGTCATTATCTATCCATCAAAAAGTCTGTAAAAATTAGTGAATTACTGGCATTGATGATCCTGCGCGAAAGCCCATAAAAATTACCGACGTCCCCAGGTCATTGTAATCCCATGCTTAACGTGTTACTTTCATAATAAAGGTTAGACTACAGGCACTCCAATTAAAGTGCACTCGCCCGGTCCTAATTATCAACACTTGGGCCCGGACGCATGCAAGTCCATCCATAATTCATCATCAGTGAATCTAAACTACTACCCCACTAAGGGTCCTTGGAGTCTTTTCGCGTGATCTGCAGCTCACAAACATCCGCCATTATAATATAATCTTGCCCAATCAACATAAATCTCCGCAGAAGAGCCAGAGATATTCACTCCCCGTGTGAGCCCCCCGCGTACAGGCGCAGTGAGGGGCTACACCCGAGAGACGCCAGAACTCCAGGGGGTTTCTGCACTACTATGGCAGTTTTGGGTCAGGCCCTGGTAACTAATGCAACGTCCTGCTAATTAGGAATCACTCAGACACGTCCACACACGAGATCTTGCGTACGGGCAACAGTCATGCCAAATGTTGCGCTTGGATCCAAAAATGTGTTTAATCTGGCAGAGAGGACACAGTCTGAAAAGAGTTTAGCCATATCTGTCCCTATACCTGTGCTCGCTTCGATTTCCTCGCGGCTAGCAAGTAGCTTATTAGCAGAGAGCTAACGTAACTGAAGAGGTTTACCCCGACCACTAGGGCCACTAGAGTATTGGGAGCGAGTGGTAGGACCTGCTCTGTTTTGTTGACTGCCGCTTACTTGTTTAGGCCTCATCAAGCTGCTCACTTTACTCCTGGAAGTCCTTATATTTTGTTACAATTATTTTAGTGAGTTTACATTATGTCTCTGCCAAATATTTATGTTGTGTTTGCCAGTCTAGTTTATGTTTTTTGTATCTTTGCATGGCTCCTTCATCTCTGGCATTAAACTTATCAATTAACATGGAGTGTGTTTCTTCAGTAATGCTAACAGCAGCTACAACCTCTTCCCCTTACACTAAATATTATTCAGAAGTGACAAAACACAAAAATGCACTGGAAACTTTTTGTCCTCCTTATCAGTTTGATTATTTATTTATTTTTTTAATTATTACTTTTTTTTAATCACTTCTGAGAATGACCTTTGTTTTGAAGTGGACATATCCTCAGCATTGATATTGTACGCTTTGTAATTTGAAATGATGTGAGAATTAAATAGTAACAGTGAAATGCAGGCGCTAGAGCTGGTGAAGACCTTAACTGTGGCTCCTCCTGCTGGCAGCTGTGGGAATAACTTATTAAAAAGGAACCGTTTCGATTTACAGCGTGGTTTACAGCCTCAGCATGGCCTGATAAAACGCACTTTGAACAGATATAATGATGGATTATGGGCTTTAAAAATGTGGAGGACAGTTTTGGGGTTTTAACAATGACGTGATTGTGTCCAGGAAATACAGAACGAAGAAGCCGTAAAAGAAGAAACAGCTGAATTAAACAGGATTAGACCAAGGATTACTCAAAACTGTGAATGTAGTAGAATTCTACTCCAGGTCTGTCTTTGAGAGAACAACATGGTTTAAAGCTCAAAAACCTTGATTTAGCATGATCTCCTTCAAAGGAAATGTGTAGTCCTAATTTTATAAAATAAGACAACCTTCCTTCTTTTTAATCATTATGGAGCGGATGAGTTTTTCACAAGTCCATTATTACAATATAAGTATAATAAGACCCCAACATCTTTAGGTGGTACTCAGGCTAAAAACATTGTTTTTGTTTGTTTGTTTCAATTTCTTTTCAGAGTTTGGCTTTCAAAGCTGTTGATTCAAAAGCCATACAAACAATCTTGCCAGCTGCTTTGTCAAAGTCACAGACCCGTTTGAAAATAATTGTGCAACTGACTTTTGAAATCCACCGGTTTAGAACTTTGAAAAATATGCCAACACTAACAACTCAGTATTGTACAGCCTTCATGCCTCACAGAAACATTCACATGACCAGCTTTTCCTTCGAGTGCGTAACCGTGCCGGGCTAAAGCCGCCAGCAGGGTGTGGAAAGAATGCCAAGTTTACAGCGGCTCTGACGTGGAAGACATAACGAAAAGCGTAATCTCTCTGGATTAGGGGGAAAACTTGAGTTCCTAATCTAGTAATCTGGCATTCCTTCCATTAGCGCTTTAAAAGAGGCCTATTCTACTGATTTCACTTGTTAAAGTGCTTGAAACTCTTGGATCAGCATTTACGTACGCACTAATTCAAATATTATATGGAAAACAGGTAGGGCTGGGCGATAAATCGAATTAATTCAAGCTTTTAAAAACAGACTATCATAAAATCGTGTCCGTCGCTCCATGTCCCCCCCACATGCGTCGTGTTGTCAATTTAGCAGCGTGTTCAACCCCTCGCAGCGACTGTTTTCTGAAATGTCACCCGAAGAGAACCCAGAGACTTTCTGACGATCTCTGCTGCTTTACAAAGGCCACGCATTGTGTTTTCGGAGTGCGCAATAGAATTTTCTTCTGCTAAAACTGAGTTTTCCCCAATCTGATCCTCTTCCTTCTCTCACCATGAGCCATGCTCTGAGCGGAGACATAGTAGCAGCTTAACTCCGCCCCTTTTCCCGTGAGTCTCCATGGAGACGGTTGTCAATCACAGCAGAGGCATGAGGATGAGAAAACTAAAATGCTTTTGAAAACTACATGGCTTTTTAAGAAGTTTTACTTTTGAGAGCAGACAAGGAATACTTAAAGAGAAATACAATGTTCTAATGGGCCTAATTGTAGGCCAAATTATGAATCTAAATATGAATGGTCTGGACTCTGAGCAGTTGTCTTATTATGAAAGATCAGGAGACCTTTAAAAAAATCTAATAAAATCGATTCATTTTCATTTTTGGCCATATCGCCCAGCCCTAAAAACAGGTATTTCCGCCTCAAAGTTATGGAGTTAAATTAAAGCTGAAACAGATATTTCCAAGACATGCTTTGTAGCGAAGGCAATTTGCATGCTCTGATGATAAATTGGAGATGTTTGATGTACGAAGTAACACACTGAAACAAAATAATGTGTCTGATCATTTATCCCCGTGATCCGCCCTAAAAGAAAAACTGGATACCCTCCTTCCTCGTCTTAAAAGACAGACTCCTTGACATTACCCGAACTTCCACATGGGAGTAGCCTGGCCTTAGCCATCCGTAAACTCCAGTCAATTATAATTTCCCTACATGTACGTCTGGGCTTGATCTCAGTGGCTGTGTTTCATCGGTTGAATTTCAACCTACCATTCAGCGAGCGGGGGAGGCGGGTGTTATAGGTGACGTCAAGCATTTGCGCCGCATTTGCTGGTTGTAGTTCGGCAATGGCGGCGGATACAAAAGTAAAGGAAACTCTTCAATCCGTTCTGGCTCGGCTCCCAAATATCCAGAAATTATAACTGAAGCCTTAGAATGCGCAAGGAATGCCCCCAAGAGTTATGATAGAGTTATAATAGTTGATTCACTCACTCGGGCGCATTACATACGTCACGGCCAAACGCTAGCGAAAATCAGATCCAATCGTTTCAAAGGAGTTCAGCCCTCCCACCTGTTAACGGAGCCCAATTGTGAAGATCCAGACCCTCTGTACGAAACGAAAGGAGTACGAGGGTATGGTAAAACCAGGCTAACGTGGGAGCGCCTTGACTCACTGGACACAAGCGGTGTGCCCACAGAGAGCGGTGACTCCAGTTCATCATCGTACAGTTTTCCTGTAGGCTCAGTCTCCACACCATACAGACATGGATGTTTGTTATCTTAAAGTAAAAGCATCTGACCAGCCCAATCTCTCACTCCTTACAGTTCATCTTTACACAGACATCATTTCAAATGCTAAAACGCAACATATCAGTATTGAGGTACCTAAAACTTAAAAGGTTACAAATTAAGCTCAGTTTTTTTCCCCTTGTGAAATAGCAGGACTGGGTGTCCTTCTGGGGCTAATTCCAATAGGATTACCAGCTCGGCCATGTAAGCAAAAGTCCGTGTGCTGCTTCTGTGGCGGTGTGAACTCTAAAGCTTTGAACGAGTGTGTAACACTGGCGCTGGTCTCATCCTGTTTGTCAAACATCAATAGTAAAACCTATTACCTGACTGTGCAGGATCACTGTGTGAAGAGCTGGGACGGAAGCATGAGATTCAAAAGACTCTGGATTATTGGCCCGCACGCTTCTACTCCTGCCACCGCCACCACCACCACTAATACTAGTACTACTCCCTCTCCCACTCCTACTACCACGTACATTTCCTCATATTTATATTAGTAATCTAGAGTGGAAGTTTCAACTTGAACTGAATAAATTATAATTTTTTTCCATATTCACCTGCAGTGTCTCGCCTAGTAAGGAAAATAGGCAATATGTCACAATTTTTGAATCATCTTTATACAACAGAATAAGTAACCAAATGAAACTCTGCTCTTACTGGGGGAGACGATGATTATGCCAAAGTTTAGATCTCGTGTATTTGTCTGCACCACAACAGCCATCTTGAGGGGAACCACGGACCAACCCGCCCTGACTTCATGTGTGTTTGGGGTGGGTGCGTGCCGTTGCTTCAGGCAGTCTCGCCTTCAGTTTAGCGCTAGGTAAGATGACACACTGCGCTCCGAGCCGGGCATTCGTGTACAGCCCGGACTCTTGTGTCAGCAGTTGTCCCCGATCCAGACTCAGTCCAGCAGAGTCTCCTATGTGCGCACCGACAAGACGCAGCAGCGCGATCGATACGCCGCCCTTTTAATAGCCTTAACAGTGCTTATAACAGCAAGAGGCCCCGACCGACTCAGGCCGGCAGTATAGAGACCAAAGGACGCAGCGAAATCCAAAAGAAAGCCACTGGAAATGGACTTTGGTCTTTAGTCTTTACACATGCGCCCGTAAATGTTGTGTCTCGGCTTGTTTTAAAGGGGCAACCTTGTGTTGCATTTTCATGGACTTTCTGACTTCAAGACACTGCAAACATGTACAGGGAGAGACATGGGCCACAGGAACCAGCCTCATGCTGCATGCCGACTCAGATGTCTCTATTGTACATGTTTGTAGATGGTAAAAGAAACCGGAGAACCCGAAGAAACCAAAACAGACAAAGTGAGAACTTACAAACGCAACACTAGTGAAGTTCATAGTTAACCGATTAACAGTTTCTAATTATGTAACCGGTTAAGAGCCCTGTGCCTGGTTAACTCTGAGCGCCACGTGCTTCATTTTTTCAAGTGTACTTTTCTACATAATGCAACTCTTCATTTTTCACATAATATTTTTTGTTAAAGAGGGGGTATTATGCTTTTTTCAATCACATAGCACCAGTCTATAGCATACTACAATGATGACGTAACCTTCTGTTGGTCTGTATATGCAGTAAATTAAAATAACTGCCTTGAATAAAATTGCTCTCTCAAAATGGCTGTACTGAACGTCTTGAAATAGGCCTCTGTCTCTTTAAGAAGCTTTCCGACACGCCCCTTCAGCACACTGCTGTGGCATCTAAACAACACTACTGTGCGGGGAGGCGGCTCTGCTGAGCTGAGGAGCAGTGGTTGGTGGCGACAAAAGGTCCAGAGGCGTCTCCAGGAGGTGGGGGCGTTCCTAGGAGGACTGAGGCATAGCTACACCTAAAATGGCTGCCGTCTAAGTTTTTACTGATTACTCAAAAATATGTGAATGAGCCAAGGCAACACTCCAGGCATGTGTTTAATGAGGGAATGACATAATAACATGATATAAAGCTTGAAAAGTCGATTTTACATAATACCCCCCTTTAAGAGATAGGACTGAAAAAACACTGAGTGGAAACAAAAATACGACAGGCCCTTGTTAAACCTAGTTCCCGGTGTAATGACGGCGGAGGGATACACGTTTAGCGCAGTGATGAGGCAGCATAATACATGTCCCAAACATGAACAAAACAAGGGACGTTCGAGAAACAAGTCCTGCCTTTACAAAACAGAGAGATTGGATGATCAAGGCTCGTCGTGTTCTGTACATTTCAAACAAAGTAAGTGAGCTCAGGGGGGGAAAGGCTGTATTTACGTAGATCTGCCCATAAACACGTGTGTGTGTGCAAACATAGCAAGCTGACGAATGAATGACCTGATATGGTCGTATTCATGGTGATATAAACGCTCATGTGATCACTTTATGTCCTAAGGCGCACATGAACTAACGAGAGAAAAGTGGCACAAGGTGTTACGTGTGGTGTTTGGAGACGAACAGGGCGCACGCAGACGTCAGCCGACTCCGAATCGGACTGTTCTTTTGGACAAACAGCTGAGAACTCCAGGAGTGAAATGTGGAGCGGTTTGTGCGTGAATTACAACCAGGGAGATAGTACACTTTGCAAAGAGTTACAGTTCGGTTAAGCATGTCAACTATCGGTTAAAAGGAAATAAGAAAATGTGCATCCCAACTCCACACAGGAAAGACCCAGAGCCCTTTTCTTATGAATGTCGATATAGCTCAAATAAGATTAAAATTTCCAGTTACAACACATTTGGAAAACGTGAGCTAGGATCATCATTTCAATTTGACCAATCTCCAAAGTTTGGGGGTTTCATGTCTGTCCAAATGGTTACAGTAACATTAAACAACTGCTTGATATAAGGCGTAAACATTGTGTAACTGAAATAAAATATGAAAAAATGGAGAGCCGAGCAAATCTACGAGAGAAAGCACAGCTTCAGAACAGCATTGCAGCACTTTCCACTCCATCAGCATCCTGCTCCTCCATCGTGCTGTTTTACAGACAACTCCCTCTGGCCCTTCGATGGGAGCAACAGCTACATCACTGACAAGGTTAGCGCCCCCTTTGGGTGAAACAGAAGCTGATGGCTATTGAAATTAATGGGCAGAGATCGTCTGAGAACTTCAAATTCACGTCGGACAAAAACTTCAGTTTCATTTATTCGTTAAATATATAAAAGGATACAAATATATTATTAAAGAAAATGTCATTCAGCAGCTTATCTACAGCTGCTGTTGCTCAGGCTAATGTGTAATTGTTTACTGATTAAAGAAGTCACAAAGGGCATGATACACAGCCACCAGGTGGAGCCGTTTCTTGATAATGACCATTGACAGATAGTAGCAATCGATAAACTAGCTCTTATATATTTCAACTCAAAATAAAATTGCTCCTGATCGTCTTCCTTGAGAACCACAGGGAAAACTACATCAGTTCAGACACTGGCTTGGAATCCCCAGAACAAGAAATGATCTGAGATGTCCTGTCTACTGCCACATTCATTCTGCCCTTGTTTTCACCCAGAGGGGGCGGGGTCTCAGTGCCTGGATATTGCTCCCATCAGCCACTACCTCCCAAGATCGATGTTAACCCGTTCATCAAAACCGTTGAGGCTGTAAATGTTAGATGTCAGCTGTGTGTCGTGAGTAGAGAGAGAGTTGTACGGTCCAGACCTGGCTGGGAGCAGTTCTTGGGCAGCGTGTCGTTGTCCAGGTCTGACGCCATGAGCCGCCGGCCCCAGCGCTCCACGTCACCGTCCTCCTCCACCACCACCATGCTGTGACCTGAGGGGGAACACACATACAGAGAAGGCATTAGGTTGGATCGAGTACACACAGTAAAGAATACTGTAGATAGCTGAACAATTTTTGGAAGTGTAAAGGGTTTCTCATCACATTGGTGTCTATACATGGGCATGGACACAATACTAGTTTGCACTTTCAGGAGCCGGGATTCAAACCACCGACCTCCTGGTTACTATCATCCGAGCCACTGTCGCCCCAACAAATGGTGCTGATCTCATCTCAGAGATTGTTTTTCCTCGATTATGCACATTTTTGTAATCGTTGCTTATAACAACCCTAATTAATTGCCTTTTTTTATTGATTGCACACTGCACAGCCCTAACAAACAGGCAAACCCAACACAAATTCACTTTCGTTGTTACTTCAAAACCACACACACACACACACACACGGAGCTTAATAATTAGAGGTGGTCAAAGATAGGAGTTTATTTATCTCACATTGGAGAAATTCACTTGTTACATGAGCTCTTGAGAACACTCAGGGGGTGCAAATAGACAGGAAAATGTGCAATCAAGTAATAGGTATCTTATATACACAATGGATACAAAATATTTAAAAGGGCAATATAATTTTTTTTAAAGTGCAGAATATAAAATACTGTATCAAAATATCAAAAAGTCCACATTGTTTACACAAGTCATAGTGGGTGATTTATAAAGTAGTTGATTTCATACTGGAGTAAAAGTACAAATGCTACTGGTCATACAGTACTCCAATATAAGTTAACGTAGCTCTGTCACATTGTTACTTAAAAAGGTGCATTATGGAACTTTTTATGTGGAAAATATTTTATATTTGTTTATTTTACTTTCCATCACCTGTGGCCTCTATGATGCTCAAGGATCAATTGTTTTAGTTTCTGGTAGGTTTTCACTGCTGATGGAGCCGCTCACTAGAAAATCTACAAAACAATTGATCCTGGAGCGTTGTAGAGGCCATCAGGAGGGGGCTTTCTGTGTGGAGTTTGCATGTTCTCCCAGTGTCTGCGTAGGTTTCCTCCGGGTACTCCGGTTTCCCCTACCACTAAAAACATGTACAATTGGCCAGGATGAATGAGAGTGTGTTTGAGAGTGCGCATGGGGGACGACGGATGGAAATTAGCCCAAGGCTACAATCCAGTGTGGCGTGTTTACATGCATGAGACCTGTTAACATGCACTGTCCCAACCACATAAACCAATAAATAAAATAAATCATGATGGAAAGTAAAGGTGCCATCCTAAGCACCCATACAGCCATTGGGTCATAAAAAGGTACACTATGCACAAATATCAAGTTTTTATTCTGCATATAAAGTTGCATAATGCACTTTTAAGTGAAAGTACTGAAGTATTCCAAATAGAAAGTACAAATCTGTTTAAATACTTGTTCGAAAAAATAACTTCAAAAACACAAATTACGCCAGAATTCCCTTCTGTACAGTAATACAATGGGGACAAACCCTCATCCTTGTGGAGAGTCAGCGCCCTTTGACAGTACATCTACACACCTATTGTTCTAGAGTGTGCATTATTAGGCTGCTCAAATGCACCAGGCACATGGACAAATAGACTTTTCACTTTGACTCCACAACATTTCTACAAAAGCTGGAAAGTGGAAAAGTTCTCAATGCAAACACAGCCTGAGTGAAGTACAGATCCTCAAAAAAATAAAAAATAAAAATAAAATAAAAAACGCTGCTTCAGTGCAGTACTTAAGTAAAATGATGTGAAATCTTTAAACTGTGCCCCTCCCACAAAGTTTGATCAAATCCAGCGGCGTTTTGCATGCAGACAGAAAAGGCAAACCGCTGCACGAGGAGGTGACCCCTTTTTAATCCCGCTAAAGACACAGATTCATGCCGCTTTGAGCCGAAGCCGCGGTGACACGTCAAAAAGGCAGCTGTCGCGCCATTATGTCGGGGCTTGGCGAGAGGCGGGTGGAAGGGCGGAGGAAGAGGAGTGGGGGGGTAACTTTCATTTTTCATTCTAACTGCTCTTAAGCTGCTGTAATGAGGGCATGCAGAAAAAAAAAACTGCACTCCTCGATCATTACATAAAGTCAGGCCAAACTGCAGCGGGAGCATATTTGGCCAGGTTTCATTTTAACCAATAGACAGACAAGCACAGGGTCATAAATATTAAAATCATTTACCCATGACATCATAACTGCACTCTTTGCTCTAAAAATAGGTTTGATTTTCTAGAAATGTCGACCTTGATTTGAGTCTCTGAATGCAATATTTTTGCACTTGAAAACATCCACCTAAAATAAGATGAAGTGTTCTTGATTTAAGTGCATCAAGGGATTGCAGACAAAATATCCTAAGCCGCCGTCTGTACATGGTAATCCAGCCCCCTCCCACAGTTCTGTTGCCAGTTAAAGATTAGCCGCCGACGAAGCTTCTTGGATGAGAGGTGAAACGTGTAGTACAGGTGACTGCTTAAGAACTTTGGTCGATGATGGAAAACTCATTTGTTGTGTCTGCGTGCTCTGGTGGAGGAATGGGAGTGGGCGCAATGGATGGAAATCTGTTGATGGCTACAGATTTTTTGGGGGGGAAAAACGCCAAATAAGTTGCGTTCACATGACCTCGAAATCAATGGCAAAAAGCTGAAATTCTGACTTGGTGTCTGGTTAATATCTCTAATGGCTGGAGCTATCCACATGAAACTTGCACATGAAATAAGTACTTGCTTACTGCCAGATACAATAGGTGTGTAGGGCAGCAACAAAGTCTCTTCATTTCTTCTTGCAAAGTGATATCACTATTCCTGGCTTTGCATCTGAAATTTTGGTAGAAACTTTGAATGAGAAAATGTTGTGATAAAGGCTATCTGTGTATGCTATTGAAAGACTTTCTCAAAAATCTATAAAATTAGCAAAAACTGTTCTTTGTCAGTTTGAACATTGCTCTATCAAGTTCCGAAGCACAACAAATATGGCCTACACAGTCTTACTGGTTGAAAACTAGTTTTCCACTCTTGTCTTAAAGCAGTACTAAGTAACTCTTACCCCTAGAGACCATAAGCGCTACTGCAGGTGTCTTAGCAAGTTACGATTTTTTAACTTAAATGTCTTGGAGAGTAAATGCTACGCTGACAGAAAGGGTGAAGGGAGAGAGGGATATTGTACATCCAGTTATACAATGGGAATATTTTTTTTCACTCAAACTTGGCTGTAAATACTGTTTAAAGTGGTGCTATCCCGCAGTTAGCTTTGCCCGTTAGCCTGTTAGCTTCTTCTCCGTGATTCTATTAGTGTGTATTGGTTGCTCCGCCCGGTGGCAGTCAAGTTGCAAACATGGTTTTCTTAGCCTGGTGAGACCAGAATGATTTCCCTCTGTATTTTTTTTTATCCAGTGGGGGATCAGTCTGGTCACCCCGCCCTCGTTCGCGGCTTCCGCAAAATCAATCCGTTCACGTGCAATCAGATTCGTTTATTTGCCGTGACGTGTTGTTAGCGAGCAGCGTCACTCACGGGACGCGGAAGTCCCCTCAATAACAATCTACGAACGACGCACGAAAGAGAGAAAGCGTGTCTCCAATCGGCGGTAAAGGACCAAAAACACATCGACAGTAGGTGAGTTTCGTGATTCATAATCCTGCGCAAATATTAACGCAAAACCGCTAATAACACCGCATCAATGGCAGACGCCCGCCCTTCGCTGATTGGTTTACTCTGCTTCCTGTTTGCTTGCGTATGTACCGCTGTGGGAAATGGATTTGACGCAACGGTGACCAGACTCACTCGCTGGTACAGCGGTGAGTCTGGATTTTTCCAGGCTATGGTTTTCTGGCCAGAGACACCAGGGGGAGATGAAAGACCCCACAATCATCCCATTAACACTTGTATTACCCCCAGAGGGACTACGGAAAGGATTTATTAAGGTAAACACGTTACTTAGTACTGCCTTAAATTGGACCATCTCGAGTGGATTTAATTTCTCCATAAATGATTTTTTTTTTGTTATCTTGTACAGCGGATTCTTGTGCGCTCAGAGCTAAACCTTCTATGAGGGCGAAACATTGCACTTATAGCAGTTGTTACTGAATCATTATCACATTACATCATCAAGACAAAAGGGAACACACACAAAAAACTGGAAACTCTTAACGCGTTTCAATTCGAAATAGTTTATATCAAAGTCCTTAAATCCTCTTCTAACTTTAATAACTATCTCCTCAAACTTCAATGTGGTGAACTATAATCTCCCAAAACTCCTGACTGTTCTTTACATGGGAAAACACTTCTTTGTGCGCTCCATCACGCTGCGTTCAAATGCTCTTCATGAGTGGGTTTTTCCCATGCCTGTCTGGACAGATTTGGCCTTTTAGCGCGCTCACATGATGCCATTGTCTGCCCCTCTGATCAGGTGACCTTCTCCCCCGTGATTAAACACCAGCAGCAGCAAAAGGAAAGACTGACTACGGCTTACCCAGTCCAGGCGAGTGTTCCCCGTGACGGATTTACAAGTGTGGTTTCTAAATCCAATGCAGGCAGTACTACAGAGAAAGGAAAGGCTGTTTCGGTTCTCTCTGGGGGGTAATAGCCTCAGAAACATCCAGGATCATGAGGGAGACTTTAGGTTGTGCTTTTGGAGACAAGGCCCACTTTATCACCGTGTTAGATATCATTTTAAACATACAAGAACGTTTTTCATATAAAAGTAAGGTATTTTATGCATAAAAATTGCCACGTCCTTTTACAAAAACACACTTCAGTATTATTTTTACCTAAACACACAGGATTAAAAACAGTGACAATGGCTTATTGTATTGCCTGGATCTGCGCTAGGAATGTGTTTGGGGCCACAATGATACACAAAGAGAAAGCTACAGCTGTTTGCCCGGATTGATCATGTGGAAACAAGAAATAAGTGCTAATAAAGTCAATAAAACCAACATCTACATAGAGCAGCCTTTAACATGGTCACATTTTAAATTTCACAAATGACCTTTAATGTCATCCAAAAGAACAAACAAAAAACAAGGCACTCCTCCCACATCATAATTCTCTATTTACATTTAAAAAGCCTTTATTGTGCTGGGCTGATGAATCTTAAAAATCTTTCAAACATAATGCTGGTTTTCTTCCACGCGTATCGGCTCCAAACAAGCCTTTGTCAAGACCTTTAATGTCATTTGTGCCATTGATGATCACAAATTAAACAAGCTGTCATGTTTTGCACACTTCTCAAGTTCTCATCAACAATGAGCGGTAACTGATCGGAGCATGCTGACCTAGCCTTTAGGTACTGGCCACCAGTGCCAACACTGGTGTTCCCTCTATTCAAGTGCATTAGCTGGAGGCTTAAATACTGGGAGACCCTGGTGTAGACCATGGGTGTATTATTAAAGGCAGTTAGCAAAGAAGAGTTGGCCCCAGAACAGTTATTTTCCAAGACGCAGCTAAGCATTGTACAGATTCAGACTGAGCATCTTTGACGCACGTTAGAAGCATATGAAACAAAATGCACAGGTGTCTAAATATAGGCTTTTGACGTGATTTTGACACCTCAGACACGTTCTGTCTGAACGTATCGTAACAGAAGTATGCATTTGTAGGAACAGGCCCAGATAGCTACAGGAATTTCTATGCATACTATGGTCAATACCCGAGGAGTTCACATCATGTTACGAGGAAATATCCCACGCACGGAGCCATGAAAAGGAAAGGAATCAAGACAAAACCATGTATTTCATTTGGTTCCATTTATTGGATGTCAAACTATTGAGGAAGGTGGACAGTTTCAAGTACCTGGGTGTTCGCCTCAACAATAAACTGGACTGGTCCCACAACACCAACGCCCTGTACAAGAAGGGCCAAAGTGGCCTCCACCTTCTGAGGAGACTGAGGTCCTTGGGAGTGAGCAGGCCTCTGCTCAGGACTTTTATGACTCTGTGGTAGCCTCTGCTCCCCACTACGCTGCCGTGTGCTGGGCCCCGGGCAGCACAGAGCAGGACAAGAACAGACCGAACAAGCTGGTCAGGAGGGCCAGCTCCGTCCTGGGCTGCCCCCTGGACTCTGTGGAGGAGGTGAGGGACAGGAGGGTGTTAGCCAAGCTCACCTCCATCATGGACAACACCTCCCACCCACTGCATGGGACTGTAGAGGAGCTGAGCAGCTCTTTCAGTGGAAGACTGAGACACCCTCAGTGCAAGAAGGAGCAAGTCCTTCATCCCCACTGCTGTCAGACTGTACAACAAGACTGTAAAGTAACATGTGCAATAACCTATTTGCAAACTACGTGCAATAATCTCTGTATCTACATCACTTTATCTGCATCACTTTATCATCCACTTGCACTATGATATAAACCTGCACTGCTAATACTTACAATTTTTGTTATAGTCTGTTTATTTTACGTTTTGTTTATACTTTTTGCCCCCTTAAAGTTTGTGGTAGTCATTGTATACAAGATTCCTCTATTTACTATTTTTTTGCACATCTCCTGTCTATCCTGCACCCCTAGTGTTTCTGAGAGCTGAATGCAACAAGTGATTTTCTCCATTGTGAGATCAATAAAGACTCATCTTATCAATGATTAGTAAATATGTACTTTTCATTTTGGTTCCAAAATATTGACAGAACTGTCGGCTATTTTTCTAAAAGCAGCGTTGGTATCGGTCATCTGGGCCGACCTCCAAAGCAAAGGATTGTACATTGAGAGGAGTCCATCCTGAGGTCAGGCAGCAGCAGGCCGTGGACAGATTGTGCATAAGGCTGAAAGCTACAGCCTGCTGCTCTGCTCCTCCCAGGACTGGGACAAAAAAAAAAAAAAAAAAACTCTACAGGCATCTACTGTATGCAACCTGTCCTTCAACCAGCAGCTTCACCTCCCTTCCTCTCTACGGACACTTGGCACAGAAAGCGAATCCAGGACATAGACCGTTAAAAAGAATAGACAGCTCCTCCTCACTCCTCCCTGTTCACCACAATGACCATGTTCGAGGGGGAAATCATGGCGGATTTACAGGCTCCTCCTCCCAGCTCTGACGAAGCATGTTCCTAATAAGGGCATAAGGGCGGGATCTTCACTGTAGACTTGGCCCTTGCGTGACGTGTAGCTCGCACAGCTCCAATGCTAACAGTCAGACCTCCGTTAAGTAGGAGATTTCTAAAATGTATCCTACGATAACCAGCCCGGTGCCTCTGATTGTGTCCAACCCCAGCGTAATCACAGGAGGAATATCTAGCTGTAAACCGTTCCAAAAAATTAGGCACCGGGCATTAAAGTTGTTTTTAACGTGTCTAAAGTGCAATGCATTCCAATGGGGGACTAGCGGCTATTTGGAGGTACTACAGCAATGGCGGAGCAATGGCGGCCTCCAGTGTCGTCGGCCGCAAAGCAGAGCAGCCAGCACCCATTGATCCAGGACCACCACAGAGTTTATTCACAATAAAGTCAAGGTACAGCTGATGTGCTTACAGTATTGTCTAAAGTAATCCCTTCAAAGATGCTACAAGGTAAAAAAAGTCCAAGTTTACTGATACAAAAAAAAAAAAAAGTCAAACACAAAAACTACTTCTTAAAAAGATGCCACAATGTGGTTTCTGTGAGTTGAAATTAAGGCCATAAGCAATTATAAAACATTAAAATTGGATTCTAAAATTTGGAACGTAATGACATTTAATGTCATTAAGTCTAAATCTTTCAAAAATAATTATGTTGCTGGAGTCACTCCATATCCTCTTAGAAGATACAATAATGGTCCAAAACGTATTCAACTGAAGGTTTTACTACAATTCTTTACATTTTGTTGACACCGTTTTTACACAAACTTCTTCTCAATGTGGCTCATCGTGTCTAATGATTGTTTGCACATCCTGTTTTATGGTTTGTTTTTTTACATTAAAAATGTAATGTATTGTTTGGGCAATAAAATACCATTAAAAGCAGTCGAGAGGTATTATGCTTTATGCAGGTATTCGGAAGTAATGCACTCCCTGGATAAACCACAATTTATTTTACACAAATTGTGTAAAAAATAAATGGGAAAAAGGGGGCCAACATAGAGCTTTTTTTTCTTTTCTTTTAGTATAGGGAACAAGATTGGGGGAAATTGAGAAAAAAAAAATCAATCAATATTTGAGCACAAACAACCTAGTAGTTTCCTTTGATCAAAACTTGGCTCTATAGATACTTTTTTTTTTTTTTGTACCCGCTTTCGATGCTTTCGTTTTTTGATACCGGTAGAACCTCAACTTTTTTCAGACACCAGACTGGTATCGTTTAACAGTCCCCAGTCGTAGTCAGGAAGTGGTGCTCCTCTGTGCTTTAACGATCAGGATCACTGCAGTGCACTGTTGTCGATAGTATAGGTTTAAACTGCTTCATTTCAGTTTTTCACACATTCACATTATTCCAAAGTACATTCTACAGAACAAAGACCCAAAACTTGGGACTGTCCACATAAACTGGGCACACTAGCCTAAACACTCGGAGACTGTAGCTACTAAATGTGTGGAAGGAATCGTTTTAACATGGGGGGGGGGGTTTGTTGGAACTCCTTGGTCCATTTGACAGTGAACGGTTAATCTGAATCCAATCGGAGTGTGCGGAAACTCGCGTGATGGACTTCGCCACGACAATACGTTCTTTCAAAGCAGTTCTCTGCAGATACACTACACGCATTAGCTGCAGGTCAGACAGGTCTGAGCAGTGTGCTTCCTGAAGACAACAATACATATTCCTAGAAGTGGAACAGAACTTTATTAGTCACGCCTTTCTCAACCTCCTTTTTCAAAAACAAAATCTAAATTATGGATCGAGCCATGTCGGTTTGTTGGTATATGAGAAATAAAGATTATTCTAGAGGGGAATTTGAATCTGGTTTAGTTATTAGTGAGAAAATCTGTTAGCAACAGAAGTGTGACAAAAGAGTAGCAAAAATGTGACAAAAACATAAAAGTGATGAAAAGCGATGAAAATGCGGCAAAAATGTGATGAGAACCCAACAAAAACAAAGCGATGAAAAAAAAAGTGACAACACAAGGAAAAAGATCCATTTAATGGAGTTTTGTAGGTCTTCGCTAGGCTGTGACCTTATGGATTTAGGTAAAGCTGAACTGGAGAAGATGCACTCTGTTAAAAGGAACAGGCCACCGTTTTTTTCCATACTGAGACATGTTCTTACCCGAGCTTAGACGAGTTGATGCATACCTGTCTGGTCTTTGAGAGTGTGCTCAGTCACGCAAAAAGACTGGCCTCTCCCAGCATATTCTTATAGCTCCAAACAGGGGGTGAAGTTGGAAGCTACCAAGCTCTTCCACGGACACACACAAAGACCAGACAGGTACGCATCAACTCGTCTAAGCTCAGGCAAGAACATATCTCAGTATGGAAAAACGCTGGCCTGTTCCTTTAAGAACAAGCCTGTAAAGTGTGGGGTCTGTAGGAGCTACTAAAGTGGAGATCTTGTAGCAAGAGTGGAATGAAGACCTCATTTGGAGAAAACGGGTCCAAAGGATTTGCAACGTCGGCACGTGTGCTTCCCTACCTTTTCCTGCCGCCTCCCAGAAAGGAAATATACCAATAGACCATATTTCAACTACAACATCATCACGGTTGTCATTCGTGCTACACGTGGACACCAAACATGTCAATATCTGTGAATGAATAGGCGCTGGAAAGACGAGGGAGTGTGGTGGTGATGTTGTAGCAATTTCCTGAAAACCTACTGTACGTCTCGAACAAGAATCAGTTTCGGGCTTCAGTGTTTGTGCTGGGACTTAACACGCTGACGTAACCGCTGTGACATTTGGTTTTCGCCGTTATCTACTGAATGGACCTTTCAGCTGCGCCCTGCTAGACTGAAGCCCATTCTTCTCCGGATTAATTCAGACGACACACACTAACCACAAGAGAACGTCAACTCTGTGTCTGGATGCTAACTTGGGAAACGCACATTTGTTCATTTGCAGTTACATTATCCATGCATGCAGCACACAATCTGATTTAATTAAGTGTTTGGTGAAAGCCGACAATTTTAGATACACGATCAAAGCAACTAACGCACAAGGGATGTTGTTTCCAAGACATCTTCAGTTATTGTTCCATGCAGAGGGTTAAGACTAAGAGGCAAAACAAAGCATTGCATCCAAAACGTAGTATTTAAAGTTTGTAAGATGTATTCTTGAAAACAGGGTTAAATAAATACAACATAACTTGGGTTGCCTAAAGCTGCAAATGAGGACGCGAGTGCCATTTTCACTGTATGTGAACTAGCATTTCCTCATTTGAAAGCCAAGAACCTCCAGAGTTCAGTCGCTGATCTTTAAAGCAGTGGCATCATGCTTTGTGCTTGTATTTGGTGATCATTTCAAACCCATCATTGTCTTACACAGAGGCTAGCAAAAGTATCGGCCCCCTTTAACTTTGACATTTTGCCACGATATGGACCATATACATAAATATATTTAATTTAAATTTTATGTGAAAGACACACACTAAGTGACACACAATCGAGAAGTGAAATGAAATTAATACATGATTTGGAAAAACTGAAGAGTGGGGTATGTAAAAGTATCTACCCTTTTTCTTTTAGTGCGGCCAATTGCCTTCAGAAGTTGCCTGATGATTTCTGAATGATCACATGTTGATCTAATGACTAAATAGAGTCTACCTGTGTGTGATCTAATGTCAGTTCATATACAGCTGCTCTGTGATGGTCTCAGAGGTCTGTTAAGAGACTATTGGGAGCAGACAGCATCATGAAGTCCAATAACACACCAGACGGGTCCGGGATAAAGTTATTGAGAAGTATAAAGCTGGGTTAGGTTATAAAAAAGATTTCCAAAGCTTTGAACATCTCTCAAAGTACAGTTAAATACATCATCCGGGGAATAGAAAGAGTGTGGCATCACTGCAAACCTACCAAGACCCGGCCGTCCTCCTGAACTTACTGACCGAACAAGGACAGCACTGACCAGAGCTGTTACCAAGAAGCCTATGATGACCCTGGATGAACTGCAGAGAGCTACAGCTCAGGTGGGGGAAACTGTACACAGAACTACTATTAGTCCTACACTGCACAAATCTGGCCTTATGGCAGAGTGGCTTTTTTTTAAAGAAAGCCAAATGAAGTCCCGTTTGCTGTTTGCCAGAAGCCACATGAAGGCCTCCTCCTTGGTAACAGCTCTGGTCAGTGCTGTCCTTGTTCGGTCAGTAAGTTTAGGAGGACGGCCGGGTCTTGGTAGGTTTGCAGTGATGCCACACTCTTTCCATTCCTGGATGGTGTATTTAACTGTACTTTGAGAGATGTTCAAAGCTGTGGAAATCTTTTTATAACCTAACCCAGCTTTATACTTCTCAATAACTTTATCTCAGACCAGTCTGGTGTGTTCTTGGACTTCATGATGCTGTCTGCTCCCTATTGGGACCTCTGAGACCATCACAGAGCAGCTGTATTTGAACAGACATTAGATTATACACAGGTAGACTCTGTTTAGTCATTGGGTGATCATTCAGAAATCACTAGGCAACTTCTGAAGACAATTGGTTGAACTAAAAGGAAAGGGGGGCCAGTACTTATGCACAGCCCACTTTTCAGTTTATTTATAAAAAATTCAAATTCATGTATAAATTTCATTTCACAATTGTGTGTCTTTCACATAAAATGTCAATTAAAAATGTATGTTTATGGTACATAGCGTGGCAAAATGTCAAAAAGTTAGAGGGCGGATACTTTTGCAAGAATGTGCATCCCTACTCGCCTCTGACATGCGAGCAGGGATGCACATTCTGCTCAATTTCAATAATCGATTAATTGGTTACTTTATCAAACGATTATCAATAGACTTAACCATCTGGCGTTGTATGGGACATTTTATATCGACAAGACTTTTTTTTCCCCAGTAATAATCATGTTAAAAGTGCTTATTTGCACTTACAGTAGATTATACTTCCCCCAACATACAGTACAGTGATGAATTGTTATCATTTTTAATTGATTAAGCCCATAATGGTGATTGATTAATCATAAACATCCCTGCCTGCGAGGTACTTTAAACACATACACATGTTAGAACTGCATTTCTCATGAGGCACCGTGGCGTAGCGGTGGAGAACAGCAGACCATAAACTTTATTCAACAGAGAAAGAGACGGACTACAGGCCAGCAGACAGAACAGGAGCTGCTGAAACGGGTGGAGACGGTCACAACACGAGGAGAGAAACTTTCTTTGTTCAGCAAATCATGTGCTGAAAAAAGATACAGGCACATGACATTGCAGCCTTTAGCCTCTTAACCCCTGCCTTAACCGAGCGCATTTTCTCCAGTTCAGCTTTACCCAAATCGAAAAGCTTCTAGCCTTTACACAGCCTATAGGCCAGAGTAACGCCTCATTTGAAAGCCAAGACCTGACCAGAAAGACCAGAAAACGGAACAATAATATTTGGAAGTTACAAGTCCCGTGAAAATGAAGGATTTTTAGCCAACGTCTTGGATCCTTTTCTTTTCTCAAGTGTATGGATTCACTCCACTCGATCCTAAAGAACACCCGTTCATTTCATGGTATAAATAGAAGTATTATACAAAAAAAAAAAAACTATATTATCATCATTATTAATTTATAATCGTAGTTAATCTTAATTTATACTAATGTGTTTGTCTGTTCTATGTATTATTCTTCATTTGTTCTTTCTATGTGTCCTCAATAAAATTACAAAGTCGCAAAAAAACAAAATAAAATGTGTGAGAAATGGGGAATAATTTGGGGGGAAATTGGGAGAAATTGTGGCATAAATAAGGAAAATTGTAAAAAAAAAAATAATAATAATAATAATAATAATAATAATAATAATAATAAAATAAAATCGGGGGGCAATGTATAAATTTTGGGAAATAGGGAAAATATTAGTAATTAAAAACAAACAAAAATGAGGGTGAAAATTTGAAAAAGTTGGGGCTAAATAAGAAAAAATATGTTTAAAAAAATGGAAAATTGGGCTAAAATTGGGCAAAACAATAAAATAAAATAAAATAAAATAAAATAAGGGGGAAAAATTGGACCAACAGCATCACAAACCTGGATCTAAAGATAGATTATTTTTGGGTACCTGCTTTCAATACCGGTAGATCCTAAACGTTCTTTCCGAAACCAAACCGGTATCGTGTAACGGTACCCAGCCCTCTGAGTGACAGATCACGCCTGTGGCATGGAAGGGCGAGTCAAACGCAGGTCAACACTTCACACCACTACGACTAAACAGGCACACCTCGCGGTTCAAAAGGCCAGACGGCTTTACATTATCCAGTACGAAAACATTTGCATTCGACTCCACCTTTATCCTTTGTCTTGAATAAACCTCTCATTTTTCCAAGGCTGTCTGAATCACTGCACGACGCCTGCGGCTGCGCTTTTGTTACAATCATTTGCATTTCACAGTCTCCGGAGACGAGCGGGAGACAAACGGGAGACGAATGGCCTAGAATTCTGCCAACCTCCGGAACAAAAGCACCCAACTCGACACCACGTTATGCAATTAACCTGGTACAAGCTGCACTAAAGGGATAGGGATGTTAGGATAGAATATGATAAGTCACATTGCAGTGCAGATGATGAGAAATGCTGGTTTAACTGTTAGAATGGTGAAGGTCAGGATCAAGGACATGGGTATAAAGGGAAAACTTTGACCCGTTTTAAGACGTTCTCTCTTTCTGATTCTGAAGCAAAACTGATATGCAAGTTTAGGAATAAGTTTGTTATCAGATGAGCATATGAAACAGGTCAAACTACAGCTAACAACGTGGATCTATTGTTGGTGACGCGTAAACAAGTAGCAGCTTTCCCCTCTCTTGGTACAGCTGGGTTTTTCTGTGCTCCACATCGTTTTACTGGATACTTTTGTACATCTTTGCTGTGTTTTAGTGAGGCTCAGTGGATTATTTTTATTTTTTTGCTGCAGAGAGCTTTGTCAAAAGGCACCGCTCTGCCATACTATTCCCTGTCCATTCCACACAGGAAAGTTAGTCTGGTCACGGAGCAATTGGAGCAGTTTAAACGGACAATTAGCGGACGTGACGACAGCTGTAGTCCAACTCACAAAATATGAACGGAATATAAACTGACGAGAACGCGGAGGCAAAATCCTCGACTCCTTCATCCATGATTAGTTTTGGCAAATAACTTCTGCACGCGTCACTGTTGATTTAACAACAACAACATAGCGGTTCAGCGAGTGACGTAACCTTGTCAATTCTCTGTGACGGTCGTGATTGGTTCGGCCTTAGCCGCCAATCAGCAACATGTTTACCGTGTATGTCCACACAATATGGACTAACACCTAAAAGGAAATGTCGTCGTTCGACTGTTCAATGTTGTAATGTACCAAGCTGCGGTGTTATTTAAATGCTCTACTTGGTAAATGTTGCTAAGTCCAAGTTAAAACGGATAATTGTATTGTTAATAATCTGTATCTGTTGAGCTCATCTAAAGTCAACGTACTCTAGACCGTATTATTTATTATGTTACGTAAATTGAATATGGGGTAGGCACTTACATCCACAACTGTGTGAATTTTGAAAGACAAAAGGAATGTAAAATTGATCAAAAATAAATAAATAAAACTCAACTAATGACAAATAAAGCACTTACTTACTGTTACTTGTCCAGTTTGTGGATGCAAAACAACTTTCTCCAACTAAACTCAGACAAAACTGAGATCATTGTCTTTGGCCCACAGACACAAAGACAAAGTGTTATCAGTCACCTTGAGTCTCTCTCTCTAAAACCAAAAAATCAGGTTAGAAATCTAGGAGTAATCATGGACTCAGACCTGAACTTAAACAGCCACATCAAAGCAATAACATCATCAGCTTTTTACCATCTGAAAAACATTGCTAAGATCAGAGGAATAGTGTCAAAACCAGACTTGGAGAGACTCATCCATGCATTTGTCTCCAGCAGGTTAGACTACTGTAACGGCCTGCTCACTGTTAGAGCTGCAGAACATCCAGAACGCTGCTGCTCGAGTCCTGACAAGAACCAGGAAATACGACCACATTAGTCCAGTGCTCCGGTCTCTGCACTGGCTTCCTGTCACTCAGAGAATAGAATTTAAAACAGCTCTGCTTGTGTACAAGTCTTTTCATGGTTTAGCACCAAAGTCCATCTCTGACATGTTAGAGCCGTATGAACCATCTCGGGCCCTGAGAACTTCAGGGAGGGGTCTCCTGGTGGTTCCCAGAGTCAATAATAAACACGGTGAGGCTGCGTTTCAGTTTCATGCAGCTAAAATCTGGAACAGTCTTCATGAGGATGTGGGACAGGCCTCAACTCTGACAATGTTCAAATCCAAGCTGAAAACAGCTCTTTTTACCCGTGCATATGAAAACTGAAAGTATTTTATCTGCACTCTTGCCTTTTACTGGAATTGATTAACTTTATGTTGATGTTTTATTGATTGATTTGATCTGTTTTCTTGTAATTTTCTGCAACTGTGAAGCACTTTGAATTGCCTTGTGCTCTACAAATAAACTTGCCTTGCCTGATTGAAAAAATACACACACAATTGCCACCAATTGTTTATGAAGTCGTTGATTCATGTAGTGAAGACAATGCATCCGTTATTAGTTATTTCAAAATGCTTCAATCCAAAGCGTTGCCAGCTCAAGGCGAGACACGGGCAGGGGAATACATCACTTTTTCACACAGTGGTCAATGTTGACATTAGGGCTGGAACTAACCATTATACAATTAATCACTTAATCTGACCATTATTTTCCTATTAATCAATAGCTGCATTGGCTTTAAATGAGGCACCACACTGGCAGACTGGCTGTAAACTCGACAGTCAATACGCCTTGAGATTTGGATATGTTTAATCGTTAACCCTAACCCTATGATGGCAGACGACAGGTTAAGGACATGCTGAAGCGCGTTTGTTTAAAGCTGCACATGAACACAACAAGCACGAGAATAGGCCATTCCTCATTTGAAAGCTATGAACCTCCAGAGTTCAGCCACTGAGCTGTAACAACTGGAGGTTACACTGGCACTGATTAGATTAAGAAAGTCATTTTATGTTTATTCCCAAACTGGTTTAAACTTTCGGATCCGGCAACAACAGTGGAGCCAATTCTGCTTCCTGATTGGATAATTGTCCTGAGACACAGACAGATGGTATTTTATGACATTTACGACATACAACGCACTCGACACACCCTCACTTTTAAAACAAAGTCGTTTTCATCAAGAAAACATTTTTGCTCTTTTTGAGTCTGTGTAAACCAGAAAACAATTAATAGATTACTATGACAATTTCAATAACATCTTTATTTTTTACTGTGACTTTAAAACAGACCCAACCCTCCCTTGTTTATGATGTTAGCAGTGCTCCTTCATCTTTCCCGCGCTTATCCATTCACAAATATTGACATGTTTGGTATCCACGTGTATCAGGAAAAGGCGACCCAGAGGATGCTCTAATCCAAATATGGGCATTTCCTTTCAAGGAGACAGATACATCTGAGGTTTTCCATGGGGGCACAACCTGTAGCGCTGCCGTTGGGTCGAGTGTCGCCATGTGGCTGTGTGGAGCGGAGGAGGATAGACCAAGGACAGGCATCAATCACTCTGCTGTCGGCCCCGTGACGGCAGCTTGTCTCCGGGTGTCACCTCCGCTCTGTCCCCTCCCTGTCAGCCCCGGCCCCCACGCACCCCCCGCAGCCAACGGGTCTGTCTGTCTTGTGAAAATTCAATCAGAAATAGAAACTTAATCATTAATCCCAAACAAAAGTCGAGCCCAACCGACCACGGGCCTGTTCATGTTTGTATACTAATGCACAAGGTCATACATGAACTAAGGCCCGATCGTTTTCTCATAAAAGTTTCCAAAAGAGGTGACGATATTCAAAAACAGGGGCAGTTGGACCTCATCTACAATAGGTTAAATAACTGATGGTTTTCTGTTCAGAGATTTCATTCAAAATGAGAATATGAGACGGTGCAGTTTTTTTATGCACCCGCCAAGTCAGCGGAACGTTCAGCGGAGGTTTTGTCCGCAGGTATGGCTGAGGTCAGGCAGAGGCTCAAAAATCAGTTGGTGCTAAATTTGACTAAAACTGTATCAATGTGTTTGTGTTTTCAATGTATTAAAAAGACAAAATGTAGAGCAAAATGTTCAGATTCATTTGCAAAACATTCTGGTAACAGAATTTAAATACCTTGGATTGGTCCACAGCCTCCAACTCAAATTTGACAGACATCTAAAGAAAATCTGAAAAACAATACAAAGCAACCTAAATTGTTTCAAATTAGACACTTTATTCCCAACCAGGCCGCCCTGCTGTACGTGACGCCATGATATTCTCATATATACACCATACTGCATGATATTGAGCCCAGGCCACGCCCTCAGCCACTAAACACATCAGGTCATTATACAATCAAACTATAATGATAATAGACAAGAAGCCAATCCGCTTCCACCACTGCAATATTCTCCAGAAATAAAATCATGAATTGTTAAGATTCAAACGCTTTAGCGATTTATGCGTCAAACTAACTTTCAAATGTCTCAATAGTCAGAGCCTCATATACACATATACATATGTGTATATGTAACCATGGATAGTACAGTTCAATCAGCAGTGAAAACCTAAAAAATAATTGGTCCTGGAGTAAAGGCACTATGCTAAAACACATTAAAAGTTGCAGTGCACCTTAAACTATTAATTGTTGTTGTTCCTTTTAACTGACTGAGCCTATGATGAATATTAGAGGCCGACTGATATGGGTTTTTCTAAGGCCGATGCTGATATTTTGGGATGTTAATTGGCCGATGCAGATATGCTCGGCTGATATTTTTGACTACTATTTTTGGCTGATTTTTCCAAATGTCGGGTCTATAATCCTGTAAAAACAAATACTTGGCCGCTCCAGCACTGGCTGATTTTATTTTATTACTTTAGGTGATCGAATCATAGTTTCTGTCCCGGCTTTGATTAGTTGTCATTAGCATATTGTTACTAGCAACATTGTTACTGGAACATTTATAAAATGTACCTTTATTTAACCGGGAAAGATTAGATAAGGAACCTCATTTCCCTGGGAGTCCTGGCCCCAGATTCAGATTACTTTATCTATCCCACATGGGGCAATTCCTTCAAAACAAACAAACCATATAAAAAACAGCCTCACAAACAGCAAAACATAGATGAACTCATGGATGAAAATCTGCAAAGCCTGAGTAACAGGCAAGAGACGACCTCAAATGAAAAGAGTTCCAGAGGGGAACCTATTGTACATGCTTTTAGCAGTCAGGGAAACCTGCGCAGACACGGGGAGTACGTGCAAACCCCTGTCCAGGTGACCTAAAAACATTAACCAACCTGGACGGTGCCAACCTGTCTCCATTGTCACTATTTACTGTACTGCAGGGGCTCCCATCCTTTAAATGGATCAGTGCCGAGTTTTTTGGAAAGTGATATCGAAACCGCCGATGACAACGATCTGTTTTCAAAATAAAGCTGGGGAAAAAAAAGATGCCAAAATATAGTGCACGTATAGCTTTCCTTGGACAATAACACACAAACACTATTCAGTCTCCCAAGCCCCTGTGTACCCTGGAAACCAAACTGAACAGCCACGTCAGCCGCAGCCCCTCGAGTCGAATCGTGTTGATCCGTTTAACCATTTCCTCCCATTCCGCACGAACCTACGCCGGCACATTAGCAGTCGTGACCGCGCTCGTAGCACAACAACGCCGTACTCCCATCAGAGCCTCTCCATCTGGACGACTCTCCCACGCGGCCATCAATCAGGTGCTGCCCACTGGACTCACGATTCTCTCCCTGTTCATGCGAGAAACGCCACGAGGCCAAAATCTGATTATCCTCTTGGCGTTACTCAGCCGCCTCGCTCTGCTCCGCTCGTGCGCCACCGCGGAGGGGAATGATAGGTCTGTGCGGAAAAAGTGACACCTGATGTTAAATTGAATGCTTTTAATGTGATTTCAATGCTCGAACGCTCCGTTTCTAAAGGCCACAAAGGCAAAAACATAAATAAATCTGTGCATATTGCAAACATGCCATCAAACAGAGGATTGTAACCCGCGAGAGCCAGATTGATATTGCAGTGCCAACAACATTAGCACTGATATCAATCTGGGATGGCTCCAGCTCAAATCGCTTGGGGAAGGGACGCACTTTTGGAAATGTGATGCGTGTTTGTAAAAGTACGTGGCAGTGTGTGTTAATCAGTATCCACTCAGTCCAAACCACTTTTGGTTCGGAGCCAATCCAATTGGAGGGAGCAGCACAAGATTCACAAGGATTCTCGTGTGTTTGTGGCGAACTCAGAAAATTCAGAGGCAAAGTTAAGAAGAATGAGGGGGAATTTCAGTATTCAAAAGATAATACTCTGTACAATTTCAGCCAAACTGCAGTTGATTGTGTTGTGGACTATACAGTACATATACATATTCTTTTAGTAGTAAAAATTGAATTAGATTAGATTTAATGCCTGTTTGAGTAAAGTGTAATGCATTTTAATGATATGTTGGCACACTGACCCTGCATAAAAAGGATTTACAAACTATGAATAAATAAATATGAATAAAAGTTAGAAAGAAGGCGCCAATGCCACAGACTAGTGGTTCTCAAACTGTGGTTTGCACATAGGCCAATGTGACTGAACGGCCTTGTACAGTGTTTGTGCCGCTGTTTCAGTATCGCGGCTGCCCACATCCAAGGAGGACGTTGAGAAAGAAGAGTCACAGACATGTGGCCAATGCGACCGACGATACAACGCACGCAGGAATCTCTGTGCGGCGCGAGGAGACTTCACATACAGAGTTCATACAAACGTCATAAATTAGCTGCAAACTTAAAAAGGTCCTATATCATGCAAAAATCGACTTTTTGGAGTTTTTAACCAAACAAACGCACCCCCGGAGGATCCGAACAGAAGTCATGTTTGTGAAGACTGAGCTCTTTCTAACCTACTCTGAACACCGCCTGTTTTTTTTTCTTACCCAACGATAATGTCACGGATGCGCATTTGAATAGTCCTGTTCCTCTCGTAGCCAACCTTCCTAAAGAAGAGTGCACTCGCCAGAAGTTGGAATTTCTTTCCGGGATTCAGCGACTATATCAACCAACCTGATGGATGCTTGGTGAACCTTGGGCTGAATCAAAGTGGATTAACTTTTTAACGCGATCCCATAACCCGATGGGGAGTCCAGGCTGAGCGGTGAGACAATCAAAACGCGTGTTAGCGTGTGTGTTAGCGTGTGTGTTAGCGTGTGTGTTAGCGTGTGTGTTAGCCATTTATGAAACTGTGTTGCACATGTCAACTCCTTATAACTGCATTATGTGAAGTAACTTCACTTTTTGCTGTGATATTTATATTTCTACTACTGCTAAAGTTGCATCGGATGCATCAACTCTGGGAGAGGGGCAAAGTTAACTGAATCCAAGCATCTTGTCTTCCGGGTTTGAAAAATACCTCCAGAAAATACTTATATTTCTCACAAAAATGAGTACTCCATAGTGATAGGAGGTACAATATATCATATAAATGCCTATACTTTACTTTGGAATGGCTAAAATAGCATGAGACAGATCCTTTAAGTTCAGATTCTGACAAAACAGTGTCATGTCGTGTTCCCTGGGGCCTGTGCTCACAGCGGCCAGTGAGAAAGGAAAGTGGGAAAGGCGCAGAGAGAAGACATGTCTGAGCTGAAGTTTGCCGTGGCTGCAGGGGCAGAGTAGAGAAACTCCGGTTCTAGGGGAGGGGACATCAACTATTAAACAGTTACATCTAAACCATTAAAAAAAAAATAATAAAAAAATCTGATTCAGGCTGCAGAATGGCTTGCAGCGGCACAGGTGGTGCTTGGGCTTCTTGAGGTCGTACTCAAAGTAATCCACAGTTTCAGACTTTATTCATTTTAAATTACAGATCATTTCATTGATGCTTCAGTAGTGCATTAAAGTTAGCAGTTTTTTTTCTGGTTTAGACATAGTTTATGCTCAGTTTAGACCCAATTTGTTCTTGAGCTAGGCCGAATTTGGAAAGATGACTTGATTTTTTGTTATAAGTTACAAGGTTTTCTTTAAAAAACAGTGACATACAACTTAAAAGATGTATCATTAAAAATGTGATTTTTTTTTGTATATTCATGATTTACTTGTGTTTGTAAATGGGTAACCTCAAACACCTAACTAAAGGTTTACAATACAACTTAAAGTATATTATTCAGACTTCGCTTTGCCCCAGCTCTAGTTGATAACTTATTTTTAGTTCTTGACCAGGCAGTGGATTTCCCAGACAGAATAGAAACGCTCAGAAGCTTCCTGAGCTCCATTCCGGCTTGCGCGGCCTGGCTCGGCAGATAAGCGTTTAGCACGCGCTCCTACGATGATATCACAGCGCCGTAATCTGTTAAGCCTCTTGTACTTTTTAACATAATTAATAAAACTCTGCCATTCCGTGCATCGGGGAGAAACGGTCCAACTGCAGTCAATATACAGATGATGATTTCTAACATCCCAAAGCAAGTAACCGCTCACAGCTGGCCCTATCCTGCGACGTGGTTCCCAGGGTTAAAAAAAGAAATCGGGTTAAGAATCAGCACGTACAGTATAGATGGTTATTTGTAAATTGTCCTCTGGAGATTAAGCTTGGATTACGCACATCATTTAGCTTGTTAGCATGAGTTACACAAGATGTCGTCATCTAGCCCTGAATGATGCATCAAAATTTGAACGGCTGCAATCATGTTTTAGTATTTACTTCGTACAATTGGCTCTGCAGAGAACCAGGTCGCCCTGTGTCTGTCACGGTCTCTCACAATAGAAATAGTGAACTAAAAAGGTACATTTTAGGCCCACAGTTCCTGGTGGCACTGTCCCATCATGACTGACTGACCTTATTATGGTACATAGATGACAACTTTATTTATAATTTTCAAAAGGAAAGTTTATTTGTTGTCAGTGTTTCAGTAAAAGGCCTTTCTTTTAACACAACACATAAATACAGAATAATTTGAGTTTAAATAGATACATTTGTAAAAAATATTAGCAGGATCCTCGAGGTGGGGGGTACTCTGTGTGAATGAACGTGTCAAGGACAAAAGAGGTTGGGGACCACTGGTGTATTGGACTAATCCATTTTCTCTAGTAGGTTAGACTATAACGGCCTGCTCACTGTTACACAGTTACCGTACATCCAGAACCCTACCATATTAGTCCTGTGCTCAGGTCTCTACACTGTCTTTCTGTCGCTCAGATAATTGACTTCAAAACAGCTCTGGCATGTTAGAACCATATGAACCGTCTCGAGCCCTGGGAACTTCAGGGAGTGGTCTCTGGCTGGTCCCAGCGGTGCTACTAAACAGGATGAGGCTGTGTTTCAGTTTTACACCGATAAAATCTGGAACAGTCTCTTAGAAGATGTGAGACAGGCCTCAACTCTGACAGCCTTCAAACCCAGGCTGAAAACGTAACTATTTAGCTGTGCGAATGACAATCTACTTGTTAAATAAAAACATGAATTGAATATGATCCTAAGTATTTCTTTTATCTATCTTCCTGTAATATTATGCAACTGAAGGACTTTGAATCAATGTGTATGAATTGTGCACTAGAAATAAACTTGCCAACGTTTCATGACTAACCCGGAAGCACACAGGTACATGTTGTGGAGTGACTTGGTTTGGATTGATCGAACTTTACATTGGATCTACCTGGACGTTTGAAGATTCCTGGACTCTCTGATAAGTTCCATTTGCCTCTGAATGCCGTCTCCGTCCACCAGTCCCCGGGGGCAGATGTGACACAAGAGGCTACCTTTTCCCCCCCACATCTATAGGCCCCTGATATAGCATTATACATCAGAGACCACAGAACCACTCACCCGTTCACACACGCCCGCGGTCATACACTAGTGTTCGCCGACACTGGAGGCAAGGCGGGTTAAGTGTCCTCCCTGAAGACATAAAGACGCGCTGTGGGCTCTACCGAGTGTACAACTGCCATTCCCACACATTTCAATTACGTCACACAGCTAGAATAATGGGACCTCGATTAGTCTTGGGTTGGTTTCTGTTTCAGTCATGGTTCAGTTCTGGTTTTGGTTATTACAGCAATGTCAGCTCCCCGCCATAAGGACCATAGAGAAGCGTGTTCCTCGCCCGTTGGTTTGCAGACAACACTACAGTGGTGGACGTCCTCAGCAACGGAGATGAGAAACTACAGGAGTGAGGCGAGCAGTCTGGTCACATGGCGCACACAGAACAAGTCCTCTCTAAATGTGGGGAAAAAGGAAACTGTGTGGGATTTTGAAGAGCGTCAGAGCAGGACACATCCCGGTCCATAAACAGTACATCACTGGTCAAGAAAGATCAGCAGCAGTTTTCTCTGAAAACTGAGAAGGTCCAGAGTCCTGGCCCTCTGTCATGTGCACCTTGGTCAGAGGGGCAATAGAGAGGATATTTACTCTATCCCATCTCGCAACGCCTTCACAATCGCAGCTGATCGAACGCACCCATCACGCAATCTCTTCCTTCCGACTGCGGAGTCTACGTACCAGATTCCAGCCAACTGAAGAACCCCATTTGTGGCAGCCAAAAATGGCTGTCAAAAAAGCTGAACACTCTCCCCTCCCGCTGCTTCCACTTGCCATCAGGTGCTGTGGTCCGCTTAAGCCCGCTCAGGGACACTGAAGTCTAAATCGCACATGTCCCTACAGTATCTCACCTAGTCCTCTTTATGCAAGCTCGTTTACCTGGTGGACACCGAGGTCCGCCGATGGGGCCGTACTGTCCCTTGTTAACCTTTGGACTCTTCCCGATGTCAGATATCATTCTTCGGATGCAAAATGTCAAGGTTGTATCGGCGGGTTACGCAAGGGCAGTGGGAGGGAAGGATGCTCCTCAAGTCCCAGATACTTTGGGCCTTGAGGTGATGAAGGGTGCGTTCTACATGCCACATATTTTAATTGTGTTGCATTGTGGAATCAGCCTTTCCCGAAGTCCAGGGTATCACGGGCCCCCTTACAGAACCGGGCATGCCACACAGGCCAATGAAAATTCAATCCATTAGTACAAATAGCAATACAATTCTTATTTAAAGTATAGTATATCCGATCAAAACTTTGGCCCTATTCACACGGGATTAGAATTACCTAGGGACCTCGGAGTTTCTATGCCCGTGCACATCTCCCACGTTGGTAATTTGGAAGGTAATTACAAAAAAACTAAATCTTGAGTAATACTGCCCATGCGAATCAACATTGAAACATCTTTAATGGAGGGCAACATCGCTTCAAAACGTCTTTATATCAGACGCTATAGTAGTAATAATAATAATAATAATAATAATAATAATAATAATAAGCCATTAAGGTATTTCTCCGACCCTGTTTATTCATTTAAAAAGTATACAAAAGAAAACAAACTAGGATGTTTACAGACGTGAACCAGGACCATAACCTTGTTGTCATGGCAACGTTAGACAGAACAACATGGAGGCTCAGGCAGTGAGGGATAGTTTGGATGTTTTGGTGCAAAGTTTACATGGAGGAGGCTGCATCAGAGCGAACACATAAGAGAACGGAAACTTCCATTTTATGAAGAGCCAAATCCCAGCGCACGGTAAGAAATAGCTTTTGTCGTGAAAACAACATACTGTACAACAAACCTGATAGTCAGCGCTCGCAACACAAATTACATTTTTTTTTTTTTAAGGCTTGTTGTCCCAGCCCTGGACCCCATTTTGGAAATCCCTGTGCTAGATGGTAAATCAATTACATCAGTCTCAGTCCTGCTTCTGTATAGCTTCTGTTCAAGTCTTCAGGGGAAGAGTCAAGATACGATTGAGCGTCAGCGCAAGACTACAGAGGGGAAACGCCCACCTCAGCCAGCATCCCTTTAAAGCCACACCGCTTAACATTTCACCCAATAAATAGGATCATCTCAAAGCATTAAATTTAATTACAGATATTTTTACTTATTATGTTATACTTTCATGTTGTCGCAATTCTAGAGCCTGTTTTACAAATGTTATATGCAAACATGCATGTGTGTTTGCTGCGAGAGGTTCATCTCTGCTAAAAACCTGACTTTCCTGGGAGTGGGACATCTCCAGATAGTCTCCATGGAGATGTAGACTAAAGGCAGCCAAATTTAGATTTAAATAAGTTAGGTGCTCGTCCAAATACATTATTGGATTACCCAGTGCAAAAACAGCATATTCTGTGTTTAGCTGATCATTAGGAGCAGGTTTTGTAATGTTGGCAACAGTATAGTTCAAGATGTTACGCAGTGTGCCTTTAAGATACAAAAGGTGCATTCACAGAGGAATAGGATAGTGGCCAGACTATCGCGGAAATGGACCGCCTTTTATCTGCAATAGGTCACATGTAAAACACAAACATCGACATTCACATATTCGTAAAGTATGGAATTATAAATTATATCCATAAATCATTTATTTAGCCTGATCCAGACCAGGTTCTCTGGGCACATTTCCACAGTAACTGAGACAGGTTCAGAGTGAGCCTGGTTTATGAAAACAAAATGACAATAAAGTAAGACTATGCCAAATAAACCTATTTTACAGAGTAAGACCGTTTTTGGAAATGGGCCCCAGGTTTAGCCTTAGACAAGTTTCTCTTTTTGTCCTAATTAGTCTTGGTATAACTTTCAGAGTTCATTTGGTCAGACACTATTCAAGATGTGAAATCTTTACCTTTACATGTTTCAGCCGCCATCTGCAGGCCGTTATCAGAACTATCACCGGCGTGTAACACAAGTAGACACAATGAACGTTAAGAAGATTGGTTTAGTCCTGGTTGAGTGACAGTTTAGTTCTAGTTTGGTTCTGAATTTCGGTGGTTTAGACCTGGGCAAGAAGTGAGCTATAGCCTTGGTTTAGCTCTGGTTTAGCTCTGGTTTAGTCCTGGTCCCGTTTTTACTCATTGCCCATACTAATAATGTTGTATGCAAAGCTAATGGGACCTCGTTCCATTATGCAAGCAATACTTATGCAGATATGTTTGTAACAATGTGTGCAATGGTCTGAGAAGTCACAACGCTCGAAATTGTGATGACAAAATTATGGACAACACAATCGGAAACTGTAGACAAGTGTGACCGCGAGCTCTGATGCTACGCTGTCAACAAAAGCAAATAAAGACATCTGTAAATGAGAAAATCAATTGGGCACCTCAATGCAAAGAGATTTGAATGACTTCTTAGCATTTCAGTGACAATTATGTTGCGGAAACCAATTCAATTACCTTCTGTTAATACATACTGTATTTTCTATTATATTATATTAAAGGTCTTGCACCTACTTTTTCCCTGCTTCCAAAACCTTAACCTTTAAAATTGTCAGTTGTGCTCCAAACTCATTTCAAACTTTCCATGGCTTTCCTATCATCCTGAGTGTTCGCTTGGTTAAGTTTATTAGCATTTTTCAAAGTGATGCCAATGTTTACACTGTTAGCCTCAGCAAAGCTAATCGTTTTTAGCATATGTGCTTCTTCCATGTTGACGATTGCTCATAATGCGCGGCAGACACATTATTTGATTTATTTTTAAAACAAATGTCTGCAGCTCAGGGGTAAAACGGATTTCACTTTACTATTCAACCTTGAATTGGTTTGTTTTGTTTCTTGCTCATTTTTGTTGTTTTTTTGGGCCTAATGTAACAATTTTATCATCATCATTGCGGTTGATAATAATAATAATAATAATAATAATAATAATAAGTTATTATTACCACTAAAGGCCCTTTTTTATCCATCTGGGACCGCGCTGGCTTGAATCGTTCGGGGAGAGGGCGGACTTTTGGGAGCAGCAGTTGCTGCTGATTGGATCAAGAACACCGCAAATTCATTCAATGTTTAGTTTTGAAAAAAGTCATGTGTGCTTACGTTATGTGTTGCATCAACTCGTGTTTTGTCGTTTTGCCAGATTTTGGTTCTGTCCAAACGGTGAAGGCGGGAGAAATTCAAGATGGATTCTCGTGTGTTTGTAAAGTCACAAATATCGTGAGAATTCAGCTTACTGGCAAGGTAATAGTAATATAGGCCTAATATTGACCTATTCTACACAGGAAATTTAAAATGTACCAACAGAAGAGTTGGCAAGGTCGACATGTTGCTCAAAAAAATAATTTGTAAAAATGAAAAAAAAGAAAATTCACAACTAAAGTAAAAACAAAATTTGATGAGATTTCGCCGTAAAACTGTATATTAAAGCAGTACTAAGTAACGTGTTTACCGAAATAAATCCTTTCCGTAGTCCCTCTGGGGGTAATACAAGTATTAATGGGATGATTGGGGGTCTTTCATCTCCCCCTGGTGTCTCTGGCCAGAAAACCATGCTTGCAACTTGACTGTCACCGGGGCGGAGCAACCAATACACACTAATGGAATCACTAAGTAGAAGCTAACAGGCAAAGCTAACTCTGGATAGCGCCACTTTAAAGAGAGAATAAAATTATTTCCATTCTATAACTGGATGTACAATATTCCTCTCTCCCTTCACCTTTTCTGTCAGCGTAGTATTTACTCTCCAAGACATTTAATAAGTTAAAAATCGTAACTTGCTACGACACCTGCAGCTGCGCTTATGGCCTCTAGGGGCAAGAGTTACTTAGTACTGCTTTAAATGCTCTGTTGTTTTTATTGCCGTCTTTCACATACAGTGAAACAGGTGATGAATTTTATTTTAAATGGCTAATTGTGGACCAAACTCATTCCTAATGTCAACACATTTGAAACGTCCCAATTGGTCACAACTTTTCACAACTTTCAGGAGCAAATAAATCACTGACAAATATCTACTTGTACAATATACGGAAGGAAAACAAATGATATTCCACTACATAAATCAGGTACAGGCCCTTTAAGTCAAAACCGTCCCAAAGGCCATGTGGCTCATATACAGTCAAACCTGCATAACGGACATATCTGCACATCTCAGATCCGTATACATAGCTCGTTTCCTTTTTACGCACGCAGTTCATTTTGGGCCAGAGAGATAGAGACACCTTGGTCATCTATCATTGGAACACGATCTCCTCTTCCATCTCCTCCATCTCCTCCTCCTCCTCCTGCCCGCCTTCCCCTCTCCTCCTCCTCCTGTCAGCCTGGCGCTCACGCTCACTCTCACTCTCACTCGCACTGCCTTGGCTCTGAAATTAAAAACGTGCCCCGTACAACAGCGCGCACACTGCGGCATCCACAGACCCACGGACACGGAACCCCCCCTCCCCAAAAAACGTGACCTGCCACAATAACATGACATGCGCACGCAGATACCCTAGAAGAGTCGTGTGTCAGTTGGTGTATGGCATCAATTATGTGGCAACATTTTTATTTTATTTTTTCCCGCACGCGTGACATTAGGATTTGGCAAATGCCCTTGAACGTAACGTAGAAATTCAGCGTAAACGTGGCTGGTACGTTAGGTAACTGCAGAGCTTCTTTTTTTTTTTTTGCGCTATATCCAATGCTCCTGAGAAGCCACACTTAATCTTTTTACCTTTTCCTTGCTTCGGCTTCCACACACACACACACACACACACACACACACACCACACACACACACACACACACACACACACACACACACACACACACACACACACACACACACACACACACACACACACCACACACACACACACACACACACACACACACACACACACACCGCGTGCACTTACCTGTTTTGCTCAACACCACTGACATGGTCCACGCCATGAACAGGACACTGCAGACGAAGCACACTTGCACGAAGAGCATCTCCCTCCGCTTGCGAACTTTAAAGATCTTGCCCATGATGGTCTTTTTGGACGCGTCGCTCGCGTTCGCAGTGTCAGTGTCCCGGACTTCCATGCTGCTGCTGCTGCTGCTTCTGTTTCTGCTTCTTCTTCTGCTTCTTTCCGCTGTTCCCACGACAGCACGGCCACTTTCCCCTTTCTCTTCCGTTGTTGATACACACTCTCTCGTCCTTGAACAAATACCTTGATCTCCCCTCCAAATCAATACGAGGTCCTCATTTTTTTCTTTTTTTTTCGATCCAAACGCGATAGGAAGCGAGTTTTAACGAGGCGACTGGCCAATGACACCCCGGTCAAATCCAACCAACCAGCGTGTGCGCGTGGACAAATGGGTTTTTAAAAAAAAGAAAAGATCAGATCAGTCCCCGTAGGTTGTAGGAGAAGTGCCACACGACGTCCCGCAACGACCGCGCATCATCATCATCGTGTCCTCCACGTGCGTGTGCGATTTGCTCCCTGTGACTACACTGTCCAACCGATCACTGCCACCACTACGGGGCTCTCTCGTGTTGTAGCCCCCCGTCAAATGCGTCAGTGTGTCCGGTGTGTGGAGAGGTGGGGGCTGCGTCGTGGGGAGTGTGGGAGAGAGAGAGAGGGAGGCAGGGGGGGAGGAAGAAAAAAAAGCACACACACACACAACTCCACACACCTGCGCCTGTTAAGTGCGGCCAATCAAACGTTGGCTGTGGGATGGGATTGGGTCCAGGACGGGGAGAGAGAGAGAATCGTGCCCCACACACACACACACACACGTGCGTCCCGAGATGCCCGCCCCTGCGCCCTTCACCTGGGTTCAGTGAGAGCGGCTGGGCCCCTGACTGTGGGACTTTATGGGCAGTATGTTGCTGTGTTGGACCCCCGCAGTTGAAACAAACTGGATAGACAGCAGGAGTGTTTGCCAATCAGGGGCGAGGGGACCTGTAAGGGGACACGTAAGGGGACACAAGGTAGGATAGGCTAGGTCTTTATTGTCATTGCAAAACTAATCACAACGAAATTCTTTTTGAGAGCGCTCCCTTGCATAATAGCATGTAAAACATAAAACATCAATAAAAAAAAAAATCTGTATAAATGTCATAAAAGTCATTTCAAGTGCTGACCAGCGATATACTCACTGGCCTCATGACATGTTCAGATAAACTTCCAACAGGGCCTTCACCGCCCTGGGGAAGAAGCTCCTTGTCAGTTTCTCCCTCTGGGCCCTGAGAGCCCTGAGACATCCAGAGGGAAGTGTTTAAAAAAGGTGCTGTCAGAGCTGATATTCCTCGCCCTGTTCTGGAGGCGAGTGGAATAAATCTGCTCAAGAGAAGGTATAGGAGCCAATAATCCTCTCTGCAGGCTTGATGACTCGTTGCAGGTCTTTCTTGTCCTCTGAGGAGCAACTAGAGGACCATACTCTCGTGCTGCGGTAGAAGCTGGTGAGGAGGTGGAAGAAGAACCTCTGTTGACCCTTCTTCACCAGCTCCTTGGTGTTTGTCCTCCATGTTAGGTCCTCGGAGAGATGGATGCCAAGATATTCAAAGCTCCTCACCTGTTCCACCTCTTCCCCGTTTATCCTCAGACCAGTGTGGTGACAGTTTTTATGCTCCCTAAAATCAATAACAAGCTTCTTTGTTTTTTCACAAGCAGGGGTCGCAATGTTTAGGCTACTTCTGTTTTCTTGGTTCAAAGGTGAATCTACTGTAAATGGAAATAGCGTCACTGCCTCTGTGGCCATTCCACTCCTGTTCTGTCTTTTGAATATACCAAAGTCCTCAAAATGGTATAATAACATACAGGAAATGTGAATGAAACCCAAATGTCAAACAAAAGAACTCCACGAAACAAACCGTCCTTTGTTTACAGTGACGTGCGGTCAGAGAAGTGAGACAGTGAGGAAATGTTTATTGTTGGTAGCTTTTGTTTTCCATCATCTGAATAAAGAATCTAGTGCCTGCATGACACGAAAGAGTCGAGGTCCAGCAAGCCTCTAATGCAGTGGTTCCCAACCTGGAGGTGGAAAAAAGATTGGGAACCACTGTTCTAACGTACTCCCCCTGACCACGTGAGGGGGGTGCTGTGTCTGCGTCACATATTTCTACAATTTAAAACCAGTCTGTTATATTTCTCGTTTTAGGAGAGTAATGGTAAATGGTTTCATCTTTTCCACCTCGATGAGGCACTCACCCATTCACACTCTCATTCATACAATGTACGCAAACACTGGAGGCAAGGCGAGTGAAGTGTCTTGCCCAAGGACACAACGGCAGTGTGCATCTTCAGGAGCTGGCATCCGAACCCACGACCTTTCACTCGACCCACTCTACGACCTGCGCCACCGTCGCCCCAGAGGCGTTTTAAACGTAAAGGGATTAATAAAGGTGAGCAGCTTTTTGTGGATGTTGGATGCAGAAGGCAAATCTCGACAAGTGCAAATGACGGCAGCTACTTGTCACACAGGCGGGCGGGGTTTGCGCTCCATGCCTGTCACGATGTGTCTTTTAATTTTAACTTTTGTGAATATACATTTAAAGTTGAAAATTAGCTTTTTACTGGACAATTCTGCTCTTATTTTAATGTAAGGAACATTTACACAGCCACCAGAGACAAGAGGCGTCTTTCTATTGGAGTCTATACAACATGTGGCTCACCAGCGGCAAACCTCACCTCCCAAAGTCACTGTTGTTCCCATAAATATGCCAGGGTATCCTTCAATAGTTCTTAATGTCAATGGCTCGATTGTCAAGGCAAACAACAACGGCGATAACGGACAGCCCTGTCTAGTTGACCGCCCTAGAGGGAAGTAAGATGAGTGCAACCATTAGTTTGAACAGATGCCTGTGGTTGAACAGGCTAATGTGATTAAAGATATAAAACTGGAACAAAATCCAAACCTCAACAGGATCGAGAAGAGATAATCCCGCTCCACCCTGTCGAATGCCTTCTCCACGTCTAGGGAGAGCAGAAAGTCCTGATTTTGTTTATCCGTTTCTTGGGTGTAAATAGTCTCCTTACATTAAAGAACAACTGTCTGTCTTTTATAAACCCCGTCTGGTCTGGAGATATGATGGTGGGGAGTATGTTCTCCAAACGTGTAGCTAAAATTTTCGCAAACATTTTGTAATCCACATTAAGTAAGTTTATGGGCCAGTAAGAGTCAGGTTCTAAAGGGTCTTTACCTGACTTGTGTATGAGTGAGATACAGTGAGATAAATTCTCAGACGACACAGTCATTTTGAGCTTACTAAGAAAAGGCGAAAGTCCATCTATGTACTTTGATGAAATTGACTCTTTCCACTCCTGGTGCGTGGAGCACAACTTGACTCTTAACGTAGGTAAAACCAAGGAGATGGTCTTTGACCCCAAAAGGCTTGTGTCACATGACCCAATCCTTATTGGTGGTAGTGAAATACAACAAGTTGAGTCCTTCAAATATCTTGGTGTTTATGTTGACAACCTACTCCAGTGGAATGTACTTGTCGATTTTCTTTGTCAGAGGCTTCATTTCTTTAAGAAGACTGAGTTTGGCGTGAGTACAAAAATAATGTCTTGGTTTTATAATGCTGTTCTGGAAAGCCTGATTAGATACGGCATGGTTGCCTGGTTTGGCCCTCTCACTGTCTTGTGTAAAACCAAAATTGAGAAATTGGTTCGAAATGCCATGAAGGTTATTGGCAGGAAAGAGTATCCTTCTTTAAAAACACTCTTTGAATCCACGGCTTTGGCACATGCAAAAAACATTCTCAAAGAACCTTCTCATGTGCTCTTTAATGAATACGAGCTTTTACCATCGGGAAGACGATATCGGGCTATAAGAGCCACAAAACACCGATACAAACACTCTTTATTCCTGTATCGATTGCTCTTCTTAACAAGTGCAGTTAACACTTTGTTACATATTTTATGTTCTCTATTGCCTGATGTTACACTGGGCAACATTGTGGCCTTAATGTGTTACACATTCTGTTGTATTGTGACTGTTATGGTACAGACATATTCCACTGTTGAAATTGTGCTGAACGAGCTGACTGTTGTCCTTTAGTATTTTTGAATGTATTTAATGCATCTTTTATATATTGCTATTGTATGAACCACAGCATGGCAAGTCCAAGACAAATTTCCCTACGGGACAATAAAGTTTATCTTATCATATACTGGCTTCATAAAATGATGGAGGCAGAGAGCCTTTTGCCAGTGCTTCATTGAACACTTGTAATAAGAGAGGAGAGATCTGATCCTTAACAAACTTGTACAACTCTGCTGTGTAACCATCTAAGCCGGGGACCTTTGAAATTTGCATTTTATTTGTTGCTTGTTTTACTTCCTCCATTGTTATCAGCTTTTCTAATACATTTTTTTGTTCCGTATTAATTTGGGCAATATTAAGGTCTGTGAAAAAGTTATCCATTATTGCGGTGTCTCCTGTGGACTCAGATGTATATAAGTATAATATTTCTTAAAAGTCTCATTCATTTCTTTTGGATCAATTGTTGTTTGTCCAGAATCATTCCTAATTTCAGCTATAGTTCTTGTAGCTTCTCGCTCTTTAAGTTGGGATGCCAAGAGCCTTCCTACCTTTTCTCCATGTTCATAGTGTTTATGCCTTAGTCGTGTTAACAATTTAGTTGTCTCAGTAGTATTATATAACAAATTAAGTTCAGTTTGAAGAGACAGCTTTTTATTATAGAGGTCAGGGGTGGGAGAAATGGCATGAACATTAAACACACTTTACAAATGTTCTCACTCTCCAATTCACCAGGGTCTATTCTAGTCAAGCCCCGTTTGTCTGAAACAATTCTCCCGAACTGTGGAAAAGAAAAAAGCTGTAATATCCGAGCTCCAAGCAGCTGTGGGCTAAGAGCGGCGGTTTTCACGCTTGTAGATGCGGTATGGAAGAGGAGGAGGAGGAAGCTGAGACCCGCAGAGATCCCTAACCTCAATTATTCTCCCAGAATGAGGAGGAGCAGCAGGTGACTCCTTATTAAACACTGGAGGAGATAGTGGGTTTACCTGACGGCTTCCCATGCAAGGAGGGAGGGAGATAAGCTGAGAGGTTTTGATAAGTCCAGCCATCGTGTACAAATAGATTTCATATTAGCTTAAACGTGCTTGGATTTACTCAGTTAATTGGATGAAATGTTACAAAGATGTTAGATTTGATGTTCTTTTCGCTTTCATTTGACTCAAATTTGATTCCAACGGTTAAACCCCCTACTGCGTAATGTTTCATCTCATCCAATAAACAAAGTAAATATGAGCACCCAGTTGATCAGGAAAGTTTTTATATTGAAAAAAATGTATGTGGCTCTACCAGTGGAATGGCCTCAAAAGAGATGCTCATCCTTGAACAGGACCCGATAATCAATAACTAGTTTTGCCCAAATGTTTGACATAAACAGTCGCTCGAGGATGTTAGCTCAATAGCTTCTTTCACAGTAGCTAAAAATAGATTGCCGCAACGCATCATGGGTGCCTATGGTCTGAGTCGCTTCCATAGTCAGTATTTGAACGTTTTCTGCAACAAATTATGTTCAAACCTCACAGAACTAAGTGCTATACAGTATGTGTCAGCATGTGCCTAGTTTGGCTAGCAGTCTGCCATTCATTTAGAAGAAGAAGAAGAAGAAGAAGAAGAAGAAGAAGAAGAAGAAGAAGAAGAAGAAGAAGAAGAAGAAGAAGAAGAAGAAGAAGAAGAAGAAGAAGAAGAGTGGGTCTTCTCATGATCGAAAGGTCAGGGGTTCGAATCCCGCCTCCTGAAAGTGCACACTGTTGTTGTGTCCTTGGGCAAGACACTTCACCCTCCTTGCCTCCAGTGTCTGTGTACATTGGTGAGTGAATGGGTGAGTGGATCCTTGCTGTAAAGCGCTTTGAGTGCCTAATGTAGGTGGAAAAGCGCTATATAAGTTGAGACCATTTACCAAGAAGAAGAAGAAGCTACGCACTGCTGTTGGTCTAAAACACATTTGTCTTTCCTCTGTTTGATAGCATTGGAAGGTGGCTCAGAAGCAGAGGACAGATTTCCCCTACGGGAAGACTCAAATTTACTGTGGCGAAGTGAATATCTCATTGCGTACACCTATAGAAAAAGTCCTGGATGACCTCCCCAATGCTACGACAGCAATTTTTCTGGTTTAACAGTCAGCGAGCTCTCGGCTTTGACATTCTGTACCGGCTTGTTTCCTCCTCTGCACTGCAAACTTTGTTCACACCCATGAAATTACAACTGACCTGGCTCAGCCAAGCTCGTGCTCATGTATCTGTCGCCGAGAGTGCCTCTTAAATAAGTTATACCAGTTTGGACTGATAGCCATCTCCATGGGTACATATTAGACGTATATAAAATGTTGTGATTTGTTGTTTGAGCACTGACATGATCAGAACAAATCCAAAGTACCATGACATTAGCATGATTTGTTTTATTGCTTTTTATTGTGTTTGTTTTTTAGTGTTGCGGGGTTCTTGTGAGGCACATTGTGTTTCCTTGTGAAATGTGCTGTATAGATAAATGTGCCTTGCCTTTCCTTGCAGGAGGGAGGCAAATGAAATGTGCAAAAATTCAAATTTCGCCTTGTTTTTGCAGTTCAAAGCTCAATAAATCAGATATTAGATAAAAAAATAAAAAAAACGCACACACATTTGACAAAACCTTCAAACTAGTATTATGTCCAAGAGGTTCGGAGTCTGTAGGAGTGCAAAGCAGAAAATCAAAGCAAAAGGCGGCTATTTTGAAGAATTTATGTAAACCTTTTTTGTTTAAAACATAATTCCATATGTGGTCCTTCATAAATGGATGGCTTCAGTGTAAATAGTCTTGAAATAAAAGAAAAACCAATACAGAAAAAAGTGTTTTCAAACTTTCGACGGGTACAGTATCTGAGTATGGACTATGACTGTATCTGAATATGAGGTTGGATCGCCCTTTGGGGAAGGAGTTGGAGTGAACCGTGTTAAGAAGAAAACATAAGCTTTTATTTTTAGCGAACAGCATGATAACAAATTAACGGCACCAGATTGAACACAGTTTGGGAGTAGAACTGCTCAGAACATGTGGGGCTGATACCGGTATGGTACTGGGAAAAAAAGTTTAGGTACTACTGGTATGAGGGAAAAATACAGTGTTGATGCTGCAAGTGACTTGGTTGTTTCAGCTTAAATAAATGATTTTTTTCCCCCAAATTTTTTTCCCCTTTTTCTTTTTTTTATGTTAGCCCCATTTTTTCCTAGTAACTTTTTATTACTAGTATTTTCCTTATTTTCACCCCCAATTTTTTCCCAATTTTTCCTCTTTTTTTTAAAAACACAATTTGTCCTTATAATTTTTCCCTACATTTTGCCATAATGCCACATTTTCACACATTTCCTGACTTTTGCAGATCTTCTGAACAATCTTGTTTTATTTTCTGGTTCTAGATGACAAATATTTTAGCATCGGTATCGAATACCAAGTATCGGGGGGGGGGAATGAACGGTACCCAGCCCTAACGGGTGATAAACAAAAAACAACAAAGAACTAAGACGCAACTAAAGTCAACAGGACTACTCCAGCCTGAGAGACAGAAGACAACATCGTTATGAAAATATAAAAACTTAAAAAAGATGGATTTGCATCAACACGCCAACCATGATGCCTTCCTCCTGCACTTTCATCATGAAAAAGAACAGAAAACTAACTTGGATACGAAGTGCTAAATATAACACTTATGAAAGAGCCTATAGAACTGCTGTACAATACCATCCTATTTACTTATACACACTCGAGTTCCCATGTAACGCTGCAGCAGAGGCAGAGGCGGGGTGGTAAAGGTTGATGCGTGTCCTATGCCTTGTCAGCCTGTGTGTGTGTGTGTGGATGGAGCGGGGAGTGTGACAGCACGCTGCTCATGGCAGGAAAGGTGACCGAGAGCAGGCCTAAAGGCAGGAGGAGCACTGCACCGCAAATATAGGGAGAGGTAAGCAATAGAAGATTGTTAAAATGTAGTATGTATTTTGTTATGTACTCTAGAGTACAAGCGCATATCAAATAAGGTGCATCATGCAACGTTTTACAAGGGGGCGCTGATATTAGTGTGTATTTGAACTTTTAGTGACCCTGGGGCTGTGTGGGTGGTTAACATGACGCCTTTACTTTCCATCCCGGCGGCCACTAGGGTGCTCCACGACTAAGGGTTTCTGAGACCCAGCCACTGGGTCACTACAAGGTCAAATACACACAAATATCAACTTTATTCCATAAATAAGGTGCATAATTTACCTTTAAGCTTCCTTTTTAAAGGTGCATTATGCAACTTTTTATGCGGGATAAAAAGTTGTTCCCTGGTCATAAATAATAATGAGCTCCCAGTTCATGATCACTCTGTAAGCCAGAAATAATATCAGGCCGATTATATCTTTAAAGGTGCATTATGCAACTTTTTATGGGAATGTTTGTTTTTGATATTTGTGCATATTTGTAGTGACCCAGCGGCTGTATGAGTGGTCAGCATGGCGCCTTTACTTTCCATCACAGTTGTCTCTACAACGCTCCAGGATCAATAGTTTTGTAGGTTTTCTGGTGAGAGGCTCCGTCAGCAGAGAAAACCTTCTAAACTATTGATCCTGGAGCGTCATAGAGACCACTGTGATGGAAAGTAATGACGCCATGCTGACCACTCATACAGCCACTGGGTCACTACAAATATGCACAAATATCAAAAACAAACATTCCCATAAAAAGTTGCATAATGCACCTTTAAAGATATAATCGGCCTGATATTATTTCTGGCTTACAGAGTGATCATGAACTGGGAGCTCATTATTATTTATGACCAGGGAACAAACTGCTTTTCATAAAAGCACAGATGGGACTTGGCATCTGCCTAGTTGTCTAAGGGCCAGATGATAAGCCCTGGGGGCCTAATTTGGCCCCTGGGCCACCTGTTGGTGATCACTGCTCCTACCACACTGAGCCTGTCGCCCCGAGCGTACAGCACCTGGTATTGTAACACGGTGTCCCATCTCGACTCATGGTGATTACTGTCTTTCAGAAGAGAACTTAGCGTCATCACCAATTGTACTTGTTTTCTTTCGTTTTTTACATCAGGTTAAATTGTACAAAAAACAAACGTAAAATCAAGTCTCTGTAAACTAAAGTGGATAAATGTCAGTTGGAAGTTGTTATTGTTGTGTCCAGGGTCCAGGGCCCGTAGTTGGTAATGAGTGTCCGCCCCCAGGTAAACCCCAGGTCCTCCCCGCGGCACAGTCTGATGGATGGGTGTGTGCACAAAAGTAAACTTACTAAAAGAACCTCCACAGACAGATGAGCGCTTATCAAACAGAGCCACTCGGGTACGCGGACCCCTGGTTGCGTGGCACAGACGTTTGGGGCCCTTAAACTGTAACGTGAAGTACAGATGACTCAGTCTCGGCGCGCTCGGAGACGCCCGTTAATTAAACACGTGTCATTAGTGGGGGCTTTCGGAACTCCCTGCCAGCCTCTGCTGTCGTGTTCCAGCCTTCTACACAAACACACACAACCACACACACACACACACACACACACACACACACACACAAGAGAGAGCCTACTGCGCCAACACGGGCAGATTAGTGCTCCTTTGGCCCCTGGCGCTCAGCGGAGGGGGGTAGGGGGGGCTGTAAGGGCAGGAGCCAGGGTCTGCTAAAGAGGACTTAGCAGGCCCATAGCTGCCGGACTCTCCCTGGAAGTACAGTCTCCTTTGGCAGTGGACATTCACTCTGGATCACTGAGACGAAGTGAAGACCTGGCCTGAATCTGCACTGTTCTACGCCGCTATTGGGTTTTGGTAAACACGTGTTAAAATAAAAAAAGCATTAAACCGTTATTTTTTTCTGCTGATAAATTCTGATGTGACGTCCTCGGAGTGCTGTCTACTGTTGTCCTTATGTGGTCCTTTTGATCCATTTTTGTAATGCCTCTTTGCTGCTGACAAAAAACAATGTTACTGTGTATATATTTTGTGCCTGAAACAAGGATCTACTGTTGAAGTGCCATGTTTACACAGTGGGTATTTATTAATGGGGTCTGCACCATTTATTTATCCACTTTCAGCTGTTGTATGCTCCAACGAAATTTCATTGTTACTTCAATGACAATAATGGATGAATTGATTGATTCAACTGCAATTTGGATTATTTATGGCCCCACAGCGATCTGATGCTTCTGTTCAGGGATTAGAATTAAAAGTCATTAAACCAACTGTGCTGAAACTAAGGCCTTAAATAGTTTGAGAAAGCTTTACATTTGATTCCTTCTGGCATTATATCTAAATGTAATAACTGCTCAATTTGATTAACTCCATAAATTGGTCAAACATGCTAAGACTGTAGTTCAGTCATTCGGTCAGCGTTTGCCTTGTTGGATGATTGCAGAGGCAGCAGTAGAAGTGTGGCTCGGTCACAGCTGATTCACCCTGGCTACACTAACACGTTAAGGACCGGTCTTTAGATCAGGCGTCATGAGTCACCGAGTGTTGTGTGTGACTTTAGAGACTCGTCGCCAGAAAATCCAGGAGGGCGGCCAAGGCGCTTTGTGTAATAGCACGCATTTATTAGAAAGGCTTGTCCCGGTCTGTCCTGACATTGGGCTGAGAGCAGAAAATGACAGTTTAGCAACTAGCTTCAGTGGTTCGGATAATTATACAAACAAGAGCGATCATCATCATCACGCTTAAACGATTTTGAAATGTTTATTATTTGATTAATCCATCTGAGGACATGCAGTCAACAGAGCGTGAGCAATAAATGAGGCTGATATACACAATCTTAATAATAACAGAGCAGTTAGTATGTACTGTATGAGCTAAATGTTATGTGTAACAATAGTTTTCTTTTTCTTTTTTTTGTCTTACACTTGTATTTCCAAGAGTATGAAGTGTCTCACAGTGCTACACTTCACTCATTAAAGATCAGGTATTAAGCTTTTTGGTAATAATTAGTGATGGGCAAAAAAACCCGGCGATCCAGAGCTTGTATCGCTCTTCCTGAAGCAGATGAAACACTGCGTCAGAGCTTGTTTCAGTAACAGCTGGCTACATGACTAAAGCGTCAGCTGTCTCGAAAAGTTCTTCACTCTGCGAGTCGTGTATGTGTGAGTCCAAGCTGCTCATTGGCTCAGAGTGTTTCACTGTGCTGTCTTGCACAGCTCTGAGCAGCGAGACGCTAAACCACAGATGCGTTTGGCCAGGCAATGGACACATAAACAGTTACATTATACAGCTCCTTTCTACCTGCTCTAGGCACTCAAAGCACTTTACATCAAGGAACCACTCACTCATTCACACACTAGTGTACACAGACACTGGAGGCAAGGGGGGTGAAGTGTCTTGCCCAAGGACACAACGACAGTCTGCACCTGCAGGAATCAAACCGCCGACCCTCTGATCACAAGACAACCCGCTCTACTCTCTGCACCAATAAAAACATTGCACATTGATGTCCCGCCTCAGAGCAGAGGTGGGACACGCCCACTGGAGCTCCGTGGAATAAACCCACATTACAAAGAACATGTGTGTCGGTGCTTCACTCTTGTTTCTGAGAAGTCGCAATAATAACGTTTGTCCACAAGAGGTCAGTGTTCAAACAGAATGAAGTCGCTCTGAAGCTTCGAACCTTACGAAACTGTTTTGCCAGGAAAGCCTTTTGACACGGGTTTTAAATGAGTGCCCAAGCTCGTTGCCCTGGCAGCCCCGCCCAGGCGTTGATGGCCATGGGCATACCTGCGTGTGATTGCTAAGGGGATTTAAAACAGACACCGAGAGGAGCCAGGAGAGAGAATGACCAGGAGTGCCGTGGTGCAGTACGCTGGAGGAGGACGCACAGATGCGAGGCCCAGTGCTAGGAGGTGCCGAACCGGAGCGCGCAGGTTGCCGGGTGCAAGAGGAGGTCGAGGGGACAAGACACTACAGGAAGGCGCACAGATGCAAGGCCCAGAGTGAGGAGGCGCCTGACGAGACGAGGACACTTTGGACGGGACATGACAATGCACCAGGTCGGGATGCGTGATGGCGGCGAGGGAGCGGCGCGCTCGAGGACAGGGATGTCCTCCGGACAGACACGGCAGGGTCAAGCAGCGGTGGCAGGCTCCCCGAGCTTACATGTCCCGAGGCGGACCCCTGGACCTCTGTTGGAGCTTCCCGGAGCCGGCCGGACCTCCTTCCTCGAGGACCTGACAGCACCTTAAAGCACGCCCTTGTTTAGTATTTGAATTTCCCATTTCTTTTAACCTTTTAAATGTTTTTATCCGGACTTTTATACAGGCCTTTAAATAAATGTAATTTAATCTGTTTATATTGTTGTTCGTCTCCTTGATTGCACCCAGTGCATTTTAACCTGTGACTCTTTCACTCACCATAATACCGATGTCAAACTCATCTTTGTCACTGTCTTACAGAAAACGTGATATTGATCGTGCTCCCCTTCTCTGCGTGGCTGTAGTGAAGAGAAAAGAGAAAAGCATTTCCCATCTCCCTATCTCTCTCAAATATTGTTCACAAATCTGCATAAATCATTTTTGGTGAGCACTTCTCCTTAGGCAGCGATCCAGGGCATTCCAAACATGCTCAATGGGGCCATGTCCGGTGAGTATGCTGGACATGCAAGAACTGGGATGTTTGTAGAGAATTGACCGTTGACTGCACGGACACCAGCTCTGGTGGACATTCCTGCAGTCAGCACGCAAACTGTACGCTCCCTTTCAAACCTGCGACTAGGGCTAGACGATATTGGGACAAAAACAATGTTGTTTCTCATATTGATATTGACTTCAATTCAATTGTATTTTTTCCATGATAAAATAACTACATGTAGCTGATTAATGAAATTATATATATCTTTTATTCAAACCTCAAATTAAAACAAATACACCGCGTTCCAAATTATTATGCAAATGAGATTTTTCTAAGATTTTCTAAATTATCAACTCAAATAACAGTCGGTGTAATTTTCAAGCCTTTACCTCTGAGAGGATAATATGAATGTGACTGAAAAAAACTCCCAGTGATAACAGTATTCAAAATAAATATAGTAAACAACTGAAAATCTTCTGTTCCAAATGATTATGCAACTCATAGTTTCATTACATTTTAAAGCTGGTAATTAACTGAAAATCGTCATTTGTTGAATTAGCAGCATTAGGAGGTCATATTTACTGAAATCAAAAGCAAATTAAATCAAAAACATCTTAACAGGTCAAGTTATATTTTTACATAGGACCTTTATTTGAAAGCAGCTTCAAAATTCTTGCATCCATCAAACTTGTGAGTTTATGGAGAGTTTCTGCTTGGATTTCTTTGCAGGATGTCAGAGTAGCCTCCCAGAGCTGCTGTTTGGATGAAAACTGCCTCCCACCCTCATACATGTTTTGCTTGAGGCTTCAAAGGTTCTGAATAGGGTTGAGGTCAGGGGAGGATGGGGTCAGTCAGTGGTCAGTCAGAAACTCCACATATTTTTCAGAGGTCATTTTCACACCTTCAGGGAGCCTAAAGGCCGACCAGCTCTCTCCCCATGACTCCACCCCTCCTTGCTGACATCACAGCCTTTTTGGGACATGGTGGCCATTCACCAACCATCCACTACTCCATCCATCTGACCATCCAGGGTTACACGGCACTCATCAGTGAACAAGACTGTTTGAAAATGAGTCTTCATGTATTTCTGAGCCACTGCAGCCGTTTCTGCTCGTCAGCTTCAATGAACAGTTTAGAGGAGGCCGGATAGACGGTTTATGCACAACTGCAGCCTCTGGAGGGTCCTACAGCTTGATGTTCGGGAGACTCCAGAGGCACCAGTAGCTTCAAATACCTGTTTGCTGTTTTGTAGCAGCTGTTCTCTTAATCTGATGTGTTTGTCTGGCAGAAACCGTCCTCATTGTGCCTTTATCTGCACAAACCCGTGTGTGCTCTGAATCAGCCACAAATCTCTTAACAGTACGATGATTACACTTAATCTTTCATGAAAATATCAAAGGTTTTCATACCTAGTCCAAGGCATTCAACTATTTCACGCTTTTCATCAGCAGAGAGATCCTTTTTCTTTCCCATATTGCTTGAAAATGGTGGTCTGCTTAATAATGTGGAATGTCCTTTTTCAGTAATTTTCCCCTTAAACTGGGCTCACCAGACAACTAAACATCACAGGCGTCTGAGACTGATGTCAGTGATTCAAAGAGCCCTGAGACACAATACCATCCATGAGTTTCATTGAAAAACTTTTTTTATTTATTTACTTTTTTTAAATGTATTTTACCTTTAAGGCACTGAAATACAATTTGCAGAATAATTTAGAACACAGTGTACTCACTACAAAACCATGAAAGGTTCTGTTTCTGCCCAAAAAAGGTTGCTGTAAACCTGACTATTATAAGTCCCTTGACGATTATCGAGATTGATTGGGGCGACGGTGGCACAGTTGGTGGAGCGGGTCGTGTCATGATCTGAACGTCAGGGGTTTGAATCCCAGCTCCCGCAAATGCATACTGTCGTTGTGTCCTTGGGCGAGACACTTCACCCTCCTTGCCTCCAGGGACTGCGTACACTGGTGTGTGTGAATGAGAGAGTGAATGGGTGACTGGTCCCTTACTGTAAAGCGCTTTGGGCCTGATAAAGGCAGAAAAGCGCTATGTAAGTTGAGTCCATTTACCATTTGACCAGAGTAGAGATTAAATTTCGATTAAATTTCAGTTAATTGCCCAGCCCTACTTGCGACATCTGTGGCGTTGTGCTGTGTGTAAAACTGAACATTTCAGAGTGTCCTTTTATTGTAGACAGCCTAAGGCACACCTGTGAGGGGGGGATGGAGAAGTGCTCACAAACACAGATTTAGACAGATTCTTGAACAATATTTGAGAGAAATGTGTCTATGGTGTGTGTATAGAAATAGTTTTAATGTCTTTGAGTTCACCCCATAAGAGCACAAACAAGAGTGTTGCATTAAATTATTGTTTTCATTTGCTATAAATCATTATCTTTGGATTAATTGTGAGTTACAGCGTTCACTTTGACAGCGCTGGTACAAAAACACTGTCAGATACTTGGGCCGTTGTCAGAGCGACAGTGTTTTCCTGTAAGTGTGGGTGATTGACAGCTGCCGCGGCATATGAGGTCAGGAAAGGGAATCTTGTGTAGCTGCAAGAAAAGAAATAACTTTCCATTTGTGTTGAATAGTAAAATGAGAATGTACTTAATCATAACAATGCATTTTGTTCCTAGCGCCTCTCAATAATAAGAAAATCATATTATATAAAGCTACAGGGAATCATTAAGAGAAGAAAAAATGAGCAGCATGGCTAAATGAACATGCTAAATGTGTTTGGGGGAAGAGAGGGCAATGAGGCAGAGCGGGGATGTTGGAATGTCCATATAGAAAGAAAATACAAGCTTAAAGTAAAAAGTCCATTCTGTGTATGCCCTCTATACTGTATGTCTTGTATCACTTTAGTTGTCTTCGTTGACTTTATTTGGTTGTTTCGAGCATAGCATCTCATTTTCCAGGGGGTCCATAGTGCACTTGAGCCCACAGCTGGAAGAACAGTGTGTACAGTACCGGCAGCATCCCCAGAGAGTCTTACTCCTGTCAGCCGCAGCGGAGAGGAAAATAAAATATTCATCAGGACTCGGGCATTTTGCAGACAGAGTTTGTCTATCCATCGTCAGGTGTGTGTGCAGATAACAGGGCCTTACAGCCACACACACGCATCAAAACTGTTCCTACTGTGACCAGAAACCAGAACGGAAATGATGCCGACAAGTAGCTGGTATCATCAAAGGGGATTTTAAAACCTCACTCCGGAACATTTTACACATGAGTAGAATAAAACACAAGCATTTATTTCATCAGGAGTAGTTTTGTTTGAGGAAAAAACAAAACATTTATGAGTGAACGGGCCCCTCCTGACTCGTACTTTGATGGGAGCAGGACGTCAACAGCTCATCTCCATGGAAATAGATGGGAGCAACATCTACGTCACTGAGAAGGTTAGCGCCCCCTGTAGGTGAAACAGAAGCTCTTGCAGAAATTGTCTGAGAACTTCACATTTACATCTGAAAATAACAGTTAAATATGAAAAACAATCAAAGTGATTTGTTGTTAATAATTGACAGAGCAGACGGTTAGTGCTTTTATCATGATGATCATGACATGTCAGTAACTATTGTTTGTGTAACTTTTACTTTTGTTGGTTTATAATGTAATTAAAGCTACAGCTTTTGTTCTTCCCTTTTGAATTATTTTATTACATTCATTATGTCTTCTTGTTTCAACAAATATGTATAAGGTTCTTCAAGAAAGACACGAGGTGTCAGGTATTTAAACAAACCTTTTTGTTATAGCTATTGTCTTTCTAGATAGAAAAACATTATAAACATTTCACTTTCATATTGTTATTTAATGAAATGTCTGCAGTTTACGATGTCATTTAGTAAATTATGAGAGCGAAATATCCATGGTTTGATCAGCAGCTAATCTACTGCCTCTGCCGCTAATGTTAATGTGCGTTGGTGAATCATTAATTAGCCCTAACGATGAGCAAGTTTAATCAGACTGAATGTTTATAGATTAAAGAAGTCACAAAGGGCATGATACACGACCACCAGGTGGAGCTGTTTCCCAATAATGCCCGACAGAGACTATCGATCACAAACTGGCTCGTCTTCTGACAGTGATCGAGACTGGACATTTTGATGTGGTTCTGATCACATCGCTTTGAATATTATATCCCCAAAATGATTGTGTATCCGCTGCCATAGAATAAAAGGAGCTGTTTCCACCCTGAGGGGGCGGGGACTCTGCAAAAGTGCCCGGATGTTGCTCACATCTAATATTCTACTCCTTTGCTTTGACTATAGGAAGACAAACATGAGGTTTAAATACATACAGTCATTACCTTTACCTCATATCAGTGCAATCTCTCTCCCCTCCTTCTTCCATACGTCTCCATCTCCTCCTTTTCGCCGCCATCAGTGAGTATGTCTTTGGGGGAGTTCATTTCCCTCAGAAATCCATCGTTCTCCTTCATCACATTTCTCGTTCCTGTACCTGCCCAGGGCTAAGCGTCACTTCACACTCATTAGTCTGCTCTGTTTAAGCCTCTCCTCAGTGAATTATGTTTTGGTAAGTTTGGAAACGCAAAGATGAGCGTAGAAAAGGCGCTGACTTCCCCCTACGTAACTGCAGCGAGTATGCACATGTAAGTCAGGTCCAGTTCAGAAGACTATTGGAACCTTTGGACTATTGGACACCAGCAAAGAAGCTTTGTCAGCAACTTTTAGCAGCATGCTGTATTTACACCGATCTACTATGGAAGGGGTTACCTCATTGGTTCAACCTATCTTTATTCTAAAAAGCTGGACTCAACTTGTTTATAGCCATCTGTAATTTTAGACTTTATTCATTGTAATTGGACATGTATGGATTTGTAATGCATTTAAATGAGTTGTGTTTCTGGATTAGACAGGGTTTACTTGCAGATTAGATCAAATTCACTCCATTTGAGGCCTATTTTAGACTCGTTTTACACCGGGTTTAGTCCTTAGTGATACCTGGTAGAATGCTTTTCCTTTTCTTTACGACAACGTGCGACAACATGGACTTTTGGAGATACAGTATGATTGGCTGTTAGTAGAGGTCCAGACCGTCCTGCTCTGGAACAGGAATAAAAAGCAGGAGTGGCTGGCCAGGCTAACTTGACAGTTTGTGAGATCCATTGCTTTAGTGAGTGTGACTTTGGTCATTATAGAGAGCAAGTTCTATCTAAGATCTCCCTGTCTGCCCTGAAAACGACTGATAGCGATTCTAACTCTACAACAGTGAGTATGAGGGTGATCGGGGCGCAGATGGTAGAGCGGGTCGTCTTGCGACCAAAGGGTTGGTGGGAGATAAAGTTTATGAAGCAGCTGCAAATGCTGGGGTTGTGTCCTTGGGCAAGACACTTCACCCTACTTGCCTCCAGTGTCTGCTTACATTGGTGTATGATGAGAGAGTGGATCAGGCCCTCGAACTCAAGAACCCTGGCAAAGACAGAAAAAACAGAGAATACAGAAACAAAAGAAACAAAAAAAATGAAGACAAAACAAAAACAACATATCACCACCGTAATTACCTACATACAAAACATACTCAAACAAATAAATAAACAAATAAAATAAAAATAGATTTAACAGTAATAATACGTATTAGAGTCAACGCAGTTCCACTGGGAGTTCCAAATCACAAACATACAGGTAAATAGGAATTAAGACAAACAGATCGCAAGAGATTGTATCCAATTTTACATATGTAGGTAAAAACTATATCTTTCACAAAAAGCGCTATATAAGTTGAGTCCATTTACCATTTACCTTAAAATGTGTAAAAAAAAAAAAAACAGTCACATGTCCAAAGTTTATAAACCAAATGCCATTTGACATTTATTGAAGTGTTAAGATTGAAAAGTGCATCAACACAAAATGTAACAAAGTGCTGTTACTGGAAACAAAAGAGTGTGATAAAAATACCTCCAAGCACAAGTATTGAGAGTATTGTGATACTTGATAAAGTATTAATAAGAAAAGTAGGCTGTTCCGATCCAAATCCGATATTTCGTCCCAGCCTTAATAAATCCTAGCCTGTCTAACGCCAGACTAAAATCATAAGTGATATTTAGTCTGGGGATCACCAATTCATGTTCGGGTAGGAGAGGTGTGGTTTACGATTGTCCAGAGCCGTTTATTGTGCTGAATGTCTCTCATGCGTCTGCACGTAGCCATAGCCAATCATATCATCGTATCAGATGACGTATGACGTACCCGCTGTAAACTTTCCTCGTTCTGTGATTGGTCCCAAATCCATGTGAAGATTTGGGCCATGGTCCCCAGGCTGCTGTAGCCTGGCTAACGCCCGACTGCTGTGTGCGCTCGAATCCTTTCGAACTCCACAACAGTCTGGGGACCATGGCCGACATTTTTCCATGGATTTGGGCACCAATCACAGAACGAGGAGGGACGGTAAGACGATGACGCGCTATTTGACATACAGAAGCTTGTAGTTTGTTTAGGGATAAAAAAATAAAACATATTTACGGATCAAACATGACAGCAGCAGACGCGACGCCATCTTTCGATCAAGCTTTAGAACGTGTTCTAAATAGTTTAGCTCAAAAGTTTACAGCAGGTACGTCATACGTCATCTGATACCATGATACGATTGGCTATGGCTACGTGCAGACGCATGAGAGACATTCAGCACAATAAACAGCAATAAACCACACTCTCCTACGAGAAAATGAATTGGTGGTCCCCAGACTAAATATAACTTGTGATTTTAGCCTGGCGTTAGCCAGGCTAAGGCTGCTGTGCAGTTCCAAATGATTTGAGGTCACACAGCAGTCTGGCGTTAGCCAGGCTAAATAAATCCCAAATTTGCAAACTAACGAAACATATCACAGGGAAACCTCTTCGAATCGCAAACACCCCAGTACAGTTGACAGCTTCTTGAAAACCTCTGCTACAATATTGTACTTATAAGTGATGCAATGTTACTTCATACAACACGTAGTCTACACATCTAGGCCACACCTTCGCTAACTTTTTGACTATCATTATTTCAGTGGCATGTAGACGTGGACATTTACAGAAACACTACAAAAGGTGGACACCTTGTTATAAAACGATCAAACGTACAACTGCACTCTCCTTGTGCCTCCTGCTCCTGAGGGCCCTCGTATCTTTGGAATATCCCCATTTACACTGCCTCTAAAGGGGACACTCTGCAGACTAAGGTTACACGAACCACACTAGCTATTCATCCTTGGCAGATAGCATCAGGGCGGTGTGTGGCTTTTTAAGTGCAGCCCTGTAGGTGCAGTGTAATCAAATCGCTGAGCCGGTAGATTTCCCTGTTGAGTGATTTGGTGGCCGAATAATAAAGTTCGGAGGCTGAGTAGGAGTAGTTAATATCTGAATATTCAATATCCGCAGTGCAGGGCTGTCAGGACCAACCAAAGCAGAAAGTTCACAACAGCAAAATGCACTTTGGGAAACCTCAACATGAACAATAGACTCCAACCTGTGACAGACGATTACTCAAACAATATAACTCCATCTCCCCTTTGCTGCACAGCTGTTTCCTGGATATGTTGGACCGAGTGAGGAGCTTTTTGATGAGAGAACAACACTGTGACATTAACAGTGGAATGGTACGGAAAAGTATGGGTGGTTGGATAGGGATGGGCACCGTTAAACGGTGCCTACTTGGTACCGACCGAAAAGCTCCGGTCGGGGGTGGTATTGAAAAACTAAAATTCTTTCGGTGCCAACTTTCGGTTCTTTTTCTCTCTAGACATCAATATATGACCCGCAGCGAGTCTAAAAAACAACATGAACGTGTGCGCAGATAATGAGCCGCTTCAGCGCAAATAGAGCAAAGCAAAACTATAACTTAAAGCTATAACTTAAAGAGAAGCAAAGCTATAACGCACTAAACTTTTGTAATAGAGATGGCTCAGCCGCGGTCTGCGGCAGGACTGAGCCAGGACTAAACCAAGACATACACCGGTTGTAAAACCCAGAGCCAAACTAAACCAGTTATTATAAACCAGGACTAAACCAGGACTGAATAAGAAACTGGAGTGTTTAGGCAAATTGAAAAGCAAAACAGACCAGTGATAACAAGAAAGACCCCAGATAGCAAAAGGACATTGTTTCAACATTGAAATAGTGTTATGGCCTGTGATTGAATAGATGTTGAAAAATGACGTTGAACTGCGATTGAAAGCGCTCGATATGATAGATGTCGAACACAACGTTGATTTTTGATCTTTTCTGACATGGAATCAATGTCATGCAAATAACATTGATTAGGAGTTGAATAGATGTCGAAATTCAAATGTTTTTTAAACATGGATTCAACATTGATTAAACTATAGAAATATACCTATATTCAACATTTTTTAAACGGTATTTTGATTATTGGCGCTACTTACCGCGTCACCACATAAATCAGCCTCTAAACAGCATTCACCGCGGTCATCGAGTCATTTCCACAGGCATAACCTGTCCAAACTATGAATCTGAGGCATACAATCCACTTCCTCCTGTTTGTGTACATTATACATTCATATAGCACTCAGAATCACCACTTTATCGAAGTTTACCACGGTATTTACATTACGAAACTTTACAGCGCATGCCCCATTTAAATCGTTATTTTGGTGCCTTTAGCGTGACAGTGCCTCCTGCAGTCCTAAGACAGATATTACGACCTAATAGTGCAGAGGCCAAAACCTTTTCAGCCTTTGCTTCCATAAATATAGTATAACCCATAACCAGTGCCTCCGTGAAGAATGTGCAGTAAATTAAATCAAACAAACTAAAAGCATTTGGAACAGAAGAGCATGAGACATGGAGGAAAGGCAGGAGATTGAGTTTGTGACCAAATAACACCAGAAAAAAATGGTACACTCATTACTTAATATTTATTTCTGTATGAGATGTATAAAACAGTTATCTCCACAACATTGAGTAAAGAATGTATAATTTTGTGCAGTGAATTCCCTCAATTTGTTGCTATCAAGATGTTACCACTGTACAAAGCTTTGTTTCATAAAAGTACAATTGACAGGGCCATGATACTGAAGGCTAATCCAGGTAATTGTAGCGTGTATAAAATGTTTGTAAATCAGTTGTTACAATCAATATTCAGTCATAAATGTTAATTGCAAATAATAACTTTATTCCTTTCGCAGCAAAATGTTATCTATAAAACATTTTTTAAATAGTATTATAACAATCCAAAAATCTAAAATCCAAGGGTTTAGACACAAAAGTGCAAATTACAGTTGATAAAATGGCAAAATATGGACAGTGGGAAAAATTATTAGAATGCCGAAAAAGGTTTGTGTTTAGTTCCACTGGCAAACAGCATCAGGAGATGATGGGAGACGGTCGAGCAGATGCAGATGTTGATTACCTTTTGACAATTTCTTTGGTTCCTGGGAGCTTTCCTCAGCAGCTGCACCTACAATAAATAAATAAAAATGGTAGTGTTTAGTAATCATGGTTGATAATAAAATAATTGGAGCAACTAAACATTTAGGGGATCATTTGTTTATTTGTGTTACTGTCTCTGTTTGCTCTTTTATTAACCATGTCAGCACCTTAATACTAAAGTAATGATTCACCCATTAAACCGTCGGATAAGTTATAGTCTTGACTAAAGGCAAATGTATTATTTGTGTAGAACAGTTCATTCACAAGGCAAGTCAAAGTGCTTCACAATCCTACAGTTAGCCTACATAAAATTACCAACTGAATCCAAACTAAAGTAACGGCTACATTGTGGGGGCAAGATCAAACAAATGTATTGACTTACTATTGATATTATTATCAGGTTATGGGATCGTGAATTAATCATGAATCATGTCCCGTTATGTTACTGGGATGTGTGGAACATGTAAGCTTTCTTTGGTGGCAAACAGTTAAGGCTAGTAACGTTAGCTTGGCATAGCCTATCAGCTCATAATAAACAAATGACAAATAAATAGCCTACAGTGTGCGGTGGCCATTTAGTTTACTGATCACAACCAAGATGACAATTAAACTTTAAAATGTATGAGCACTTACCAGTTTTGTCTTTCTCCGTCTCCTCTGTGTCTGCCGAGATGCGAAAATGTAAGGAGGAGGGCGCTCGTGAAATTAGTTCAAATTTCCCGGGCTTTTCACCCCTACGTCGAAACAACATTGATTCACCGTTACACTTTCAAAGGTTGACTTTATGTCTGTAAAAAACTGTTGATTCAACATTAGCCTTTCAATGGTTGAATTTATATCTGTAAAAACTGTTGATTTAACGTTAGCCTTTCAATGGTTGAATTTATATCTGTAAAAAACTGTTGTTTCAACGTTAGCCTTTCAATGGTTGAATTTATATCTGTAAAAAACTGTTGATTCAACGTTAGCCTTTCACTGGTTGAATTTATATCTGTAAAAAACTGTTGATTCAACGTTAGCCTTTCAATGGTTGAATTTATATCTGTAAAAAACTGTTGATTCAACGTTAACCTTTCAATGGTTGAATTTATATCTGTAAAAAACTGTTGATTCAAAGTTAGCCTTTCAATGGTTGAATTTATATCTGTAAAAAACTGTTGATTCAACGTTAGCCTTTCAATGGTTGAATTTATATCTGTAAAAAACTGTTGATTCAACGTTAGCCTTTCTTTATTTTATCTGTAAAAAACTGTTGTTTCAACGTTAACCTTTCAATGGTTGAATTTATATCTGTAAAAAACTGTTGTTTCAACGTTAACCTTTCAATGGTTGAATTTATATCTGTAAAAAACTGTTGATTCAACATTATTTTTTAAATTATTGATCTGAAACCCGTAATAAAGCGTTGAATCAACATTCTTTTTTCAACCTCAACCAAAAGTCAACCATCTGACCCTAAATCAATGTTGAAACAATGTCATTTTGCTATCTGGGACGTCTTTTTACCTTTAGCGACAGACACACGGAGGCTGAGTTTACGTGCTGTTGTTTACAACGTTACAAGCAGCTGCAGCGAGGGCAATATCAAAGATTGTTTGTGGAAAAGTGAGCGCTCACTCTGTATTAGACATTTTTGGTACAACATCAAACATTAAAACAGGCGTTCTCATTCTACTGAGTGCATTATATAAAACAGCGCTATATTTAACAGCAGCGACACCTGGTGGTAAACACTGATCATAACAGTTTTTGTAGATTATTAGTGGCAGAGTGAGCGCTCACACTGTGTAAAGATCTTTGACGGGAAAGTGCTTTCGCTTCGTCAAGGCGCAGTGTGTTTAGAGAGG